>OV121092.1:30413004-31058246 GCA_921293015.1 Phorcus lineatus
GATTTGCTTCAATCTTATTAACTACCCAGTTCTGATCTATATTAGGATATATTCAGGTTAGGGATAATCCAACATTCACCTACCGGTTATTAATATGTTGACCTTGAAACTCAGGAATGTTTAAGATGGAGTAAGGTTTTACAATCATATTTAGTGTGAGCATTTCTGTTTCATGAATATTATTGTAAAAGCTTGGTGAACTTCAAGGTGAATTTAGCATTTCATCCTTAATACTTTTAGGTGTAAAGTTTGAGTGAGAACTGATTAAAGAGGTCCAATCCTGAATATCTTTCCTACAGTGCCTCTGTTATGGCATTTTTTTCAAAATTTGAACAAAGAAACAGTTTTGATTAATTGGCCAACATTTTTCCATCAAATCATATATGTTATAAAATCATCTGATTTCTTACCAAATACGAAAATGGCCACAATGTAATTAAATCATTCTTAATCTGAATGTGAATTTATGTCAATATCTTCATTTGCCCATCCAATGATAATGATTAATGAATTTCAATTCAGAGATGTTTTGAAAATTTAGAGGTATTTCTGTGCATAGGATTGAAGTTTACAACTTTACATGTCACCCAATTCAATGACAATTCTAATGCCTGATTCTTCTCTTAATGGCTATGTTTGGCCCACACTGGTTTAACATAGTTTATGCACAGGCACAAGTAGATTACAATAATAGAATCAAGAAGCTTCTTTTCCAGTTTCAAAGGGGTGAAAGTTTGTTTGCTCTTTCAGCAAAGTTTGTTATGCATTCTCTCTTATATCTTAAAATTTGTTTTTTGATCCTGAGATGATTTTAAACCGTAAGTTTTATGTCCTTGACTGTGAAGCATCTGATATAATTCCTGGCTCTGCCCTGTTCTACTGCATAATCACTTCGGAATATCAAAGGCCATTTCTCATTGACCAATTACATTTTCTTGGATCATGATTCCTACATTCACTGTTAATGTTATCAGTGTATATAAACTATCGAAACTTTTCGATTAAGATGTTAATATTAAGCTTATTTTCACTAGTAAGACCTTTTTTTTAAAAGGTGAAATTTTCTCAATTTATTTTCAAAGACACCTTTCCAAATTACAACAGTGACAATCCACAATGATTAGTTTAACTTGCAAGCTGCCTTCCTGCAATAATATCTGCAAGCATTTTAAAGTGAAATTCTCTTAAAAGCAGCAACAAACTCCAAGCCTATGTAGTGGAGCATTGAAATACTTTTGAAAGCATAATCAAACGACAAGATTATATTTACACTCATGTTTTGCTCAAATAAAAGAGTGTTGATTTGCCTGTGAAAAAACCCAAAGGTTCATCGAACGAGAAATGGCCTTCACAAAGTCCAGGGGCACCTTGCAGTACTACAGACCTCGCCCATGCTTTATAGAAGATGGTCCAGACATTGCTTCATATGCTTTTCCTTGTGACCAGGGACATTATCTAACTCTTTGTCTCCCTGGTCCTAAATTGTGCGTCGAGTAGCATTCCTTATTAAAAACAATGTGAAAAAATCATGTACAAAATAAAATCGTGATATGAATTCATTGTCTTTGTTGTTGTTACCAATCTTCAAAGCCCATTGCTTATTGAAATTTGTCTAAAGATTAAGATCTATACCTCAAAATCATCCATGACTTCCATTCTTTGCTGTTTTGATTGATTCAATAGAATCATTTTGTGTACAACCCTGAAATATAGAATCCATGCCATCAAGGAACATTATTTATGCCATAAGCTTGATAATCTAAGAAAATCAAACTCTAACGATAATAGATAAGGCCAAAAGTTACAAGACCATTGCATAGATTGGATTTGAATATACATTATCAAAAACGTGTTGCCCCCTGTTTTTAATATGGTATGATAGTTTCACATGAAACTTAATGATGGAGAGATTGAAAAGCATTCTATTGACTATGAATTAGCCTGTAAATGGCCATTCTCTGACCCCTTGGCATATCAAAATTTTGCTCTCAATTATGGGGTTCAAATTGGTGCAAAAAGACAACAATTTAAGTAAGGTCATAAATCAAATTTTCATTACGAAACAATAACTGGGATTGGTTAAAAGGATCATTCAAGGACTTGAGTTACAAAAGCAGTCAGTTGTTGCGAACTTCCAACGTGCACTTCAATGACAGCTTTAAGTCTTCGCCTTATATCCCTCAACAGACGTTAAAATCACTCTAGTGGCAATCGCTGCCACTCCTGTGTAATGCCGCTTCCATTTTATGTAAGTTCGGAGGATGATTCGGCCCAAAATGTCCCAAACATGTTCAAGCGGATTTACATCCGGACTCATTGCACAGGAGGTGTGCCAGGGCATTCTCTGGATAACCTGCCTCGCAATTCGTTAACGATGCGGTCTAGCATTATCTTCCATAATTACAGGTCTTTTTGCAAGTGTTTGGTTGTCGAAATGGGGTACGACAACAGGTTCAAGGGCTTCCTGGATGTAGCAGTCTCCTGTCAAGTTACCTCGATGGTCACAAAATCAAGTTTGCAGTCAAACGAGAAACATCCTCATACCATCACATACCCCCCGCAATAAGGTAAAGTTTCATGATGTTTCGTGGTGCATACGCTGTTCCTGTACGCCTCCAAACCCTGATCCTGCCATCAGGATGAACCTGCTTTCCTCTGACCAGGGAACCGTCTTCCACGATCTTAAATTCCACCCAAGTCTTTCTCTACACCATGCCAGACGCAATTGCTTGGGTTGTTACTGAGTTTCGGTCGGTTTGACTCGATTTCTGACAGTTTGGTGACTGAACTGATGATGTGGAAGCCATTGGCGTTTTAGAGTTGTACTGGAAGCGAAAGGATACCTTCTTACGAGCTTTGGCAATGATCTATCCTCTCTCACGGAGCTGATAGGGTGTGCGATTCTTCACGACATTTGTTCGTGCATGTCTTCTGGCTAAACGACTCATGGTAGAGTAAAGACGTTCAGCCCTTCTGAAAGAAAAGCCCGCTCCGAGACGACCAATAATTTCCATTTGACGACTCTTTACATCCTAGCACCCGGCATTCTGGGTTACAATGGCTGAAGCGGCATGTATCAACGATTTTATAACCGAAATTGATCACAAACCCATACTGCAAATTTCGGAAATCGTGAAGAGAAAATGCACGTCTTTGTCGCGTTTGGATGAAGAACATCCCTACAAAAACATGATAAAATCAAACAATCTGCATGGCTGATTCATGGGTACAAACAACATCAACGGGGGTTTGTGATGTGCCGAAATAACAACTTTTATCTGGGGCTGCAACACTTTCTTTTACTATATTTTAGACGAAGATATCATGTTGGGAACAAAACATCTGAGCATAGCATTTTTGCTTACAAACACATAACAGCAATCTTTGTTGAAAAGGTAACTTTTGCAAATGATTGCATGGTACGAATTGATAACACCTTAATTATCAACTAAATTTCCATCATTTCTATCTAGATAATTATTTTCGAGTTTAAAAGGTGGTATAAGAAGTCTTCAAGGACAGTGATGTCACTTTACCAACAGGTCGATGAGGTAGTTGCCACAGCAAAAATGTGACTATTATGCAATATTTGTATTTTTCAAGAATGTTTAAGGTTTTTAGGTATCTACGACTTCTTTGACAGTCATTTAGAAGTTGGTAAGATGAAACGAAAACAAGTTCTATGGATTAAGCCGTCATCAGCTTATCACCATCTAATTAAGACTAATAATCAATTACTCACTATGCCCATCTGGCTTCCTCGCGTGCATCGTGTACTGTAACAACAAGCACTCACCATGTGCGTCAACCTTATTAACTGCATAAGCTTATTTATCTCTCTGTACCCAACCTAATCAACCGTATTTTGATTAATGTTTATATTCACTCTCAAAATCATGTCCATTATCACTTGCTTTTTAACGGTGTAAGTATCTACACAGAAACGTCGCAATCCTGCAATAAAGAAGTTGTAAATCCGTAGAATCTGTGCATCTACCTTGGTGATTATACATGGCTTTCTGCTCATTATCTCTACACATGGATGTCCTGGCACAAGTTTATGAACGATTTTGACTTCACGCTCTTCGTTCTACCTGAACTGTGTACTTTTCTTTTGAGCTGAACAATAGATAACTATTTTTTTTTATACTATCATACGAAGATTTGTTACCAATCGGACTGGAATGGTTAGGAAAGGAAGTCATCCTCTTCTAAATTCTAAGTTCTCTAAAAATCGAATGCCAAAAAGTCTAAAACTGAAAAAAAAGAAAATAACTGTTATGCTTTGCTATCAATTACTAGTGATCCTCTTTTCAATGGCAAGTTTGAGGAAGCCATTTCTGCTAGGTATACTGCTTCCAACAGAGTTCTCACTCAGGAGCTTGCCGAAGCTTTGATAAATGAAACAATGATATGAGAACATTAGGGTAAATAGAAAGCATCCCTCAGTCTGTCCTCCCTGTTCAGGTTGAACGTTCCGGGTTGGACAGGCAGACAAACAGCAAATATCCTAAAAGTAAAATTTACCCCGCAGGGTTGCCCCCCCCCCCCCAAAAAAAAACAACAAAACCCAACAAACTTTTGGACAAGGTTTAGTTTTCATCACTGAAACCGTCAGATACTTCCAAGAATTAGTCTCAGGAAGTAAAGAATTATCATAGCTGGGACACAACAGGAAAAAAACAATCCCTTTATTGTAATATCAGCAACAAGGAAACATTCTCCAAAACTTGCACCTCTTAAGCGCGGGTCTAAAGCATGAGTATTTGCATGTGCCAACCCATTTGAAGGGGCGTTTAAGAATAGCAATATTTGATCCACTGACGAGCTAGTCTGAAAAATATGGTTACTTTGATCCAACTCACCAGGAAATCTCACGCAGTTTATTATGAAACGATAATAAAAGATTCGAGCGTGCCAGGATTCGAACCTGGAATCTTCTGATCCGTAGTCAGACGCGTTATCCGTTGCGCCACACGCCCCTCTTGTTCAGAAATTTTCAGAAATGATCCTAATATCATCGAGAAGGTCGGCTCGGATCCTGGGATGACGATATGAGTATTCTGATGAATGTAGCCTTTTAGAAACATCGTCAGCACGGTGGCCGAGTGGTTAAGGCGTTGGACTTAAGATCCAATGGACGTATGTCCGCGTGGGTTCGAACCCCACCCGTGCTAATGTTTTAGTAAATGATTCAAGTTCATTTTCGGCTATATAAGTGGGTTGACTAAATAAGTTTTGAGCTTAAATCTTGTCTTTGATGTTCAATAATCAACATTTCCAATTATTTAAGTCGATGTTACAAGTCATGATAAAAATTATTTTTTTTGCAAAATAGTGTCACGAGCGTGCCAGGATTCGAACCTGGAATCTTCTGATCCGTAGTCAGACGCGTTATCCGTTGCGCCACACGCCCTATGGATACCCCAAGTGACAAAATAACACTTGAATTTCGGCATGGATGATAGGGGCGTTTAAGAATAGCAATATTTCATCCACTGACGGGCTAGTCTGAAAAATAGGGTTACTTTGATCCAACTCACCAGGAAATCTCACGCAGTTTTTTATGAAAAGATTATAAAAGATTCGAGCGTGCCAGGATTCGAACCTGGAATCTTCTGATCCGTAGTCAGACGCGTTATCCGTTGCGCCACACGCCCCTCTTGCTCATTACTTTTCAGAAAGGATCCCAATATCATCGAGAAGGTCGGCTCGGATCCTGGGATGACGATATGAGTATTCTGATGAATGTAGCCTTCTAGAAACATCGTCAGCACGGTGGCCGAGTGGTTAAGGCGTTGGACTTAAGATCCAATGGACGTATGTCCGCGTGGGTTCGAACCCCACCCGTGCTAATGTTTTAGTAAATGATTCAAGTTCATTTTCGGCTATATAAGTGGGTTGACTAAATAAGTTTTGAGCTTAAATCTTGTCTTTGATGTTCAATAATCAACATTTCCAATTATTTAAGTCGATGTTACAAGTCATGATAAAAATTATTTTTTTTGCAAAATAGTGTCACGAGCGTGCCAGGATTCGAACCTGGAATCTTCTAATCCGTAGTCAGACGCGTTATCCGTTGCGCCACACGCCCTATGGATACCCCAAGTGACAAAATAACACTTGAATTTCGGCATGGATGATAGGGGCGTTTAAGAATAGCAATATTTCATCCACTGACGGGCTAGTCTGAAAAATAGGGTTACTTTGATCCAACTCACCAGGAAATCTCACGCAGTTTTTTATGAAAAGATTATAAAAGATTCGAGCGTGCCAGGATTCGAATCTGGAATCTTCTGATCCGTAGTCAGACGCGTTATCCGTTGCGCCACACGCCCCTCTTGCTCATTATTTTTCAGAAAGGATCCTAATATCATTGAGAAGGTCGGCTCGGATCCTGGGATGACGATATGAGTATTCTGATGAATGTAGCCTTCTAGAAACATCGTCAGCACGGTGGCCGAGTGGTTAAGGCGTTGGACTTAAGATCCAATGGACGTATGTCCGCGTGGGTTCGAACCCCACCCGTGCTAATGTTTTAGTAAATGATTCAAGTTCATTTTCGGCTATATAAGTGGGTTGACTAAATAAGTTTTGAGCTTAAATCTTGTCTTTGATGTTCAATAATCAACATTTCCAATTATTTAAGTCGATGTTACAAGTCATGATAAAAATTATTTTTTTTGCAAAATAGTGTCACGAGCGTGCCAGGATTCGAACCTGGAATCTTCTGATCCGTAGTCAGACGCGTTATCCGTTGCGCCACACGCCCTATGGATACCCCAAGTGACAAAATAACACTTGAATTTCGGCATGGATGATAGGGGCGTTTAAGAATAGCAATATTTCATCCACTGACGGGTTAGTCTGAAAAATAGGGTTACTTTGATCCAACTCACCAGGAAATCTCACGCAGATTTTTATGAAAAGATTATAAAAGATTCGAGCGTGCCAGGATTCGAACCTGGAATCTTCTGATCCGTAGTCAGACGCGTTATCCGTTGCGCCACACGCCCCTCTTGCTCATTATTTTTCAGAAAGGATCCTAATATCATCGAGAAGGTCGGCTCGGATCCTGGGATGACGATATGAGTATTCTGATGAATGTAGCCTTCTAGAAACATCGTCAGCACGGTGGCCGAGTGGTTAAGGCGTTGGACTTAAGATCCAATGGACGTATGTCCGCGTGGGTTCGAACCCCACCCGTGCTAATGTTTTAGTAAATGATTCAAGTTCATTTTCGGCTATATAAGTGGGTTGACTAAATAAGTTTTGAGCTTAAATCTTGTCTTTGATGTTCAATAATCAACATTTCCAATTATTTAAGTCGATGTTACAAGTCATGATAAAAATTATTTTTTTTGCAAAATAGTGTCACGAGCGTGCCAGGATTCGAACCTGGAATCTTCTGATCCGTAGTCAGACGCGTTATCCGTTGCGCCACACGCCCTATGGATACCCCAAGTGACAAAATAACACTTGAATTTCGGCATGGATGATAGGGGCGTTTAAGAATAGCAATATTTCATCCACTGACGGGCTAGTCTGAAAAATAGGGTTACTTTGATCGAACTCACCAGGAAATCTCACGCAGCTTTTTATGAAAAGATTATAAAAGATTCGAGCGTGCCAGGATTCGAACCTGGAATCTTCTGATCCGTAGTCAGACGCGTTATCCGTTGCGCCACACGCCCCTCTTGCTCATTATTTTTCAGAAAGGATCCTAATATCATCGAGAAGGTCGGCTCGGATCCTGGGATGACGATATGAGTATTCTGATGAATGTAGCCTTCTAGAAACATCGTCAGCACGGTGGCCGAGTGGTTAAGGCGTTGGACTTAAGATCCAATGGACGTATGTCCGCGTGGGTTCGAACCCCACCCGTGCTAATGTTTTAGTAAATGATTCAAGTTCATTTTCGGCTATATAAGTGGGTTGACTAAATAAGTTTTGAGCTTAAATCTTGTCTTTGATGTTCAATAATCAACATTTCCAATTATTTAAGTCGATGTTACAAGTCATGATTAAAATTATTTTTTTTGCAAAATAGTGTCACGAGCGTGCCAGGATTCGAACCTGGAATCTTCTGATCCGTAGTCAGACGCGTTATCCGTTGCGCCACACGCCCTATGGATACCCCAAGTGACAAAATAACACTTGAATTTCGGCATGGATGATAGGGGCGTTTAAGAATAGCAATATTTCATCCACTGACGGGCTAGTCTGAAAAATAGGGTTACATTGATCCAACTCACCAGGAAATCTCACGCAGCTTTTTATGAAAAGATTATAAAAGATTCGAGCGTGCCAGGATTCGAACCTGGAATCTTCTGATCCGTAGTCAGACGCGTTATCCGTTGCGCCACACGCCCCTCTTGCTCATTATTTTTCAGAAAGGATCCTAATATCATCGAGAAGGTCGGCTCGGATCCTGGGATGACGATATGAGTATTCTGATGAATGTAGCCTTCTAGAAACATCGTCAGCACGGTGGCCGAGTGGTTAAGGCGTTGGACTTAAGATCCAATGGACGTATGTCCGCGTGGGTTCGAACCCCACCCGTGCTAATGTTTTAGTAAATGATTCAAGTTCATTTTCGGCTATATAAGTGGGTTGACTAAATAAGTTTTGAGCTTAAATCTTGTCTTTGATGTTCAATAATCAACATTTCCAATTATTTAAGTCGATGTTACAAGTCATGATAAAAATTATTTTTTTTGCAAAATAGTGTCACGAGCGTGCCAGGATTCGAACCTGGAATCTTCTGATCCGTAGTCAGACGCGTTATCCGTTGCGCCACACGCCCTATGGATACCCCAAGTGACAAAATAACACTTGAATTTCGGCATGGATGATAGGGGCGTTTAAGAATAGCAATATTTCATCCACTGACGGGTTAGTCTGAAAAATAGGGTTACTTTGATCGAACTCACCAGGAAATCTCACGCAGCTTTTTATGAAAAGATTATAAAAGATTCGAGCGTGCCAGGATTCGAACCTGGAATCTTCTGATCCGTAGTCAGACGCGTTATCCGTTACGCCACACGCCCCTCTTGCTCATTATTTTTCAGAAAGGATCCTAATATCATCGAGAAGGTCGGCTCGGATCCTGGGATGACGATATGAGTATTCTGATGAATGTAGCCTTCTAGAAACATCGTCAGCACGGTGGCCGAGTGGTTAAGGCGTTGGACTTAAGATCCAATGGACGTATGTCCGCGTGGGTTCGAACCCCACCCGTGCTAATGTTTTAGTAAATGATTCAAGTTCATTTTCGGCTATATAAGTGGGTTGACTAAATAAGTTTTGAGCTTAAATCTTGTCTTTGATGTTCAATAATCAACATTTCCAATTATTTAAGTCGATGTTACAAGTCATGATTAAAATTATTTTTTTTGCAAAATAGTGTCACGAGCGTGCCAGGATTCGAACCTGGAATCTTCTGATCCGTAGTCAGACGCGTTATCCGTTGCGCCACACGCCCTATGGATACCCCAAGTGACAAAATAACACTTGAATTTCGGCATGGATGATAGGGGCGTTTAAGAATAGCAATATTTCATCCACTGACGGGCTAGTCTGAAAAATAGGGTTACATTGATCCAACTCACCAGGAAATCTCACGCAGCTTTTTATGAAAAGATTATAAAAGATTCGAGCGTGCCAGGATTCGAACCTGGAATCTTCTGATCCGTAGTCAGACGCGTTATCCGTTACGCCACACGCCCCTCTTGCTCATTATTTTTCAGAAAGGATCCTAATATCATCGAGAAGGTCGGCTCGGATCCTGGGATGACGATATGAGTATTCTGATGAATGTAGCCTTCTAGAAACATCGTCAGCACGGTGGCCGAGTGGTTAAGGCGTTGGACTTAAGATCCAATGGACGTATGTCCGCGTGGGTTCGAACCCCACCCGTGCTAATGTTTTAGTAAATGATTCAAGTTCATTTTCGGCTATATAAGTGGGTTGACTAAATAAGTTTTGAGCTTAAATCTTGTCTTTGATGTTCAATAATCAACATTTCCAATTATTTAAGTCGATGTTACAAGTCATGATAAAAATTATTTTTTTTGCAAAATAGTGTCACGAGCGGGCCAGGATTCGAACCTGGAATCTTCTGATCCGTAGTCAGACGCGTTATCCGTTGCGCCACACGCCCTATGGATACCCCAAGTGACAAAATAACACTTGAATTTCGGCATGGATGATAGGGGCGTTTAAGAATAGCAATATTTCATCCACTGACGGGCTAGTCTGAAAAATAGGGTTACTTTGATCCAACTCACCAGGAAATCTCACGCAGCTTTTTATGAAAAGATTATAAAAGATTCGAGCGTGCCAGGATTCGAACCTGGAATCTTCTGATCCGTAGTCAGACGCGTTGTCCGTTGCGCCACACGCCCCTCTTGCTCATTATTTTTCAGAAAGGATCCTAATATCATCGAGAAGGTCGGCTCGGATCCTGGGATGACGATATGAGTATTCTGATGAATGTAGCCTTCTAGAAACATCGTCAGCACGGTGGCCGAGTGGTTAAGGCGTTGGACTTAAGATCCAATGGACGTATGTCCGCGTGGGTTCGAACCCCACCCGTGCTAATGTTTTAGTAAATGATTCAAGTTCATTTTCGGCTATATAAGTGGGTTGACTAAATAAGTTTTGAGCTCAAATCTTGTCTTTGATGTTCAATAATCAACATTTCCAATTATTTAAGTCGATGTTACAAGTCATGATAAAAATTATTTTTTTTGCAAAATAGTGTCACGAGCGTGCCAGGATTCGAACCTGGAATCTTCTGATCCGTAGTCAGACGCGTTATCCGTTGCGCCACACGCCCTATGGATACCCCAAGTGACAAAATAACACTTGAATTTCGGCATGGATGATAGGGGCGTTTAAGAATAGCAATATTTCATCCACTGACGGGCTAGTCTGAAAAATAGGGTTACTTTGATCCAACTCACCAGGAAATCTCACGCAGCTTTTTATGAAAAGATTATAAAAGATTCGAGCGTGCCAGGATTCGAACCTGGAATCTTCTGATCCGTAGTCAGACGCGTTATCCTTTGCGCCACACGCCCCTCTTGCTCATTATTTTTCAGAAAGGATCCTAATATCATCGAGAAGGTCGGCTCGGATCCTGGGATGACGATATGAGTATTCTGATGAATGTAGCCTTCTAGAAACATCGTCAGCACGGTGGCCGAGTGGTTAAGGCGTTGGACTTAAGATCCAATGGACGTATGTCCGCGTGGGTTCGAACCCCACCCGTGCTAATGTTTTAGTAAATGATTCAAGTTCATTTTCGGCTATATAAGTGGGTTGACTAAATAAGTTTTGAGCTTAAATCTTGTCTTTGATGTTCAATAATCAACATTTCCAATTATTTAAGTCGATGTTACAAGTCATGATAAAAATTATTTTTTTTGCAAAATAGTGTCACGAGCGTGCCAGGATTCGAACCTGGAATCTTCTGATCCGTAGTCAGACGCGTTATCCGTTGCGCCACACGCCCTATGGATACCCCAAGTGACAAAATAACACTTGAATTTCGGCATGGATGATAGGGGCGTTTAAGAATAGCAATATTTCATCCACTGACGGGCTAGTCTGAAAAATAGGGTTACTTTGATCCAACTCACCAGGAAATCTCACGCAGCTTTTTATGAAAAGATTATAAAAGATTCGAGCGTGCCAGGATTCGAACCTGGAATCTTCTGATCCGTAGTCAGACGCGTTATCCGTTGCGCCACACGCCCCTCTTGCTCATTATTTTTCAGAAAGGATCCTAATATCATCGAGAAGGTCGGCTCGGATCCTGGGATGACGATATGAGTATTCTGATGAATGTAGCCTTCTAGAAACATCGTCAGCACGGTGGCCGAGTGGTTAAGGCGTTGGACTTAAGATCCAATGGACGTATGTCCGCGTGGGTTCGAACCCCACCCGTGCTAATGTTTTAGTAAATGATTCAAGTTCATTTTCGGCTATATAAGTGGGTTGACTAAATAAGTTTTGAGCTTAAATCTTGTCTTTGATGTTCAATAATCAACATTTCCAATTATTTAAGTCGATGTTACAAGTCATGATAAAAATTATTTTTTTTGCAAAATAGTGTCACGAGCGGGCCAGGATTCGAACCTGGAATCTTCTGATCCGTAGTCAGACGCGTTATCCGTTGCGCCACACGCCCTATGGATACCCCAAGTGACAAAATAACACTTGAATTTCGGCATGGATGATAGGGGCGTTTAAGAATAGCAATATTTCATCCACTGACGGGCTAGTCTGAAAAATAGGGTTACTTTGATCCAACTCACCAGGAAATCTCACGCAGCTTTTTATGAAAAGATTATAAAAGATTCGAGCGTGCCAGGATTCGAACCTGGAATCTTCTGATCCGTAGTCAGACGCGTTGTCCGTTGCGCCACACGCCCCTCTTGCTCATTATTTTTCAGAAAGGATCCTAATATCATCGAGAAGGTCGGCTCGGATCCTGGGATGACGATATGAGTATTCTGATGAATGTAGCCTTCTAGAAACATCGTCAGCACGGTGGCCGAGTGGTTAAGGCGTTGGACTTAAGATCCAATGGACGTATGTCCGCGTGGGTTCGAACCCCACCCGTGCTAATGTTTTAGTAAATGATTCAAGTTCATTTTCGGCTATATAAGTGGGTTGACTAAATAAGTTTTGAGCTTAAATCTTGTCTTTGATGTTCAATAATCAACATTTCCAATTATTTAAGTCGATGTTACAAGTCATGATAAAAATTATTTTTTTTGCAAAATAGTGTCACGAGCGTGCCAGGATTCGAACCTGGAATCTTCTGATCCGTAGTCAGACGCGTTATCCGTTGCGCCACACGCCCTATGGATACCCCAAGTGACAAAATAACACTTGAATTTCGGCATGGATGATAGGGGCGTTTAAGAATAGCAATATTTCATCCACTGACGGGCTAGTCTGAAAAATAGGGTTACTTTGATCCAACTCACCAGGAAATCTCACGCAGCTTTTTATGAAAAGATTATAAAAGATTCGAGCGTGCCAGGATTCGAACCTGGAATCTTCTGATCCGTAGTCAGACGCGTTATCCTTTGCGCCACACGCCCCTCTTGCTCATTATTTTTCAGAAAGGATCCTAATATCATCGAGAAGGTCGGCTCGGATCCTGGGATGACGATATGAGTATTCTGATGAATGTAGCCTTCTAGAAACATCGTCAGCACGGTGGCCGAGTGGTTAAGGCGTTGGACTTAAGATCCAATGGACGTATGTCCGCGTGGGTTCGAACCCCACCCGTGCTAATGTTTTAGTAAATGATTCAAGTTCATTTTCGGCTATATAAGTGGGTTGACTAAATAAGTTTTGAGCTTAAATCTTGTCTTTGATGTTCAATAATCAACATTTCCAATTATTTAAGTCGATGTTACAAGTCATGATAAAAATTATTTTTTTTGCAAAATAGTGTCACGAGCGTGCCAGGATTCGAACCTGGAATCTTCTGATCCGTAGTCAGACGCGTTATCCGTTGCGCCACACGCCCTATGGATACCCCAAGTGACAAAATAACACTTGAATTTCGGCATGGATGATAGGGGCGTTTAAGAATAGCAATATTTCATCCACTGACGGGCTAGTCTGAAAAATAGGGTTACATTGATCCAACTCACCAGGAAATCTCACGCAGCTTTTTATGAAAAGATTATAAAAGATTCGAGCGTGCCAGGATTCGAACCTGGAATCTTCTGATCCGTAGTCAGACGCGTTATCCGTTGCGCCACACGCCCCTCTTGCTCATTATTTTTCAGAAAGGATCCTAATATCATCGAGAAGGTCGGCTCGGATCCTGGGATGACGATATGAGTATTCTGATGAATGTAGCCTTCTAGAAACATCGTCAGCACGGTGGCCGAGTGGTTAAGGCGTTGGACTTAAGATCCAATGGACGTATGTCCGCGTGGGTTCGAACCCCACCCGTGCTAATGTTTTAGTAAATGATTCAAGTTCATTTTCGGCTATATAAGTGGGTTGACTAAATAAGTTTTGAGCTTAAATCTTGTCTTTGATGTTCAATAATCAACATTTCCAATTATTTAAGTCGATGTTACAAGTCATGATAAAAATTATTTTTTTTGCAAAATAGTGTCACGAGCGGGCCAGGATTCGAACCTGGAATCTTCTGATCCGTAGTCAGACGCGTTATCCGTTGCGCCACACGCCCTATGGATACCCCAAGTGACAAAATAACACTTGAATTTCGGCATGGATGATAGGGGCGTTTAAGAATAGCAATATTTCATCCACTGACGGGCTAGTCTGAAAAATAGGGTTACTTTGATCCAACTCACCAGGAAATCTCACGCAGCTTTTTATGAAAAGATTATAAAAGATTCGAGCGTGCCAGGATTCGAACCTGGAATCTTCTGATCCGTAGTCAGACGCGTTGTCCGTTGCGCCACACGCCCCTCTTGCTCATTATTTTTCAGAAAGGATCCTAATATCATCGAGAAGGTCGGCTCGGATCCTGGGATGACGATATGAGTATTCTGATGAATGTAGCCTTCTAGAAACATCGTCAGCACGGTGGCCGAGTGGTTAAGGCGTTGGACTTAAGATCCAATGGACGTATGTCCGCGTGGGTTCGAACCCCACCCGTGCTAATGTTTTAGTAAATGATTCAAGTTCATTTTCGGCTATATAAGTGGGTTGACTAAATAAGTTTTGAGCTTAAATCTTGTCTTTGATGTTCAATAATCAACATTTCCAATTATTTAAGTCGATGTTACAAGTCATGATAAAAATTATTTTTTTTGCAAAATAGTGTCACGAGCGTGCCAGGATTCGAACCTGGAATCTTCTGATCCGTAGTCAGACGCGTTATCCGTTGCGCCACACGCCCTATGGATACCCCAAGTGACAAAATAACACTTGAATTTCGGCATGGATGATAGGGGCGTTTAAGAATAGCAATATTTCATCCACTGACGGGCTAGTCTGAAAAATAGGGTTACTTTGATCCAACTCACCAGGAAATCTCACGCAGCTTTTTATGAAAAGATTATAAAAGATTCGAGCGTGCCAGGATTCGAATCTGGAATCTTCTGATCCGTAGTCAGACGCGTTATCCGTTGCGCCACACGCCCCTCTTGCTCATTATTTTTCAGAAAGGATCCTAATATCATCGAGAAGGTCGGCTCGGATCCTGGGATGACGATATGAGTATTCTGATGAATGTAGCCTTCTAGAAACATCGTCAGCACGGTGGCCGAGTGGTTAAGGCGTTGGACTTAAGATCCAATGGACGTATGTCCGCGTGGGTTCGAACCCCACCCGTGCTAATGTTTTAGTAAATGATTCAAGTTCATTTTCGGCTATATAAGTGGGTTGACTAAATAAGTTTTGAGCTTAAATCTTGTCTTTGATGTTCAATAATCAACATTTCCAATTATTTAAGTCGATGTTACAAGTCATGATAAAAATTATTTTTTTTGCAAAATAGTGTCACGAGCGTGCCAGGATTCGAACCTGGAATCTTCTGATCCGTAGTCAGACGCGTTATCCGTTGCGCCACACGCCCTATGGATACCCCAAGTGACAAAATAACACTTGAATTTCGGCATGGATGATAGGGGCGTTTAAGAATAGCAATATTTCATCCACTGACGGGCTAGTCTGAAAAATAGGGTTACATTGATCCAACTCACCAGGAAATCTCACGCAGCTTTTTATGAAAAGATTATAAAAGATTCGAGCGTGCCAGGATTCGAACCTGGAATCTTCTGATCCGTAGTCAGACGCGTTATCCGTTGCGCCACACGCCCCTCTTGCTCATTATTTTTCAGAAAGGATCCTAATATCATCGAGAAGGTCGGCTCGGATCCTGGGATGACGATATGAGTATTCTGATGAATGTAGCCTTCTAGAAACATCGTCAGCACGGTGGCCGAGTGGTTAAGGCGTTGGACTTAAGATCCAATGGACGTATGTCCGCGTGGGTTCGAACCCCACCCGTGCTAATGTTTTAGTAAATGATTCAAGTTCATTTTCGGCTATATAAGTGGGTTGACTAAATAAGTTTTGAGCTTAAATCTTGTCTTTGATGTTCAATAATCAACATTTCCAATTATTTAAGTCGATGTTACAAGTCATGATAAAAATTATTTTTTTTGCAAAATAGTGTCACGAGCGTGCCAGGATTCGAACCTGGAATCTTCTGATCCGTAGTCAGACGCGTTATCCGTTGCGCCACACGCCCTATGGATACCCCAAGTGACAAAATAACACTTGAATTTCGGCATGGATGATAGGGGCGTTTAAGAATAGCAATATTTCATCCACTGACGGGCTAGTCTGAAAAATAGGGTTACTTTGATCCAACTCACCAGGAAATCTCACGCAGCTTTTTATGAAAAGATTATAAAAGATTCGAGCGTGCCAGGATTCGAACCTGGAATCTTCTGATCCGTAGTCAGACGCGTTATCCGTTGCGCCACACGCCCCTCTTGCTCATTATTTTTCAGAAAGGATCCTAATATCATCGAGAAGGTCGGCTCGGATCCTGGGATGACGATATGAGTATTCTGATGAATGTAGCCTTCTAGAAACATCGTCAGCACGGTGGCCGAGTGGTTAAGGCGTTGGACTTAAGATCCAATGGACGTATGTCCGCGTGGGTTCGAACCCCACCCGTGCTAATGTTTTAGTAAATGATTCAAGTTCATTTTCGGCTATATAAGTGGGTTGACTAAATAAGTTTTGAGCTTAAATCTTGTCTTTGATGTTCAATAATCAACATTTCCAATTATTTAAGTCGATGTTACAAGTCATGATAAAAATTATTTTTTTTGCAAAATAGTGTCACGAGCGGGCCAGGATTCGAACCTGGAATCTTCTGATCCGTAGTCAGACGCGTTATCCGTTGCGCCACACGCCCTATGGATACCCCAAGTGACAAAATAACACTTGAATTTCGGCATGGATGATAGGGGCGTTTAAGAATAGCAATATTTCATCCACTGACGGGCTAGTCTGAAAAATAGGGTTACTTTGATCCAACTCACCAGGAAATCTCACGCAGCTTTTTATGAAAAGATTATAAAAGATTCGAGCGTGCCAGGATTCGAACCTGGAATCTTCTGATCCGTAGTCAGACGCGTTATCCGTTACGCCACACGCCCCTCTTGCTCATTATTTTTCAGAAAGGATCCTAATATCATCGAGAAGGTCGGCTCGGATCCTGGGATGACGATATGAGTATTCTGATGAATGTAGCCTTCTAGAAACATCGTCAGCACGGTGGCCGAGTGGTTAAGGCGTTGGACTTAAGATCCAATGGACGTATGTCCGCGTGGGTTCGAACCCCACCCGTGCTAATGTTTTAGTAAATGATTCAAGTTCATTTTCGGCTATATAAGTGGGTTGACTAAATAAGTTTTGAGCTTAAATCTTGTCTTTGATGTTCAATAATCAACATTTCCAATTATTTAAGTCGATGTTACAAGTCATGATAAAAATTATTTTTTTTGCAAAATAGTGTCACGAGCGTGCCAGGATTCGAACCTGGAATCTTCTGATCCGTAGTCAGACGCGTTATCCGTTGCGCCACACGCCCTATGGATACCCCAAGTGACAAAATAACACTTGAATTTCGGCATGGATGATAGGGGCGTTTAAGAATAGCAATATTTCATCCACTGACGGGCTAGTCTGAAAAATAGGGTTACTTTGATCCAACTCACCAGGAAATCTCACGCAGCTTTTTATGAAAAGATTATAAAAGATTCGTGCGTGCCAGGATTCGAACCTGGAATCTTCTGATCCGTAGTCAGACGCGTTTTTTTTTTCTTTCATAATGATTTATTCACAGAAGTATATACAGGTTAAGACATATGTGAGATATATACAGTTTTAAAATATGTGTCCTTGGACATACACAATATCAAATTGAATTGCTATTTACATATTTTCAACAAAGTGGATATTTAAGAACAATTTCCTCATTGTTGCCAATTGAGATGATGTTTAAAGGAATTACATATTTATAAATGAATAACGTAGATTGATTGTTTTTGCAATAATGAAACCAAAGCAATTTGAAATGATGTTTTACGCTGTTTTTGAAAAAATTAAGCAAATTAAGTGATTTATTTTGTAATGAGGAAATAGCTCTTCTTTTATAAACACACCACCTGTAGGTTGATAAAAGAATATTTATACAATCATAGCTTTCAGGAGTTTCGGTGGATTGAAATCCAAACATAAGCCATGATACTAAACTGTTTAAAGAGTATCCTTTGTCACGAAATATATTCGTGAAAATATCCCTAAAAATATTGATGGTGTCATACAATTCATCACAAAACACCAACATGTGAAACATATCTTCTGCTTCAGCTGTACAAACTGGACACAAATCAGTGTCAGATTTACCATATTTGTACATTTTCTGATTGGTATAAACAATGTTATGGCAAATTCTAAAATCAAGATTTCTCTGTTCAGCTGATTTGTCATTAAGGAAAACAGATTTCCAAACTTTAGACCAAATAATGTCTAGAGCATAATTATCCCAAAATGCAATTGCAGTTGGTTGAATAAAGTTTTTGGAGACGAACATTGAATAGCAGAATTTTACATTAAATTTTTGGGAAGGTATAATATCATTATTTATGCTGAAGGAAACTTCTTGTAAAGCTTTAGTTATTATTGAATGTGAGCAAATATATTGAAACCAGTCGCATGGGAGCGATTTTAAAATAATGAAATATGCGCTCATAATGCAGGAAGGAGAAACATCAAATTCATGATTGTAAATAATTTCTGTAATGGCAGAAGCCTTTAAAAATCCGGGTACAACTTCATAACAAATATCAGACAATGTGTTGATACCACTATCAATGAAAAATTTGAAATAAAGCACCTTCCCTTGATACTGCACGTGTGGATTATGGAACAAAGGTTGATACATGATGAGATTCGTCACGAGTTCGCGCTGAGAGCACGTGATTTCCTCCCATGCACGTAGAACTTCTGCATAGAAAGGGTTTATCTCTTTGAGGTTGACCTCATTATAAACAATGGAGAAAATATTCTCTCTGAGTCCCATATTTAAATATTTTTGGAAAAATAACACCGCAGAATGTTTCCATAATGCTGCATAATTAGAATCAAACAGTTTATTTACAACTTTTAAGCGAAAAGAATGTATTTTGAATTTAAAACTAGGAAGAGATAAACCGCCTTCTAGGAAGTGTCCTATTGTTGTTGTGCGTTTTATAAGTACTGTTTTACCTGACCAGATAAAATTGGAAATACATGCCTCTAAATCCTTTATAAACCATTCTGGAACAGGTAAAACATATACACTATACCACAATTTTGATAACATGAAAGTATTTACGACAATTGATTTGACTTGAAGTGTCAGTTGTCTTTGCGACCATAAACCAAGCAAAGATTTAATTTTACTTAATTTACATTTCCAATTTTTGCTTTCACAAGCAACTTTATCAGGACCCAGATAAATCCCAAGAATTTTTAAACAATCATGTTTGATTGCTATCGGAAAGTCAAAATTAGAAACAGAGTTTTGATTAGATCTTCCCAAGACCAACACTTCAGACTTTGTTAAGTTAACTTTAGCTCCGGTGACTGAGCAATAATAATCTAATGAATCAAAGGTGGCAGTAACTGATTGTTTATTGCTGACAGTCACCGTGGCATCATCAGCATGTTGATATAATAATGATTTGTGATTAACATCAATGGTGATTGGAGTAATGGCTGGATTAGCTTTGATAAGCTGATTAAGTGATTGGCTTACAATAACAAAAAGTAGGCTGCTGAGTGGGTCGCCTTGACGGACTGACCTAGTTACAGGGAAATACGGCGTGAGATGTCCATTAATTTTAACACTGCTAAGTAGACCTGAATATAATATTTTAATCCATGAGATAAAATAATCACCAAAATTCAATTTCTCAAGGACTTTTATAATAAAGGGTTGAGAAACTCGATCAAAGGCCTTTTCTTGATCAATTGATATTATATAAGCTTCATCCAAATCATCAGACAATTCAATGACATCTCTTAAAGAATGAATATTGTCAGCAATATCACGTCCAGGAATGCCACAAGTTTGATCAGAGGAGATGATTGTTTCCATAACATGCTTCAAACGTGAAGCGAGGACTTTTGAAATTAATTTGCAGTCAACATTTAAAAGGGAAATGGGTCTAAAGTTTTTTATGTCCTTTCTGTCTCCTCTCTTTTTATAAAATAAGCTGATTACACCCTTTTTCAAAGAACGTGATAATTGCTGCTCAACAAAAACGTTATCAATAATATGAATAAAAATAGGTTTTAAAACGTCCCAAAAATGTACATAAAATTCGACAGTGAGTCCGTCATTACCTGGACTTTTACGACGCTTCATTGCGTGCAGAGCTGTTGTAAGCTCGTCTTCACTGATGTTATTATCTAGCCCAGTCTTATCTTCCTCTGAGAGGACATCTTGTAATAAAAGTAATAATTCATTTTGCTTATTGATATCTAAATCTTCTGCTTTATATAAATCGGAATAAAATTTGAAGGCGTGATCTAAAATATCTTCAGTTTTATTTGTAATTCCTTTATCTGTGATAAGTTCTTTAATACAATTTGATTCTTGTTTCGCCTTTTCTAAATTCAAAAAGAAGGAAGTATGCTTATCTGATTCTAGAGCCCATTGAGCTTTAGATCTTAAGATTGCACCATCACATCTGCTTTTTTCAAAAATTTCTAATTCAGCTTCCAAATTTTTAATGAGGGATATATCTCGTGATGGAATTTTGGAAAGTTTATCATATTCTAATCTTAACCTACGCTGTAAATCAAAGTGTTGTGCTTTTTCTGCTTTTCTCTTTTTGCACGAGAAATAAATACTAGATTTTTTTAGTTTATATTTTAAGTTATCCCACCACAAAAGTGGTTCAGATAAATACAATGGGCATGATATACTGTCATTGATTAAATCTTTGATGATATTTGAATATACAGGATCCGACAGGATTTGATTGTTTATGACCCACATGCCAGGTCCACGTTCTACTTTAGAAAAATCAAATTTGACAAAATTGATGGAGTGATCGCTTAGCTTTGAATACTGAATATATGCATGTGAAGCAAATGGAATTAAAGATTTTGATATCAAAGTGAAATCAATGCGACTTTGTTTGCATACTCCATTTACAATTTGTTTACGAGTAAATTCCTTCCTGTCAGGATTTCTGTATCTCCAAATATCACATAGATTATAATCACTGATAATTTTACATAATTTGTTACTACTATGTACATTGAAAGTTTTAATGTTAACATTCTTATCAAGAAAGGCATCCAATACATCGTTGAAATCTCCAGGAGCAATAATACGATCTCCTGATAAATATGACATAAATTCATCATAAAAATCAATTCTGTTAGCAACCACATTTGGTGCATATACATTAATGCAAGAGTATGTTTCATCATCAACATCAAAAGTAACTTTGAGCAATCTGCCCTTATTATCACACTTTGCAAAGGTTGGAGTATATGGAAAAGTTGAAGTAAATAAAATAGTTACACCTTTACGTTTTTCATCAGAACAATTATTATAAAAAATCTTACCGGGCCACTTATGCTGATATTGCTCTATAAATGAATTGTCCCAGAAAGTTTCTTGTAGAAATATGATATCCGCATGAGAACTTATTGCCTTTTGAAAAACACAGTCCATCTTAGCAATGTCTCTTAGTCCGTTAACGTTCCATGCACAAATTAACATTATGAAAAGGACGAATGATGTATCCATTACTTCACATTGTCAAGGATATCTCTCTTCACATTCACTGTTTCTTCTTTCTTCTTTTTCAGTTCGTCTTTCCTGTTTTCCCATAGCTTGTTTTTCAGTTCATTCTCCTTCAATGCTAAGTCAGAAAGTTTAGGATTGAGTCTTGTCCTGGATCTCTTCTGTTTTACGGTATTCCACCCTTGGGTTTTACTAGTGTTGTTAGTGTCGGACTTGGTGGCTTTCTTCTGAGTAGAGATGTCTTTCTTATCGTGTGTCTGTGCTAGTACACTTGCACGTGCATCCGCTGTAAGATCCTGTGTTGTGGTACAAGTTGACACAGACTCCTCGTGCACGTCTGATAGTTTACCCTCGTTGTCAACGGAGATAGACTGGTCGGCTGTCTCCGCTTCAGATTCCGTGTCGTCATCAGTCTGATCAGTGTTATTGTCTCCCGACAGCAGCGGAAACTCCTTCTCGAAGTTCTCCCGAAACGTTCGCTCGTCTGTGCAAATGCAATTGTCGTCAAATTTGCCACAATAGTCACATTCAACTTTTTCACAGTGTTTGGCCATGTGTCCGTAGCTGTTGCAATTAAAACACTTTGTTTCAGGACATTCTTTCATTTCATGATCTGTTGCGTTGCATTTAAAACACACCTTCACTTGATTGTTGTGAATCACGCGGTAGTACTTAAACCCGTCACAAGTGTTGAAACCAACAGAGTGGGGAAGAGACTTCAGGTGATCTGGAAATTTCACACGTACATACCGAGTCCCATCAGAGATCTTCGTGTCCTTTATCATACGATGGTTGATATTTCCTTCCAGTTTGATTCCCTTTGACTCCAAATAGTTCTTAATGGCACTATCTTCGATATAAGCGGGTAGGTGCATAAACGAGACAACAACTGTTTCCGTTACAAGTAGTCTAGTCCTCACTTTGTTGTCACTCACGAATAGCTCATTCTCAACCACTGTGCGAGCCTCTTCCACACTAGGGAGAGTCACCTCATAGCTGTCAGCATTCTTCGGCACACACGCATAAACATCTGACACGACACGTAGCAAAGCTTGAATCAGTAAGGTACCTGAAATTGTCTTTCGATCTCCAACATGAACTTCCACAGTACTCTCTTTCTTGTATCTCCGGTCCGCCATTTTGAATGTTTCAAATCAAAGTTCAATCACACCACTGAACAGAGATGAAATCTACACTCAAGTGTAGATTTCACAGAACAAGCAGTTAAATCAGTTTATCACATTGTGAAAACACCACAATAATCCAACATGAAAGGTCAATAAATAATTGAAAATCCAGAAAGTATACGAGCTGTTGTGAGACACGTCTGCACTCCGCAATCCACTAGGTGGCGCTCTCAGACGCGTTATCCGTTGCGCCACACGCCCTATGGATACCCCAAGTGACAAAATAACACTTGAATTTCGGCATGGATGATAGGGGCGTTTAAGAATAGCAATATTTCATCCACTGACGGGCTAGTCTGAAAAATAGGGTTACTTTGATCCAACTCACCAGGAAATCTCACGCAGTTTTTTATGAAAAGATTATAAAAGATTCGAGCGTGCCAGGATTCGAACCTGGAATCTTCTGATCCGTAGTCAGACGCGTTATCCGTTGCGCCACACGCCCCTCTTGCTCATTATTTTTCAGAAAGGATCCTAATATCATCGAGAAGGTCGGCTCGGATCCTGGGATGACGATATGAGTATTCTGATGAATGTAGCCTTCTAGAAACATCGTCAGCACGGTGGCCGAGTGGTTAAGGCGTTGGACTTAAGATCCAATGGACGTATGTCCGCGTGGGTTCGAACCCCACCCGTGCTAATGTTTTAGTAAATGATTCAAGTTCATTTTCGGCTATATAAGTGGGTTGACTAAATAAGTTTTGAGCTTAAATCTTGTCTTTGATGTTCAATAATCAACATTTCCAATTATTTAAGTCGATGTTACAAGTCATGATAAATTTCTTTTTTTTGCAAAATAGTGTCACGAGCGTGCCAGGATTCGAACCTGGAATCTTCTGATCCGTAGTCAGACGCGTTATCCGTTGCGCCACACGCCCTATGGATACCCCAAGTGACAAAATAACACTTGAATTTCGGCATGGATGATAGGGGCGTTTAAGAATAGCAATATTTCATCCACTGACGGGCTAGTCTGAAAAATAGGGTTACTTTGATCCAACTCACCAGGAAATCTCACGCAGTTTTTTATGAAAAGATTATAAAAGATTCGAGCGTGCCAGGATTCGAACCTGGAATCTTCTGATCCGTAGTCAGACGCGTTATCCGTTGCGCCACACGCCCCTCTTGCTCATTATTTTTCAGAAAGGATCCTAATATCATCGAGAAGGTCGGCTCGGATCCTGGGATGACGATATGAGTATTCTGATGAATGTAGCCTTCTAGAAACATCGTCAGCACGGTGGCCGAGTGGTTAAGGCGTTGGACTTAAGATCCAATGGACGTATGTCCGCGTGGGTTCGAACCCCACCCGTGCTAATGTTTTAGTAAATGATTCAAGTTCATTTTCGGCTATATAAGTGGGTTGACTAAATAAGTTTTGAGCTTAAATCTTGTCTTTGATGTTCAATAATCAACATTTCCAATTATTTAAGTCGATGTTACAAGTCATGATAAAAATTATTTTTTTTGCAAAATAGTGTCACGAGCGTGCCAGGATTCGAACCTGGAATCTTCTGATCCGTAGTCAGACGCGTTATCCGTTGCGCCACACGCCCTTTGGATACCCCAAGTGACAAAATAACACTTGAATTTCGGCATGGATGATAGGGGCGTTTAAGAATAGCAATATTTCATCCACTGACGGGCTAGTCTGAAAAATAGGGTTACTTTGATCCAACTCACCAGGAAATCTCACACAGCTTTTTATGAAAAGATTATAAAAGATTCGAGCGTGCCAGGATTCGAACCTGGAATCTTCTGATCCGTAGTCAGACGCGTTATCCGTTGCGCCACACGCCCCTCTTGCTCATTATTTTTCAGAAAGGATCCTAATATCATCGAGAAGGTCGGCTCGGATCCTGGGATGACGATATGAGTATTCTGATGAATGTAGCCTTCTAGAAACATCGTCAGCACGGTGGCCGAGTGGTTAAGGCGTTGGACTTAAGATCCAATGGACGTATGTCCGCGTGGGTTCGAACCCCACCAGTGCTAATGTTTTAGTAAATGATTCAAGTTCATTTTCGGCTATATAAGTGGGTTGACTAAATAAGTTTTGAGCTTAAATCTTGTCTTTGATGTTCAATAATCAACATTTCCAATTATTTAAGTCGATGTTACAAGTCATGATAAAAATTATTTTTTTTGCAAAATAGTGTCACGAGCGGGCCAGGATTCGAACCTGGAATCTTCTGATCCGTAGTCAGACGCGTTATCCGTTGCGCCACACGCCCTATGGATACCCCAAGTGACAAAATAACACTTGAATTTCGGCATGGATGATAGGGGCGTTTAAGAATAGCAATATTTCATCCACTGACGGGCTAGTCTGAAAAATAGGGTTACTTTGATCCAACTCACCAGGAAATCTCACGCAGTTTTTTATGAAAAGATTATAAAAGATTCGAGCGTGCCAGGATTCGAACCTGGAATCTTCTGATCCGTAGTCAGACGCGTTATCCGTTGCGCCACACACCCCTCTTGCTCATTATTTTTCAGAAAGGATCCTAATATCATCGAGAAGGTCGGCTCGGATCCTGGGATGACGATATGAGTATTCTGATGAATGTAGCCTTCTAGAAACATCGTCAGCACGGTGGCCGAGTGGTTAAGGCGTTGGACTTAAGATCCAATGGACGTATGTCCGCGTGGGTTCGAACCCCACCCGTGCTAATGTTTTAGTAAATGATTCAAGTTCATTTTCGGCTATATAAGTGGGTTGACTAAATAAGTTTTGAGCTTAAATCTTGTCTTTGATGTTCAATAATCAACATTTCCAATTATTTAAGTCGATGTTACAAGTCATGATAAAAATTATTTTTTTTGCAAAATAGTGTCACGAGCGTGCCAGGATTCGAACCTGGAATCTTCTGATCCGTAGTCAGACGCGTTATCCGTTGCGCCACACGCCCTATGGATACCCCAAGTGACAAAATAACACTTGAATTTCGGCATGGATGATAGGGGCGTTTAAGAATAGCAATATTTCATCCACTGACGGGTTAGTCTGAAAAATAGGGTTACTTTGATCCAACTCACCAGGAAATCTCACGCAGTTTTTTATGAAAAGATTATAAAAG
Organism: Phorcus lineatus; assembly: GCA_921293015.1. NCBI lineage: Eukaryota > Metazoa > Mollusca > Gastropoda > Trochida > Trochidae > Phorcus > Phorcus lineatus. The sequence goes on from OV121092.1 coordinate 30,439,110, forward strand.
ATTCGAGCGTGCCAGGATTCGAACCTGGAATCTTCTGATCCGTAGTCAGACGCGTTATCCGTTGCGCCACACGCCCCTCTTGCTCATTATTTTTCAGAAAGGATCCTAATATCATCGAGAAGGTCGGCTCGGATCCTGGGATGACGATATGAGTATTCTGATGAATGTAGCCTTCTAGAAACATCGTCAGCACGGTGGCCGAGTGGTTAAGGCGTTGGACTTAAGATCCAATGGACGTATGTCCGCGTGGGTTCGAACCCCACCCGTGCTAATGTTTTAGTAAATGATTCAAGTTCATTTTCGGCTATATAAGTGGGTTGACTAAATAAGTTTTGAGCTTAAATCTTGTCTTTGATGTTCAATAATCAACATTTCCAATTATTTAAGTCGATGTTACAAGTCATGATAAAAATTATTTTTTTTGCAAAATAGTGTCACGAGCGTGCCAGGATTCGAACCTGGAATCTTCTGATCCGTAGTCAGACGCGTTATCCGTTGCGCCACACGCCCTTTGGATACCCCAAGTGACAAAATAACACTTGAATTTCGGCATGGATGATAGGGGCGTTTAAGAATAGCAATATTTCATCCACTGACGGGCTAGTCTGAAAAATAGGGTTACTTTGATCCAACTCACCAGGAAATCTCACACAGCTTTTTATGAAAAGATTATAAAAGATTCGAGCGTGCCAGGATTCGAACCTGGAATCTTCTGATCCGTAGTCAGACGCGTTATCCGTTGCGCCACACGCCCCTCTTGCTCATTATTTTTCAGAAAGGATCCTAATATCATCGAGAAGGTCGGCTCGGATCCTGGGATGACGATATGAGTATTCTGATGAATGTAGCCTTCTAGAAACATCGTCAGCACGGTGGCCGAGTGGTTAAGGCGTTGGACTTAAGATCCAATGGACGTATGTCCGCGTGGGTTCGAACCCCACCAGTGCTAATGTTTTAGTAAATGATTCAAGTTCATTTTCGGCTATATAAGTGGGTTGACTAAATAAGTTTTGAGCTTAAATCTTGTCTTTGATGTTCAATAATCAACATTTCCAATTATTTAAGTCGATGTTACAAGTCATGATAAAAATTATTTTTTTTGCAAAATAGTGTCACGAGCGGGCCAGGATTCGAACCTGGAATCTTCTGATCCGTAGTCAGACGCGTTATCCGTTGCGCCACACGCCCTATGGATACCCCAAGTGACAAAATAACACTTGAATTTCGGCATGGATGATAGGGGCGTTTAAGAATAGCAATATTTCATCCACTGACGGGCTAGTCTGAAAAATAGGGTTACTTTGATCCAACTCACCAGGAAATCTCACGCAGTTTTTTATGAAAAGATTATAAAAGATTCGAGCGTGCCAGGATTCGAACCTGGAATCTTCTGATCCGTAGTCAGACGCGTTATCCGTTGCGCCACACGCCCCTCTTGCTCATTATTTTTCAGAAAGGATCCTAATATCATTGAGAAGGTCGGCTCGGATCCTGGGATGACGATATGAGTATTCTGATGAATGTAGCCTTCTAGAAACATCGTCAGCACGGTGGCCGAGTGGTTAAGGCATTGGACTTAAGATCCAATGGACGTATGTCCGCGGGGGTTCGAACCCCACCCGTGCTAATGTTTTAGTAAATGATTCAAGTTCATTTTCGGCTATATAAGTGGGTTGACTAAATAAGTTTTGAGCTTAAATCTTGTCTTTGATGTTCAATAATCAACATTTCCAATTATTTAAGTCGATGTTACAAGTCATGATAAAAATTATTTTTTTTGCAAAATAGTGTCACGAGCGTGCCAGGATTCGAACCTGGAATCTTCTGATCCGTAGTCAGACGCGTTATCCGTTGCGCCACACGCCCTATGGATACCCCAAGTGACAAAATAACACTTGAATTTCGGCATGGATGATAGGGGCGTTTAAGAATAGCAATATTTCATCCACTGACGGGCTAGTCTGAAAAATAGGGTTACTTTGATCCAACTCACCAGGAAATCTCACGCAGTTTTTTATGAAAAGATTATAAAAGATTCGAGCGTGCCAGGATTCGAACCTGGAATCTTCTGATCCGTAGTCAGACGCGTTATCCGTTGCGCCACACGCCCCTCTTGCTCATTATTTTTCAGAAAGGATCCTAATATCACTGAGAAGGTCGGCTCGGATCCTGGGATGACGATATGAGTATTCTGATGAATGTAGCCTTCTAGAAACATCGTCAGCACGGTGGCCGAGTGGTTAAGGCGTTGGACTTAAGATCCAATGGACGTATGTCCGCGTGGGTTCGAACCCCACCCGTGCTAATGTTTTAGTAAATGATTCAAGTTCATTTTCGGCTATATAAGTGGGTTGACTAAATAAGTTTTGAGCTTAAATCTTGTCTTTGATGTTCAATAATCAACATTTCCAATTATTTAAGTCGATGTTACAAGTCATGATAAAAATTTTTTTTTTTGCAAAATAGTGTCACGAGCGTGCCAGGATTCGAACCTGGAATCTTCTGATCCGTAGTCAGACGCGTTATCCGTTGCGCCACACGCCCTATGGATACCCCAAGTGACAAAATAACACTTGAATTTCGGCATGGATGATAGGGGCGTTTAAGAATAGCAATATTTCATCCACTGACGGGCTAGTCTGAAAAATAGGGTTACTTTGATCCAACTCACCAGGAAATCTCACGCAGTTTTTTATGAAAAGATTATAAAAGATTCGAGCGTGCCAGGATTCGAACCTGGAATCTTCTGATCCGTAGTCAGACGCGTTATCCGTTGCGCCACACGCCCCTCTTGCTCATTATTTTTCAGAAAGGATCCTAATATCACTGAGAAGGTCGGCTCGGATCCTGGGATGACGATATGAGTATTCTGATGAATGTAGCCTTCTAGAAACATCGTCAGCACGGTGGCCGAGTGGTTAAGGCGTTGGACTTAAGATCCAATGGACGTATGTCCGCGTGGGTTCGAACCCCACCCGTGCTAATGTTTTAGTAAATGATTCAAGTTCATTTTCGGCTATATAAGTGGGTTGACTAAATAAGTTTTGAGCTTAAATCTTGTCTTTGATGTTCAATAATCAACATTTCCAATTATTTAAGTCGATGTTACAAGTCATGATAAAAATTATTTTTTTTGCAAAATAGTGTCACGAGCGTGCCAGGATTCGAACCTGGAATCTTCTGATCCGTAGTCAGACGCGTTATCCGTTGCGCCACACGCCCTATGGATACCCCAAGTGACAAAATAACACTTGAATTTCGGCATGGATGATAGGGGCGTTTAAGAATAGCAATATTTCATCCACTGACGGGCTAGTCTGAAAAATAGGGTTACTTTGATCCAACTCACCAGGAAATCTCACGCAGTTTTTTATGAAAAGATTATAAAAGATTCGAGCGTGCCAGGATTCGAACCTGGAATCTTCTGATCCGTAGTCAGACGCGTTATCCGTTGCGCCACACGCCCCTCTTGCTCATTATTTTTCAGAAAGGATCCTAATATCATTGAGAAGGTCGGCTCGGATCCTGGGATGACGATATGAGTATTCTGATGAATGTAGCCTTCTAGAAACATCGTCAGCACGGTGGCCGAGTGGTTAAGGCGTTGGACTTAAGATCCAATGGACGTATGTCCGCGTGGGTTCGAACCCCACCCGTGCTAATGTTTTAGTAAATGATTCAAGTTCATTTTCGGCTATATAAGTGGGTTGACTAAATAAGTTTTGAGCTTAAATCTTGTCTTTGATGTTCAATAATCAACATTTCCAATTATTTAAGTCGATGTTACAAGTCATGATAAATTTCTTTTTTTTGCAAAATAGTGTCACGAGCGTGCCAGGATTCGAACCTGGAATCTTCTGATCCGTAGTCAGACGCGTTATCCGTTGCGCCACACGCCCTATGGATACCCCAAGTGACAAAATAACACTTGAATTTCGGCATGGATGATAGGGGCGTTTAAGAATAGCAATATTTCATCCACTGACGGGCTAGTCTGAAAAATAGGGTTACTTTGATCCAACTCACCAGGAAATCTCACGCAGTTTTTTATGAAAAGATTATAAAAGATTCGAGCGTGCCAGGATTCGAACCTGGAATCTTCTGATCCGTAGTCAGACGCGTTATCCGTTGCGCCACACGCCCCTCTTGCTCATTATTTTTCAGAAAGGATCCTAATATCATTGAGAAGGTCGGCTCGGATCCTGGGATGACGATATGAGTATTCTGATGAATGTAGCCTTCTAGAAACATCGTCAGCACGGTGGCCGAGTGGTTAAGGCGTTGGACTTAAGATCCAATGGACGTATGTCCGCGTGGGTTCGAACCCCACCCGTGCTAATGTTTTAGTAAATGATTCAAGTTCATTTTCGGCTATATAAGTGGGTTGACTAAATAAGTTTTGAGCTTAAATCTTGTCTTTGATGTTCAATAATCAACATTTCCAATTATTTAAGTCGATGTTACAAGTCATGATAAATTTCTTTTTTTTGCAAAATAGTGTCACGAGCGTGCCAGGATTCGAACCTGGAATCTTCTGATCCGTAGTCAGACGCGTTATCCGTTGCGCCACACGCCCCTCTTGCTCATTATTTTTCAGAAAGGATCCTAATATCATTGAGAAGGTCGGCTCGGATCCTGGGATGACGATATGAGTATTCTGATGAATGTAGCCTTCTAGAAACATCGTCAGCACGGTGGCCGAGTGGTTAAGGCGTTGGACTTAAGATCCAATGGACGTATGTCCGCGTGGGTTCGAACCCCACCCGTGCTAATGTTTTAGTAAATGATTCAAGTTCATTTTCGGCTATATAAGTGGGTTGACTAAATAAGTTTTGAGCTTAAATCTTGTCTTTGATGTTCAATAATCAACATTTCCAATTATTTAAGTCGATGTTACAAGTCATGATAAATTTCTTTTTTTTGCAAAATAGTGTCACGAGCGTGCCAGGATTCGAACCTGGAATCTTCTGATCCGTAGTCAGACGCGTTATCCGTTGCGCCACACGCCCTATGGATACCCCAAGTGACAAAATAACACTTGAATTTCGGCATGGATGATAGGGGCGTTTAAGAATAGCAATATTTCATCCACTGACGGGCTAGTCTGAAAAATAGGGTTACTTTGATCCAACTCACCAGGAAATCTCACGCAGTTTTTTATGAAAAGATTATAAAAGATTCGAGCGTGCCAGGATTCGAACCTGGAATCTTCTGATCCGTAGTCAGACGCGTTATCCGTTGCGCCACACGCCCCTCTTGCTCATTATTTTTCAGAAAGGATCCTAATATCATTGAGAAGGTCGGCTCGGATCCTGGGATGACGATATGAGTATTCTGATGAATGTAGCCTTCTAGAAACATCGTCAGCACGGTGGCCGAGTGGTTAAGGCGTTGGACTTAAGATCCAATGGACGTATGTCCGCGTGGGTTCGAACCCCACCCGTGCTAATGTTTTAGTAAATGATTCAAGTTCATTTTCGGCTATATAAGTGGGTTGACTAAATAAGTTTTGAGCTTAAATCTTGTCTTTGATGTTCAATAATCAACATTTCCAATTATTTAAGTCGATGTTACAAGTCATGATAAATTTCTTTTTTTTGCAAAATAGTGTCACGAGCGTGCCAGGATTCGAACCTGGAATCTTCTGATCCGTAGTCAGACGCGTTATCCGTTGCGCCACACGCCCTATGGATACCCCAAGTGACAAAATAACACTTGAATTTCGGCATGGATGATAGGGGCGTTTAAGAATAGCAATATTTCATCCACTGACGGGCTAGTCTGAAAAATAGGGTTACTTTGATCCAACTCACCAGGAAATCTCACGCAGTTTTTTATGAAAAGATTATAAAAGATTCGAGCGTGCCAGGATTCGAACCTGGAATCTTCTGATCCGTAGTCAGACGCGTTATCCGTTGCGCCACACGCCCCTCTTGCTCATTATTTTTCAGAAAGGATCCTAATATCATTGAGAAGGTCGGCTCGGATCCTGGGATGACGATATGAGTATTCTGATGAATGTAGCCTTCTAGAAACATCGTCAGCACGGTGGCCGAGTGGTTAAGGCGTTGGACTTAAGATCCAATGGACGTATGTCCGCGTGGGTTCGAACCCCACCCGTGCTAATGTTTTAGTAAATGATTCAAGTTCATTTTCGGCTATATAAGTGGGTTGACTAAATAAGTTTTGAGCTTAAATCTTGTCTTTGATGTTCAATAATCAACATTTCCAATTATTTAAGTCGATGTTACAAGTCATGATAAATTTCTTTTTTTTGCAAAATAGTGTCACGAGCGTGCCAGGATTCGAACCTGGAATCTTCTGATCCGTAGTCAGACGCGTTATCCGTTGCGCCACACGCCCTATGGATACCCCAAGTGACAAAATAACACTTGAATTTCGGCATGGATGATAGGGGCGTTTAAGAATAGCAATATTTCATCCACTGACGGGCTAGTCTGAAAAATAGGGTTACTTTGATCCAACTCACCAGGAAATCTCACGCAGTTTTTATGAAAAGATTATAAAAGATTCGAGCGTGCCAGGATTCGAACCTGGAATCTTCTGATCCGTAGTCAGACGCGTTATCCGTTGCGCCACACGCCCCTCTTGCTCATTATTTTTCAGAAAGGATCCTAATATCATTGAGAAGGTCGGCTCGGATCCTGGGATGACGATATGAGTATTCTGATGAATGTAGCCTTCTAGCAACATCGTCAGCACGGTGGCCGAGTGGTTAAGGCGTTGGACTTAAGATCCAATGGACGTATGTCCGCGTGGGTTCGAACCCCACCCGTGCTAATGTTTTAGTAAATGATTCAAGTTCATTTTCGGCTATATAAGTGGGTTGACTAAATAAGTTTTGAGCTTAAATCTTGTCTTTGATGTTCAATAATCAACATTTCCAATTATTTAAGTCGATGTTACAAGTCATGATAAATTTCTTTTTTTTGCAAAATAGTGTCACGAGCGTGCCAGGATTCGAACCTGGAATCTTCTGATCCGTAGTCAGACGCGTTTTTTCTTTGATAATGTTTTATTCACAGAAGTATATACATATTAAAATGAGTGGACAATATATACAATTTAAAAGTTGCGTCCATGGACATACATAATCTTAACTAGGAAATAATCAGAATATACCTAGTAAAATGGATAGTTCAGAACAATTTCATTATCATCACCTATAGTGATGATATTTAGGGGCAAAACATATTTGTTAATGAAAACTGAAGATTGATTTTTACAGCGATAATGAAACCAGAGTAATTTAAAATGGTGTTTAACACAGTATTTGAAAAATGTGTCTAATTTGAGTTTTTTGTTTTGTAGTGAGGAAATTGATCGTCTTTTGTAAACGCACATTCGGAAGATTGCTAAAAATATATTTAAACAATCATTGTATTCACTCGTCACAGAAGAGTGAATCCCAAACAATAGCCATGAAATTAAATCATCGAGAGAGTAACCCCTATCATGAAATATATTTGTAAATATATTTTTGAATAACATTATAGTTTCATAGAGCTCATCACAAAAAACAAACATATGAAACATATCTTCAATAGTATCCTGACACACTGGACACAAATTTGTGTCAGATTTGCCATATTTATACATTTTTTCATTAGTAAAAACAATATTGTGACATATTCTAAAATCAAGATCCTTTTGCTGGGAAGATTTGTCATTATGAAATACGGATTTCCAAACTTGAGGCCACTTTATGTCTAATATGTATTGTTCCCAAAAAGTAATTGAGGTTGCTTTTACAAAGTTTTTTTCAACAAAATATGCATAACAAAATTTAACATTAAGCTGATTGGATAAAATATTACCATTGTCTGAAACAATACATACATCTTGTTGAAGTGGTTTACTAATGGTAGCATATGAACAAATGTGTTGGAACCATTCTCTTGGTAGAGATTTGACAATAATAAAATATGCACATCGAATGTGTGAAACAGGTACATCAATATGACAGTTACGCACCATTTCTACAATGGCTGAGACCTTTAAAAATCCTGGCACAACCTCATAACAAATATTGGACAGTGTGCAAATGCCACTATCAATGAAAAAATTAAAGCACAACAACTTCTCCCTGAAACGCACGTGTGGATTATGAAACAGTGGTTGATGCATGATTTGCTCGGGATTAGTCACGAGCTCTCGTTGAGAGCACGTGACTTCATCCCACGCACGCAGAACTTCACCATAAAAGGGGTTTATCTCCTTAAGATCACCCTCATTATAAACAATATTGAAAATATTTTCCCGGAGTCCCATATTAAGGTATTTTTGGAAAAATAACATAGCTGAATATTTCCATAATGATGTGTAATTGCAATCAAAAAGTTTCTTTACCAATTTTAAGCGAAATGAATGAACTTTGAATTTTAAACTAGGGAGAGATAAACCACCTTGTATGAAGTGTCCTATTGTTGTTGTGCGCTTTACAAGTGCTGTTTTACCAGACCACAAAAAATTGAAAATACATGTTTCTAGGTCCTCAATAACCCAATCTGGAACGGGTAAAACATAAACGCTATACCACAATTTTGATAGCATAAACGTATTTACAACAATTGATTTGCCCTGAAGTGTTAGCTGTCTTTGCGACCACAGACCAAGCAAAGATTTAATTTTATTTAATTTACATTTCCAGTTTTTGTTTTCACACGCTGATTTATCGGTACCCAAATGAATCCCCAAAATTTTTAGACAGTCAGATTTGACTGTTATTGGAAGATCAAATTTAGAAATACTATTATGATTTAATCTCCCCAAAGCTAACACTTCAGACTTGGATAAATTAATCTTAGCACCTGTAGCTGAGCAATAATAATCAAAGGATGTAAAAGTGGCGATTACAGATTGCTTGTCACAAACAGTGACAGTGGCATCATCGGCATGTTGATACAATAAAGACTTATGGTGAGCATCAATAACAATTGGTTTAATATCGGTGTTAGCTTTTATAAGCTGATTGAGTGATTGGCTCACAATGACAAACAATAAACTGCTAAGTGGGTCACCCTGGCGGACCGACCTAGTAACAGGGAAGTATGGCGTTAGATGTCCGTTGATTTTGACACTGCTTTCTAAGCCTGAATATAGTATTCTAATCCATGAAATAAAATGTTCACCAAATTTCATTTTTTCAAGAACTTTTATAATAAATGGTTGGGAAACACGATCGAAAGCCTTTTCTTGATCGATAGAGATTACATAAGCTTCCTCTAAGTCATTAGACAAATCAATTACATCTCTTAAGGAATGAATATTGTCAGCAATATCACGTCCGGGTATGCCGCAAGTTTGGTCAGAGGAGATGACAGTTTCCAGAACATGTTTCAATCGTGAAGCGAGAACTTTGGAAATTAGTTTACAATCAACATTTAAAAGTGATATAGGCCTAAAATTTTTAATGTCTCTTTTGTCTCCTCGTTTTTTGTAAAATAAACTTATAACACCTTTTTTCATTGAACGTGATAATTGCTTTTCACAAAATACATTATTTACAATATGAATAAAAATGGGTTTTAAAACATTCCAAAAATGTACATAAAATTCAACAGTGAGTCCATCATTTCCTGGACTTTTATGACGCTTCATTGCGTTAAGAGCTGAAGTAAGCTCGTCATCATTGATATTGTCATCAAGCACAATCTTATCTTCCTCTGAGAGGACGTCTTCTCCGCAATCCACTAGGTGGCGCTCTCAGACGCGTTATCCGTTGCGCCACACGCCCTATGGATACCCCAAGTGACAAAATAACACTTGAATTTCGGCATGGATGATAGGGGCGTTTAAGAATAGCAATATTTCATCCACTGACGGGCTAGTCTGAAAAATAGGGTTACTTTGATCCAACTCACCAGGAAATCTCACGCAGCTTTTTATGAAAAGATTATAAAAGATTCGAGCGTGCCAGGATTCGAACCTGGAATCTTCTGATCCGTAGTCAGACGCGTTATCCGTTGCGCCACACGCCCCTCTTGCTCATTATTTTTCAGAAAGGATCCTAATATCATTGAGAAGGTCGGCTCGGATCCTGGGATGACGATATGAGTATTCTGATGAATGTAGCCTTCTAGAAACATCGTCAGCACGGTGGCCGAGTGGTTAAGGCATTGGACTTAAGATCCAATGGACGTATGTCCGCGTGGGTTCGAACCCCACCCGTGCTAATGTTTTAGTAAATGATTCAAGTTCATTTTCGGCTATATAAGTGGGTTGACTAAATAAGTTTTGAGCTTAAATCTTGTCTTTGATGTTCAATAATCAACATTTCCAATTATTTAAGTCGATGTTACAAGTCATGATAAAAATTATTTTTTTTGCAAAATAGTGTCACGAGCGTGCCAGGATTCGAACCTGGAATCTTCTAATCCGTAGTCAGACGCGTTATCCGTTGCGCCACACGCCCTATGGATACCCCAAGTGACAAAATAACACTTGAATTTCGGCATGGATGATAGGGGCGTTTAAGAATAGCAATATTTCATCCACTGACGGGCTAGTCTGAAAAATAGGGTTACTTTGATCCAACTCACCAGGAAATCTCACGCAGTTTTTTATGAAAAGATTATAAAAGATTCGAGCGTGCCAGGATTCGAATCTGGAATCTTCTGATCCGTAGTCAGACGCGTTATCCGTTGCGCCACACGCCCCTCTTGCTCATTATTTTTCAGAAAGGATCCTAATATCATTGAGAAGGTCGGCTCGGATCCTGGGATGACGATATGAGTATTCTGATGAATGTAGCCTTCTAGAAACATCGTCAGCACGGTGGCCGAGTGGTTAAGGCGTTGGACTTAAGATCCAATGGACGTATGTCCGCGTGGGTTCGAACCCCACCCGTGCTAATGTTTTAGTAAATGATTCAAGTTCATTTTCGGCTATATAAGTGGGTTGACTAAATAAGTTTTGAGCTTAAATCTTGTCTTTGATGTTCAATAATCAACATTTCCAATTATTTAAGTCGATGTTACAAGTCATGATAAATTTCTTTTTTTTGCAAAATAGTGTCACGAGCGTGCCAGGATTCGAACCTGGAATCTTCTGATCCGTAGTCAGACGCGTTATCCGTTGCGCCACACGCCCTATGGATACCCCAAGTGACAAAATAACACTTGAATTTAGGCATGGATGATAGGGGCGTTTAAGAATAGCAATATTTCATCCACTGACGGGCTAGTCTGAAAAATAGGGTTACTTTGATCCAACTCACCAGGAAATCTCACGCAGTTTTTTATGAAAAGATTATAAAAGATTCGAGCGTGCCAGGATTCGAACCTGGAATCTTCTGATCCGTAGTCAGACGCGTTATCCGTTGCGCCACACGCCCCTCTTGCTCATTATTTTTCAGAAAGGATCCTAATATCATTGAGAAGGTCGGCTCGGATCCTGGGATGACGATATGAGTATTCTGATGAATGTAGCCTTCTAGAAACATCGTCAGCACGGTGGCCGAGTGGTTAAGGCGTTGGACTTAAGATCCAATGGAAGTATGTCCGCGTGGGTTCGAACCCCACCCGTGCTAATGTTTTAGTAAATGATTCAAGTTCATTTTCGGCTATATAAGTGGGTTGACTAAATAAGTTTTGAGCTTAAATCTTGTCTTTGATGTTCAATAATCAACATTTCCAATTATTTAAGTCGATGTTACAAGTCATGATAAATTTCTTTTTTTTTGCAAAATAGTGTCACGAGCGTGCCAGGATTCGAACCTGGAATCTTCTGATCCGTAGTCAGACGCGTTATCCGTTGCGCCACACGCCCTATGGATACCCCAAGTGACAAAATAACACTTGAATTTCGGCATGGATGATAGGGGCGTTTAAGAATAGCAATATTTCATCCACTGACGGGCTAGTCTGAAAAATAGGGTTACTTTGATCCAACTCACCAGGAAATCTCACGCAGTTTTTTATGAAAAGATTATAAAAGATTCGAGCGTGCCAGGATTCGAACCTGGAATCTTCTGATCCGTAGTCAGACGCGTTATCCGTTGCGCCACACGCCCCTCTTGCTCATTATTTTTCAGAAAGGATCCTAATATCATTGAGAAGGTCGGCTCGGATCCTGGGATGACGATATGAGTATTCTGATGAATGTAGCCTTCTAGCAACATCGTCAGCACGGTGGCCGAGTGGTTAAGGCGTTGGACTTAAGATCCAATGGACGTATGTCCGCGTGGGTTCGAACCCCACCCGTGCTAATGTTTTAGTAAATGATTCAAGTTCATTTTCGGCTATATAAGTGGGTTGACTAAATAAGTTTTGAGCTTAAATCTTGTCTTTGATGTTCAATAATCAACATTTCCAATTATTTAAGTCGATGTTACAAGTCATGATAAATTTTTTTTTTGCAAAATAGTGTCACGAGCGTGCCAGGATTCGAACCTGGAATCTTCTGATCCGTAGTCAGACGCGTTTTTTCTTTGATAATGTTTTATTCACAGAAGTATATACATATTAAAATGAGTGGACAATATATACAATTTAAAAGTTGCGTCCATGGACATACATAATCTTAACTAGGAAATAATCAGAATATACCTAGTAAAATGGATAGTTCAGAACAATTTCATTATCATCACCTATAGTGATGATATTTAGGGGCAAAACATATTTGTTAATGAAAACTGAAGATTGATTTTTACAGCGATAATGAAACCAGAGTAATTTAAAATGGTGTTTAACACAGTATTTGAAAAATGTGTCTAATTTGAGTTTTTTGTTTTGTAGTGAGGAAATTGATCGTCTTTTGTAAACGCACATTCGGAAGATTGCTAAAAATATATTTAAACAATCATTGTATTCACTCGTCACAGAAGAGTGAATCCCAAACAATAGCCATGAAATTAAATCATCGAGAGAGTAACCCCTATCATGAAATATATTTGTAAATATATTTTTGAATAACATTATAGTTTCATAGAGCTCATCACAAAAAACAAACATATGAAACATATCTTCAATAGTATCCTGACACACTGGACACAAATTTGTGTCAGATTTGCCATATTTATACATTTTTTCATTAGTAAAAACAATATTGTGACATATTCTAAAATCAAGATCCTTTTGCTGGGAAGATTTGTCATTATGAAATACGGATTTCCAAACTTGAGGCCACTTTATGTCTAATATGTATTGTTCCCAAAAAGTAATTGAGGTTGCTTTTACAAAGTTTTTTTCAACAAAATATGCATAACAAAATTTAACATTAAGCTGATTGGATAAAATATTACCATTGTCTGAAACAATACATACATCTTGTTGAAGTGGTTTACTAATGGTAGCATATGAACAAATGTGTTGGAACCATTCTCTTGGTAGAGATTTGACAATAATAAAATATGCACATCGAATGTGTGAAACAGGTACATCAATATGACAGTTACGCACCATTTCTACAATGGCTGAGACCTTTAAAAATCCTGGCACAACCTCATAACAAATATTGGACAGTGTGCAAATGCCACTATCAATGAAAAAATTAAAGCACAACAACTTCTCCCTGAAACGCACGTGGTTGATGCATGATTTGCTCGGGATTAGTCACGAGCTCTCGTTGAGAGCACGTGACTTCATCCCACGCACGCAGAACTTCACCATAAAAGGGGTTTATCTCCTTAAGATCACCCTCATTATAAACAATATTGAAAATATTTTCCCGGAGTCCCATATTAAGGTATTTTTGGAAAAATAACATAGCTGAATATTTCCATAATGATGTGTAATTGCAATCAAAAAGTTTCTTTACCAATTTTAAGCGAAATGAATGAACTTTGAATTTTAAACTAGGGAGAGATAAACCACCTTGTATGAAGTGTCCTATTGTTGTTGTGCGCTTTACAAGTGCTGTTTTACCAGACCACAAAAAATTGAAAATACATGTTTCTAGGTCCTCAATAACCCAATCTGGAACGGGTAAAACATAAACGCTATACCACAATTTTGATAGCATAAACGTATTTACAACAATTGATTTGCCCTGAAGTGTTAGCTGTCTTTGCGACCACAGACCAAGCAAAGATTTAATTTTATTTAATTTACATTTCCAGTTTTTGTTTTCACACGCTGATTTATCGGTACCCAAATGAATCCCCAAAATTTTTAGACAGTCAGATTTGACTGTTATTGGAAGATCAAATTTAGAAATACTATTATGATTTAATCTCCCCAAAGCTAACACTTCAGACTTGGATAAATTAATCTTAGCACCTGTAGCTGAGCAATAATAATCAAAGGATGTAAAAGTGGCGATTACAGATTGCTTGTCACAAACAGTGACAGTGGCATCATCGGCATGTTGATACAATAAAGACTTATGGTGAGCATCAATAACAATTGGTTTAATATCGGTGTTAGCTTTTATAAGCTGATTGAGTGATTGGCTCACAATGACAAACAATAAACTGCTAAGTGGGTCACCCTGGCGGACCGACCTAGTAACAGGGAAGTATGGCGTTAGATGTCCGTTGATTTTGACACTGCTTTCTAAGCCTGAATATAGTATTCTAATCCATGAAATAAAATGTTCACCAAATTTCATTTTTTCAAGAACTTTTATAATAAATGGTTGGGAAACACGATCGAAAGCCTTTTCTTGATCGATAGAGATTACATAAGCTTCCTCTAAGTCATTAGACAAATCAATTACATCTCTTAAGGAATGAATATTGTCAGCAATATCACGTCCGGGTATGCCGCAAGTTTGGTCAGAGGAGATGACAGTTTCCAGAACATGTTTCAATCGTGAAGCGAGAACTTTGGAAATTAGTTTACAATCAACATTTAAAAGTGATATAGGCCTAAAATTTTTAATGTCTCTTTTGTCTCCTCGTTTTTTGTAAAATAAACTTATAACACCTTTTTTCATTGAACGTGATAATTGCTTTTCACAAAATACATTATTTACAATATGAATAAAAATGGGTTTTAAAACATTCCAAAAATGTACATAAAATTCAACAGTGAGTCCATCATTTCCTGGACTTTTATGACGCTTCATTGCGTTAAGAGCTGAAGTAAGCTCGTCATCATTGATATTGTCATCAAGCACAATCTTATCTTCCTCTGAGAGGACGTCTTCTCCGCAATCCACTAGGTGGCGCTCTCAGACGCGTTATCCGTTGCGCCACACGCCCTATGGATACCCCAAGTGACAAAATAACACTTGAATTTCGGCATGGATGATAGGGGCGTTTAAGAATAGCAATATTTCATCCACTGACGGGCTAGTCTGAAAAATAGGGTTACTTTGATCCAACTCACCAGGAAATCTCACGCAGTTTTTTATGAAAAGATTATAAAAGATTCGAGCGTGCCAGGATTCGAACCTGGAATCTTCTGATCCGTAGTCAGACGCGTTATCCGTTGCGCCACACGCCCCTCTTGCTCATTATTTTTCAGAAAGGATCCTAATATCATTGAGAAGGTCGGCTCGGATCCTGGGATGACGATATGAGTATTCTGATGAATGTAGCCTTCTAGAAACATCGTCAGCACGGTGGCCGAGTGGTTAAGGCGTTGGACTTAAGATCCAATGGACGTATGTCCGCGTGGGTTCGAACCCCACCCGTGCTAATGTTTTAGTAAATGATTCAAGTTCATTTTCGGCTATATAAGTGGGTTGACTAAATAAGTTTTGAGCTTAAATCTTGTCTTTGATGTTCAATAATCAACATTTCCAATTATTTAAGTCGATGTTACAAGTCATGATAAATTTCTAGTTTTTTTGCAAAATAGTGTCACGAGCGTGCCAGGATTCGAACCAGGAATCTTCTGATCCGTAGTCAGACGCGTTATCCGTTGCGCCACACGCCCTATGGATACCCCAAGTGACAAAATAACACTTGAATTTCGGCATGGATGATAGGGGCGTTTAAGAATAGCAATATTTCATCCACTGACGGGCTAGTCTGAAAAATAGGGTTACTTTGATCCAACTCACCAGGAAATCTCACGCAGTTTTTTATGAAAAGATTATAAAAGATTCGAGCGTGCCAGGATTCGAACCTGGAATCTTCTGATCCGTAGTCAGACGCGTTATCCGTTGCGTCACACGCCCCTCTTGCTCATTATTTTTCAGAAAGGATCCTAATATCATTGAGAAGGTCGGCTCGGATCCTGGGATGACGATATGAGTATTCTGATGAATGTAGCCTTCTAGAAACATCGTCAGCACGGTGGCCGAGTGGTTAAGGCGTTGGACTTAAGATCCAATGGACGTATGTCCGCGTGGGTTCGAACCCCACCCGTGCTAATGTTTTAGTAAATGATTCAAGTTCATTTTCGGCTATATAAGTGGGTTGACTAAATAAGTTTTGAGCTTAAATCTTGTCTTTGATGTTCAATAATCAACATTTCCAATTATTTAAGTCGATGTTACAAGTCATGATAAAAATTATTTTTTTTGCAAAATAGTGTCACGAGCGTGCCAGGATTCGAACCTGGAATCTTCTGATCCGTAGTCAGACGCGTTATCCGTTGCGCCACACGCCCTATGGATACCCCAAGTGACAAAATAACACTTGAATTTCGGCATGGATGATAGGGGCGTTTAAGAATAGCAATATTTCATCCACTGACGGGCTAGTCTGAAAAATAGGGTTACTTTGATCCAACTCACCAGGAAATCTCACACAGCTTTTTATGAAAAGATTATAAAAGATTCGAGCGTGCCAGGATTCGAACCTGGAATCTTCTGATCCGTAGTCAGACGCGTTATCCGTTGCGCCACACGCCCCTCTTGCTCATTATTTTTCAGAAAGGATCCTAATATCATTGAGAAGGTCGGCTCGGATCCTGGGATGACGATATGAGTATTCTGATGAATGTAGCCTTCTAGAAACATCGTCAGCACGGTGGCCGAGTGGTTAAGGCGTTGGACTTAAGATCCAATGGACGTATGTCCGCGTGGGTTCGAACCCCACCAGTGCTAATGTTTTAGTAAATGATTCAAGTTCATTTTCGGCTATATAAGTGGGTTGACTAAATAAGTTTTGAGCTTAAATCTTGTCTTTGATGTTCAATAATCAACATTTCCAATTATTTAAGTCGATGTTACAAGTCATGATAAAAATTATTTTTTTTGCAAAATAGTGTCACGAGCGTGCCAGGATTCGAACCTGGAATCTTCTGATCCGTAGTCAGACGCGTTATCCGTTGCGCCACACGCCCTATGGATACCCCAAGTGACAAAATAACACTTGAATTTCGGCATGGATGATAGGGGCGTTTAAGAATAGCAATATTTCATCCACTGACGGGCTAGTCTGAAAAATAGGGTTACTTTGATCCAACTCACCAGGAAATCTCACGCAGTTTTTTATGAAAAGATTATAAAAGATTCGAGCGTGCCAGGATTCGAACCTGGAATCTTCTGATCCGTAGTCAGACGCGTTATCCGTTGCGCCACACGCCCCTCTTGCTCATTATTTTTCAGAAAGGATCCTAATATCATTGAGAAGGTCGGCTCGGATCCTGGGATGACGATATGAGTATTCTGATGAATGTAGCCTTCTAGAAACATCGTCAGCACGGTGGCCGAGTGGTTAAGGCGTTGGACTTAAGATCCAATGGACGTATGTCCGCGTGGGTTCGAACCCCACCCGTGCTAATGTTTTAGTAAATGATTCAAGTTCATTTTCGGCTATATAAGTGGGTTGACTAAATAAGTTTTGAGCTTAAATCTTGTCTTTGATGTTCAATAATCAACATTTCCAATTATTTAAGTCGATGTTACAAGTCATGATAAATTTCTAGTTTTTTTGCAAAATAGTGTCACGAGCGTGCCAGGATTCGAACCTGGAATCTTCTGATCCGTAGTCAGACGCGTTATCCGTTGCGCCACACGCCCTATGGATACCCCAAGTGACAAAATAACACTTGAATTTCGGCATGGATGATAGGGGCGTTTAAGAATAGCAATATTTCATCCACTGACGGGCTAGTCTGAAAAATAGGGTTACTTTGATCCAACTCACCAGGAAATCTCACGCAGTTTTTTATGAAAAGATTATAAAAGATTCGAGCGTGCCAGGATTCGAACCTGGAATCTTCTGATCCGTAGTCAGACGCGTTATCCGTTGCGCCACACGCCCCTCTTGCTCATTATTTTTCAGAAAGGATCCTAATATCATTGAGAAGGTCGGCTCGGATCCTGGGATGACGATATGAGTATTCTGATGAATGTAGCCTTCTAGAAACATCGTCAGCACGGTGGCCGAGTGGTTAAGGCGTTGGACTTAAGATCCAATGGACGTATGTCCGCGTGGGTTCGAACCCCACCCGTGCTAATGTTTTAGTAAATGATTCAAGTTCATTTTCGGCTATATAAGTGGGTTGACTAAATAAGTTTTGAGCTTAAATCTTGTCTTTGATGTTCAATAATCAACATTTCCAATTATTTAAGTCGATGTTACAAGTCATGATAAATTTCTAGTTTTTTTGCAAAATAGTGTCACGAGCGTGCCAGGATTCGAACCAGGAATCTTCTGATCCGTAGTCAGACGCGTTATCCGTTGCGCCACACGCCCTATGGATACCCCAAGTGACAAAATAACACTTGAATTTCGGCATGGATGATAGGGGCGTTTAAGAATAGCAATATTTCATCCACTGACGGGCTAGTCTGAAAAATAGGGTTACTTTGATCCAACTCACCAGGAAATCTCACGCAGTTTTTTATGAAAAGATTATAAAAGATTCGAGCGTGCCAGGATTCGAACCTGGAATCTTCTGATCCGTAGTCAGACGCGTTATCCGTTGCGCCACACGCCCCTCTTGCTCATTATTTTTCAGAAAGGATCCTAATATCATTGAGAAGGTCGGCTCGGATCCTGGGATGACGATATGAGTATTCTGATGAATGTAGCCTTCTAGAAACATCGTCAGCACGGTGGCCGAGTGGTTAAGGCGTTGGACTTAAGATCCAATGGACGTATGTCCGCGTGGGTTCGAACCCCACCCGTGCTAATGTTTTAGTAAATGATTCAAGTTCATTTTCGGCTATATAAGTGGGTTGACTAAATAAGTTTTGAGCTTAAATCTTGTCTTTGATGTTCAATAATCAACATTTCCAATTATTTAAGTCGATGTTACAAGTCATGATAAAAATTATTTTTTTTGCAAAATAGTGTCACGAGCGTGCCAGGATTCGAACCTGGAATCTTCTGATCCGTAGTCAGACGCGTTATCCGTTGCGCCACACGCCCTATGGATACCCCAAGTGACAAAATAACACTTGAATTTCGGCATGGATGATAGGGGCGTTTAAGAATAGCAATATTTCATCCACTGACGGGCTAGTCTGAAAAATAGGGTTACTTTGATCCAACTCACCAGGAAATCTCACACAGCTTTTTATGAAAAGATTATAAAAGATTCGAGCGTGCCAGGATTCGAACCTGGAATCTTCTGATCCGTAGTCAGACGCGTTATCCGTTGCGCCACACGCCCCTCTTGCTCATTATTTTTCAGAAAGGATCCTAATATCATTGAGAAGGTCGGCTCGGATCCTGGGATGACGATATGAGTATTCTGATGAATGTAGCCTTCTAGAAACATCGTCAGCACGGTGGCCGAGTGGTTAAGGCGTTGGACTTAAGATCCAATGGACGTATGTCCGCGTGGGTTCGAACCCCACCAGTGCTAATGTTTTAGTAAATGATTCAAGTTCATTTTCGGCTATATAAGTGGGTTGACTAAATAAGTTTTGAGCTTAAATCTTGTCTTTGATGTTCAATAATCAACATTTCCAATTATTTAAGTCGATGTTACAAGTCATGATAAAAATTATTTTTTTTGCAAAATAGTGTCACGAGCGTGCCAGGATTCGAACCTGGAATCTTCTGATCCGTAGTCAGACGCGTTATCCGTTGCGCCACACGCCCTATGGATACCCCAAGTGACAAAATAACACTTGAATTTCGGCATGGATGATAGGGGCGTTTAAGAATAGCAATATTTCATCCACTGACGGGCTAGTCTGAAAAATAGGGTTACTTTGATCCAACTCACCAGGAAATCTCACGCAGTTTTTTATGAAAAGATTATAAAAGATTCGAGCGTGCCATTATTCGAACCTGGAATCTTCTGATCCGTAGTCAGACGCGTTATCCGTTGCGCCACACGCCCCTCTTGCTCATTATTTTTCAGAAAGGATCCTAATATCATTGAGAAGGTCGGCTCGGATCCTGGGATGACGATATGAGTATTCTGATGAATGTAGCCTTCTAGAAACATCGTCAGCACGGTGGCCGAGTGGTTAAGGCGTTGGACTTAAGATCCAATGGACGTATGTCCGCGTGGGTTCGAACCCCACCCGTGCTAATGTTTTAGTAAATGATTCAAGTTCATTTTCGGCTATATAAGTGGGTTGACTAAATAAGTTTTGAGCTTAAATCTTGTCTTTGATGTTCAATAATCAACATTTCCAATTATTTAAGTCGATGTTACAAGTCATGATAAATTTCTAGTTTTTTTGCAAAATAGTGTCACGAGCGTGCCAGGATTCGAACCTGGAATCTTCTGATCCGTAGTCAGACGCGTTATCCGTTGCGCCACACGCCCTATGGATACCCCAAGTGACAAAATAACACTTGAATTTCGGCATGGATGATAGGGGCGTTTAAGAATAGCAATATTTCATCCACTGACGGGCTAGTCTGAAAAATAGGGTTACTTTGATCCAACTCACCAGGAAATCTCACGCAGTTTTTTATGAAAAGATTATAAAAGATTCGAGCGTGCCAGGATTCGAACCTGGAATCTTCTGATCCGTAGTCAGACGCGTTATCCGTTGCGCCACACGCCCCTCTTGCTCATTATTTTTCAGAAAGGATCCTAATATCATTGAGAAGGTCGGCTCGGATCCTGGGATGACGATATGAGTATTCTGATGAATGTAGCCTTCTAGAAACATCGTCAGCACGGTGGCCGAGTGGTTAAGGCGTTGGACTTAAGATCCAATGGACGTATGTCCGCGTGGGTTCGAACCCCACCCGTGCTAATGTTTTAGTAAATGATTCAAGTTCATTTTCGGCTATATAAGTGGGTTGACTAAATAAGTTTTGAGCTTAAATCTTGTCTTTGATGTTCAATAATCAACATTTCCAATTATTTAAGTCGATATTACAAGTCATGATAAAAATTATTTTTTTTGCAAAATAGTGTCACGAGCGTGCCAGGATTCGAACCTGGAATCTTCTGATCCGTAGTCAGACGCGTTATCCGTTGCGCCACACGCCCTATGGATACCCCAAGTGACAAAATAACACTTGAATTTCGGCATGGATGATAGGGGCGTTTAAGAATAGCAATATTTCATCCACTGACGGGCTAGTCTGAAAAATAGGGTTACTTTATCCAACTCACCAGGAAATCTCACGCAGTTTTTTATGAAAAGATTATAAAAGATTCGAGCGTGCCAGGATTCGAACCTGGAATCTTCTGATCCGTAGTCAGACGCGTTATCCGTTGCGCCACACGCCCCTCTTGCTCATTATTTTTCAGAAAGGATCCTAATATCATTGAGAAGGTCGGCTCGGATCCTGGGATGACGATATGAGTATTCTGATGAATGTAGCCTTCTAGAAACATCGTCAGCACGGTGGCCGAGTGGTTAAGGCGTTGGACTTAAGATCCAATGGACGTATGTCCGCGTGGGTTCGAACCCCACCCGTGCTAATGTTTTAGTAAATGATTCAAGTTCATTTTCGGCTATATAAGTGGGTTGACTAAATAAGTTTTGAGCTTAAATCTTGTCTTTGATGTTCAATAATCAACATTTCCAATTATTTAAGTCGATGTTACAAGTCATGATAAAAATTATTTTTTTTGCAAAATAGTGTCACGAGCGTGCCAGGATTCGAACCTGGAATCTTCTGATCCGTAGTCAGACGCGTTATCCGTTGCGCCACACGCCCTATGGATACCCCAAGTGACAAAATAACACTTGAATTTCGGCATGGATGATAGGGGCGTTTAAGAATAGCAATATTTCATCCACTGACGGGCTAGTCTGAAAAATAGGGTTACTTTGATCCAACTCACCAGGAAATCTCACGCAGTTTTTTATGAAAAGATTATAAAAGATTCGAGCGTGCCAGGATTCGAACCTGGAATCTTCTGATCCGTAGTCAGACGCGTTATCCGTTGCGCCACACGCCCCTCTTGCTCATTATTTTTCAGAAAGGATCCTAATATCATTGAGAAGGTCGGCTCGGATCCTGGGATGACGATATGAGTATTCTGATGAATGTAGCCTTCTAGAAACATCGTCAGCACGGTGGCCGAGTGGTTAAGGCGTTGGACTTAAGATCCAATGGACGTATGTCCGCGTGGGTTCGAACCCCACCCGTGCTAATGTTTTAGTAAATGATTCAAGTTCATTTTCGGCTATATAAGTGGGTTGACTAAATAAGTTTTGAGCTTAAATCTTGTCTTTGATGTTCAATAATCAACATTTCCAATTATTTAAGTCGATGTTACAAGTCATGATAAAAATTATTTTTTTTGCAAAATAGTGTCACGAGCGTGCCAGGATTCGAACCTGGAATCTTCTGATCCGTAGTCAGACGCGTTATCCGTTGCGCCACACGCCCTATGGATACCCCAAGTGACAAAATAACACTTGAATTTCGGCATGGATGATAGGGGCGTTTAAGAATAGCAATATTTCATCCACTGACGGGCTAGTCTGAAAAATAGGGTTACTTTATCCAACTCACCAGGAAATCTCACGCAGTTTTTTATGAAAAGATTATAAAAGATTCGAGCGTGCCAGGATTCGAACCTGGAATCTTCTGATCCGTAGTCAGACGCGTTATCCGTTGCGCCACACGCCCCTCTTGCTCATTATTTTTCAGAAAGGATCCTAATATCATTGAGAAGGTCGGCTCGGATCCTGGGATGACGATATGAGTATTCTGATGAATGTAGCCTTCTAGAAACATCGTCAGCACGGTGGCCGAGTGGTTAAGGCGTTGGACTTAAGATCCAATGGACGTATGTCCGCGTGGGTTCGAACCCCACCCGTGCTAATGTTTTAGTAAATGATTCAAGTTCATTTTCGGCTATATAAGTGGGTTGACTAAATAAGTTTTGAGCTTAAATCTTGTCTTTGATGTTCAATAATCAACATTTCCAATTATTTAAGTCGATGTTACAAGTCATGATAAAAATTATTTTTTTTGCAAAATAGTTTCACGAGCGTGCCAGGATTCGAACCTGGAATCTTCTGATCCGTAGTCAGACGCGTTATCCGTTGCGCCACACGCCCTATGGATACCCCAAGTGACAAAATAACACTTGAATTTCGGCATGGATGATAGGGGCGTTTAAGAATAGCAATATTTCATCCACTGACGGGCTAGTCTGAAAAATAGGGTTACTTTGATCCAACTCACCAGGAAATCTCACGCAGTTTTTTATGAAAAGATTATAAAAGATTCGAGCGTGCCAGGATTCGAACCTGGAATCTTCTGATCCGTAGTCAGACGCGTTATCCGTTGCGCCACACGCCCCTCTTGCTCATTATTTTTCAGAAAGGATCCTAATATCATTGAGAAGGTCGGCTCGGATCCTGGGATGACGATATGAGTATTCTGATGAATGTAGCCTTCTAGAAACATCGTCAGCACGGTGGCCGAGTGGTTAAGGCGTTGGACTTAAGATCCAATGGACGTATGTCCGCGTGGGTTCGAACCCCACCCGTGCTAATGTTTTAGTAAATGATTCAAGTTCATTTTCGGCTATATAAGTGGGTTGACTAAATAAGTTTTGAGCTTAAATCTTGTCTTTGATGTTCAATAATCAACATTTCCAATTATTTAAGTCGATGTTACAAGTCATGATAAAAATTATTTTTTTGCAAAATAGTGTCACGAGCGGGCCAGGATTCGAACCTGGAATCTTCTGATCCGTAGTCAGACGCGTTATCCGTTGCGCCACACGCCCTATGGATACCCCAAGTGACAAAATAACACTTGAATTTCGGCATGGATGATAGGGGCGTTTAAGAATAGCAATATTTCATCCACTGACGGGCTAGTCTGAAAAATAGGGTTACTTTGATCCAACTCACCAGGAAATCTCACGCAGTTTTTTATGAAAAGATTATAAAAGATTCGAGCGTGCCAGGATTCGAACCTGGAATCTTCTGATCCGTAGTCAGACGCGTTATCCGTTGCGCCACACGCCCCTCTTGCTCATTATTTTTCAGAAAGGATCCTAATATCATTGAGAAGGTCGGCTCGGATCCTGGGATGACGATATGAGTATTCTGATGAATGTAGCCTTCTAGAAACATCGTCAGCACGGTGGCCGAGTGGTTAAGGCGTTGGACTTAAGATCCAATGGACGTATGTCCGCGTGGGTTCGAACCCCACCCGTGCTAATGTTTTAGTAAATGATTCAAGTTCATTTTCGGCTATATAAGTGGGTTGACTAAATAAGTTTTGAGCTTAAATCTTGTCTTTGATGTTCAATAATCAACATTTCCAATTATTTAAGTCGATGTTACAAGTCATGATAAATTTCTTTTTTTTGCAAAATAGTGTCACGAGCGTGCCAGGATTCGAACCTGGAATCTTCTGATCCGTAGTCAGACGCGTTATCCGTTGCGCCACACGCCCTATGGATACCCCAAGTGACAAAATAACACTTGAATTTCGGCATGGATGATAGGGGCGTTTAAGAATAGCAATATTTCATCCACTGACGGGCTAGTCTGAAAAATAGGGTTACTTTGATCCAACTCACCAGGAAATCTCACGCAGTTTTTTATGAAAAGATTATAAAAGATTCGAGCGTGCCAGGATTCGAACCTGGAATCTTCTGATCCGTAGTCAGACGCGTTATCCGTTGCGCCACACGCCCCTCTTGCTCATTATTTTTCAGAAAGGATCCTAATATCATTGAGAAGGTCGGCTCGGATCCTGGGATGACGATATGAGTATTCTGATGAATGTAGCCTTCTAGAAACATCGTCAGCACGGTGGCCGAGTGGTTAAGGCGTTGGACTTAAGATCCAATGGACGTATGTCCGCGTGGGTTCGAACCCCACCCGTGCTAATGTTTTAGTAAATGATTCAAGTTCATTTTCGGCTATATAAGTGGGTTGACTAAATAAGTTTTGAGCTTAAATCTTGTCTTTGATGTTCAATAATCAACATTTCCAATTATTTAAGTCGATGTTACAAGTCATGATAAATTTCTTTTTTTTGCAAAATAGTGTCACGAGCGTGCCAGGATTCGAACCTGGAATCTTCTGATCCGTAGTCAGACGCGTTATCCGTTGCGCCACACGCCCTATGGATACCCCAAGTGACAAAATAACACTTGAATTTCGGCATGGATGATAGGGGCGTTTAAGAATAGCAATATTTCATCCACTGACGGGCTAGTCTGAAAAATAGGGTTACTTTGATCCAACTCACCAGGAAATCTCACGCAGTTTTTTATGAAAAGATTATAAAAGATTCGAGCGTGCCAGGATTCGAACCTGGAATCTTCTGATCCGTAGTCAGACGCGTTATCCGTTGCGCCACACGCCCCTCTTGCTCATTATTTTTCAGAAAGGATCCTAATATCATTGAGAAGGTCGGCTCGGATCCTGGGATGACGATATGAGTATTCTGATGAATGTAGCCTTCTAGAAACATCGTCAGCACGGTGGCCGAGTGGTTAAGGCGTTGGACTTAAGATCCAATGGACGTATGTCCACGTGGGTTCGAACCCCACCCGTGCTAATGTTTTAGTAAATGATTCAAGTTCATTTTCGGCTATATAAGTGGGTTGACTAAATAAGTTTTGAGCTTAAATCTTGTCTTTGATGTTCAATAATCAACATTTCCAATTATTTAAGTCGATGTTACAAGTCATGATAAATTTCTTTTTTTTGCAAAATAGTGTCACGAGCGTGCCAGGATTCGAACCTGGAATCTTCTGATCCGTAGTCAGACGCGTTATCCGTTGCGCCACACGCCCTATGGATACCCCAAGTGACAAAATAACACTTGAATTTCGGCATGGATGATAGGGGCGTTTAAGAATAGCAATATTTCATCCACTGACGGGCTAGTCTGAAAAATAGGGTTACTTTGATCCAACTCACCAGGAAATCTCACGCAGTTTTTTATGAAAAGATTATAAAAGATTCGAGCGTGCCAGGATTCGAACCTGGAATCTTCTGATCCGTAGTCAGACGCGTTATCCGTTGCGCCACACGCCCCTCTTGCTCATTATTTTTCAGAAAGGATCCTAATATCATCGAGAAGGTCGGCTCGGATCCTGGGATGACGATATGAGTATTCTGATGAATGTAGCCTTCTAGAAACATCGTCAGCACGGTGGCCGAGTGGTTAAGGCGTTGGACTTAAGATCCAATGGACGTATGTCCACGTGGGTTAGAACCCCACCCGTGCTAATGTTTTAGTAAATGATTCAAGTTCATTTTCGGCTATATAAGTGGGTTGACTAAATAAGTTTTGAGCTTAAATCTTGTCTTTGATGTTCAATAATCAACATTTCCAATTATTTAAGTCGATGTTACAAGTCATGATAAATTTCTTTTTTTTGCAAAATAGTGTCACGAGCGTGCCAGGATTCGAACCTGGAATCTTCTGATCCGTAGTCAGACGCGTTATCCGTTGCGCCACACGCCCTATGGATACCCCAAGTGACAAAATAACACTTGAATTTCGGCATGGATGATAGGGGCGTTTAAGAATAGCAATATTTCATCCACTGACGGGCTAGTCTGAAAAATAGGGTTACTTTGATCCAACTCACCAGGAAATCTCACGCAGTTTTTTATGAAAAGATTATAAAAGATTCGAGCGTGCCAGGATTCGAACCTGGAATCTTCTGATCCGTAGTCAGACGCGTTATCCGTTGCGCCACACGCCCCTCTTGCTCATTATTTTTCAGAAAGGATCCTAATATCATCGAGAAGGTCGGCTCGGATCCTGGGATGACGATATGAGTATTCTGATGAATGTAGCCTTCTAGAAACATCGTCAGCACGGTGGCCGAGTGGTTAAGGCGTTGGACTTAAGATCCAATGGACGTATGTCCACGTGGGTTAGAACCCCACCCGTGCTAATGTTTTAGTAAATGATTCAAGTTCATTTTCGGCTATATAAGTGGGTTGACTAAATAAGTTTTGAGCTTAAATCTTGTCTTTGATGTTCAATAATCAACATTTCCAATTATTTAAGTCGATGTTACAAGTCATGATAAATTTCTTTTTTTTGCAAAATAGTGTCACGAGCGTGCCAGGATTCGAACCTGGAATCTTCTGATCCGTAGTCAGACGCGTTATCCGTTGCGCCACACGCCCTATGGATACCCCAAGTGACAAAATAACACTTGAATTTCGGCATGGATGATAGGGGCGTTTAAGAATAGCAATATTTCATCCACTGACGGGCTAGTCTGAAAAATAGGGTTACTTTGATCCAACTCACCAGGAAATCTCACGCAGTTTTTTATGAAAAGATTATAAAAGATTCGAGCGTGCCAGGATTCGAACCTGGAATCTTCTGATCCGTAGTCAGACGCGTTATCCGTTGCGCCACACGCCCCTCTTGCTCATTATTTTTCAGAAAGGATCCTAATATCATCGAGAAGGTCGGCTCGGATCCTGGGATGACGATATGAGTATTCTGATGAATGTAGCCTTCTAGAAACATCGTCAGCACGGTGGCCGAGTGGTAAAGTCGTTGGAAGTACATTCAAATTTTGCACCAGGAAATCTCATGCAGTTTATTGTTAAGGCGTTTGACCGTTAATTAGTTTTAATAAGGTGTATTTTTGTTTGCTTTATGTATTTTTAAAATAAATTTTCACCAATGATATTTGTCGAAATAAGTTTCTTCTTATCTGTACCTACCATACGGATTTCTGACAATATTTTTTTTACTCCAGTTTTGTATATACTATATATTTTATTCTACTTATTTATGTTGTTACAAAGGTGTTTTAATCCTCCAACATTGTTATATTGTGTTCATTGACTTTTATATACTGAACAGTCTATCGATTTTTCTATGTATTCATTCGCGGATTTCAAACCATTTAAATCTTCTGGATGACATTACATTTTAGTTGTTTATTTTGTTAAATGATTAGCATTCGCTGACCGTTTCAAGCCGTTACTTAATATTAACAGAGATTCCGTAGTTGTGGTTTTCATGGTATCTTATTTGACATCATATGTGAAGATATTCATATATGACATCTCGCTTATTCGTTATAAAACACCAAAAACATGACAATTTCACAGCATGAAATTCAATGAATATTTACAAGCTTGTTTAATTGTGTAGAAGCCGATTTTAAACATACAAGTTATATGCATAAAAGTAATATTACCTTTCAAAATTATTTACTGAAGTTTTATATTTTACCTGATTAGATAAGTTACAAAAAATAGGATAGACTAATTGTAGCGGGCCATTGTCCGGTTTTCGGTTAGAAGACCGACTTTTTACCTTATAATGTAACTGTTGAATAAATTAACATGAAAATGATAGACTCTTTCTCTACATGAAATAACAGCATTTATAAACCCTGGCAAACATGGCAAAGGTGTCTCCAACACATGTATTTGAAAGTTTTCTCCGCTGCGTAAGCTACTTGAAATATCACTTTTTGGATGATGATGATCATGATGACAACGACGACGACGATGATGACGACGACAACAACATCAACAGCATTAACAACACTATTAATGATGATGATGATGGTGCTGATGATGCTGATGCTGATGCTGCTGCTGCTGATAATGATGATGATGATGATGATGATAATGATGATGATGATGATGATGGTGATGATGATGATGATGGTGATGATGATGATGGTGATGATGATGATGATGAAAATAATATTTATGCTTATTTCACGCTCTATGAGCACAAGTTTGCATTTAATTTCAATGCTCTCTGCTTCTGCCATTAAGTGACGATCCGGGACTTAAAGGCACTATAACATGCTTTTCGGTTCAAATTGGCTTTTGTAAGGCACATTAGGATATAGGTTCTTACTTAAATTATACCTTTTCAAGAAAAGACAGAAGCAATAGGTTTTGGGACAAATGAGAGCTTTTATTACATAACATGAAGCAATGCCAAATTAGGCGAGTAATTAATAATAATGAGATATTATTAGATAAATATCAATTACCAATTATGCAATAATAATGAAATGTAGTTTTGTAATATAATGTAACAAAGCTCCTATACTAACTACAACTAAATAAAAGTAAGCTTATAAATACATGTATATATATACATGTATATATATAAGGAGAGGGTGGGTGGGAACTAAAAATGATTGCTGCCGGCATGGGGTCTCAAGCACGACTGACTGTAGTGCGTACCGAGAAACTCTGGTACCCAAAGGGAGCCTGCTATTGGTCAGTCTTTTCCCGCCATCACTTCTTTTTGTGACGGGCTGTTACAAAACGTCACAAACGTACGTTGTTTTATGACGTCACATGCAATAAAATAATTGAAATGTAAGCAAAACTAATTTGTTCATTTATGAAAAACGTCTTCACTGGTTATTACATATTGATGTTCAAAACAAAATTAATGTCATTCAGATGAATGGTAAAACAATTATGATAGACGAAACTGTTTTGAAATAATATATGCCACATATTTTGTATTCCTTTTGAAAGTGGGGAACGATATCATTCGAAACTACGAGAGCCACGCGTGGCGACTAGTGAGTGTAACGGAGAGTAACGGAGAGGGTCGAGGTGTTTCGAATGGAACGATATGTTTCAATGAGCTTTGTCATCTTAAATGATTCGACAAGTGTCTGTGACGTCATAAAAGTATTGTTCATGACGTCACTGTAGCGGGCCGTCTAAAGGGAGGTAGACCATTTTCTGAATATGTCCATGCGTTTATGACGGAAGAGAACCGGTAATAAAGAAATGATTACACTCGGAAATGACTTTTACGAAACTCGTGCGAATTTCTGTATCGGCTCTCTCACGGGTAATACAAAAATATATTGCGATATGAAAATGATATTGCAATACTTGTATTGCACAATCTGTACGCAATACATTGGTTTTGCGATAATGAATTTTAAGCTTTAATTTCGACTTAGTTACCTTGAAAACGAAAATATCTGCAGGTTTAGTAGTTCTGCAGTAACTATCTATATTTTTGTCAGTTGTCCGTTGATTATTACTAGATTATTTATATTCAAGTTAAACATGGCGGTCAGTGTTAAAAGGATTTTGGTATTAATACAACCTATATATACGCGGAGAATTTACGTAATTTGCCTTTTTTCTTAACCACTGTGAGTATGATACATGTAATTTCTATGTTGTCAGTTTCACGAAATTGAACACGAAATCAGTGTTGTAATTTTTATCTAACAGAAAAATTTTCAAAGGTTAAGAAATCAAATTCAATAAACGTTTTCGTACATTTTATCTCTTTAAAGTGTTTTTAAAAGGACGACAAGTCATTTTAAAGATGCAAGTTTTTACGTCTACATAGCTTAAATTTTTTCGAAGAATATAAAAGTGTTTTTTATGTGTTAAATGACTCGCATATAGGGTCTTTAGTACTCTTTACTAAACATGCAAAGTGACTTGATAAGAACTCCATACAAATTTCTTTCTTTCATAGTTACACATTGACGGCACGAACACGTACAATAGTATGATATTTTGCACAATATTTGTCAATGTACATCTTTCTTTAATTATTTGGGTTGTTAGAGTAAAAATAATTTTATTTAAGAAAATTTAACTTTTAAATTGGCATTAACTGCAGCTAAGGAAAATTCAATCCGATGTATGTTTTCTACTGGGCATCAATAAAACGTCTAGCCGAGAGTTAGCTTTCTTTGCAAGACCTTGACCTCTTCATCAAGCACGTGAAAAAGGTGGGTTTTGTTTACGTCAATAGTGACACGAAACTGTATTTTCCAAACATATGGGGCAAAGATACAGTTTGTTTTGTAAAATTATGAACAAATATATAAATTATATTTTTGTAGAATACAAATATTTGCCGAAAGATCTATCGCTTTTTGTCCGTTACTTGTTTGGCGTTGACTAGATCTCTCCGATTATCGCATAAAGGGGCACTAGGTATTTTTTAGAATCCCCCCCCCCCCCCCCCCCCCCCTCCCCCCCACAATATTACTTTCAGAAAACCGTATTACATTCAGAGGGTAAAAACCCTAATTTCTCAACTCTAAAATTCGCAGTCGTAGAGGAAATTATTGTCAATATCAATCAAAAGAACGCATTTTTGTTGACACCTTTCAATTATTTGAGGTATGGAAATGGAGTCGCAATTTTAAAGCGACTTTACCGTGCTACTGCCCCTATATATAAAAATAAAGATTGGTGGCATTTATCTTAGAACTCATTTTCAGATTATCATTGACAGGTTTGACTTGTATAATTTTATACAAAAGACATGTTTTGAAAACATTCGCTTGATATGTTTACCAAACCATATTTTAGCATCAGCCTATATATTAAATCCGGGAAAGTATCGTTCGTGCGTCGACCTGACAATGTAATTGATATGAAATTGATTTAATCACCTTTTCCTTTTGCTAACATGTTTGTTTTATAGTAGGCTAACTCAATGAATTGTCCATAATTATTTCACTTTTATTTCTATTCATTAAGTGAATATATCTCGTGACACAACAAAATCTATATATATATACGGTAATAATGATCCATGACTCTTGTATGCGCTGTGAGCACGTCATAGTGGAGTTTAGCGCTATATAAATGGACATATTATTATCATTTAAACTAAACGGTTTTCATGTTACATATAAATTTAAAAAATACATTTTAAATCTTCATTTAAAACAAAAAACAAATTTAATTAAATTAATACTCTATATTAGTTTCTATTAAATTAATAGATTTTGTTAGAAAAACAATAACAACACGATAAATATTCATGTTTTTGTATAAAAATATATTTCTTGTATTCATTGTCTAGATAAATAACACTAGGAAAATCTCATTTACGTTATTCTAATTACACTTTTAGATGTATCTGCTTATTTAAAATTCCGGAATTCCGGAAAACCACGTTTCAAAAATATAAATACAACAATTTATATAGCAGAGTATAAAATATGAAATGTATAAAATCTGCAATTATAATAGTTTGACGCTATCTTTGACTTTTATGCTAAAGATTCATGATAATATTTGATAATATTTAAAAGACATGTTTTGTTGTTAAGTCGCTCTTGACATATAGCATATTAAATACATATTTTAAATAGTAATATTAAGTTTTTATCTTGTATAAAATGAATTTAAATTCGATTCATTAATATCCTCCGTGAAATTCAACCACCAGTAAAAAGACAATAGTGAAATTCCCATTGAATCACGTGCGTATCAACTGTTGTAAGAATACGTTTTTAAATGATTAAAACCATTGTCGCCTTTTACACATAACTAGAAATAATCTCAGCTATGCACTTCCGTCGTAATAACAAATCTTTTTCCATAGAAAAGTATTTGAATGACAAGTTAGAAGCCGACGCAGTTTATAATCTAACACATCAAAAATAACCGAAGATATTTATATTTGACTATACAGGGAATTGAGTTGAGGTGAGGTGTTTTGGATTTTAACGCCGCTTTCAAAAACAGGCGCGTAACTAAGAATTTTTCAGTTGCAATCACAACTTAAGGATGTGATAAACACAATACCAATCAAATGTAAAGGTGCCATCAAAATTATCTATGGTAAGAATAACGCAATGAACAACTGTATGTTCACCTTTGATTTATTTTTTTTATACATTTTGAGACGATAGAACAAATGAAGAATGATTTGATTTTCCAATTTTTGAGATAACATAATACTAAAGTTTCTTAAACATGTTTTCTAAGATTATTACTTGGATGCAAAGCGATTTTACCAACTTGGCAATACGGCGCAGATGTCTGGTCCGAGACACGCGAAAGACGCTATATACACCACACAAATGTCAATTTTTTTTATAAACAATAAACTATTCATCAAGTGGTTGGACATGATCGATTTTCTGCGAAGATTACCATCAGTAAAATTTTAGAGAAACATCTATTCAAGAAACGTAAATGTCAAATACTGTGTATATCCAAATTATATGACGTTTATACTAAATGCTTTTATTGAATTTCAAAGTGTAAGCACTTGCTTTTTGTGCTACAATTAAGGTACTAGTATGCAGGGAGAAAGTCAGCAACACTACTGTGGCTGTGCATTGCGGTGAAACCTGCGAGCATCGGCTACAACTAGCGAACCACAAGTGTTACCGCGCTGAATATAATGAATTGATGCTGAGAAAATGATCGCCATTACTTCAAAACAAACTTTCAAATTATTAAATGTTACCTTAGCCTTCAGGATTGTTTAAAGTAACGTTATTTTTTACTGTTGTCGCTTGTATTTGTTTTTTTTTACAAAAATGCACTAATTTTTTTAAAGTTCTTAAAATTTCATGCTAAAAAAATATCAAACTTTGAAATTATTGAATGTAAGTCCCATCGGTGTTGAGCCTCACTACATACCGTCGCGTTACAAAAGCGTTGACCTTATGTCAAAGCGCGTAACCGTTCACAAGAGAATTGAGTGCAATACTTCCGGTGTAGCTTTCTAGGTCACGTGACCTTAAACTGGGTGGGGGCCACATATGCATTCAGCTTCGATGAAGCATTACACGATTTAAACTGGTAGTTATGAAATGTGACGCAAATACGATACGATACGATTGTTTGTACTATTATAGGAGAAAGCGTTGTTTTTCTAAAAGTCTTTTTATTTTACTGCTAATTTAACTTTTTAGGATATAGGTTGAAAAATTCTACTGTTAAAATCTTCTTGAAAGTATTTTAAAGTGTTCTATTATGATCCACTGAAAACTACGTAATGATATTTTGAGGTACTGAATTTTCGTTAGAACAAAGACAAAATTCATGATGCCATGTTAATTCTTAAAATTAATTTTGTATATGAATAGTTGTCTCTGTAATTTTTCGATCTTTTAGAATATGTTTCGATGTATGTAAGATTTTATTTATCATATAAACACCTTTACATAAATCATACAAACTGCATCGACAATCGAATCAAAAGCTGTATAATTTGTACATATATTCAGTAGTAGATCACAAATAATATCAACCGTTAAAAACCGTTAATATTTGTTTTTGATAAATTGGGACAAACCAGGGGTGATTGAAACATGCACAAAGGTATAGTTAAGGTAAATGAGTCCCATCACGTATTAAATATCAATTTTAAATAAAAGCACAAATAATTATTTTTAATCTATAAAAATGATGTAGAGACATCCATGATTATATCTATAGGCTTTGAATTTGATATGTACAGTATATTGCATGACATGACGTGTCGAATAGAGATTTATGTTTCAGACTTTGGTTTGGGAAGAGACTATACTTTGACAAAAGAAAGTAAATTTGAAGCTGAAGTCTAGAACAATTGATTAATCTATAGTGCGTTAACACTGTATCCTCTTGTTCGGAACAATCTTTTAATAATATGGAAAATGGATTCTCAAATAAAGGACGGATCGATTGTATTAGACTTATAGGGGCAGATGTAAGATTTTTTTCCAAAATTTCATTTCGTAGAAACAAGTATCAAGTATCAAGTATCAAGTATCAAGCGAAAATTACTGGTGGCCGTTTTGTGTGAACATTTTTTGATAATTTAAGATAGGAAAATTTATCCCGATAGCTTAACCGAACATGTTAAAGAGCCACTCCGTGATTTTCACAACCTATTTTTTTACCTTTAATACGAACCTAAATGTCATATGTGGTGATATAAAATCAAAACATCTTAACTTTTCATGTCCAAAAGACATCTATATGACAAATACTTGTTTTCCATGAAAATCTAAAAACAGCCTTTTAAATGCACAGAGGTGTAGTTATCACGTCCAATATACATGAATACTAGTTATTTAACCTAACAAACACTATCAACTCCTAACTGTCCTCCTGGCTGTTTTAGATAAGTCTTCAAAATTACGTTTGACTATTTGACTGTCCGGTTTCCGATCATAATTGCGACGTTCTACCTTCATATTGTCACTGTAAAAAAACAATAAGCTTTAAAATGTGTCTTTTTGGTAACAGTCGATACTTGGCGATCGAATGACACCATTGATTAAGTTTGGCATATATGACTCCAACAACTCACGGAGTGGCTCTTTAAGTTCAATTAGACTGCTGAGTGGTATTCTTTGATCCCTGAGGTATGTTATCTTCTAGCATTGATATTATGTATATCATATTTATATTCTCCAGTGGCGGATCCAAAGGGGGGGGGGTCCGGTCCTCCCCTTTTGAAAATCAATTATAGATTCAAGTCATTAAAAATGAAATGAATAGTAAATTATATATAACGTAACAAAAAGCCCAATTCCCCCCCCCCCCCCCCCCCCCCCCCACCCCTTTCAAAAATCCTGGATCCGCCACTGCTCTCTGTGTAGTAGTATCATTGAAACATACTGTTTGCTATCTCTTAGTCAGATAAATATTTCGCCTTTTTCTAAAAATGTCCGTGAAAAGGAATGATACAATAAACCATTTTCTATAACCCTGCTTACGCTTACATCAATACAAAAAAAAAGAAAAAAAAACTGACAAAAAGCTCTGTTGATTTAAAGCGATCTGTAGGCCAACGCAGGCTTGTTTCTACTTATTGTTGTTGTTGTTATCGTTGTTGTTGTTCAATCGATTCCA
This sequence comes from Phorcus lineatus, assembly GCA_921293015.1. NCBI lineage: Eukaryota > Metazoa > Mollusca > Gastropoda > Trochida > Trochidae > Phorcus > Phorcus lineatus. The sequence goes on from OV121092.1 coordinate 30,474,924, forward strand.
GATAATATCTCTGCCTACGGCATGGACGCGTTACTGCCTAGACATTCAATCTCGAGCCAAAGGGGACCTTCTATTTGAGGGGGGAGGGAATTTTTGGTACTATCCCAATAAGGCATTTCTGTTGAGTCAAAAATTCAAAGGCACACTCAAGTTTGTGAACTAGTAATTATATCATTAAATATCATGATCTTGGATATCAAGCACTTTAGCCAATCACGACCCTTTCTATGTATTGTTAACGGTGCATTCAAAGGATTGATGCTGCATCCGGACGTGTAAACGGCCTAGCTCAACCAGGTTATTTTTAAGACAAATACTTAGAAAACATATCCTCGTTCGTCCAATCAAGGTATTGTGACGTCACAATTGTGTCTACTACTTGTGTCACAATGGCAGTAACGTCGCCTAAATAATAGTTTCAGCACACTGTCGGCTAATATACATGATTGAATTTCGCAAATAATAAACAGAATACAAAATTTTCCACCGTTACCATTTCAGTTTTTTTTGTGCCGAACTCGTAAATAAAAACTATTTTATTTGGGCTAAAATATGATTTTGTTGAGTTAACAATATTAGCAAAATACTCATCTGTTGGATTTTTTTCTTTTTCTGTTTTTAAAAAAAATAACAATAATTAATAATTCGATAAGATATGATATTTGTTTGATAGTACACGGTGAATTTAGGCACCGAACTTTTGAAGAATATTGAGGACTTAAGACCTATGACGAAGGTGTTCATTTCACTCCTTTGTTGTATTAATACAATATGACATAAAATCAAAATCAACGTGAGTACAAAATTATGGAGGCTATAAAAATCATATCGAATTGGAGAGACTCAATTTTCGAGGAGTAATAATTTAATTTATTGCATAAAATGAATACGGGGAATTTGGGGTATTTTTTACGGTAGGTCATACGGTATTTCAAGCTGACATAGTATATTTAGGAGAATAGGAAAAAATCCCAAAAAAAGCAAAACCAAACAATAAAAACACAAAAAACAACAAATGGCATGGAATTAAAGGAACGCGTCTTTTTTATTTTTCAACTGCGATTATTTATGGAATTATGAATTTATTGAAACATGTATCCAATGGTAACTCGGTCCGTCTACATATTTGTATGGTAACCTGTAACTCAACATAATTCATGTAAACAGCGACATTGTCCAAATGTTAAAATGTTACAGCATGTACATCTCTACAAAATGTGGACATTTTAGAAACGAATACTTAACGGTTAACCTAAAACACAAAAAGCTTTTGTCAAAAATATCCTTTCTCAAATAGGTCAACTAATCTAAACTCATATTTATAAACTTATCCGAAACGAAACACACTGTACATAACAGACTCAGAGTTAAGTTTTCAGGTAGTAAATTATTTTGTTACAGTAAGCTTAATAGCCCGTTTATAGTTCTTAGCTTTTCATATGTAAGAAAACAGTGGTTTAAACAAAGCGACCACGTGCGTTGTTCTTCATTGTTCCAGATTTTCTAGGCGCGAAGAGTTACCTCCCTTCAGCCGTGGAGTTAACGAAACTGTTACACCTGGAGAATATCAAGTTTTTATCACAGTCGGCCCATAAATTAGGCTTCTCAGCCCATTTCAAATGTTTTTACTCTAATTATGAATGAGTTTTGATTTTCATGGAATCAGATTTAGGTATTTGAAACGTAAGAAATCTGCATTTTTCGACTTAGGCCTACACGATATCTACTTTGTTACGGTGGAATACTTGCTAAAAGATATCTATTCTCAAGGTATTTTTAATAAAATAACTATCACCATTAAAAATCACAATCGCATGCATCAAACTTTGAATTACGAATAAATTTATAAACATGATTTTTTTATGGGTAAAATGCGTTTCTTGTCATCCTGTTTTCTCAAGTGTTAATTATATTTTATCATCAACTGACTTTTGGTTTTAACGATATTTAATTTTGTATTTTCATCGAGTTACGAGGAATTCAGCAAGTTGTCTTACACATATCGATACAGAAGCTGAAGAACAACTTTGATATATTGTGGCGAAAACGATTTTTTGGAAATAAACCTCTGTGAATTTCTATGGAACTATTGAGAAGTAACTTAGGATTTAGTTTTATTCTAATTGAAATTGTACAACGAATAACATCTAGTCGATGTTCGTTTTTCACCGAAAGAGTGCAACATTTTTGTTCTACATAACATTAAACATTTTACAAAACGAAATCTCAAAAATACAATCGATCAACGTTTTAAAACAAATTGAAATATTTCGTAGCTTAATAATTTTTAAACGTTAAAAAAACTGAAAAATGTTGACTGAAAAATTGAGTAGAAAATATGATTTTAGACCTTATTTAGGCTAGACATAAGGTGAAGTTTACAGCTAAGAAAATAACGATAACATTGTTAAAACGTTTTTTTCGTTGGTCATTTCAACAAAATCATTACTAAATTTGTATTATATTGTCGTTATATAATGACTTATGGACCGACAAAAAATTAGAATTACATCCATGAACATTCAACTACAGCTATGCATATGCCATGCCACCGAGATCCTTTATTTCAAACGCATACAGAAGATTTGCGTATTTTGCTGAATTAGATTTTACGCAAATATTACCACTAACTCAGAATCTTAGATCAACGATGATTTTCAATGGCGATTTAAATATAATATCGAGAGATTTATCAAATAATGGAATGCTTTAAAAAAATTGAGATAGATTTTATTTTTTGTCAAAGATTTGTAAAATTAAAAAAAATATGACATATTGTGTATATCCATTAAACGTTAACTTCTGGTTGACGACCATTAGTTTTAATTGTAAAGTTCAGAAAATAATTGATGACAAAAATATTTTAAAAAGTCGATACACGAAACTCCAAAATGGAAAGGGAGTGAGACTTTTGAATAAGAAATCAATTGAAAATGTGAAATAAAAAGATACCACAAGGTTGAAATTCGGGCACCATACCATTAGAAAATGCGTTAATGATATCGGCAATGATTTATGACTTTTAGATTGAAGATAAACTGTAATCAGCTTTTATGTATCAACGAAATTACCATTTTTTGGTTCAAATAAATTAAAACCTCGAATACAGTTTGACTCAACGAGCCTTTTATGCAATAATTATCACATTTGACATCTTCGTTAGTTTAGCTAGCGTCTTTACATTTTAGGCGTTAATTCGTACAGATCTGTAGAATGAGTAATGTTAAATCCGGTGCGGAAATTACAATCAAATGTGCTTATCAGTGACGGAACCGTATGATACACTGGTATTTAGAATATTTCCTTTATCAGTTTGTGTATATGAAATGGTATTTATTTATTTATTTATATGCACATTGTCATGATGACGTTTACCTAAACAAAAGCTCATATCATTCGATGTCAGGAAGAAAATATTCCAAGAAATGAGAAGGGATTTTTTGGGGTTTTTTTTGCAGATTGAATAAGCAGTTATATTTGTCATCCAATAGCAAATTGTTTCGGTGCATATGATTGTGTGTAAAAATATAGGTTATTTATACGCTTCCATGATATCTTTGCTGTGATCAAAAGCTCGTGGTTTCACGGGAAAGGATTTGCTTTCGTAAATAAAAGGTTTTGTATTGTGTGTATCCCTTTACATAGGAAATGGGTTTAATGTGCCTCCCACTATAACACGTTGGTTCGATGGTATCAGATTTCCTATAATCAAGTTACCCCATATCCAGGATAATTATTTTTATGTAGTTTTTCCATGATATCGTTGATACCGTCAAAAACTCTTGAAAGTTTGTGTCAGGAAGTAAATTTTAACAAGTGAGAGTTGGTGTATATTGTGTATTCCTTAAAATAGAAGACGAGTTTCATGTGTCCAACACTATAACCCGTTGTATCCGGTCATCAAATTTCCTTTTAATATTGTTACGTCATATCAATTGTGTGATTATTTATATGTATTATGTCATTCTACCGTTGCTCATTCTATAATCTCATGACATTCTATGCCAGGAAGTAGACATTCTCATAAGTGAGAGGTTGTGTATTACTTGAAATATAAGACGAGTTTTACTTGTCTCACAGTATAAACCGTTGTTTTGGAATATCATATTAAAACAAATACATAATACGATAATTATTTATATGTACACTGTAATGTCGTACAGACATAAAAAAAATAGGCAGTTGGCCGACATAAAGCACATGAGAGCACATGTTAATAATTATAGTTCAAAACTAATTATCTGATTTAAATAAAAGTCATAACGCGGAGCGTTATTAGGGAAAAGTATGTGGTTTTTTGCTGTCACATATCTGTACATTAGTTAAAGAGGGCTTTTTATGATAAACCAGTGGAGGAATATTAACATTACAGTTCCGGTTTTAGGGCAATAATGATGATTTTATAAGATAACTCTTACCATAGAAAGTACATTTCGGATCACAAAATCATTTTGCTTAATTTTCCTCCAAATTCCCCGTAGCATAAGGATATACAAAACATGAAGAAATGTCAAATGCTATTACGCTGTTCGTTTGATAAGAGTACTTAAGCTTGGGGAAGCAGGCAGATATAAAAAAGTGTCATATCAACCGTCCTGTATCTACGTCTTACCCTGAGACAGGATGCATATCAACATACCTTTGACCAATCATCCCCAAATTTGGTATACTGACCCCCCAAATGTTTTATGTGTTTTTTTTGTGTTTGGACATCTTTTAAAATATTCTGGGTTTTTTTATGGCAACAAGTGACAATATGTTTTATAAGGTGTGTTTTCGGATCATAACCCCGAGACTACTTCACTAATCATCACCAAGATCACGTTAATGCGTCTGTTCTGGGTTGGCCTTTTATGCAATTTGATTTTTTTTCTGTCTCATTGACAAGAATTTTGACTTTTTGAATGGTGTAGGGTTTGTAATATAGCAATACTGTAATACATGTACTGCTTGGTCCTTCATCACCCAAAACTGTTAAACAGCATATCATATAGTCATGTGTTTTAGGGATGTATTGGTTAGAGATATTGAGAATGGGGGGAAGTACGAGACTTCCGTTTTTACGAGTAAAATATTCTTCTTCTTGAAATTGAAATATTTGCTCTTTACTGTTTTCAAAGTCCAAAAATCGGAGAACCGTGTTCATTTAAGCGTGATCTTATGATGCTTTAAAAAAAGTGTAACTATGTATTTCTATGTTGAAAATGTAAAAGGAATGAAGGATGAAAGATGTCTTGATTTTTTTCTATTATTTTGATTATCACCTCATTAAACATGAGTAGCATGAGTAGGATTTATATTTCTGGACAGGGATAAATAAATTTGTTTTCCTATCCTTGTCATTTCTCCCCCATGGTTAGCTGGATAAGTAGTTAAGTGGCGCAGTGGTTAGCGCGTTCGGCTTCGGATCAAGTGGTCCTTGGTTCAAATCCCGCCAGGGGCTCGGCAACTTTGTCTGCAGTAGAGAAGTGTTCTACACACAATAAGGTTTGGGTGCAATGCTACATTGAATTTCAGCGCAGTAACACCCATGGTTCGCTAGTTCCAGCCGATGTTCGCAGGTTTCACCGCAATGCATAGCCGCAATGACGTTGCGGGCTTTCTCCCTGCAATAATACTAGCAGCCGCGATATAAGTGAAATACTCTTGAAACAGCGTAAAACCCCAACTCACCTCACCTCACTAATTGTTTTAGTTGCCGGGAAGACTTGACTATTTGAGATGCTTGTTTAATTATACTAGAGTAAATTTTAATTGTATTTTTAAAGTACCTATAAAAAGGAATTGTTTCCGAATCGTTTTACTTGTAATATGTTTTATCTTGAAAATAATGGTTATTTTGTCTTCTTAGTTTACCAAAGAAACAGAAATGCTTTCATCTTTGAAAGTATTAGGATCGATAAATCAATCAATCCTTATTCACTCAAAAATCGAACTGCATTTAAATAGTGTAACACCTTACATTATTGATAGATGTAATATTTTTGAGGGCAAACGTGTTTTGTTCATGCGCAATAGGTAACTGTCATGCAAAGATTACCCAAATATCAAATATTGTTAATGATTTAAGAGCATCAGATCCTTGTACCAAATAAAGATCTAACTTAGTCTTTTAACGGAAGAGCAGGGAAGTGTGTTTGTACTTTTCAATTGCTTATAAATGAGTGTATTCTATGCAACTCGTAGAAATTTTCCTAGTAACTGTATCACTTCGAAGGGATAGAGATTGCTATAATGATATTTCATCTATACTCAACTCATTTGATTATCTTATTCGATTTAATTTCTTGACCAGCCATGCAATTCCGAAAACTTTCGTCAAAATATTGAAATAAAATATTTATATAAAAAATTGAAAACTACAAACTCGTTTTCGAAAATACTTCCGATACATCAATTTTTTAAAAAAATTTTTTATTCCAATAAATAATCAATACATTTTCAGAAAGACATAATCAACAATACGACTAGATGGAATATATACTAATTCAACCAAATTATAGAGTCATAGTATCTTTCATCATAAGTAAAGTTATACTTATTTTTTCTTTTTTTTTTTTTTTTGGAGTCTCTTCAGCATTTAGGTTGACAAAATTACACTGACACTTTGATCTAAATCAAAATATAACCCAAGCCCGTTTCTGAAAGCTACGTTTACAAGATGCATAAATATCTAAACTGATCTTTCAACGACAAGTTTTCGTTTCCATCACGTTCATTAGTCTCTCAAAAATACCTTTAAATACATATAAGGTTACCTCATGAAAAGATCTAAACTGAAATCTTTTCTGAGAATCCTCACAAAGATTTGATAAAATTGTAAATTTTGAAAGAATAATCCTTGGCAGTTTATACGCCACATCGTTGCGGGACTCGTTAAAAAACTCTACCATAAATCTCTTGTGTAATAATCGTCATATCATAACGTCATATGAATTGTCGTCCATAATCAGCCATCCATTAAAGGCTAGTTTTCCCGCATATTTCCACAGAATGCCAACAACACGACTCATAATTTAAATCAATGCGCCCGGATTTTCATGAATATAAATAATTTTTACCAAGGATATACAAACAAAATCTTTGAAGACAATTAAAGCAAATTATCTCTTTAATATATAAATAATTTTTGAAAACCTCTTTACATAGCGAATTTTGAAAATACAATACAGAAATTCATAAGATAACAAAATACTAATGCATAATAACATATGTAATAAAAATGCAATATGTAACAAGATTTCTTTAATCATACCTGCTGTTTTACAAGTTCTCAACAAAGAGGTATATCTATGTTCATAGAGTGAGAAAAAAATCATATAACACGTAACAAATCAAAGATTATGCTAATTTGAAGGAGATTTATATTTATTTGACTCTTGAAATATATTTTTTGCAAGAAAAAGAACAACAACCCCTTAAACGCAATATGTCTAATAGTGAAAAAGAATATTTAGGGTTTTAGTAGAAAGGCTATGCAGCCAACATTCAATCTGATTAAAAATAACATAATAGGGTACTCTAAATTATGTCGATTCATTGCTTAATGAATAGGCGATTTATTTTCCTTTTGGTCGTCCCTCTAGAATTTACTATCATGAGATTTTACTCTCCGAATATCATCCGGTTTAAACAGAATATATCCGTAGGAATGAAGCTTGAAATGTATGCATTAGGTATTGGTAGTTGTTTCATAAATTAACATGTATTTAAGAACTATTATAAATGACCAGTATCTAATACTGCCGTAAACATATATTTGATTTACTGAATGTACATCAGTGGATTTGTTATCTATTGCATGTGATATGAATATTTGGAAATAAAAACACATTTAAAAAATGAGGTCTATGATGGGTACATTGCTGCACTGTTTGCTGTATTTTTGTGGTTTTCATACTCTTCTCGTTTTTTTATATGCTTTTTTTTCTTTTTTTAAACGAACCAGCGAAAATACTCATTGTCTCTCTTATTTCGTCTAGTTAAGGAAATCCAAAGCGACGATTTCTTCAAATGCGTGTTTTTCAGAAATCTGAACGAGAGTTTCTTAGAGTTATTATAATTAGGTCCTGAAGCTATAACGTAACTAATAACTAATATTTTAGTCGTATTTATCACACGTGCATTGAAATATTCCATCTTTTGTATTGCGACGTTTCTTTGCCCGTGAGTTTAGTTTTCAGTTCTCTTCTTTTCGTTAAAGTCGCATTAATGAAACGTCGAACGCTCAAATCAGAAACTTTTTTGTTTCAGTTATGATACGCCCGCCACTTGCCTTACATATTTTATTTACCTTCATGAAATTAAAAATTCACTTTGACGGTAAACGACATCTGTAAATCAATTTAAAACAAACATTATGTTTCCTCTACAATAATTCTCGAAATGCTTTGGGAAGTAAGTTAACATTTAAACTATTTCTTTAATGATGAATTACATTCTAGATGAATTGATAAAATTACACAATGCATTTTTGAAATAACATTGCTCGTCCAAAGGACAAGGAAAATATATTTACTTGGTAACGCCAGCGTTTCGGTTTGCAATATTTTAGAAAAGCTTAAGACAAAAACGGAACGGAAACAGCTTTCGCCCATTCAACTAAAACAAGTAACAGGAAAAAATATTTACAAACACAAAACTGTGTCTGTGTGTCTTTAAATAAACAGGGCGTACCGCATTCATTAAACCTCAGCGCTTTATACGCCGCATCGATACGGGAGTCGTTAAAAAACTCCACCATACATCACTCTTGTATAATAATCGTCATATCATAACGTTTTATGAATCGCCTTCAATAATCAACCATCCATTAAAAGCCAGTTTCCCCGCAATTTAGACCACACAATGCCAACAACACGATTCACAATAAAAAAAATGCGCGCGAATTTGTGTGAATTTTCTACCTTGGCTTAAAGCGATGTGTAGCCAGCTTGATCACGTGATCACCACGGACAAGCACACAAGAATGAACCTAGTTTAAGCGCAGCGGAGCGCTACAGGCTTCCCCTGCCCTTTCAGCAACCCCTAAAAGGTAGGTCAGCTTTCTTAACCCCTCTCGGACCGAGCTTTACCAATTCCGAACCGGGATCCGGTTTCTCGGGAGCTGTCACGCTCCGATTTGACTTCGTGTCGTCTGCCTTCGAAGATTGCTCAATTCAAGATGGCGTCAATTCCGTCCGCTCGCCTGATCTTCATTTCTGCAGCTGATATGCTAATCGGTCTGCTAGTACGGTCAGCGACTGGGTGGTCTATGCTTAAGTTATAGAGTCCCACTGATGTGGCGTATTGTCAAGCCTTACAATCACCTGGTCAAAGTTTCTACGCTTTGACGAGTTTTTGGTGAAGTTGTAAACACTTGCACCTTTTTGTTTTCGACTCAATCATATTGACTTGCCCCTGTTAGTACCAAACATTAGCATCCGGGAATTTGTGTCAAATGATTCCAATAATCCTACTCAAATACATTCACTTAATTTTTAACTTAATTTTAGTCTCTTCTGTTTAAAATGACATGTTGAATACTTCACAGGTAACGTTGCCAAAGACGATCTCGCCGATTTATTTGCACTCAGCGCCCTTAGAGGTATTTTAACTATGTCCTCTAAGAGGACAACCAACAGCCGTTAAACAGTTGTATAAAAATGAAGCGAGGAAGACAGAAAAAAGAAGCGAGCTGGAACGCGAAACGAACAAATCCACACCGCCGTACCGTGAGGTAATATTGCGTAGAGCTTAAATATATGTCGATAAAATATCTTGCATGCTTTACTTTGGTCGTCGTAAAAATTGTTTTATAGAAAATTGGACTAGAATTCATTTCCAACGACAACGTCTTTTTAATTCTTTATCGAATTGTGAGAAGCAAATGGACAGTTATTCTTCCTGCATTGTGTCTTATGTGTATGTATGTAATATAATAAGGATTCAATAAAAAATACACTAGTGTTTTATGGACATTCCTGTGTTAAGTTGTGCAAATAAACTATATATTATATTTCCTTGTTAGTTCCGCAATTTGTCATTACTTGTCACTAGTTCTATTTCTCGAATGTTAAACTATAGCTCGGGTGAATAGAAAAGTTTGTCCTTAGAATAATCATAGTTCATAGTTTCTACCAGGGCAAATTATTTGTCATAAGAGTTTTTCATTGTTAGAAGTTTGACTACGGATCAATGCCTTTAAGGAGAAATTCATGATAACTGTTGTGTTAGATTAATCTAACTAGTTTTATGAATAAAATCTCATAAAATGTTTGTGCCACGTTTATATTTCGTACTTTATACAATAAAGAAATTGTTATCCAGAAAATCTGTCTGTTCCTACTTTTAGTTTGTCGAAAGAGAAATTTAACTTAGAAAAATCCTTTAATGATTGTTCGGAAGTGTCGTCATCGTTATCAGATTGATGAAATGAAGCTAGAAGAAATCTTTGACTATAGATTTATTATACTTTATCTTGTTAAATGTTTCATCGTTATCAGATTTATGAAATGAAGCTAGAAGAAATCTTTGCATGACTATATATTTATTCAACTTTATCTTGTTAAATTTTTCATCGTTATCAGATTGATGAAATAGAGCTAAAAGAAATTGACTATAGATTTATTCTACTTTGTCTTGATAATTTGTTTCATCGTTATCAGTTTAATGAAAAGAAGCTAGAAAAATCTATAAAAAAAGTTTATTCTACATGTTTAGGTGTTACAATTTTCATCGTTGAAGTTTGCTGAAACATAGACTTAAACTTGGATAAACATTTCAATGATATATTGTCATGTTTCTACTTAAAAGAATATATCTTTCAATTATAAGTTTAGTCTATTTTTTCCAGTTAGAATTTTCATTAGTAATTGCTCAGGATAAACTATAGCTTTACTAAATATTTCAATAAATGTTCGTCGAAAGTGTGGTCATAATTCTTGTTCGATGAGTTAAAGCTAGAATAATTCTTTCAAAAACATTTGTGTTACCATTCGTTGTGAAAATTTTCATCGAATAAAATTTGCCTATAAAAAGCCATGGTTTGGATAAATCCTTCAATAATTGGTTGTCGAAGTAATGTCATCTTTATCAATTTGGTGAATTGAAGCTATAATAAGTCTTTGAACTAAGTTTGTTCTCTTTTTTCTTCGTCAATTTAATATCATCGTTCTAGTTTGATTGAACCCATAGTTCTTTCAAAACCTTTTGTTTTACGTTTTGTTCTTCAATTTTTCATCATTTAAAGTTTGCTAATGATAAACTATAGCTTTGGTAAATCCTTCAATAATTGGCTGTCGTAAGTGTTGTCCTTGTTTTTTGAACGATAAACTGAAGCCGGGATAGTGTTCTAATAAGTTAGTTGGTCCTTACAATTATTATCGTTAATAATGTGATGACGGATGAATGTTAACTAATTTAACCATTAATAAGTGTTGTTCTTTAGTTCGTAATTGTTTAGTTCGAGTTCCGATCTTTTATCAATAATTAAATGATAAAATATTGTTGTGATTGAATAGATATAGTTATTAGCCTTTTTTCTCTCTCGGGAGTGTTCTGTATTGAAATATTTGTAAATTCATGTCTTCCCTTTGATAACCTGCATTTACATACGAAAGAAAATCGTTCTTTAAAAGAGAATGGCTTTGATAAATCGTAGAAAGAATGTTTATATAATTTAAAGAATTGGCTTGAAAAATCTTCCAGATTACTACTTTTGTCATCATAACAATGCTTTGTGTATGTAAATTGCTTTATTGTCAAGTTTTTTTCGTTTTAGTTTATTTTAACTGCAGGTTTTCTTTTACGATTGAGAAGTCTTAGAGTTCTAATACCTAATTCATGAAAATATACAAGACGATGAATAATTGGTAGTTTTCACCTATTTGTTAAAATGTTTGTCTTGAAAGAATGAAGCTGAAGACAAAGGCTGGTATGCGTCGTGGATATTTTATTCCATTTCTTTTGATTTGTTTAATCAATTGTCCTTGGTTTGTCTTGGGTTTGGAATGAAGCTACGATTAATCTTAAATATTGGTATCTCGTACGTAAACTTCGACAGCCATCTTGTTTTATCGTTTAAATATGTATCTCAGCTCTTAGCTTCCGTTTAATATTAAGTCGCTGCTGAACATATAAGATAAATAGAAAGACTTTGCCAGTTTGTACTTTTCTCTGCGCATCATACAAAAACTTTGACGTTAAAGTTATTTGAATTGCTTTAAAAATTTCGAAAAATCGTGAAAACTGTTGATGGTTACGCGCGATATGGTTGATCGTTCGTATTTAACAAAATTTAAAAAAAAACGATAAAAGCGTTACAATAGAATAATTGTGTATGATTTCGTTCGTTTATCTAGGTCTAAAACCTGACAAGTCAAATCCACATACCTGACAAGTCAAATCACTTACTGTTGTACAGAATATGTCAACCTTGAAAAGACCAACTCGAAACATAGCCTTGAAAAACAAATCTAGATTTTGGATGAACAAACTTAGTACCTTTAATACTCACTTCCTATATTCATTTTGGCAATCATTTTGTAAGAATTGATTTTCAGAGATTTACCAAATACCTGAACAGAATTAATCCAAGGAAATTATTTCAGTAAAAAATATACAGGGCGGCCCTAAATAACTTTGGATTTATCAACGAGATTCTGTCTCCCTACAGTGGTAACACAAGTGGAGTTTCACCTACGCTAACCTCTGTTTAAATTCGAGCACCTTCTGAGTGTCATGTAGATTCTCTTAGCGGCAAAATTCCAACACAAAGTCTCTTCCTATTTTCACCCAATTTGAACACTCTCTAACTGGAGAGGTGCGTTCTGTCATCGAGGGCGATGTCATGATTCAGTTGTTATTTTATGTAACCTTGTTCTGTGAAGACGAGTCGTGTGCTCAGTGAACAGTCGAATGCATTTTAGTTTTCTCCGAAGGATACGGGACTTACTGAGGCTTTGCCAATGGTAAGGTTTGAAACGACATCGCTAATTGCAAAACTATCTTAAATTGCATCCAATTGGGCGTATCCACATCTGTCCCAGAAAGAGCTCAAATTAAGACGGAGGTTAGCGTAGGCGGATATGACATATGTTTCAATAAACATGATTAAATATTCTCGTTTAATGAAACGTTGATCTGAAGTATTTTCCAGCCAAAAAGAGAAGCAATTACTTAAATAAATTGTGAACCTTTTTGTTTATTTAGATGTGTGGCTATACCTAGTGTAATTTCAGATGAGGGAGGAGAATAAGTTGAATGAAACATCTTTCTTTTCCAAATTTTAAGTCGTTGATTGATTAATGTTAATATCATCTCCGACATTTGATGGTCCAAAACACGAAGAAACACTTGAACTTTCACCTCTAGTTCTCGGTGACCGCGTGGTTATGTTCCTTTGAAGTTAAACGAAGGGTACCTTAAAAAATAAATTAAAAATCTGGAAATGTTAGAAACAATTATACTGATAGTCCATTTATGTCACGACTGAGTGGAGGAAACATACACATATAAAGGTCTTTAAAACGTCTACTTTAGATTAATAAAGCTGTGGTTAACAATACAATTATAATTAAGGTAGCCTTAATCTAAAATCTTTTTTTCAATTTGTTGAACCGAAAGTAAAGATTTTTACATTACAAAACCCTTAATCAGTGGAGATATTTCCATTTTACATGTGGAAAGTAATCTGTTGATTTTAATAATAGGAAACCAGTTTAGTTGAGTTGAGTGTAAACAATTTTACATGGGAAAACTAATCAGATGAGGTTTACTATACCATTATACATTTGAAAACTAATTAGATGGCGTTTACACCATTTTAAATTTGAAAATTAATCAGTTGTGTGTAAACCGTTTTAAATGAGAAGTATAATGTGAGTATAAATCATTTTACATGAGAAAACTAATGTGACTATAAACAATCTTATATTAGAAAACTAATAAGTTGAGAGTAAATCATTTAAAATGAGAAAACTAACCTGAGTATAAACAATCTTATATGAGAAAACTAATGTGGGTATAAACAATTTTACATTTGAAAACCAATCAGATGAGGTTTACTACACCATAGCGTTTACATCATTTTACATTTGAAAACTAGTCAGTTGAGTGTAAACTCTTTAAATGAGAAAAATTATGTGAGTATAAACTTTTTAAATGAGAAAAATTATGTGAGTATAAATATTTCTATTTGAGAAAACTTATTTGAGTATAAACCAACATATATGAAAAAACTGATGTGACTATGAATCATTTTATAGGAGAAAACTTATGTGACTTTAAACAATCTTTTATCAGAAAACTAATCATTTGAGACTAAACCATTCTATACGAGAAAACTAATGTAAGTAAAAATAATTTTATATGAGAAAATAAATTCAGTATAAACCATCTAATATGAGAAAACTAATGTGAGTATAAATCATCTTATATGAGAAAACTAATGTGAATATATACCATATTATATGAGAAAACTAATCAGTTGAGTGTAAACCATTTAAAATGAAAACTCTCATGTGAGTATAAACCATCTTATATGAGGACTAATTTGAGTATAAAGCATTTTATATGAGAAAACTAAATTGAGTTTAAATCATCCCATATGAGAAAACTAATGTGAGTATAAATCATCTTATATGAGAAAACTAATGTGAATATATACCATATTATTTGAGAAAAATAATCAGTTGAGTGTAACCCATTTTACATGATAGAAGTAATCAAGTGAGTTTAAACCGTCTTATTTGAGAAACCTAATGCGAATAGGATAGTTCAACCCATATTTCATGATAAATCTGATATGTGAGTTTTTGCCATTTTTGCAGGAGAAAACGTTTTTGTGAGTGCAAACCATTATACATGAGAAGAGTAATCATTTGAATGTATTCCATTTGCCTTAAGGTCAATGGTCAGTTGAGTGCATTCAATTTGCCTTAAGGTATATGATCAGTTGAGTGTATTCCATTTGCCTTAAGGTGAATGGTCAGTTGAGTGCATTCCATTTGTCTTAAGGTCAATGATCAGTTGAGTGTATTCCATTTGTCTTAAGGTCAATGATCAGTTGAGTGTATTCCATTTGCCTTAAGGTGAATGGTCAGTTGAGTGTATTCCATTTGCCTTAAGGTGAATGATCAGTTGAGTGCATTCCATTTGTCTTAAGGTCAATGATCAGTTGAGTGCATTCCATTTGTCTTAAGGTCAATGATCAGTTGAGTGCATTCCATTTGCCTTAAGGTCTATGATCAGTTGAGTGCATTCCATTTGTCTTAAGGTCAATGATCACTTGAGTGCATTCCATTTGTCTTAAGGTCAATGATCAGTTGAGTGCATTCCATTTGTCTTAAGGTCTATGATCAGTTGAGTGCATTCCATTTGTCTTAAGGTCAATGATCAGTTGAGTGTATTCCATTTGCCTTAAGGTGAATGATCAGTTGAGTGCATTCCATTTGTCTTAAGGTCAATGATCAGTTGAGTGCATTCCATTTGTCTTAAGGTCAATGATCAGTTGAGTGCATTCCATTTGCCTTAAGGTCTATGATCAGTTGAGTGCATTCCATTTGTCTTAAGGTCAATGATCACTTGAGTGCATTCCATTTGTCTTAAGGTCAATGATCAGTTGAGTGCATTCCATTTGTCTTAAGGTCAATGATCAGTTGAGTGCATTCCATTTGTCTTAAGGTCAATGATCAGTTGAGTGCATTCCATTTGCCTTAAGGTCAATGATCAGTTGAGTATAAAGCATTTACATGGAAAAACTAATAAGTTGAATGTACATCATTTCAGATGCGAAAACTAATTCGGTGCGTCTAAACCATTTTACATTGGAAAACTAATAAGCTAGATTAAACCATTTTAAATGGGAAAACTAATAAGCTAGATTAAACCATTTTAAATGGGAAAACTAATCATCTAGTATAAACCATTTTACATGGGAAAACTAATCATCTAGTATAAACCATTTTACATGGGAAAACTAATCAGCTAGATTAAACCATTTTAAATGGGAAAACTAATAAGCTAGTTTAAACCATTTTACATGGGAAAACTAATTATCTCGTATAAACCATTTTGCATGGGAAAACTTATCACCTAGTTTAAACCATTTTACTTGGGAAAACTAATCAGCTAGTTTAAACCATTTTACTTGGGAAAACTAATCAGCTAGTTTAAACCATTTTACTTGGGAAAACTAATCAGCTAGTTTAAACCATTTTACTTGGGAAAACTTATCAGCTAGTTTAAACCATTTTACTTGGGAAAACTAATCAGCTAGTTTAAACCATTTTACTTGGGAAAACTAATCAGCTAGTTTAAACCATTTTACTTGGGAAAACTAATCAGCTAGTTTAAACCATTTTACATGAAAACACTTATCAGCTAGTTTAAACCATTTTACATTGGAAACTTAACCATAAGAGTGTAAACCAGTCTGATTAAAATCGACCGTTTTCCGAGGAATAAAAGTTTCAAAATATTGACTCTATCGAGATTCGAACTCTTTCTGTCTAGGCTATCCTCTCCACAGCGGTCTGAAGGCAGCCTCACTGCTCGCACGTGCCGACACCAGTTTAGCGCAGACAAAACCTAGTCAATAGCGAACCAATCACATCATCGCGTTTAAAATAAATTTAGCGGCGATCAAGGTTAACGAATGGTAAATGGGAGTTACTTGCTCCTAGCTACTGATACCGAATGCTTTTGCCGCACGCATTGTGATTGGTTAGCTTAGTTTACGCAAGAACGTGCGCTACAGTAGGGTGCAATCAGACCTAGTGGAGAGGATAGCCTAGGCAGATAGAGTTCGAATCTCGATAGACCCAATATTTTGAAACTTTTATTCCTCGGAACACGGTCGATGTTAATCAGACTGGAGTGTAAACTATTTTACATGAGAAATTCAATAGATATATTCAAACCATTTGTCTTGAGAAAACTTTGCAGTTAAGTGTAAACGATTTACCATGACAAAACTAATCATATTACTTTAAACCATTTTGCATGGGAAAACTATTAATTAATTAACTATTGATTAATCTTAATTTTGCAGTCGATTGATTTTTTTGTGTAATGATAAAATGGTTATGGTACTTGTTGCATTATCAGTTGCATTTCGAACGTTATTGTTTAAAACAACTCACGAAAACAGATTTTTGAAATCCTTATTCATAAATTTCTGGTTGTTAGTAACCGTTGCATCTTTTAATTGACGAACAAATCGCTATACCAAAGAGCTCGGAAAAATCTAAACTGTTTTCAATCTCAAACTCAAATTGATAAAAATGAAAGTCAGTGTTGACAAAACTCATACAGAGATTTATAAATAGGCATTTAACAGTGACAAAACCTAAGCGGCAGTCGAACGGTTTTCAAAAATGTTATTTCTTAATTTTTTTCCAAATAACCAATTCAAATATCTTATATTCAGAGGATCTAACATGTCACTACTCGAACAGGTCATCCGTAGTCTTGGAGGAAATGATCAAGTATCAAGCTTAAAACATTGGCCATTTTTGTGTGAACACTTTTCAATCATTTGACTTAGGGAATTAGCACAGCTTAATCGATCATGGTACGACTCCCGCCAGGGGATCGGCAATTTTGTCTGCAGTAGAGAACTGTTCTACATGCAATGCTACACTGAATTTCAGTGCTGCCCCAACCATGGTTTGCTAGTTCCAGCAGATGCTCGCAAGTTTCGCCGCAATACATAGCCTCAATAGTGTTGCGGGCTTTTTCCCTGCGATAATACTAGCAGCCGCGAAATAAGTGAAATACTCTTGAAAGCGGCTTAAAACCCCATATCGCCTCACCCATCACCTCGATAATGGTAGGTTAGTTTCAAAACGTCTTTTCAAAAAATTAAAACTCATTACCCTGCAGTTGGAAACAAGATACCGTGCTACCGCTCCTTTAAAAGGCTGAAATTTTTTCTTGCCTTTACAGTTCATTAATGCGATATAAGTTCATAACATTTGAAATTCCTATTCATCACATTGTATACCAAACATTTTAACAGCATATGTAGCAATATTATTTATGATTAGATGAAAGTAAAACGCAGCTTTACATATTAATAAGAGGAGAGTAATTTCTTATAATCACACACTTAAAAACCAAAGGAGTAGAAGATCCACGAGGGCATACTTATTATAGAACCCCAATCTCATTGACATCAGCTCGATATTTGTCCATCGAGGTTTCGATCTGATTTCAATGAGATTGTATAGAACTTCATTACCCATATGGTAAATCATAAGCGGTGACATATTTTCAATATGAGCACATGTGCACACATCACTTTTGCCTAGCAACGATTGTTTCAGCGCGAGTGACCGTATTTTGCCGTCTGTGACTTCATAAAACCATTGTTCATGACGTCACTGTAGCGGGCCGTCGTAAGAGAAGGAGGCCGTTTTCTGAATATTTGCATGCGTTTGAAATGGAATGGAATCGGTAATAAAGAAATTATTACCTTCGGAAGTGTGTCATATGACTTTTACGAAATTCGTGCGAATTTGTGTATAACCCTCGCTCTCGCTCGGGCAATACAAAAATTCACACTCGTATCCTAAAAGTCATATGACACACTTCCTCCTGTAATAATCTCTATATAGAATATAAAAACTATTTAGATATCAAGGTAGTAGTAAACAATTGAATATATCATACGAATATGCTGAGTAAAGTTTCGAAATTCTAGGACTCCATCTACCATAAGAGTCTGTGCTAACGATTTTAACGGTGTTGTCACAGTTATTATTTCGTGTATTGAATATTAAGAGGTATTATGTGTTGTGTGTAAAAGGTGCCTGAATTTTTATTCTAGGCAAACAATAAATATGAGCAACACATCATAGGGTAGGTACTAGACTCTTAAATGACTTTAAAGTTATTACTGATGATCCATTGCTTTATATGTCAAATTGTCTTTTTGCAGGTCCAACTACTTGAATAGATTCTTGAGAATAACGATTGTTTGTCACTTAAAACCAAAACAGGTTAAAATATTCATTTATCGTTAAATACTAATTAAACTTTGAATGAAGATTTCAATATGAACACTATTCATTTAAAGGGACAAAACTCAAGTCAGTGTTATATAACAGGCTAAAACTTTTCCTGAAATTATTTTTTTCAGTTATTCAAATAATTTTCAGTAAAGAGCCTCGAAATTTCTGTATGCGCATTCTAGAAACAATATTTCTAGTCTTCTTCCCCTGGTTTTATATATCTTGAGGGCCGGATAACAGACTTCACTCTGCATATAATGCATAATTGGCAGTAATTAATTTGAAAAAATAATAATAAAAGGCATGAAAACTACGTAAAGAATTTCGTTTCCACAAAAACATCTTTATTGTACTTTCTCTTAAATGATAACTACACGTGACAGGTTTTTTTACATGAACAAACACTTCAGAATGCATGATGCGTTTATTGGTTGGAACAAGACAGGGTTGTCACATCCCCGTCTCGTTATTCATTCAAGCTTTCAAATTACGAAACAGCTTGGACAGATACATGAGAAATTACTTAATAATCATTTTCATAATTAAGCAAGAAATATATTTTCATATGTTTTTTAATCCTTGGATTTTACTTAGAACTTTACTGTAATTTACTGAAAAAATTAACTATCTTTTCAGAATTCTGCGAAAGTGTTTACTGTTTTGAAATATTAGGTATTCGGCTGATAAGATAAAAAATAAATCTTAAAACAATTTTGCTTTTGGTTTTTAAGTTAAACCATATATTCAAAGGTAAGAATTGATTTAATTCTTGCAGTGAAATAGGTAAAACTCTATAATTAAACATCGTGTCAGATTTGAAATTTTTTTCCTATAGAAGTCACAGAGGCGGTGTCACAAAACAAGCAACTGGTTTTCCTTGAACAATTCAATAAGCAGTAGTTTTTCATGAATTCACAAAATGAGATTGCCCCTCGAATTAAATTTGCACAAACTTCTAAACAAAAATTTGTTTGTTAATTGATGTGGTTGAAGCTGAAGTCGCCAATCATAAAATCATCTTTATTACCATAAAATCCATATGTCGAAGTTCCAGAAAATAATCATCAACTTTTTACGCATTTTTTTGCACATATGGTATTGTTTATACATGTAGTGATGAAAAAACCATCTGTTGCTGTTTGAAAACAATTTCGATCAATCAAATGTTCATGTCATTTATGCATCATAAATCTTGTTTTTCCAGTTTAATCATATTTCGGATATACTTACAATCGGTTTAAGGTGCAATTATTAATACTACTAATGTAGTTAATTAGATGGAAATTAAATAACTATGAAGTTATTTCCAATTCGTGTTGTAATGTAATTCGATGTTATAATCTGCAAGTAATTTTCTTCTAAAACTAGCTATCGTTTCACAGTAAGGCACAATTTGTCATTTTTTAAACAACTCTTCAAAATCGTAAGACTTGATTATGTGATTAGCAGTCGTTTTCATCGAGATAATATTTTATTTTTCTATGCCATTAATCCACTAACACTCGATATTTGGTAAATTTACGTAAGCCTGCAGGTTTTACCATAGCTTTTATTGTGTTGCGTGCTTTCCTGTAAGCTCAAAACGCGACGATAAAAATTAAGCTTGATAGCGGAGTCGAATCGTAAACACCCATCAAAGCAAGTTCTTTATCTGAAGTATCGAATAAACCACAACGAGTTTATAAACTGGGAATTCTGTAATATCAGAGAGTAACGGGTTTTCATATTTGTACGTAAATTATTGTTTAACGGTTTAACGTTTTTGTTAAATAAGTCAACTAAAAACATTTTCAAATTTGAAATAACGATTCAGAGGTGTGCCCGAATAAGTCGACGTATCATAGGCTACGAGCAGCGAATTTATATTTTTTCTTATTATAATAATTTATGTAGAAGATTTCATAGATATTTTAGCGTTTACATATTTTTATTTTTATATACTGATTTGAAAATGGAAGAGAAAATAAAAATTTCGCCCTGTTACGACTCTAAAGTGTGTTTGTATCTCTTACCAACTTTGAGAATATGGATGTTCTCCATAGAAATGCTAATTATGAAAACATGTATTTCTGTGTTATAAAAATATAATTTATGAGGATATATTGTTACCAACTAAAATGTATACCTCTGTCCTACTTACTTTTAAATTCCCTTGATAGGCCATTATGTTTTTGAAAAATTCAAATTAACATGTTTATTTCCTTGTCCCGAATTTCTAAACTATACGATTTCATTGGTTAAAACGAATCCACGTCTGAACTTTGACCTTAACTGTACAGAGTTTGCCGACATAGCAGCGTAGCTTTCCCGCTTCAGTGAAACCCGCATTGAAAACGAGTGGGTGATAGTTTAATTTTATGGACTTAATTTTTTCACAGTGTGTAAAAGGCGAATGAAGTTGAGCCACAGCTAGACGCTTATCTTGCGATGTGACACGCATTTTTATGAGAACTGTTTAAATGTGAGCGTTATGTTACAGATAGATATCGCTGAGATGCATAGCATGTCAATTTCATGTACATTACAGTAATGATTGACACGTATGGATCTGCCTAGCATGCGCTATATTCTAACTGTTTGTTCATTGCAGTGAGTGAACGGATATGGCAATTTGAAGCTATTTCCGGATACAACTAACAGAGCTCTGCGGCCTCCCTTACCAATGGAAGGATAGAAAGAAGGAAAGATGCACAGAACGACGCGAGCCCGTCTGGAGGAAGTTAACCATCACCTCGTTTGTGTACTATGTGGAGGTTATTTCATCGACGCCACGTCGATCATCGAATGTCTTCACTCTTGTGAGTACAGCAGGGTGACGCCTTATTACTTTCACTGTTAGTCGTAGCTTACAAAATAAACTGTTTTGTCTTTGCGTTATGATTTCCACTGGTGACGCATCGTTACCTTAGCCACGCTGATCGTTGAACGTCTTCATTCTAGTGAGTACCGCAGGGTGATTCTTATTACATTCGCTGTAAATTGTAGCTTGTATAAACTGTTTTGTCTTTGCTTTATGATTTCCCCTGGGTGACGCATTGTTACCATAGCCAGGCTGATCGTTGAACGTCTTCTTTCTAGTGAGTATTGCAGGGTGACGTCTTATTACATTCGCTGTAAGTTGTAGCTTGTAATATAAAGTATTTGGCCTCTTCCTGTGTGATCTCCCCTGGGCACGCATTGTTATCATAGCCAGGTTGATAATTGAATGTTTCATTTCTAGTGAGTACAACAGGGTGATACCTTATTACATTCACTGTTAGTGGTTGTTTATGATGTAAAAATATCTGGCTTTGCTCGTGTGAGCTCCCAGGCTGGTACACTCACTGTTAGTCGTAGCTTGTAATGTAAAGTGGTTTGTCTCTATTCATGTGTTATCCTTTGGGTGATGAAGTGCTACTTTAGCCAGGATAATTCTTGAATGTCTTCAATCTAGTGGGTACCGCAGGGTAATGCCTTAATATTAAATTCACTGTTAGTCGTAGCTGTATAATTTAAGGTTTTCTGTCTTTGATTGTGTGAGCTCCCCAGGGTGACACATTGTTACATAAGCGTTAGTGTAGCTCACATACAACGTCTGGTGGTCTATCCTCTCTTGAGAGTATCGTATGATGAAGCTGTTTCATTTATGCTGTAATTATATTGTATCTAACATTTAAAATGTTCAGTTCATTGACGTGAGTACTGCCAGGTCCTATCAACTCGGTTATTAAATGCATGTTACAGTATAAAGAGTATTGTCTTTTCTCCTGTTCTGTTTTCACCCTTGTGAGTACTGCAGGGTGAAGCCTTGTTTCATTTACTCTTTGTTGTAGCTTTTAAGAAAGTTTTATGTATGCTAATGTGTGTACCACGAAAGGACGCCTTATTACCTGAAATGTTAGTTGTTGTCTACAATGTAAAGTCTCCATCAAGCTTGCTAGTGTATGTACCACAAGGCGACGACTTATTTTATTAACTGTGAGTTGTAGTTACGATGTAGTGTTGTCTTAAATCGTGTGATAGCCGCCAGGTTACGCCTTATTTCCTTAGCTGTCAGTGGTAGTTAACAACATTGTGTATAGTGTCCACTTCCCCATGTGAGTTTCGCAGGGTGACAGCTTATGCATTTAGATTAAGACTGTACATTGGGCTCCTAGTTTCGTTCATCGCAATCGTGATCTCAAAATCTCATAGGAGATGTTGATAATTTGATAATATTGATAATAATAAACTTTTTTGAGCATTCATTACCGGAACAGATACAAAAATGCATTAATAGATAGACAGACAGACAGATTTATTCAGCTTTAAGATAACATGACAATAACACCTTTTAAGGATAGGGTCTAAATTTACGACGCAGTTTTGGTCCTAAGATGACCCTAAAAATATCAATCAAATTAATTGTAATTAATTGTAAAGAGCGTTTTTCATCTGTACGCGCGGTTCTTTGAAGTGCATGTGACAGTGTAGAAATGAAAGGAAATTTGTGCTTTAAAAGCAACAAGCGTATGTAAAATGGGATCTTATTACATTAACCTAATCATATCCAACGAATTATAATATATTACATGCATGTAAGCATGTAAAATAGATAATATAATAATCAATAATCTGGTAAAATGAAAAAACCTGTGAAAAACACAATGCGGATAATTATTTTTAAAAAGAAGATTATTTTGAAGATCTGGATCCAATTTTGTTAGACGATTCGAAAAATTAGGCTGCTGAGTACATCCTACGATGTAAATTTCCATTTTTTAACTTTAAAATGATGAAAGAACAGCTCCTATAGAAAGGTAAATTTATTGCTTCTCCTTCTATGGTGGACAATTCATAAATGCCATTAAATGCCATCAAAATTTTTAACAATAAAAATGAAGTTTATGATTACGTAAAATGATAAATAATAAACAAGGACATTTTGACATTGGGTAAACATTACGAAGACTTTTTCTTTAGGATTACAATAGATCATTTTCCGCCAAAAATTTATCGTCTGAAAAGCTGAACGAAATACAAATCGGCGTCTTATACTTCACAAGGATATGTTGATGCGTAAATTTGAAAAGACGATTAATAAATTCAAACGCTTTCTTTGTGATTATTGCATCAAAGGAAGTCCTATCGTACTCGTTTCTGAACTTGAATACTAAAATACAAACTTCATTTTTATATGAAAATATTAAATCAACATAACCGTTTTAGAGAAAAATCCTAAATGTATAAACTGTTCAGTTCATTTACATATCTTCACTGTGTTTATATGAAATGTATTGCTAATCGAGAAAGAAAAAAAGAATTAATCGCATTAAAGATTTTTTCAAACTCATTCGAAAAATGTGTGATTCATCAGAGCTGGATTTTAATTTTTAATTCTAAATTATAATTTACAGTGTTTATTGCAATATCAATGTGAATGGAAACAATTCTTTAAGTGAAATATTTGACAGTGAAGCATGACGAAACTGAAAGTAGAACTTCAAATGTAAAACCGAAAGTTGAAAACTGCCTCATAGACAAAGCCATATGTGGCCGAACCAGGATGAAACTGTAAGATCAATTGACTTTTCTAAAATCAATAGGAAAAATTTCTAAATATAATATCAATCGTTATAATCATGATAACGTTTGTGATAATAGAAGTTTTGCGGAACAAGGATCAGTAAACGTGATTTGTACTTTGGTTCCACGATGTTTAACTTTGAATGATGATATCATTTTTCCTAACTCTTCACATTTCTTCATATTTCGTCTTAATTCGTTAATCATTATATTAAGAATCTAACTTTATCAAATCTTAATCAAAAATCATTATTTTAAATTCATTTGGATGTTATCGCGGTTTTAAAGCCACTGTAGCACGTAGTTGTGTATTATTATTATTATTATTATTATTATTATATTATTTATCATTATTAAAATTCAAATTATCCCCATCAAATAAATTACAAAATATATCTCTTTCGGGGTTAAAACATGTCTATACTCAACCCAATTAACCGTAAGCGTAAGTAAACATTTCAGTATCGAGCGAAATCTTCATGCGGCCATTTTATTGGGAACACCTCTGAAAATGTCAGTGAGGGAAATGTATTAGCATTCCTTAAAGAGACACTCCGTGAGTTGATGGAGTCACAAATGCAAAACTTCATCAATGGTGTCATTTGATCGCGAAGAATCGACTGTTACAAAAAAGGATCATTTTAAAGCTAATTGGTTTTGTACAGTGACAATTCGAAGGTAGAAAGTCGCAATTATGATCGAAAACCGGACAGCCAAACGTAATATTGAAGATTTTTTTAAGGCCGCCAGGAGGTCGGTTTGGAGTTGATAGTGTTTGTTAGGTTATATAACTAGTATCCATGTAAATTGAACGTGTGATCACCGCCTCTGTGTATTTATAAGGCTGTTTTTATATTTTCATGGAAAAACAGTAATTGTCATATATTTGTCTTTTGGAGAGGAAAAGTTAAGATGTTTTTAATTTATATCACCACATATGACAATTAGGTTCCTACCAAAGGTAAATAATAGGTTATGAAAATCACGGAGTGGCTCTTTAAGTGAGCGCCCTACTCCGATTAAAAAAAAAAAAACATTTATGAATTGATAAAGATTGTTTTTCAATTTGTAACATTAAATCTGATGTCAATTTAATTTTTAGACTAACTTTTAAAATTTGAATCCAATTTAGTTCTTTTTTCGTATCTTATTATCTCCTGTCAGAAATTCAAGTTAATGTTTACATACACTCTCCTCTTCAAGATACATGAAAAATCTCACGTAAAGGTAAAACTTCCATTTGACCAAATACCATATAAACAATAATCGCGAATATACTGTACAATTACAAGTTCATTTAAATAAATACCTTCCAAATATATGACTGCTTTTCATAAATTAAAATCGCCTCCATAGTAATATAATACGTACCGTTAAGAAATTACCAATTTTGATATATAACATGTCCGGTGTAAAAAAGATCGGACATCTGAATGTTTTAAGAGATTATACAGCATTGTCGCTGTTACGTGATTCATTCATTATATTTCCTGTAATTTTGTCTCATCACGCTCAAAACAACCAGTTGTCCCTGACCAATGAGATGAATTAGATTTGACGTCATTTTGAAGTGAATTTCCCCTATATCACAGCAATAATCATAGAGCTGTGACGATACAAACATTTTACGTTCGATAGTATCGTGATATATCAGAACGATGCGATACGATACAATACCAAAATTTCAGGGGTGTTTATGAAGGAAAATTATTTCTTGTTAAAACTTTTAATTTTTAGCAAAATAATGATTTTAAAAGTCGCGATATAAACGATTGATCTCGATACGTATATCGTATATTCTCAGATGGAGTATCACGATTCCCGATACTACGATATGTCCTCTGGTATTTTTTAAGGGAAAATCCTGCAAAACCCTTGTAGATGTATTGTAGTGAAGCCTACCGTCAAACTGACCAAGCGCAACCATGATTGGTGCCGAGCTAATGATTGACTTTCTGTAAGACACTTTAATAAAGTAGACAAATTCGCCAAGGCCGTTTAGGAATTAACTCCAAGAACACTACATACGAAGTCAGGAACTTAAACCGCAGTCTATTGACCATTAAATTTATTTTTTTTATAATTTTTTATTTTTCAAACACATTTTTCAAAGTTTTTACAAACTCAACAGTTGACAATCCGGTACAGCATTCAGTCAAAGTTCACATGAATAAATTATGACAAGTTGACCAAAATCTATAGAATAGGCTTATATTACACTAAATTATTGCGGAAATTAAATTTGTTATTAGAAAAATCAAATTTGTTTATCACTTTGATCACGTGACATAGACAAAGGTTTAACTCGAGATTTTGGAATGGAAAGCAATTCTTTTATAAAAATGGCGACATATTTGATGGCATCAGCATTGTTTGAATGTAGCAGATTATACATCGTCTGATATGTTACATTGATACAATTTGAATACTTCTTACGGCAGGTTGAAAATGCGTCGCAAACTGACAATTATTATGTGAAAATCTTCTTGACCAGAAGAGCAATACGAACAGGACAAATTATCTAATGTATTGTTTTCTTTTCTAAACGTCTGTATTTTAAAGGAATTTAGTGAAGTTTTAAATTTACAGAATTTTCTCAAAGTGACTTATAATTGAGAACACTAATATTTTTCCTGTCCGAACACAAATTTACAATGGGAAAAATGACTCAGAAAACTGCATGAATTAACTGTTTCGGACCAATTCTGAATAAATATATCTCTTTACTTCCCCAATGTTAAGTCCTTCTTAACAGAATTGCCCTCTTTATATTAAGATTAGGGAATATGTTCTTACAATTTCGTCGTAATCATTTAATTTAACCGGAAGTATTCTATTTGGGTACACATTGGACTTTCAATAACGTTAACATACTTAACCTATTTAACCATGCATAGTGCTTATTGTACATGCAGTGCGGTATCAACTATACCTGAAACAAACTTATTATCCCACTGAAATTTCGTCTCACCAACACTTTTTCACGTCATATCACCCAAGATTTTGTTACAGTTGCGTCCGAATAATCTTAGACCAAAATTTAGTCTAGGAAATATTTTGATAATTAAATGTTCCTTCATCCATAATATTATTTTCTTTGGGCTCCTAATTTCATATGTGTATTCAAGTGACAAGTGAAAAGTGACAAGTTTATTCCGTGAAAAGGCCTCATGGCCAAAAGCACATGAAAATACAGCTCAAAATCGACGCATGCGTCATATGTGTTGACCTAGACTGTATTAAAGGCTCCTTTATATACACAGTCATGAAGCAGGACTAGAATAATCCTTGAGCCGGTAATTTTTCATTTTGGGTATGTATATATATATATATATATATATATATATATATAACATGGACTTCCATTTACACCAGCATATAAACAGTACTATAGTTGTAAATTCATTCATTGAGGTCTGAACAATACCTTATGTCACCATTTAGTTTTCGTACATAAATTCCGACAGAATTCCCAACACTTCATCACGTCATATCACCGAAGATTTTGTTACAGTTGCGTCCGAATAATCCTTTAACCGGTAATTTTTCATTTTGGGATATACATACAATGGACTTCCATTTACATCATCATATTAACAGTACTATAAATTTAGATTCATTCAGTGAACATAAATTTCGTCTTGACCAAATTCCCAACACTCTATCACAAGATAACGCTGATGATTTTGGTACAACGTCTTAAACGTACTTGTGCACACCAATATTTCTTTAACACAACGAATGCACAGATATTGCATATCTCTCGATATTCTTCAAGATCCTCACTCAAGTAATCTACCTCGTAAGTTATTTAACGAATATTTACGTATTCAGGTAGTAAAGTTGATTTTTAAAGACCGGAAGTATCTAATGTTACGTTACAATAAATCCGCATGAACTACGATATCGGAAATATTAAGATTTTGCTTATAACCAGAAAATCGGAAACGGCAGCCGCTTTGGTCAATCTAATAGCAATACTAATGCTGTGTTATTAAATCGGTTTATTTTCAACATTGCTTTCATAAAACATAATTCATTATTTGTTCTCAGTTCAGAGTTTAGGTAAATTCAACAGCTGCACATAATAATAGTTCAGCCGCTTTCAACTGTCTATAATTTATCCGTTTTGTGCACAGCTAACCTTAGATTTGTTATATGTCCAAGCCGACAGCAGCTGTCTAAATTTTTTCATTGTTGATTGCAGGTCAATTGTAAAGAATTTTAAGTATTTCATTGCATCGATAGATAGCTTAAGTCATTGCATAAGTTCTCTTAAACCTTAAAATAGCCAATTTAAACCGTAAAAGCGTGCACTAGTGCCTTTAATCTTTTCATTGAACCGGGAATGTTTCACTATGGGTAGACTATTCGGTGCACTTCGATTTAAAAATCAACAATACTTCTTTTTGTAGTTTCATTTGGGCAGATATAAACTATACCTGTTCTCACCGTGTACCTTTTCCCAGATAAATTGCTTCCATTCACATAAACCTATTAACAACACTTCTAATTGTTATTTTATTCAGTGTGATATGAAAAAAAACTTGATGTCTCTATGAAATTTGAACCGGACAAATTTTTTTTTTGGAACACGTGTGCAATTAACTTTGATGGACATTGACAATACTGCTAATTGTAGTTTCATTGAGTGTGATGTAAACTATATATCTCAAGCTAACTGTAATTTCATTCAGTGTAGTTTAAACTATATATCCCAAGCCTACTGTAGTTTCATTCAATGTGATATAAACTATATATCACAAGGTAACTGTAGTTTCATTCAGTGTGATATGAACTATATATCACAAGGTAACTGTAGTTTCATTGAGTGTGATATAAACTATATATCACACGCTAACTGTAGTTTCATTCAGTATTATATAAACTATACCTGATTTCAATGTGTTTTATCCCCATAAAAATTCCGTCGTAACCGAATTCCCAATACTCCATTACATGATTACGGTGAGGATTTTCACTATGGGTACACGTATTCAATGCACTTTCATTTAAATTTTAACTATACTTCCCATTGTAGTTTCATTTGGGGTGATATAAACTATACCTGATGTCACCGTGAACCTTACCCAAAATAAATTCCTTCTTGACCGAATTCTCAACAGTATGACGTTGTGCCACCGATTTTGTAAATGCGTCTTAATCATTTCCTTAAACCGGGAAGAATGGATAGAATGTCCAATTAAGTATTTAAGATATTTCAATGTGAAATATGATCCTAACTATATATAACATTTATGGATCCTGTTGTTCACCTTGGCAATTTACCGCATTTGTCTGTTTCAATATGAGATTAAATAATCGATGTATAAAAATGGAGAGAAAAATGTTTCATCAGCACTATTTAGAGATAAAAATGCAAATAAATTTAAAGATCATAAGAATGTGCTTGGATATTAAAACCTTTTTTTCTCTTAAAAACATTTCTGAAACATCATTTGCATGTATATATATCTCTAGTTGACGTGTATAGCAGGTCGGTTGTCACTTCGTAACACTTCCACGGTCTTAATGGAATATCCCTAACGGGACATAGAGTATGTTTCACAAATGATTTATGTAGCTTTCGAAAGAGCTAGAATACCTTATTTCCCGAGTATAGTTCAAATAGCCTCCCTAAACTTGCTTCTTCATCTCAAATATCGAAATATTATGATATTTTCTTTCCTACAATGACAATAGAAAATCAGCCATATAAATGTTTAGAAGTGGAAATATATGTCCCATCTACATAAACATTTGTTAAATGATACACACAACACACCATGTCATATTTGTCTTGGTGACTGCTGTAAATAAGTTTCAAATTTACTTTGATTCATTGACGTGCACCATTGTTCCGTTTTCGATCACACATCACAAGCCTCAATCTGTTTTCCCGTACATAAAATCATTAAGATTGTATATTTTCAGAAAAAAGTTTGATATAATTCACTCCAACAACATACTTTGTGTTCCTTATTTTCTTATTTTTCGAGGAAAATCAATTAGAAGTTCAGTGAGTAGTATATTTTTTGGCAAGTCTATCTAGCGTATCTAGTTCAGTCCCCGACATTAAAGTACATTTATCGAAGTGCCTAAATACAAAGAAGCCAAGTTACCATCTTCATTTACCAATGATGAAAAATAGATGTTATTTCTTTCGTACAGCCCTCGGAATCAAGAGAGTTGTGACGATATCCTAGCATAGGGCACATTGTGATATGTTGTCCGTATCGTGATTTGTATCGTTGACTTTAAATAGTTTATTTCGATTTAAGAGATATTATTGTGCTTATCGTATTGTGAAACATCTGTATCCTGAAAACTTGAGCCGAAGTCAATAAGGAATCCGTAATAGTCGGTTCTATATATAATAGATATATTATGATATTATATCTAATATTTCTATAGTTCAAGAGAAAGGGCACACGAGTGCCTTAAGGGCTTGATGAGTTTTAGTTTTTAAACGAAAGGCTGTTTGAAATATTTTAGGGCTGTTAGCCTCTTACTTTGGCTTGTTGATATATGAGCGATATTGTAATTATGTATCTACAATATAATTGTTTGGAGACAAAATTCGAGAGAATGTGTCCATTTGCTCTTTCTGTTTCTGGTGTACATTTGAAACATATCGGTTTTCTGATTAAATTTTATCGTAATTGCCAAAACGAATAATTCTCCCGTAACCGTGAAAATTCCCGTTATCAATATGATTGGTAAGATTTTGAAGACGATATGAACAATGCACTGATGGCCTTTGACCTATGACATCATCAGATTGCTAACGGGAAGTTTCTGAAATGAAAATTTCCTTTAAAATGTTGAATTCTGAAGGGGATATTAGAAAATTGCGGTCTGATACTTCAACGTTATTATTAGTAATTCAACAACCTACGCTTCAAGTTTATTTCAAAGTTCTAACAAGTTTTCTGGAAATTCTCGTCGACAAAAATGTAAATTAAAAATTATATATTTCATATTGCATATTCAGAGGTTAATCCATATTAAAGATTACCAGCTCGCAATACCTTTCAAGTAAAAACCTAGTTCAACAATAAAAGACGTATGAAATTGATTTGAATCAAAATATCCCCAAATTTTAAAGTCACTTGAAATTTGAGGGGTATTTCCTTCAATTCCAAAAGGTTCTAGACTGAGAGATATGCCGATGCAGTTTCATTCCTATTATACAAAATGCAGTCTATAAACTTGTTTAAAGCAATGAAATAAAACAAAATATTTTATCACATTCCAAATAATTGGTATTGGTAGAAAGTAAACCCAAGAACCAATGCCAACTTCTAAATGCCTTTGAAGAATTTTAAACCCAAGAATATGAAATATTTCATATATATGTCTTAACGATAAGTTATAATTTTGTGCATTTCTTTTTTTTATGTAAGTATGCTCAAACGATTATTAAGATTTGTCATAATCACGCTAATAACGTTGTAATCCTCCATGACTTTCTCATAAGAAAGTAACCCTGTACTTATTATATTTTCTTTCTTTTTGCAAGTATCACTCAATTCGTAGGAAATATAAGTTGAAATTCGAGTTTTTCATAATATTTCTTCATTATCCATCACTTTTAGTCCTTGGTAAAATAATTTACAGCAATAAGATTTATTTATGCTTGTACGCAGTTTAGAAATGCATATACATTTAGACCTAATTTGTCGTCTCAGAAATAAATGACATTCCGCAAATCTTAAGTTGGCCTGTTGACGGAAGTTGTTTAACTTCATGCTATCGCTGTGTCATAAAAAGGAAGTTTAAAAACGTAGTTACAAGCATAAGGAAATAGCTCGTTTGCATGGTATCCTGTTTGCCTTAACTAGGCTGATAAAACAAGATACATCGGTGGAGAATACGAACTGAATTTTAACGTCCATAGACCATACTGGACTGGATGTAAGAGAATACACGTGTATAAATTTTTAAATGATATATAATGATAATGTCTGTCTGTCTGTCTGTCTGTCTGTATGTCTTTCTCTGTCTGTCTGTCTCTGTCTGTCTGTCTCTGTCTGTCTGTCTGTCTCTCTGTCTGTCTGTCTCTCTCTCTCTCTCTCTCTCTCTCTCTCTCTCTCTCTCTCTCTCTCTCTCTGGCTGTATGTCTCTCTCTCTCTGTCTCTCTGCCTGTCTGTATGGCTGTCTCTCTCTCACACACTCTCACTCACTCTCTCCTCTATCTCTCTCCCTTTGTCTTTGTCTGTCTTTCTGTCTCTCTCTCCAACTTCCACCTACTGTCTGTCTGTCTCTCTCTCTCTGTCTGTCTGTCTGTCTCTCTCTCTCTCTCTCTCTCTCTCTCTCTCTCTCTCTCTCTCTCTTTGTCTGTCTGTCTGTCTCTCTCTCTCTCTCTTTGTCTGTCTGTCTGTCTCTCTCTCTCTCTCTCTCTCTCTCTCTCTCTCTCTCTCTCTCTCTCTCTCTCTCTCTCTCTCTATCCTACACAATAATATTTCTTAACATCAACTTCGGTTATCTGTAAAATTGAAAAGAAACCAAATACATTTGGTGGTTGCCGATTTCCCTAAAAATTGTAATATTATACACATACACTGTAGATATACTGGCAGCAGCGGTACACGTTAGTGAGCATAGAATTATGAATTCACAAAAATAGAGATATCATTTACTTTTATAAGATTAGTTCAATTTGATCCCCGTTTGGAAATTCTAGTGTCTGATATCGGTTCATCATTTGACATTTCTCTACTGGTTAAGGCGACATAACATTTAGCGGCCCGGATTAAATCAATATTTGATCTATTTATCCGAGTGGGGTTGGTTCATCAAAAGAGAATATCAGTACCAGTAACAACTAGATTCACATTCATTGTTAGACCGTCTAACCATCAGTACCAATCAGGTGTAAATACCCTTCAAGCTCAAAGAGTTCCATTATATGTATGTTAGACCGTTAGTAGCGCCCTTTGTATGAAATCACGAGTGGAATCGAGCGCAATATTAACAACAACAACATCATCATCATCATCATCGTAATTTTTATGTTCCCGTTAAATGATTCCAACTCCTCATAATTGTCAGGAAGTATTTAAATGCATCACCTTTACATAAATAAAAAACACAATGATATCTATTTTTCAATGTTAGTAAAATTTCTGACCGTAGAGCTTTAAAACATTCCAATCTCGCATATGAATATAATGATCTTGTTTGTTACGCATTCTATTCTAGATAACATGATTTGTTATTCATATATGCAGTTTCAAAGGTGTAAAATTAAAGAGCTTGTCCATTCTTATGTCGTGTGTATGTGTGTTTTAACGATATAGTATTCGAAGATAATTTTAAGTGATTCATACGTGAATCTTTTATCATTTCTATAAGTAATATCGTTGGGTACAAATGGCGTTCCCCATACTCGTCCTTCAGGCGATCATCAGTTTTTTATCACATTTAATCCATACGTTTATGTCGTTCGACATAAAGTCATACACCATGACTGAATTATGAAGGATCTTTAAATCATTATAGAATTCTCCTTAAGCTAGTTTTTAGCTAATTTAATCGCATAATGGAATTTATCTTTACTTTATTGATTAAATATTTATTTTTGATATATGAAATAAACAATTGCTTCGTTGATCAAAGTGCGTGGCTATCTATCACTGAATAAATATCTGACCCAAAAGACTACGTTATTCACAGGTGGAGGGCAGAATAGTATACTAGTATATTTATTTTCACCAGATCGAAAGATGTTCCTTGGCTAATACCCACTCTGCCTTCGCCGCGCCGATGCAACACTATACGTGGACATTTGAAGAAGTCTTAAAGTTTAAGAACGCTTAACCCCTGAAATAACAATTTCGCCAATAAATCTAAAGTTATATAAAATTGACATTCATTTCAATTCTTTTATTTCTGTATTTGGGACCTTAGGCCCAGGGTACCAACATTTAATAATCAGTTTTCAAATTGTTTGATGGACAACTGTACAAATGTTCAAATAATATAATATACATTTTCACAGTTTAACATAATAAATGGTCAAGCATTGAAGAATATACTTGGGTTATCCCATATTCCAAGTGCAAGGGCACTCATGAATTTCATGGAATTGATATTAATAATTGATACATGAATATTAAAGACGTACTAGGAACCTAATTGTTTTCTCTATATCAAGATCTCCAACCTTCTGATAGACTTGCTTAATCTTTTATCTAATAACACGGTCTGGATGGCAGACAGTGTTAAACATATCATCACCATTCGTTGACACAAGAAATGTCATCATTGGCTGAGCTACAAAGAGATAAGATATCACGGGAAGGGCATCCCTCTTGAGCCTCACCGCCTATTGACGAAGGTACTCGTTGACCGAGTGTCAATATCAGTTACTCTGTCGACAGTGATTGATGGCAAGACGACCCTATCACATGACAGTCACGTGACTTAGTTGTGAATGAAGTTCGTGCCCGTGAAACCGAGAAAGGAATTTAGACGAGTAAAAAACGAACTTGAATTCTGAAAGCCGGTTTTTGAAGAGCCTGATGATAGTTGTTCGGGCTTCGCGTTTAATCTTTTGAAAATCTAGAAATATTGAAACCGACATTCTAAGAGGGGGACTTTTAGTGTCGTTTTTCAGCAAACAAGATCTCGGCATTTTACCCCGCGAGTGTAACATTTTTTCATATTAAGTAAACAACGTCGTGAAAAGAAATACTTGCGTCGCTTCCCGACAAAAAGATCTCACCTTGTCACGTGAAAAGCCTGCCCAATTAAGAATAGCTTCATTACATACCAAGAGATGTACGTTTAGAAACTATACGGCATGCTTGAGACCAAATGAAAGGATTTGTTTTCTTTGGAATGAATTTCAGAGTTGAACTTGTGCTTGACTGCAATTTATCAAGTATATTTGGCAGTTTGTGAACGAAAATAAATAATCGACGTTATCTAAATTATTTAATTGAAATACATGCAAGTGTAAAAATATGAATAGTTCGCATGCACTGAATTTTCAACCAAGAACATACCAGTAATAAACTTAAATGATAAACTTTGAATTTGCATTGTTTAACCTCACAGAATAATAAATTTAAGACCCAAAAGGATGGACTCAATGAGTAACTATATACTATAAAGAATAAGTTGAGGGCCAATTGCCAAGGTGTATGTAATAGTGAGTTTATTTTGAAACTTCCTTATAACGTTGGTTTAAGCCCTTGCAAAACAATCTGTAAATGGCTTGACATCAAACAGTTTTTCGCTCGCTGTCCACGTGATATTAGATGTCATATCATGATGTCATATTACTATTGGAATGATTTTAACTCTTTTATTCAAATATGTCATGGTGATTAAAGTGAACATGATATATCGTAAGTGCACGTTTGTCGTGGCATTTGTGTCTGTCAAATCTCTTTACAGAAGACAGTTTCTTCTTTTATAACACGTCTTGCGTCGAATTAAATGAAATTGGATATATTTTCGTTTCTATTCAAGAACTCTGAATAGCTAAAGGAAACTAAGAAATAATGTAATCTCTACGTATCAAGCGTATATCGTATTCTATAGACATGCATTTGTACGAAAAAGATGACATGTACACAATTTCCTTTTACTAGTCATGGCTTTGTAAACCAAAAAAGTTAACTATTCCGTTTAACTTAATTCATCCAGTAAGTTCGTGGTTTTCGCGGATATTCCTCGATCCAA
This sequence comes from Phorcus lineatus, assembly GCA_921293015.1. NCBI lineage: Eukaryota > Metazoa > Mollusca > Gastropoda > Trochida > Trochidae > Phorcus > Phorcus lineatus. The sequence goes on from OV121092.1 coordinate 30,511,157, forward strand.
AGGACTTATTTGGATGGATAAGATTACAACTAGTTTTATCTTCGTCCAATTGCGTCGAATTTCACCTGCACAGTTATGCTAGTTTAATTAACAAAACTTGACTTGAATATCACATCGCCATAAACAACGAAAAAAATATTTCCTCTCACTCTGAAATTTAATTCATTGGAATCACATGTAGCTATAGCTTTATTTTTTCCAAACTCATACATTGTTATACTTTTAAAAGCTTTTTACTAATGTCAGTGTACTGTTGATTCGTTAATATATAAGTATCTCTCTCATATACGAGATCTAATATTACTGATCTAAATACGATGTCTCCGATCTTTTAAGGCCTATTTATTTTCAATTTTAGCGAACTTTCCTTATTCTATAGAGTCTACACGTCTCCGCTTCGCAAGAATCCTTAGCCGCATGCATTTATTTCTTTCGCAAGAGAGTAAAGGTTAAAGGTCGTCCTCGTTTTTATTCACGTGCACCATGTTACGTAACTTTCCCGTTTTGAATCTATGTAGAGTCATTTCCGCAATCATAAGTCTCGCTGATTGGTTGATTTGTGATTCTATATATAGATCCAAGGAAGCTGACTAAACTGCTTCCTGCAAGAAAGCTCCAATGTTTGTTTAACACCCAGACTATATTTTCGCCCCATTATAACCTCTTGACAGTCTAGATCTGAAGTCAACCATTTCTCTGAGGCTTCTTTCTTATATTAATAACATAATCGTTTTAGAGAATCATATTTCAGAAGCTTAATGTAAGTCTACGTCAAATGTGTATCACTTCTCGGTAAAGCGGTAAAAAGAGAAAGAAATTCGCTACGAGAAAATTAACATACATGTAAAGCTTGCAATAACTCTCAGTTAGCATAGTCCGTATGTATAGTGAAGTGGTGTATACTTGTTCAGTTTCTCGTAATGATTATATTTATTCTTACGATGCAATCGGTTGCTGTTTTCCCGTGAGGTAAAAAATTACCATTAACATGTACTTTAAAAAAGAACTTAAAGACCTATATATATTTTATTTAGTAATCTTTGAATCCATGTATCTATATATCTGTACAATTGATTGAACTAATGCATATGAAAATTTTGAAATTTATGAAAAATAAATTATGAAAATTAGGATGGTCAATAAGTTCTTACGATGAGTGTAAACACATGAAAATACATCCTTTCGGCTAAGCAAATTATTTATTTTGATGATTTATGATTTTAAGCGTTTATGACATCCTAATACAGTTGACCGTGACGACTAAGAAAGTCGAACATTACATGAGTAATAGCGAGGTTGTGGCAACCGACTTTTCGATGTTCTCTTTGACACTACAAACCACACTCATTTCGTTACAATTGTATGACACAATTGCTCGTATAGTAATATCTTAATTATTTTTTTTTCAGTTTGCCGGACATGCATAGTAACATACCTGGAGACGAGCAAGTACTGTCCTATCTGCGATGTCCAGGTACACAAGACAAGACCCCTCCTCAATATCAGGTAAATATTGTAATTATTAACTCCTCTTAGGATATTATAGACCAAAATTTAGTCTATAAAAAATATATATAATTGTTCCTTCATCAATAATATTTTTTTCATTGGGCTCCTAATTTCAGTATTCAGTCAATCTAGACTTGCTATATGTGGACCTAGACTGTATTAAAGGTCCCTTAATGTACACAGTCGTGAAGCAGGACTAAGGATATTATTGCTAAAAAGATGATATCAATGAGATGATAAGGATATTTGGCTGTTTGAAGCATGTTTTCGTTAGTTTTTATATGCATCAATTGTTTTCAGAATTTGATTTTCCCAAGTTATCATGTTTGAGAGTAAATATATAAGAGTTTATGGCTTTGAGAATCATTTGGAAGATGGGGGGTTCCCCCCCATTATAAATAAAAACACTAGAATGATATCTTATCTTTTTTGTAGATTTACCTTGATCGGTATATGATCATAATCGCGTATTATAATCTGTTATTTCATATGTATATATGCATATATGTAAGTAGAGCACAGTGGTGAAGTGGTTGTCATGCTGTCCTCATACGCCGAAGGCCCGGGTTTGATTCCCGGTGGAAACACCAAACATTGACCTGGGTCTCAAACTGTTTGTGTCCGTGGACAACACACTTAATTAACATTGAACACAGTCCACCTAGCTGATAAAGTGGGTACCCTGAAATCTGGAACCAAACGCTTCGTTGCTGATAAAGTGTAATTACTTTAGGGTAATAATTGTGAGTATCGCTTTTGGTACCCGTGAGTGTGGAAGGTACCCGTGAGTGTGGAATATCCACTCAATATCATTATCACGTCTTCAAGCTAAAATTATAAATCATGCAGTAAAGACTGATGAGCTGCAGAGATCATTATTCTACTTTCAGTATCGATGATTATATCTTAAATGATGTCATTTCAGGTTAGTCATAGAATATGTTCCTATTTGTTTATGACTTTGAATACTTTTAGGGCGGACAAAACTCTGCAGAACCTCGTGTACAAGTTGGTCCCAGGGCTGTTTGAAGGTTGGTGTCTTGTTTAATTAAATTCGTGTATCAGTTTCAATGTATCAGAGGATTAAGGATTAAGGATTTAGTGTTTTCAGAGGCAAGATAAAATATATCAAATTCGTAAACTTGCATCTACGAATCGTACATTGTAGATTATCCCGCAACATCATCAGTCGTTGTTAAAAAAAACCCTTGTATTGCGCATACACTGTAGATGACACAAAATTAAATAACTGAAAACAGTGAAAATTTGATGAGATCTAAAGTTTCACAGAAGTATAGACGATTTGAAAGAGTTCACGGAAAAGGGAGCTTTCATTTATGTGCGCTCAGCCGTTATAAATATGTGTAAACGTTAAAGAAATATTCTGTAATGATATTCTCTTTTTTAAATTTTGTTGACCATCGTTAAAATGATCAAGTGTAATATTTTAAGAGGCCAAAGAAAATGTATGTTATTATTATTGTTTCAGTTAAGAAAGTGTATATATCATCTTTCTTAGAATGTAACCACTTATAGAGTTTTGCATCTCAAACAAAACGGGTTACACATATACAAATGTGTAACATATAGGAACATGATTGTTTTTTGCTATCGATATGAAGTTTCATTATTGTTAAAAATATGTATGACAAACTTGTAATGTGAAATATAAAAAGAAGGTTTATTACAGAAAATATATTTAAGTTGACGTGTCTTGATTATCAAAAATCATTGCTTGATATCGAAAACAAATCTCGTAGAAGTTGATCACACACGAAGACACAACGTTATTATACATAAATTAATTGGTATGTGACAAGGATGTCATCTATGCCTTTGTTATTTAATGATGATCGCGAGATTTCATATCGTCTCGTGTTCGTGTCACATATTAAACTCCTGTTACTTTGAGTCTATGGGGAAATCGAAATATTATTAATATATGTATATGGGTTATCAATACACAATATGCGCTGTGATGATATACAGCTTGTTTATGAAAGCACGGTGCAACAGATTGCCACAGCGTGGGAGGTTTAGATGTACCCTGACATTAAAGTAGCATGATTCAATTTGGCTTGGTCTCAAATTCAACTATCAAACGAGGTATTTTGTGAAAAGAGAGTCGAAAATTAGTCACTCGTTGTCATCTATATTGGTTACTAAGACACGAGTCTGTTACTGTAACAAATGAGCCAGATATCTATCATTTCTAGCATAACCCCTTTATAGCAATTAAAATATGCCACATGAATATCTTATATGTCTATTTCATCAAATTATGTATATAATCTCTGATGGACCTTTTAAACTAATAATAATGGATATATATAAAGCGCTATCTCTGTTCACAAAATACCGTGTAAGAAATATGTGCGCGAAGCACAGGTGAATAAACCCCAGTCATATAAAAGGTATAAAGGAAAGAGACCGAACGATCAGCTGATTGCAGAACTAATTGTTTTATACTAATCAGTAATATATTTTTCAAGGCAAAAAGCGTTCCACATTATCACATAACCATGGAAGAAATGACTGGTTGGGAGGGAATTGTAACCGTTTTTGCATGTAATATGACTTTGTATGCTATCACTCATCATACAAATAGCATCCTCAGCCATGGACTGTATGTTGAGGAAGTATAAACAACACTGACTTGCACTCTAGAATATCTTAATAAGTTTTCGACTCCTCAGTAAAGCTAATTCTTATATCCGTTTGATTGTCAGATTATATCGGCGATGGCAAAATGTTGGATAATCGTGTAATAATTTATTGATTAGTGTAATAATCTGTGGAAATCGGGGATACACTACAATAAAAGATATTAGAACACGGAATTTTTAAAACCTGACAGTTTCTCAAAATTGAACCTCTGAAATTATTGACTTTTTTAACAAGCAAGTACAGAGGAGATTTAGCCAAACTTAATTATCTGACACAATTTAAAAAATTGGAATATTGATGTTTCTTATAGGAACTATTATCTTGTTCGGATACCTTGACTCCGTTAAAACAAGCCTAAACACGACCACATTTGAAAATGTTTATTGTAAATGATGAGTTATTTTTTCTTGAAAACGAAGTTTCTGGTAAAATGATAAATTTTGATATAAAACGAAAGTAACATTAATAACATTTAATTCGTGTTTGTAACAATGAAGTTGATTCTAAAGTTTGTATGCTCCAACCTCATTTAAATCACAGAAACAATGTTGTACCGTTCCCGGATATCTCCATAATGATTTATTTCTTGTTATGGTATCTTTATGCTTATTAACATATTCATGTTGATGTATCTGTTGTCAGATAAATGTAAAAGGATCTTCATTTTATTTTTCCAGATGAAATGAGGAGAAGGAGAGAGTTTTACGCGTCCCGCTCGGAAGGTAAGTAATTTCTATAAGTGAATTTATTTTCTTTTGATCTTTTTACATACATGATTTTAAACTCTTTTTTAAATATTACCTGTCCTTGATTTTATTAAGCCAATGAAACTGCTACGTCGATCGTACCTTTCAGCCTGTCAAAAGCCTTGTTGCAACACGCATTACATTTGCTAGGAGGAAAATGTTCTTGCAACTTGTGACCTATCGAGAGAGATGGTTTCCTTTTGAAATTTGAATTCAAATTCCTGACCAGCTCGTTCAGTAAAATATTACGGGGAAAAATCCATGCTTTAGGAATATTTAAAGGCACTAGTGCACACTACTTATCTACATCGGAAGTTATTTCACAAATATGTACGTATTCAGGTTATAAAGTTGATTCCAAAAGACCGGAAATATTTAATGCAACGGTGCATTATATTCACATGAAGTTAGAATGTCGGAAATATTTAAATTTTGCTTACCGTAAGAGCGAAAACGCCAGTCACTATCTTAATCCAATAACAATGCTTTAACTACGTGTTTTTTAGAAATCGGTTAAGTTACAAGATTGCTTTTTTATAAACAATATTATTTCCTTTATCTCAGTTCAGAGTTTAATTAAAATCAAAAGCTGCACACATTACTATTTCAGCCGTTTTCAATCGACCTTAGCTTTTTCATTTTGGGACAGCTGACCTTAGATTTGTCATATCTCTTAGCCAACTTACAAGTAGGCCGTGTTAAAAATTTTTTATCGTTGATTACAAGTCAATTGAAAAAAATAATAAATATTTCACTTCATTGCCTTCACCCTCATATGCCTTAGAAATAGCCACTTTGAACCGAACAATTGTGATATAGTGCCTTTAAGGTAGCCAAAATCAATTCCGTCGTGAATGATATGAAGTGACTGTAAAAAAGTAAAAATGTCATTACTTTTCCAGGTTTTTAAATCCAGATATAGAGATATGTGCCCTAACATTTTATTCTGCGTTCATACATTAGAAATATAACATATACGGTTTGTAGTGCTAATCCTCATTCGACTGATTTAAAAACACGACGAATAAGGAGTAAAAAAGTCCTCATTATCTTCGGGAATGTGTCATATGACATATTAAGGTAATAGAATTTCAAGTTTAGGTTCGACATTACATTTCCGTTGATATGATACGTATTATGACTAAAGGACATACTATGGACACACATATAGTAAAGGTACAAGTAAGTCGTTTACTTGACATCACAGTGTCAGAGTATTTTTTTTTGTCTCAAAAGTTTCACATGACTTCAGTCTTCCAAAAGGCGTGTCACAATATTTACAATCAGAGGAGTACTATCATCTGAACGAGATAGAATATATGGAGCTCCGTTTGACATTTTGAGTTCGAATCCCACTCAGGCTATAAATCATTATTATATATTGATTGCTGTGCTGCATCGACATCACTGCATCGTTCATGTACATGTATATTAATGTCTTCTCGAAAAATCGATTACAACGTAGTCGTATTTACCTGATGCAAATACCGTTTTGAAAAATTGATGGTATACCCGTATATTACGGAGTTAACATAGTCTCATTGAGTAAAATGCCATGTACTTTTATAATGATTACATACCCGTATACGTTGAGCCGATGTTTGTCATTTGAAGTCAATCGTATGCTAATTTGTTGAAGCTTAATTTGAAGTCGCAGTGTACCCGTATTTTGCAGGTCTTTTGGATGTGTGACATTTGAAATCTTTGTGTTAAGTTGGCAGAGTCCCCGAAAATAAATATTTTGTGGTAAACCCTCGTATACGCACATTTACCCGTATATTGCATTTCGGGTTGATATGTTATATTTGAAGCGATTTATTTGGGAATAGGTGTTGAGACGTAATCCATAATTCAGGTCGTTTAATATGTGTCATGAGACGTTTTAATTTAGGAAATTAGGATCTCCTTACTCTGAGGAGTAATTTAGTGATGCAAGTAAGTGGTTGTGTCAGATTTGATATAAGACATTTTGATGACATTATTTTATGGTGTACCCACATATTGCAGATTATTTCCAAATGTGACATTTCGAATTTTAATTTGTCAGATGCCGTTATGGAAGACGTAATGTACCCGTATAATTTCGATACCCTCTTTTACGGGACATCTACCCGTATATCGCTGTCAGAGTGCATATTAAGATTATTAGTTTGGCAGTTCCGTTGGTATAAGACCTTGTGTACGCTATATTCCTTGTAGGATGTATAGGTGACATTTGAAGTTGACAGATGTGTTATTGTAAGACTTAACTTACCCGTATTAATAGTGCGTAAATGTAGATTCACTCCTACCAATATATTTCATTCTGGATGGGTATGATTATTCGTTAGTCAGTATTATAAAAGGTAGTGTGACCCGAAATGCAGTTCCGTGGATGTGTAACATTTGAAGACATAATGTACACCTATATTACAGGTCCGGTGGATATCTATTATTTGACGTTATTCGTTGGGAAGTTTACCTTATAGGAGACTTACAATCGGTATACCCGTATGTATCAGTCCGGGTGGATGCTTAACGTTTAAAGTTGATATCAGATGTGTTTATATGTAATGTTTCAGATTATCCGTTTGGAAGTTGTCTTTGTATAAGCGTTAGTATACACTATTTTGTCGGTTGCGTTGATGTGTTATATTTGAGGGTTATCTTTTGGAAGTTGCACTTGACTAAGAGAATGGGTACCCGTATATTGCAGGTCGGGTGGAGATGTGTCTGGAGGCGAGGGGAGAGGCTGTCATGGAGAAGGAGGTTGTCCGACCAGATGACAACATCAGCCTCTGTCTGCAGATGAGTCGAAAGTAAGTAACCCCCTGTATATGACTAAAAAATGTAATTGTACACCGATCCATGAAGTAATTGGAATATACATTTAAAGCTCTCATCGTGTAAGTTCATCCGTCCGTCCGTCCGTCCGTCCGTCAGAACATTCTTGTTCTTGAAAATTGTTTGTCTCCAACGTTTTTGTTAAGGCACAAATGATAATCGAAATAAACCTTATACTTCATCCAAAATTTCTAATGCCGCTACACTGTCTTTGAAGGAATTTTTGCGAAGACTCATGATATTCAAAGGATAACTAGTTGGAATAGTTGTCCATTTTGAAGACATTTATCTATCGTAATACTTTATACAATTTTCTGAATGTTTTTGTCTACACTGTATTTCTTAAGTTTGCTTTCGTCAGTAATTCCTGATATTCAGAAAATGCATTCTCTCCATTATTCAGTTATTCCCTATGGAGAATCATCTTAACCCTAATTGGTATTGATATTCTATGGTTTTATTGCTTAAACGATTCATATTGGTTTAAAATACTTATAGTATTCGAATCTTGTTGAACTAGCAATTTTTTTACGGAAATACGGACTCATTCCCTGGTTTCCTTTTAAATATAATATATCAGATGTGGCAAAAGTTCAAATTCAAGTCCTTCTGCAAGTATTCCTCCTTTTCCCTTGATCTTATCTTATCATTTCTTTATCATGTACATTTCGTTTTTCAGTGGTTTACCGCCTGATTCTGACGACGATGACAATAAGGTATTAAATTTCAATTAACTTCATAAATGGGATTAGAAAAATAAATATTAAAAAGAACTTAACGCTTTGTCGCTATATATCATTTCAGAATATGTACCTGGTCAAACCGGGAAAATAAGAGGAACAAACGGAACCTAATTATAATGTGAACAAGATACATTAACGAAATCGTTTAGAACATTCATTTTTCAATTAAGGCTTTATTTTTTAAAACCAACATGTTATATAAATTACATATTTCTTCAGCCAGCTGATGTCCGGTATTTATTGTGTCCTTCCGCCATGACCGTTGCACAGCTGAAGAAATTCATCCGCATCAAATTCTCATTACCAGAATTTTACAAGGTAATGCATGCAAATTACTCGAAATAAACATGATAAACGTTTTGTGAATACTTATAAAGAAAACATGTATTTTAAATAAATTTACCTATACGATCAGTCCATCTCATTCTTAGTATGTAAATAGACTTGCCTCGGGTATTTTACTTTTATCAACGAGTGTTGATATATTTAATATCATAAGACACGAGGATGAGATTCTATTTATCATCCAAAATCATTTTTCGTTTCGATTCCGTGAAAAATGTGTATTTATGAACACTGCACTACTCTAAGAATCTTTGTGGAGTGATGTCATAGCAATGTGACGTCATCATGTTTTTGACGTCATAGCATTGTGATGTCATTACTTGATGATGTAAAACAATTGTGGTGTCATGAACTTGTCTGTATGAGGGCATTGTTCAAAATCTACTGTCAAAACGATATCTCCTAGAAACTTCCACAAGTGATATCTCCTGTGGAACAGATTTTTGGATGATAATATAGTTTTACACCACAATATGTATACCTTATTGACTATTGTAATTATGACAATAAAATATTATTTTCCCATCAGATCGACATGTTTCACACCGAAGAGGCTTTAACAGACACCTTTACTCTCCTGGACATCGCTTACCTGTACACCTGGCGAAGAGTACGTATAGAATACCTATACCCTCCAAAGTATACCTTGAATATGCACCAACGGCACTTGTACCTGTCATTTGAGTCACTTTTTTTCGTTGCATATCAAATGTTTCGGTAACGCGGAAATTTATGAATACGTTGCTTTTACAATCTCATTAAAACCAACCTTGTTCCGAGGAATAAAAGTGTATTCGAACTTGTACTGACAGGGGCTTTCCTCTCTACAACGGTCTAAAAACAGTCTCGTTACTCACATTTTATAACACGAGAATTGTGCAGACAAAATCTAGTCTTTAGCAGACGAAGGACGTGTATAGACCTATATAAATCCTTGAGCAAACCAACCACATTATGTAGTATTAAAGGGCGGCGATCAAGGTTAACGCATGGTTAATGGGAGTTACTTGCCACTACAATGTAGCTTCTGACATCGAAGGCTTTTCCTGAGTCTTTGCGATTTGCTAGCTGTGGTTATCTCAGAACCGCTATGGAGTTCTTTACTCGAGTGCTATTCCGGCAGAGTCTTTTTTTAAAACTTTTATTCCTCGGAACACGGACGGTTCTAATCAGACTGTTGCTATTTCTACGTTTAATATGGACTTTTCTACATTGTTCTGCTCAGTATGGTAATTTTGTCTGGTAGGCCTGAAAATATTCAGAGTGAAGATGTAATTTTCATGTTAATGTTCTCAATATGTCTTACCTTTCAACCATTACAAGCTAGTGTCAGCGTTCCATACTTGAGTACAGATGAATCATATGCCTTATACGAGCTGATTACTATTATCATTATATCATGATGAACCAGGAACTTATATTTCATCTTGTATGTATTATTATGTTTATTTCATCGCAGAAGGCGCCTCTGAGGCTCTTCTACATTGTCGACGAGAAGCCGTTTAAAAAGCGGAAGTCGTCTGCAGGAAAGACGTCACGTGACCTCGAGGTCGGGGATGAAGCAAAGAAAGTCAAAATGGAAAACAACGTAGACGAAGATGCTCTTAGTAAGGAACCTATGAAAGCGATAGGTTCCGTTTGTGAAAATAGTGACATGTTCAGTGACATAAGCGACTATGAACCATTTCCGCATCCAGATTACTCGCAACAGATACACATAACCAGTGAAGGCAGTGATAGTACAATTACTTACGTGGATGTCGAGGAAACGCTTTCTAAATCAAAACGACCCGTTGAAAATGATACATGTTCAGATAAAGTTTGTGATTTGAAGAAACCCAAGGAGATCGTCAACGACATTGTAACGGAACACGCAAAACCTCCAAATCAATCTCGTGCGAAAGAAATCGTCCAAGAGCAATTGGAAAAGATCGGAATTGAACAATCGAAAGAAATCGAAAAACATGTGCACCCTGTGAAAGATCACACTGTGAAAACTAAACCGGAGGTTATGGTCGAACGACATTCGGAATCTAATGCGAAATCCAAGGAGGTTTGTGCTAAACAAGAGGTCGTAAAGGACGTTCCGAATGATACCAATTCGAGATCCAAAAATCATCCTGAGCCAAAAGACTTTACCAAATTAGACGTAAAACATGAAACCCAAACCCAAAATGTTGAAACCATTTCAACGAAATTTGACCAAACAAAGCTGTCTTCCAAGGATAAATGCGACATGTTTGCCGGTACCAAAGTTGGTACCAAGGTACCAAACGGCATATCGAAAGAAAAAGAAGTCTCTCGTAACTCGATTAGCCGAACTTCCTACATTGGGTATTCTCCTGCTAAAATTTGGCAAAAACCAAATGGTTTCAACCGTGTTCGAAAAGACAACGTTGTGAGCGTTAATGGGTTGAAACCCCATAAAACAATGTCAAAACTTCCAAAATTTGACGATCGGGTCAACAACAATACCATAGTTGAAGGGCCGATGAGCAATGGTATTGACCAACGCATGTCCATGGAGGTCAAGTCCGAGCCACTTGACCTGTCTGAGAATTCAAGGAGGAAATCTATTGGTCCAATTTACGTCTCTGACAGCGATTTGTGATTTACCCGGATGAAGACCGTTACCCCAGTATTTCAACAAACCTTCGATACTTTCAACGAATTCCCCGTTTTACTGTTTTGTGTAACATATTAATTTGATAGAATTGAGGGGAAGGGAAGTTTATTCTCATTTTGCTATGATTTGATATTTGGAAATTATATCTTAATAATGATTGGCATTAAGAAAATGTCCTTTGGTAGTTTAACAATTAACTTTCGGGAACTTCTTTATTAATTTCATACGAGGTTTCAAGATTTTTTATATAACAGGACTTGACCTGTTCTATTAAAACTATGAGAAATAACAAAGATTAAATTTAGTAAACGTATTTTAGCTTGATATGTTACATTTATATTTTGGCAATCCGTTTAGAATTTGAACATGTTTTGAATTAATTGAATATCATATTCAACACATTCAGTTTAATAATTTTCTCATGTGAACAACAGTTCAGAAGACTACTACAAAACGACTTATGTTAAAACAGTCAAAAGAAATTGTAAATTGTGGAAGATTAATCCATTTTATAACAGTTGTTTCACATTACATTGTTGTTGATTTTTAAGCAATTGGTTCATTTGAAGAATGATTTAATTTTCAAAGCCTTTGTATTATCTATGAAGTTGAACATTTTATATTTTTAGAAATTCAAAAACTACTTTAAATGTAAATCTTTTGGGAGACCATTTGTTAGTTATCACGATCAACGAGTTTTATTACCATATTCGTCACGATATATATCACGATATGTAACCAATCATTTAATTGATTCTTTTAATCGATTCATGCGTAGTATAAATTACTTATTTGTATATACGAGAGTTAGTAAAAGCTGAAAAACTCGCCAAACTCTCAAAAGCCAATTGTTACTTTGTTTAATCGTTTCGTTTATATAATGTTTAATTATTGAGATCAAAGTTTGAAGAATCTATGATCGCAGAAGAATTTCCCATGCATCGATTAGCACTCTTATGCAACCGTTGTAGATTCCCTTGTTTCTAATCGCATATGATGCACTCGGTCAATTCATTATCTTAATGTTAGTACAAAACCATCGTTTACAGTTGAGTTATGTCACAGTTACAATTGTATTTGAAACCGCTGCCTTTTGTTGTTAAATTGTTGTTTGTTTACATGTTTGTTGTTGGTGCTAGTTTGTTGCTGAAATGGCATGTGTAAAATACAAGAAGAATCGCCAGAATCATTCCTGTAAGAGTCAATGGATGATCAACCATGCGTTGATCAATCTGGATCAGTTCCTTGATTACAAATAAGTCAATAATTAAACATGAAAATATGAAATTTCATGATTTTTCCCCCCAGAAAGATAACCTTTAAAAGTCATCTACCGTTTGCGTATTCGTAAGGGCAAATTTATTCTGAAGGAGGGCAAATGAAATTATTTTTCTAATTACGGCATACTCTCGTTTTATTTGAGTACAATCTTATTACCTTTTGCATTTTCATTAAATGATTTTGCAACTGTTAGTAAATTATCGTCAATAGATTTTTAGACTTGTAGTCAAAAGGTAAAAAACGTGTCAGTTATAAATTTCATTTGGTAACATTGACTGTAATAACCACGGTCAACGTTCACTAATACAAGCGTAACATTATCATTTAGTTTTATCATTGACTTTATGATAACTGAGAATAAACATATTTTCAGAATGATAAAGTGTCAATTTAGAAATTTGCTTTAGAAACCTAAACCGATTTTCTTTTAGTTACCATTTCTTGGTAAAAACTGAAAAAATGAAGGTGCACAAATCATCGATGGTAATAAACTATCATGATGAAATGAATAGCTGGTAGATATAGTTATTATTATTATTATTATTTATTATTTCGATCGATTACAAAGCGTGGCACGATTAGGCATTAGACGCACCGTGTAAGTTTTATAAAACAGCAAATACTATGAGCGTGTGCCACTTGCAATGTCATCAAATGAATAGTTTGAATCGTGTTTACAGATCTTAAAAATTACGTTTGAAGGATTATTTTGTAGGAATTAGAAATATAAGAAATAAAAGCTTTCGAAGTTAAACCAATTTTTGTCCATAATTAAGACGAAAATCTCAGTTGCTTTGCTGTAAGGCATCCGATATTTCTATTCTTTAAAAACTTTAAGAAAATCGTTTCAATAAAATTCATCTGTTGCTTATCTTTGAGGGAGCTTGTTTCTGCATCTGAAAGTAATTTGTTAAAAATTCTTGTTTTGGAGACTTGATTATATGAATTTGTTAAACTTTTGTTTTACTGAAAAAATATTGTTCATATGTGAAATATGTTTGGTTCTGAACGAATCCGATCCCGTAATGTATTTGGAGATGCTTTTGAATTTTCGAGTTTCTGATTTATAAAAAGTCGGTAACCTTTCTTTTAAAATTCCTCTGCAATTCCTTTAAAAACGATATGAAGTTCAATATTGTTTTAAACCCTCAGCACAAATAAAACAAATTATTTATGATTCTGTTAAAATGTTCAAACAGCTGAAATTGTGTATGAGTAAAAAATTTAGCAGTTATGCCGTTTCGAAAGAAATTACAGTTTTGAAATTTGGAAAGGCTGTGTCGTTACGAAATCGTGCATGTGGAATTGAATGAATTATCGTATGATATTAAAGAAATACCATCTAGAACTGTTAGATTTTGCTCTTATTTAAGCATGAAATTAAATCCGCCATGTTCTTGTACGTTGGCTATATAAGTAGTATTTAGTATTGTCCCTTTGTGTTCACTCGGAGGAGAATAAACAATGTTTGTTTCACAAATGTTTTGTCTTTATTCATGGTCTTGTTATTTGAATATTCTGAGATTGTATCTGTGTAGGCATATTTATGTCTATTCTACTGCTTTGTCACTTGCGTTTAATTGTGCACAAGTTTAATACGAAAATTTAGATTTTAAAAAAATTCTTAATAAAAACAATTGTTGACATGTATTTTTCATTAAGATGTAAATGGTAAATGACTAAGATTCATACTGTATAGTTATAGCTAACATACCTTTCTCACTATAAAGAATAGATCACTGCTCTCTGTTGAATAATATCTGAATATCACTGTAAGGGAATATAGAAGTTATGCTTTATACGCATTATTGAACCCCCCTTAATGATTACTTGCATTGCACGATGTGATGTACAGTTTGTGCTTTAGGTTGTCTGGGAGATGAAAGTCACTTCTTTTATAAACATATCCAAAAATATTGTATTTCAACGAATATGAATGAGTTTATTACTCTTTTAACATGTACTAAAAGTATTTTGTCAAGTATTGATAGGTCCGCTAGAGAAGCATTATGTGTGAACCATTTCAGGAAGTTTAGTTTTCGTGGCTTAAAGATATGTTGATTTCAGATTCTTATTTCAACGTGAACATTGTCTTAAAAACGCTATTGTTGTATCTTTATCCCGTGAACCTATTATGATGTTCTTACTGTCATAGATATGGTAGAACCAGTTTCCAATCGTCTCAAATGACATTTTATCGCAATGTGCATAGCCTCACATATAGTTCCCTGATAATAGCTCTTGCTTCTACTGAAACACTCATGAAGACAA
The DNA here is from genome assembly GCA_921293015.1 of Phorcus lineatus. NCBI lineage: Eukaryota > Metazoa > Mollusca > Gastropoda > Trochida > Trochidae > Phorcus > Phorcus lineatus. The sequence continues at coordinate 30,526,168 of OV121092.1, forward strand.
CGTTAATCAAATCATCTCCTTATTATCAAGTTACATTACCTTCAACTTTGAGATAAACATAAAATAATCAGGGTTATTTTCCTTATCGCAACATGAAATTCATTTATAGAGGTTATAAAGTTACATAATGTAAACACTAAAGTATTTATATTGCTCCTAATTATTTGCGATTTTTCGTTTACAAAAACATAGTAAAAAATCATATATAGGTTCATACAGTAACTTTATGAATAGATAAAAATATGCTGGTAAATCATTTAGAAGTAAATTTTTGGTAATCAAATTTATCATATCCATAGAAGGTAGTTACTTTAATATTTTAACCTTAGATTCAGACTATTAAAAACATGACCTGCTGAAAAACACGTCTTTATTCGGAGTGTTCTAAAACTCTTATCTCCTTAGGCTCTTTTACCAGTATTTGAGAAAACAATTTGTTAAAGATGCATTTTTCAAAAATTAGGTGCCAGTTTTTAAAGAAATGGCAGGGATAAAATAATTCTAGACTTAGACCTAGTCACTGAGACATTGGTTCTCCAAAAGGATTATTTCATCAAACAAAAGGAAGGAGCCTCAGAAAAGTTGGCTTCAAAATTTATTTTAACCATGCTCTTTTGAGGTCCTGTCAAGGTTAAAACACTAAACACAGTCTTCGGTTTATGCTAAAACGGCCTTAGCCTTTGATAGAACCCAAAAGTATAAACACTGCTTGTAATAAATGAATTAGTAATGATACTATTTACTCAATATGATAAGGTAGAACATCTGATAAGGCGTAAAATACGTCCACGATATCTCCAAAACCTTTGATACCATCCCTTGCAAGATATATGTTTCAGCGTTATGCATTTGAGGGGCTTTGCAGCTTGCTTGGGTTTCATTATTCGGGCCCAAGGGCAGAAACTGGTTTCACATTTCCTCTCAAGGGGGTCAGCTCTGGAGTGGTCATACGGCTAGGTAACTAATCGTTTGCGACGAAGGGGATTCGGAGTGTTTAATCAATTACCATTTCGCTGAGGATTGGAAGCTTTGACAGAAGGGATCAATTGCCAGGTTATTTACTGGTCCCGGGGGTCGAATTACGTTAGACACCTTCAACAAGATTTAATACCTTTTGATGTTCTTACCAACTGAGAAAAATAAGCTATGTTGGAAAAAGGGAAGATTTTAAGCAATTAAGTAATTTTGAATGTAGTTGGAGAGGATGGAGTTTGATATTCTGCTACATTTTCAAAATACCTTTTTCCACGATTTTTTAAATGTAGGATGATGACAATCCTTTACAACTCCTATAAATATTCCCCAAAACATTTTTCCTTGCAGATCGTCAAAATATGTGAAATAATTCTATCAGGAAATTAAAACGACATTTTCGTTATTTCTCGTTATTGTTGTAGCCTGTATATTATGTATTATCTTTTTAAAAAAACCAAACCCACAATGTGTAAGGGAGAGGAGAAAACTAAGAAACGTCATTCCAAATCGATAATAAGTCATTTTTTAAAAATAATTTTTAAAACAGATTTCAAGTGACAAAATAATTTTCTGAGGTTTAAAGCTGAGATTAATTACAGTGACTCTTCTATCCCGAATAGTGACAATGTTCGGTAATGGATGTTCGTCATGATGACGACCACAATGATGATGATAATTCTGATGACGATGATAATGCTGAAAATATGTGGCATAATGTTATAAGGAAATTAAAACGACACTTTCGTTATTTCTCGTTATTGTTTTAGCCTGCATATTATAGTAATGGGTGTTCGTCATGATGACGACCACAACGATGATGCCAATTCTGATGACGATGATAATGCCGAAAATGAGGGCGTGATGATATGATGATGGTTGTGATGCTAACGACGACGACAATTATGATAATGATAATGGTAATGATGAATAGAACGGGGAGTGGATTATCTTGTCTCATATCCTTATTACTACATTTATATTTAATGCATGTATTCTTATCACTCTCAAAGCATTTAATGTGTTTGCTGTTTATTTCGAAATTCGATAAGCTCAAACTAGATAATAATCGATTAAGGTAGAGCGAAACGAAAATACAGGGGAATCCTTGTATAGTGTTTGATAATAACAAACGATCTTGATATAATAGTGAAGAAGCGTATGAAAAATAATATCAAACTCTGGTTTGTGTCCTTTAAAAACATCAGAAATGATTCATTGGTATTTAATTGTTTATATATTTTTGACACATAATGTGCAAGATGGGGCAAAGAACATGTGAAAAAGCCAATAAAGTAGGTTTAAATTTTGCTGTCGACAAATTAGTTCAGAAATAGTCACTTAGATTAATTTAAAGCAATGCCATTACTTATCACTTTAAATAACGTTTCTTAAATAGATGTTCATATTTTGTGCCATCACCGCAATTGATATACATTTGTACTTCAACATTATATAACATAAACATAAACAGTTAGTAATAAAAAATATACATTTAACATGATATCAACACTGATCATCTGCATGTTTCATCTGATTTCTAATTACGCATTTTCTATTTTTCTTTCTAACTTTCTAAGTTATCCCACAAAAATAGTTCTATAGAAATCATTTAATGAACTTACATGATAAACAGGAATAAATATTTTTCATATTCATCAGACCTTTACAAAGAGTGAAGATTTCATATTTTACTATATGTAATATTGAAATATAGAATTATTACAAATGTTTGTCAATGCGATGATTGTCCTTGATAATTGTCGCGTCGTTTATGAAGAAACTAGAGAAGATCTAAACAAAGTGTTAAACTTAAAATATCTTTGATGTTCGTCACTTTTCTATAATGATAAATAAGAAAGATGGACAACTTTGCATTCAAAAACTTTCACTGTCATGGAAATGTTGTTCAATTAAATTTGAAATTATGTTAGAAAAGAAACTATATAAATATATAACATCTTATTGCCAATGATATATGTCACTGTTTTATCAATGAAACGACAAACTTGTAATACTACATGTAAATTACCAATGATGTTTGTCACTGTGTTAAGATAGAAACTAAGACAAACTTGTAATACTAAATTGCCAAAGCTGTTTGTCAAATGATAAGGAAAGAAACTAAGACAAACCTTTAATATTCAATTACCAATGATGTTTGTTATTGTGTTGAATTAAATTTTCTGACTGATAACCAGCATTGTAATTTATTTATGTAACACTATCATAAGGGATGTAAACTTTTCTTTCACTTTAAAAAGACAAGCATTTTCATAGGTTATTTGAAATGACGAAAAAAATTAAAGTGAAAAATATTTTTGATTTTTTTTTACAAACACGTCGTCATTGACTTTAAAACAGAAATTAATAAAAATGTGGTCATTTGTTTTGTAAATTTTGTAATTATGTGGGATTGAGAGGTTCGGAAATATGAATACTAGAATTGATAAAAAATAACATGAGAAATTTGTGGCAACCTTAAACTAGCTCTATTATTGGCGTTTGACACTTTATTAGGACCAAAAAAAACCAGAAAGTCAAGCAATTTAAAAACTGAAATTATCATTACGTTGTTCAAGTGTACAAGTGCATTATCGGAAAAATAAATCCTCAATGATGTCTATCACAGTGTTAGTAAAAAATCGATAATGGCTATATAGAACTAGTATTATCTATTCAATCTCTGACCTGGGTCTTTTGTTAAAAAGAGAATATTACATAGCCATATATTTTTATCAGGTAAAATCAAAACGAAACAAGGAGATTTTCATTAACTGTTCTCGGTATAATTTTGATATCTTGATAAAAGCAACCCACAATGTAGAAAATAGGAAATTTATGGATTAACAAACAAATTTATGGATTGATGCCACTAAGAGAAACTAACAATGTGTTATAGAAAATGAACCTTTCACAATACGTTTCATCTCATTATCATCATACATCATCATACATCCTGAATCCTGACATATAAGACTAAATTTAAGTCTATGAAATGTTTATTTTTAAAAAAACTACTGCAAAATGAAAATTCTTGTACCTGCAGTTTGGACTGAAATTGTGTCCATGAAATATCATCGTTAAATTAAGTCAAAGCTTTTAAAATTTTAGGACCTTGTTGCATGTTGTGTAACTGTAAAACTAGACTTAATTCATTGCGGACCTAGACTGTATCAAAGGCTCCAATTGACTACACAAGTATAGAGCGGGACTAAACTATAGTATGCCTTACTAGAAATATATACTAAGATTTAATTATTACTTATGCAAGAGTTTTTTTAAGGTACCTATGCAAGCATTCCAAAATTTTAATTAATAATAAACAATCGATTCAGAAAGACCTGCGACCTGCAACCTATCTGCGACCTATCATTGCACTGGTAATATTTTAGCATCGATCGCAACCAAACCAGATTGAATTGCAGATATTAGAATATTGACATTTTGATCTTTGAGACGGTCCCTCTGGGGCCTCTCTGTAATGACTGTTTTAATCAAGCCTGCATGTGCGCTGTCATTAAACACGGTAAGCAGAACGAATCTTCCCGATCGCCAGTGGCAACGGTTTCTAGGGCGATGGAAGAGCTCATTGTGCTCAAGGGGTGGAAGGTTGGACAGCAAGAGCTGCCGTGTACAAATATTTGAAATCTCGTTTGACCTATTTTTTTCTATTCGCTGTGCAATAAAGCTACGCAGGTCATCGGGTGAGGTTCTAAAGGGGAGGGTATATTATATTTCAGCAATCGTACTTCAACATTTGAAGCAATATAAATTAACCAAGGTATCAAGTGGATCTGTAGATGTTTATGGGCTACATTAAAAATGGGTCATATAGTACAAGCACAGCGTTAGTAAAAGCATATATTTGTTCTTGTGAATTTACATTGCGAATAATTGCTATTGAAGTGGGATTTACTCGATGTGTAATAAAACCTAATTTGAACAAGGCCAGTGTCACCGAGTGTAATCTCATTATGTAATAAACGTTTTAGATTAAAACTGTTTTTGATTCCTAGCTAAAGGTTGTGGGCTTTTGCAAACAATAATACGTTAAAACTTAAATGAAATGTTCAAAACGAGTTTATATGTAATAGTAAACTAGTATACCTTTTTTTTAACTGTATCAATATCTGTACTTTCAAAAATGATATAATATATGCACATGTATTCATAATACTTTGAGTTTCGTTGTGTGCTTCTGTTTATATTTCTATGGAAAAATAACTTTACTAGGTGCTTTATATACTTTCTACAGGTAAACAAAAATAAGATTAAATTCATGAATACTTGAAACCAAAGTTTAAAAAAAGCATAAAATTCTCCGCCTTATGATGCGTCATGAATATTTTTTCACTTAAAAAGCTAAAATCTAGACTAGATACTCCAGTACGCAAAATGCTAAGTCAGGTATTATCATCAATTTCTTCTTTTTCAGAAATAAAGATTACACAAGGTGCAACAAAATATGCTTGTAACCAAGCAATAAATCTTCTATCCAATTATACATGAACAATTCTCGCTTCAACAGTTTTATAATTACGTGTGTAAGTTATTAATAAAGCCTTTATACGTTTTATAACTCACTTCAAAGATAACGTATATTATTGTAGGCAATAAACTGAATTTAAAGCAAGTTATTATTGCGCGATGTGAATTGCAAATGGGAAGTCGTAAATTCTAGAGCAAACGTTTAGTACACAGATATAATTTATGACTGACATCTTCATCTTCCAATCCTGTGCTTGTTATATAATTGAAATTGACATTTATTAGATTCTTTGACTTAAAAATAGTTTCGAGACGGACTTATTTATCCATCATCCATTCCTAATTTAATTGAAGTTGAAATACATGTTATGCTTCAATGTAAAGCCTATGTTGATATAAGGAAAAGAATTCTGGATAAATGTTTGGAACATTGAATATCACATGAATCGTTTGTAAATCATACGTCATCTATAGAAAAAGCATTCACTCCCCACAGAGGTAGCTCCGTCATAAATTCCTATACAAAAAGATGTTACAAACTATTGTAAATGTTTGTCATCTGCATAAAAAGATGTTACAAACAATTGTAAATGTTTGTCATCTGCAGAAAAAGATGTTAACAATTTATGACCGTTTAATATTATGTTAGGAAAATAAGACATTATATAATGTTTACCCGTAAAGCTTATGCAATGTTTATTTGCTTACGTAATATGTTCTTTGACTGAATAAAATGTGTGTGTCCGCCTGGCTGTCTGTCTGTACCATGACAGATGCTTTTTATATACGTAAGATATTTTATTATATTTTCTTCCGAACTATGCTAATGTCATCTTAATATTTCATTATTTGCAATCTCAACAAATTTAAAAACTATAACGACATATCAAAGCAGATACCGAGTTAAGAATGAAAAAGATTTCATTTTGTGTCTTCAGATTCAGGTGTACTATCGATGCATTTAAAAAGAAAAATTACACATCAGAAAAAAATAAAAGAATGGACAATGTTTTCGATAACACACTTATACTCAAACAGAAGACGTTTTAAATCGAAAGACTGTAAGGATTTTTAGTACTTACCCGTGTGAGATACTGCAATGTTTTATTTATACGGCAATAATAAACTAGCATAATACGGCTGTATCTATGTCGTCACAATGGTGTGTAGTTTTGATGTCACAATATTCGCGCCGCCGTCCCAATGGCAGCCAAATGTTAATTTCGGCACCCAATCGGCAATGATGCTTCAGATATGTTGGCGAGTGATACACAGAATACTAATCTTCTTTCAGTTTAATAATGTTTTTTTTTTATCAAACACGTGAATGTTAGGTATCAAACTAGCTTTCTTTCGTTTTATACTAAACCATTAACTCGTTCAATAAAAATAGTTTTATATGGACGGTCGTTAAGAATCCTCCATTTCACGGAACATTAGATTGTCATTCACAGATTATTTCATATCGATTTTTTTAAAAGCAGTACAACACAAGCATATTTTCTATAAAGTTGCAGAAACTTACCTGAACGTTTAAGATTTATAAATTGGTGTTCTCATATTTAAACGTAACTATTACATTATGGTAAAACGGTATTGTTATTGCGCATCTGTAAGGTAACTAAAGATAAAATATTTAGGTATACATTATCACTATTAAATTTCCCTTCTCAGTTATCCATTTATATATTACTTTCATTTTTTGGCACCGCTTGTCCATAGAAATCTTTACACAATTTTACACAATATCGATTTGTCACTGTCCGTTTTTACCAAAAGGGATAGACTCAGAAAAGGTTTGACGGAATTTTCATGGAAATGATAGACGAACTAACGTCGTTTTAATAAGATGCAGCGCAATAAGGAAAATGGAGTTTTCAAACTTTTTACATGTAAGATCTAAAAGACGATTCACAAAATTTCTTATTTGTTTCCTATTTTGAATTCAGGTATACAGCATGCCTACATGCAAATACATGTAAAGTAACTATTCTTTATTATTTGGAAGACTGTTACGTTAAAGTGGAGGAAAGATTATTAAACTATTGCGATAAAAAACAACATAATTCATCATTTTAAAAGAACCCCATAAACTTATGCATTTTTAAAATTTGTTTTATCAAAACAGAATCACAATACCTCATTTTAACTTAACTGTATCATTCCAAGATCAGATCAAATCCTTTTTCCAAATATCCAATTTCGCAAAATTAATATTTATAACTATTTTATCTTAGTATTTCAGAATCATTTTCTCTATAAATATCGAAACTGTTTTAGCTTTTTGAATTATGATCTTAAAACAAAATCCGAAAACAAAATTAATGTTTGGCCATGTTAACATTTTACAGGTAATATCTAACTGCAGCTATGCTAAGGTCAAGTGCTAAGGTGATTGAAGCAAATAGAGATGTAATGTCTAGGCACTTAATAAGTGGAGGACTAAGTTGTTTTTTGCTTTTCTAAACATTTTAGTATCGGATTAGATCGTAAAATTGTCGTGAAAAAAGCACACTCGGTAATAAACATCAACTTGTTCCTATTGAATGAGATGTAATTTCCTATTCTATTATTTTTGCCTATATAGTCTGATATAACAATATTTGATCCAATATAAGACTTTACGTTAATCTCGTAACAATTATCTTTGCATTACTGTTCTACACCTGAAAATAAAGAAAAACGAGACAGAAGTATTGATTACTTGAATCAAACGTAAGCAAAGCGAAACGGTTAGCTTTCATAAAATTGGGTTTTAAAGAAACAATGTAAAAATAATTATTTTGTAATTTACTGTTTTATGTTTTAGAGTGTAAATATGTGTCTATCATTAACTTTAAGATCTATCATTTACTTTTTTCTGCTAACTCTATGTGATAGTCTCATATATATCTTGATGTTCGTCACTCATTATTGGGATATATGCACTTTTTGTATAAGTTAAATACCTTCTCAAAATGACTTTTACAAGTTATCTAATCATTTTTGTTAATTTACTTTTGACCTTGGTATTGTATGCGTGTATGGAATACATTAATGAAATTACACTATCTATTCATAATACATAAGAAATCTTGGAAACCATTATAATCGAAATGATTTACCACCAGGGAAACTAATTTGTTGTAAGGCTGTCTCTCTCTGTGTAAGATATTATCATGATAAACACGCTACAATAATTTCTCTTTGTATCTTTTACTTATTATATAACATTTTCGTAACTTTTCAAAATGCAATTTTTTTAATAGAAATAACTTTCCAAATTCACCTACGGTACATTTTCACAACTTTTGACTACATTATGTAAGTCCTGTTTTGTAAGGACCAGTAAGAGAATTGAATTCGTTAATTGGACAAACATGTTAAGTTTACGGTTCCTCAAATATGACAGATTGCTGATTTGCACATATAAATAATATAACCATGTGTATGTCATATGGGTGGATTTTCACAACCTGTAATTAAAACTTTGTCATAGAGCTTTAATGGTAATACAAAAAGGACGTTTCATGATATTTGATCAGATATTAATATAATCTATAAAATGTGCAATGTCAATGTTGAAGGAATGAAAGAGATTCTAACACAAGAAGCTTATTGTGATATTTATTAAGTTTTATAGAATACATTTTCCCTTTGGATAGCTTACTTCTGTGCATCGGTTGCTTCTGTTTTTCGAAACTATTGTATAAATGTTAGTTGTAAACATCTTTGGCTAAACATCCAGTTTCTATTCTCATTTTTTCCGATCTATATGGTATTACCTTAGTATGTAATAATTTTGACATTGGAATGTGGTGTTTTATCTACATATTTACTGTCCTGATTTGAAGGAAGAAACCCATAAAGAATACTGACATTGTTTTCATTAATCGATTTTTAAAACGATCAATTATTTATATCAACCATATTTATAGACATATTGGCGAAATATCAAGTTATATAGAAAATTATTGCCTTGAGTATGTGCCGGTGGATAGAAAACGGCTCATTAAATATTTATCATTATTTTCATACACAAGATATCATCGAATGACATACATGTATGTGTCAACATAATAATTCCTCATAAATTTGCCATCTTAACCTTAAAAAACTTAACAGCTGACATTTATGCCAAGGCATATCAAAATGCACACGTGTGAGCACATGACGTGGTAATTTTCCTTTCACTCCTAACACCCCTTGAAATAATAGGCCGATCCTTATTGATCGTCTGCTTTTGTCAGAAATAGCCGACTGATAACATTTTTGGCGCGAGTAGCAGTGTTTCTGCCTGGGTTTCCTAAACGTAAACATACCGCCGCATTGCGGAGAAATGAGGTCGCTCTAGTTACTCGAAACAGGTTCGCTCCACATTGATTTACGGCGGAGCGCAGACGTGAATCCGTGCAGCATTTTCACCGAAGCAGACGATAAGTGGTGGCTGCAGACGACAGAAAGAAATCTCGCTGTGGCACATACTAATCAACGTATATTGACGTTTGGCAAAATCCTTTCAAACCGATGTCAGATTTCGTTTAGTCTGCTTGTAAAAGATTGTATGACCAGTGGATAATTGCGTTTCACGAATTTCCATTTCAGTTCACGTGTGACGTCATTTGCTGTCGGTTCGACAAATATTTATTTTCAAGATTATTCTTCGATCGATAAGAGAGAAACATTGTATCAGCGCGGATGCTCCGATGTTGTTGAATTGATAAATAGAGTTGTTTGTGAGTGCGCGCGCATATAATAAATTTGACAACCATGTTGGCCTGTATGACAGCCAGACGGCCAAGGTGAAGAAAATAACAAAAGCATTTGTCAAACAACACTTTGAGATAAACAGCATGTCAGGATTGATGAAATCATTATTGCGTAATAAGATGAAATACGATAAAATCTACTTTATAAAAATATGATTTGTAGAATGCTTCTGCCAGAAGATCATTTAAACCATTATCTGGCATGTAACTATTGTACATTACCATTAGGTCACATCTTGCCCTATATTGGTCACCTTAGTTTTATGCGTTCTTATATACTACGTTGATAAGGTGATGCCTATTTCTCGTAGGCTCCTTTCAAGATTCGAGATTCAAGGTTCTTTATTCTCTATAACCACATACGGTGATACATGAGCAATTTTACAGAGAGAAATAAAGACATAGATTTCTCATGAAGGTAGCACATGACATTTGATATTACATATGTTAGAATAATCATTATATAAAATGTATACCTTATATTAAAGGGGCAGCAGTACGTTCTATAAAATCTTTTATTTCTAAAAAAAATCCCAGTTAGATACGTTTATGACAAATGTATTATTTTCAGAGTAATAAACAGCTCAAGGCGATTATCCGTAGTCGTAGAAGATAGTATCGAGTGAATAAAATAAACAAAACTGCTGGCGGCCATTTTTATGTGAATATCATTTAATCATTGAAGGTAGGAAATTGGATTTGCGTAGCTTAACCGGATATCTTACATCCGGGGGTTTCAGTATGGCATTGTCAAACAACACAGACATCTGTCAAGAGTATGGAATGTAAATCAATATGAATCACACTTACTTTAATTTACTTAAAATTTGATTATAAAAGGGCAAATAGTAACTAAATGAAAACTCGTGTGCATGGATTTCGGTTATTTGAGTGCTGTATCGTACACTAACTACAGAGGTTTCAGGTTATTGAATATTGAAAACAGATTCGTATTGGAAATAATTGATCACGTTTTACCTTGTGAATTCAATGTGAGCACATGGAATTTATTTTCGAAGGAATACAACATTATGTTTACAATAATCTTTTCAATAACATTATAGAAGTTGTTTGTTTTATAGACAATCCATTCAAGAATGGCTAAACTGTTTCGATTTAACAACAGCTACGTTTCGGTATACATGCAAACCGTCTACAGTCTTCGAGCCTATAACGACAAACCCAAACGTACAATCTTGTGCATTGTAATCCCATATGATTGTTACCATTGTCACTATATAAACGACATTTATTTAAAACATACGTGTTGCGTTTAGGTAATATAGGTATTATAGGTAATGATTTAATCCAGGAACATATTGATTTAAACAATTCTCTTCCAAAAGAATATTCTGATCAAAATCCAATCCTTGATTCGTCGCCTAGGCCTTTTATTGCTTGTCACTCATTTATGATCTGACAGAATCTCGTATTAACTACCATTCAATATTGACCGGGATTCAAACTATCAGATTTATGCCCGAATGCTAGCAATCATTCCCTCACCAAATAGGTTTAAAAAAGAATTACAGTTTTTAATTCCATGGTATAATTTATTGACTGTATTTCAAGGTAATTTACAACATCAAGTCTTTGAAGTGTATGTAGATGTGATATAGGTAAAAATAGCACTATGTTCTGGAGAACAATTTTTTTATTGTGAAGATCACGACGTATATTCATACTCCTTCATCACCTCCTTACCTGATAAAGCTGACATATAAAGTGCGGAACCTCGTGATTTTTACAAAAAAGTTTTTATCCAGAAAATATTGCAATTCTAATTTACGATAATCAAAACTCTCGAAAAGCATGTCTATTTGGATAGAAAGCAAGTTTAATGGATTTACAACTTTTTATGGCAGGATTTCGACGTTTCGCCATATATACTAACCTGTATCAAGCAAGTGAAACGTCGCAATCCTGCCATAAAGAAGTTGTAAATCCATAACACTTCTTCACTATTCATCTCACCAACTTCTAATGCCTCTCAAGGAAATGTCTATTTGGATTTGAAATTCCAATCTATCGGAGTTTCTTTTATATTTTTCTCGAATATTTCATAAATAAGAGACATAAACCATTGCCAGCCCAACATTTTTATTGCTGAAAAGATTAATGCCCCAGACAAAGGCCTTATATAGGTTTCAGCAGACACATAACCCAGCAGCAAATCAAGATTAACTCATATTCGAAAAATGACATAAACCTATGAGTTTCGGATTATTCGTTAATATTTAAAATATATATTTGTTCGAAATTTGGAAACGAAATTGAAATGAAGGTAATTCACATGTCTTTTCCGCAAAAGTGGTACTTAGTTTTCGGTCATCAGGCTTTCTGATAATGTACACACTTCTTGTGCAACAGGGTTTTTATTTTCAGGTCCCGCTATTCATAGTGAACTAGTAAATTTAATAACGTCAATCTTCAATATCAGCACTGTTTCCTTTAGACTGTGTCAGTTAATGAAGGCGATTTTGACGAGATTTGTCTACATCTTTCATCCCATGCATTAATTTTACGGAAGCTGTATACAATTTGCGTTTACATCTTACTTCTCACGGATTTGGTTTAATGAGTTTGATATACATCTTGAGTTTACAGTCACATTCTACAGATATAATATTACGAGATTTGTATTCATTTAACATTTTAATTCTTACATTCAACATCAATATTTGTACAGTATCATGCGTCCTTCGTCTTACATTCTATATGAATAATTGTACAGGAGTTGTATATATAATGCGCTCTTCATCTTACATTCAATCTGAATAATTGTACAAATGTATATATATCATGCGACCTTCATCTTACCTTCAATATGAATAATTGTATAGGATTCGTATATATCATGCGTGTTATATATCTTGTATTCAACATGAATTATTTTACAGGATTTGTATTCATACGCCTTATACATCTCACATTCCACATCTATAAATATAAGTTATTTGTATTCAGCCTGCATATTTCATCCTACGTCCCACATATTTGATTTTAATAGATTTGTTTACGTTGCGTTGACATTTGCATATAAATGATGTTACAGTATATGTATGCATCATGCGCCTTACATATTGTATTCAACATAAATGATTTTTACGGGATTTGTATGCATCATGCGCTTGCGCTTGCGTTACATCTAAAATCCTAAAGATTTCATTCTACAGGATTTCTCTACGCTGCGTTTACATCTTGCAGCCTCAAAATTTGATAACACGTCGTTTGTATACATATTGCACTTTCCTTGTACATCTTACACTGATATACTTGTATTTGAAATTTAAGCACGGTATTCTCTTTTTTAATTTTCTTTCATAAAACATAACTTTATGCTGAATTTATTATCTTCGGAGAGTGAAAAGATACTCATTTTCATACGATACATATTTTTATGTAAACTGAAAAAGTAACAAACTCACTTCGATCCCTTTGAATTATGGCCACCATTTCAGATCACATCAATCTATATATTCTTTAAAAAGCAAATTAAATGATACGACGCGAAATACATGCAAAAGATATCTACATACATGCAGTTTTATCGAAGGTCTTGACGCGTTGCGTAACCGATCACTTTCATTGTTCTTGGCCTGGGCCAGGTTGCACGTGCTACCCGAGAATCATGATTGTTTTGTCAATTGCAAATGTCATAACAGGATGTTTATGTGAAGAAGACCAACCAGTTTTACTGAACTCGCCATAGGTCATTGTGACAATGTTAAGTAGGTCAACATTATACCAGTCACACACTTCCTATCCTAATACGCATGCTCACAAGTTGTCGAAATGAATATGAATTAAAAAAAAGTATATTTCAAAACTGGCAGATATTGATATTTTAAAGTCCTTCTAGAACGTATTTTTACGATCAAATTGATTATTGGGCACTCATTTTAGCTTTTTATCGAAGAAATTATATGCTTTTCATTCTAAGAAGAGTAAATAATAATGAAAAGGTTATGATGGCAAAGTCACTATGGGATATAAAAAATCGTAAAGGCGGTTGTGCACAAAATCGACAGTACTGATTGTTGAAAACAGCTAAACTAGAAATACGTACAACTTTTGAACAAACTTGAATTTCTTACCTGTGAACAACGAATGAAATATTCATGATTGAAGTTTATCTGTTACTTCAAATACACAATATAAGCATAGCCGTTATATTATATATAGTGGCTATTGTTTTTAGACTTCAGATTGTATGAAAACTTTTATCATTGCCGACATCGTATTCATGTGGAGTTAATGCAATGATGCATTGAATTATTCTGGTATTTTAAAATCAATTTGATAAGCTGAATACGTACAATTTTTCAAAATAACGAATATGGTAGATTACAGTGAAGATCGTTAGCATCGATAGATAAACATTAAATATGAATCATATAAACTATCTAAGAAGTACATAGCGTGCGGCAGTGCCGATAAAATTTATATGCTATTCGCGAAGCTCTCCTTAAACGCACTAGTGCACGCCAATATTTCGTAAACACAACGAATGCACAGATACTGCATATCTCTCGATATCACTCATAATCCTAACTCAAGTAATCTACATCGTAAGTTATTTAACAAATATTTACGTATTCAGGTAGTAAAGTGGATTTTTAAAGGCCGGAAGTATCTAATGTTACGTTACATCAAATCCGCATGAACTACGATATCGGAAATATTTTTGCTCATAAACACAAAAGCGGAAACGGCAGCCGCTTTGGTCAATCTGATAACAATGCTAATACTGTGTTATTAAATCGGTTAATTTACAACATTGCTTTCATAAAACATATTTCATGATTTGTTCTCAGTTCAGAGTTTAGGTAAATTCAATAGCTGCACACAGTACTAGTTCAGCCGTTTCCAAGTGTCAATAATTTATCCGTTTTGTGCACAGCTAACCATAGATTTTTAAATGTCCAAGCCGACAGCGGCTGTCTGAACGTTTTCATTGTTGATTGCAGGTCAATTGTAAAGAATGTTTAGTATTTGATTGCATCGATAGAAAGTTTAAGTGAATGCACAAGTCCTCGTTAACCTTAAAATAGCTAATTTAAACCGTAAAAGCGTGCACTAGTGCCTTTAAACAAATTTAAATCAAGACCGATTTTTTTTACATACGTCATAGATATTTAAAGCTTACATATAACTTTAAACGATCTTTAAAGCTGATGAATTGTATTTTCGATTTTCGGTTGGAATGAGTATGTGTAAAAACGTTAAACTTATTATGTCCAATTTACCGACACACTATAGCCAATCATTTCAGAAATTAATCATAAAATCTGTTGATATCTTTTAGAAAAATATTCCCCTTATGGAATGGAAATTGAAAGCCTGTCATCCAAATGTAGGTGTCATTCTTATATTCGCGATGTAAGATACACATATATTCTCTTTCCGATTTAGCATTCGTAGGGAGAAAGCTCGCAACATTATCGTCGCTATGGCTATGCTTTACGGCAAAATCTGCGAGCATCGGATGTTAAATTTTACCTTTGTTAATGTAACCCCCTACTCAAAAACATACTATAAGCATGCATAACAGGGTTCCAACGTTTTGAAGGGGCAGTAAAACAGGTGTTCAGAAAAATAAATTGATTTCAGGAAAACGAATTTTGCAAAACAATGTTTTTTTTAGTCAAGAGAAGCAGAGAGTCTTTAAACGATTGTACAGAGATCATTTAAGCTATGGGAATTCATTTCCCTACCTAAAATATAGAAAAGGTGTTCACAAAAAATGACCTAACGTCTTCTTTTTAGTAAAAATCACTCTCATGCAATTGTTAACATTACTTTCCGTTTCCATTAAATCACTTTATTCATCTAAAAATCGTGCAATTGCTCCTTTAATACTATTGTACATGATATCAAAGTTCCCCACCTTCTCCTACAAAAGCACATCATTATACCATTACATTTACTTACACCATAATTCATTATTCATGATATCAAAGTTCCCCACCTTCTCCTACAGAAGCACATCATTATACAATTACATTTAGTTACATCATAATTCATTATACCTGATATCAAAGTTCCCCACCTTCTCCTACAGAAGCACATCATTATACCATTACATTTACTTACATCATAATTCATTATTCATGATATCAAAGTTCCCCACCTTCTCCTACAGAAGCACATCATTAGACAATTACATTTAGTTACATCATAATTCATTATACCTGATATCAAAGTTCCCCACCTTCTCCTACAGAAGCACATCATTATACCATTACATTTACTTACATCATAATTCATTATTCATGATATCAAAGTTTTCCACCTTCTCCTACAGAAGCACATCATTATACCATTACATTTACTTACATCATAATTCATTATTCATGATATCAAAGTTCCCCACCTTCTCCTACAGAAGCACATCATTATACCATTACATTTTCTTACATCATAATTCATTTTTCATGATATCAAAGTTCCCCACCTTCTCCTACAGAAGCAATTCATTATACCATTACATTTACTCACATCATAATTCATTATTCATTGATAGTCAAAGATAGACACTGTATGGCTGTCACAATAAAACATTACTATATTGAAAAAACCCGACCTCCTCAAGTCGGCTTATATCATGTTCTCGAGACTTTAGAACAAAGTCCACTTTCATGCACAATTTCTTTTGAACAAAGAATGACATCTTAACGTTAAAAACACAATAGTGAATATTACAATGTCAGACAATGTTCTCAATTGACGTCATCTTAATTGCTAAAACAGTATAATTACAAAATTACTTAGAAACGGTTAAACAAATGATGTAAATTTCAGATAGAAATAATTTTCCTAAAAAAAGCTGATTAAATTCATCGGACAGTCACAAAAGGAGGGTTATCCTATGACAAGGAAACGGAAACATCTCATTTACAACTATTGAAATTTTTCATAAAAGTTGTAATTTGCAGACATTGAGAAACGAAACGATTAAAATCCATCCGCGCCCGGAATATTTCCGATTCTAATTTTTGTTTCAACTTGATTGACAGAATGTCTCGCGGTTTCTAATTAGTCTAAAACGAAACTGGATTCTCTCAACGGTTATTTGACACATGACCTGTCATTGAGAATTCTTCCTATTGTGGTAATATATTTCCCTCCGAGCATGTTTAGGTTTCATTTGAATCATTATAAAAGTCTTACTATCAAGCCTTAAGCTGGCTTATTAATTTCGTTCTGACAACGAAGCCTGTCAACATCTCATCTGACGTTTTGACAATATGAAGTCGAAGAATTTTCGAAGAATTAAAATTAAAGGATAAGGTTAATAAGTTTAATCATTTGACAAATTTACTCTTAAGATTAAGTTATTATTTAATCAATTAATATTTCAAATATTGGAAACAATACCATTGACATCACTTGTCGGATCAAAGAGATCCTTTATTAATATCAATAATTTGATGAAGACGAAAACCATGTATTAAAGGGGCAGTAGACAGTTTTTTTTGTGTCTCAAGTTTGTCTCAAGAAAACGAAAATAAACGTTAGCAATTGTATGATGGTTTGTTTTAATCAATAGCAGTTCTAAAACGAACGTAACATGTTCGGTTATGCCACGTTAATCCATTTTCCTACATTTATGGTCGCTAAAATATTCCGCTCACCTGAAACTGTCTTCTACAACTATTGATAATCGGGTTGAGAAATAACACGTTTGACCCCGTGAAGGTGATAAATTTGGGGTATACATATATCAATCAGGGAAAATGTTAAGAAATATTAAACATAACCCAAAAGTGCTAATGCTCCTTTTGAAGGCCTTATTCACGTTCTCATCTCAGCCACAAGTATTGTAGATTTTTGCTTTAAACGGTAAAAAGATAAATACCCGCATAATAAGACTTACCATAAAAATACAAGAAATAAACATATAACAAGATGTGTTGATAACATCCAGAGTATAACATGACACAAAAGTTTACTCCAACGGTGATAACGAATTCACGGATATAACAAACTGGTGTTATATGCTATCATGTGACTTCATTATTCCGTTATACCTGTAGTCTCTGAAAAGACAAAAAAAATAATTAACATTTAAAGGGGCAGTAACACATTTGTTGAAGGTATGTTTCTTCATTTTTCCCAACGAAGATTACTTTTTGTCGAACACGTTATCTTCTGAGGGTCAGAGATCTTATTAGGATATATATATATATATATATATATATATATATATATATATATATATATATATATATATATATATATAGTAACAAACACAAACCTCTGGTGGTCATTTTTATGTTAGCACCTTTTAATTATTTGATTTGCAAAGCTAAACCGATCATATCATGTTCCTTTAAAAATGCTGAATTTGACTAGAAAGACATTTTATTGCAACTGAAATCATGCATTTCCGTTTTCATGAGATCATTTTTGGCATTTAAAAAACGGACCGTTGCCCTTTAACATCTTCAACTTGAATCTGATGATTATTCTGTAATTGTTTTTTACATGTAACATATATTTATTATATGAATGTTTACAAATGTATCTGACGAAGCGACTGTAACATGTTCAAAGTTAAAAACGATGTCCCGTTTAACCAGTTTTAACTACTTCAAATTGTGTGCATATGATTGCGGGGTGTAATATGTATTAATATGAATGAGGTGAGGTGAGATGGTGTTTACCGCCGTTTTCAAGATTGTTTCAATTACATCGCGTTTGCTAGTATTATTGCAGGGAGAAAGCCCGCAACACCATAGTGGCTATGCATAGCGGTGAAACCTGCGAGCATCGGCTGGAACTAGCGAACCATGGGTGGTGCTGCGCTAAATGTCAGTGTAACATTGCACCCAAACCTGTCTGTGTGTAGAAAAGCTCTCTACTGCAGGGATTCGAACCACGGACCTCTTGATCCGAAGCCGAACGCGCTAACCACTGCGCTATCCCGCCCCAATAATCATGTAAGTAGTATTTTATATTAAATTAGGTACAGCACTTCTACACTGAACATCAAAAGAAAATGTTAGAAATACAAGACGAAGTACCTTTTACAAATAAACCATTCCTTAAAATACTGAATCCCATTCCTTAAAACTCTGAATCACACGAAATTTACCTTGATAAAACCAGGTTTGCATTTTAACAAAGCAAAATCAGCAGGGGTCAGAATTTCCATTTTTCTAACACCTTAAAACACTACCGCACACCAAGTATTCGAGTGCAACGAATGCAGATCTAATGCATATCTCTCGATATCACTAACGATCCGCATTCAGGTTATCTGCCATGTAAAGTTATTAAGAAAAACATACGTATTTAGATTATAAATTTGATTCTGAAAGATCGAAAGGTTTAATGTAACCTTGCATTAAATATGCATGAACTACTGGAAATACTCAAATTTCGCTTACAGCGAATAACGCGAAAAGTAAATTCGCTGTTGTAAATTCAGTAACGATGTTCATGATATATTTATAAAATCTGTAAAAAGAAAGACTGCTTCAATATGGCATCCTTTGTTCTCGGTTCAGAGTTTAGAAAAGTTCAAAAGCGGAACACATTACAAGTTCAGCCGTTTTCAAATCTCTATGGTTTTACCATTTTTGCATTTTTGCACAGCTGGCATATGTGTTTTATAACTCTAACCCGACTTCGGTCGTCTCTGCCTTTTCTTTGTTGATTGCAGGTCAATTGTAAAGAATAATGTGGACACAATTCGACGTTGTCATCGTCATAAGTTAATGGTAATATGTTTGAGCGTAACTGTCACTTATGTCAGCTGAGCAGTCCAATAGATTTGATTTCACCTGAACAGGGTCGTCTTGTGCATAAGTACATACCAACATGCCGATCGATGGTATATTTCTAGCATGATGTCACATAGAACAAGCATTAACTTTAGTTTAAAGCACACGAAAAGAGCCCCTTCTAAAGCCGAAACACTAAAGCCTATTTTCTTCAATTCCTCCAAAGAGGATTAATAGTTACGATATGTTGTCAATGGAAATACAAGATCTCTTGTCAACGAAGGTATCCGTTTCCTTTTGTCAGTTTTCAGAGACTACTCACATGTTTGTCATGTACGTTTTTACACTTTATATGTGTTTTTTTTTAAAACAAAGGACATTACGAACATTGGTTGTTAGCGGACATCTCACCAATGTGTCACGTTTCTTGGCACAAGAAGGAAGGTCACTTGATTTTTTACTTTTCGTATATTTCACAAAATGTTAGAATATTCAATAATCTTAACTGAGGAAAACAAAAGCTTCGACGTCGACTCTGTATATGAAACGTTTAGTGTCTACATTCGTTTTATTAAATTTTCGCAAAATGAAGTTTAAAAAGTGACAACTTTCTTTTGATATTCAGTGTAAATACATACAATCTGCACACCAAATCGAAATAACAATACACAATTATCTCGCGGAGAAACAAATGCTTGACAAAGTGTTATTTGCACATTAAACGCATCACTTATAACAGATTGTTTATTGAGGTTTGCAAAAAATATCTAATATTGAATTAAAGGTCGCTGGAGAATTTCCAAAACTTTAGATTTCAGCAAAGAATTTTCAATCATATATATCGTATTTGAATTATGAGTTTGCTTATCAATAACATGTATTTTGGAATGTATAAGACAATTTCAAAATTCGTATACAATGAAATTAACTGGATAACCTAATGAATCCCATACATGACAAGAAAAATAATCAATATCAGCCTCGAAAATAGAAAATAATTCATTATTCATATCGGCGTTTTTACAATGTCTCCCTACATGATAAGAAATACAATTAAGATTTATTTGAAACCCAATCACGTGGATTCGAACACATGAATTAACCATGAATGAACCCATTTCGTGAGGGAATCATGGCCTGAACAGGGGTCAAACACCAAATCTGTGACTGGCATTTTCTGATATCGGCTTCGGCAGATAATTCAGGTCTGGCATTTATTGAGCGAGACAGTTTTGATTACGAACGTTCGGTATTAGTTGTTGGTGATATTGGTTCATTTGATATCTATTGCAATTCTGAATTCTAAAATTTCCACTTGCGTTTTTTGGCACTTATTATGGATTTGTCTGGGCTCTGCGTTTTCGAAATTCAAATTGATAATATCACATGGAATGAGAACTATAAAAACTCTTAATTTAGATAAAAAAAAATAACAATGGAATAAACCATTTTCCAGAAATAGAGAACAGAAAATATTTTTATCGTAGGGAAAATGAGACATGAAATTAACTATGAACACTTTCCGAAATATTGTGACGTCATGGAAAGAAATTATGACGTCACTGATAAATTTTGGATAGTTTATGACAGAAGGAACTAGTTTTGGAATGGTGCAACTGTTCAACTCAGATATATAAAAAATATTATATCATATCATGAAACAGATTCATAGTTTATAGTTGATTTCATACATTTATTGTCATTGTGGCGCTTGGGAAAATAAATAAACCCCAATCATTTTCCAGTATTTCATCTCTAGCAATTGTTTGTCCGTTTACTATACAAACGAGCCTTCGAGATAGGCAAATCGCATGAGAACGGCACTTTATCACGTACAGATGTTTCACTGATATTACCTTCTATCAATAGGTCATGTCAATATTGATAATGATAATATACACGCCAAAGCCGTTTTAACGGAAACCTAATTAACCCTTAAGTACTGCTTTTCAAACTTAACAAAAATGATAGATTTTTACCCGGAACCGAAATGTATTTTCCATTGACCATTAGCGCAGATGGGTATTTTAAAGTTGAGGCCCTTTTAAGGTTATACTGTTTAAGTACAAATAATTTTTATTCAAATTGCTTTGATATCTCAGTTTTGGATCCGAAAAAAGAATAACAATATGATTGAACAAGTTTGGTTTAATATTGTAGGAGTGAGGAGTAATTTATTAGAATTTTAAATTCATAAACCCTAAAAGGGCCTCAGATGAGTCACCGATGTTACGGCTTATCTCTGCCTGTAGTCTGTTGTCGGCTAAGTTGCACGCACTATTCAATATTTCATTAGTGTACTTGACGAAGGAATCTTGTCATCGTCCTGACGTGCGGTTAACGCCATTACTGGTCACAGAAGTTTGCCTTTCGAGGGAATTGTTTGAAAAATTATGTTTAAACGAAGTACGACATGCAGATAACATTTACATGTGTTTTTTAAAAAAGAATGTTGATAAGTAAGATTTATAAGCTTGGTCGCAGTTCTAAAAATTTTAGGAAATCTATGTTGATTGATTTAGCTTTCAAGAGGAAAATTACAAAAAGGCCAAAAAAAGGCTATTAATTTGAAAATAAGTAAAACTGAAGGCGTTTTAGAACATAAGTTTGTTTTCGTGAAGTAAAACACCATAACTCTTGGATACTTGCATATTTGCTTGCATACCAATGTAAATTGCGAAAATGAAGCACGAGATATTATATTGTGAAAAACTTATAAAATCCAACAGAGAAGCAATCAGAATTATACAGAGTCAGATACTTCGTGTTCGTAAAATAATATTTCCTTTGAATAATAAGTGACATTTGTATGTTTGAAATAACACACTTGTACGTAAACATTTAAGCAATGAAACGAATTTGACAAATTTACAAATGAATAGAAATTGAACTTGGAAGAAAATATTTTCTGGGTAACAACTTCTTTTTGCTTACTCCTTTATCAGTATTTTCGGAGTATATGCTTATAACTTCTTTCACATTATTTCACAATAAAGAAGTTGTAATCACTTCTAAATGCTGTTTTAAGATTTTCGTCATTTACCTATATAGATCTTTATTCTCTTGCTCAAGGAGACAGAGCGAATCTTTCATAAAACGTACTTTTATACGCGGTAGAATATAGAATTTGCTATTCATCTTGCATGCTCATCAGAAAACGCGAAATGTGTAAATCAACTTGTTTTCAATGATGATTGAACTTTAGCTTTTACACCTGCGGGCCATCAAGTTTGGTAGACGTCAAAGCAAATAAATCAGTTCTAGATAATAGAAATCAAAATAACTTATTAAAGAATGAAAATATTTTGGAGGCTTGTTTAGTTTTCTTCCTTTTAACAAAAGATAAGACTTAAACATATTAATCTACTTTCTAGATTCTCTTTTCATTTATTCATATATTATTGATACTTCTAAAATAAATCCTAATAACTCTTTTTAATGTGCATTGTATCTAACGTTTTTTTATGTTCTTCATTTGAAGCTTATGTATGTTTTTATTTTTTATTTCATCTAACGATGTTTTAATGCATCTAATTAATCTATTTAGATATGATCTACCTAATGCAAAAACACGCTTTTTAGAAAACGTCCAAGCTCAAAACATTTAAAGTTTTATATTTTCGTTATGTGGAATGTTTTTTATAAAGCTCATTTTTTATGATTTTCACCCTCCCCGTCCCTTCTTTAGCTTCATGGCAGTGTGTTTTATGATATAATCACTGACTTCTAGATAACATGTATGAAATAAGATTTATAATTTCAAACATACCATATATACTCATGCCCTGTGAAGTCAAGTTTACGAAACTTTTCAATAAAAATCGAACATCAGGCAATTTTTATTTGGAGAGACCGATATACGCGTCCCTTTTACATGTATACTAGATAATAACCTATCTAACAATATAAACTTCTGTCCACTTCTAAAAAGTTTCCCCAAAAAACAATTGATTGATTTTCGCGACACATTGTCCGGTTTTCGATTGTAAAACTTCACAGTAAGTGCCTCTCGATAAAGTAAATAACACTGGCCATTTGTAATAATTGGCATATATGAATCCCACAATTGAAGAAATGTTTCTTTGAAGAGGCAGTTGCACATTTTGGAAAATGTTACTTCTTCAAAATTTTACCATATGAACATTAGTCCAAATGTATTATCTTCAGGAGGTTAAACATCTCATTACGCAACGCTGTTATCAGTAGAAGAAGGTATAAAATATCAAGCAAAATCCATTTTTGAATGAACACATTTTAATCATTTGAGGTAGGAAAATTTATTTGCATAGCTAACTGAACATGGTAAATTCGTTTAAGTACTTTTTCTTTTGTTTAAAATTTCTTTTCTTTCAATAGTAACATTTATTTTCCTTTTTGTGAGATCACTTTATCTAATATAAAAAATCCATTCCTTTAAGGTACATTTCTCCGGAGGGTGTGAATACCCCACAGGTAGGTCGCTATCGATGGTAGATTACACATATATGTACGGTTGCTAAAATCAAAATGTTGACAATGACAAAAAAACATCGATACAAATATTATGAAAAAGTTGAAAGCCTTGAAAGTAGAAGTATTCTTTTTTTTAGATAATCTAGATAAGAAAATCACATATAAAGGATATCAAAGTATGTTGATTAGATATCCGGATAAGTGAAATGATCATATTGATATATTATTGTGCTTTTGAACATCTTACATTCAAAAGTAGGCTGATTGAAAAATACTATCGCTCTAGGCATCGCCCTGTGAAAATAGACTGTTTCATCCTTATTAAGTATTATAAAAATATCAAAATGTCGGATAAAGGGTCGCGTTCCATTTACTCCCTGACGTTCTTCTTATAGTATAGAACACGATCCTTAATCTCATACTTCTAGAATAAATTTGTCATTAAAAATCGTAATCAATACTTCTTATACACCGAAAATATCATAATTGGCTTTATTGATTTTGACGAATCCATTTGGATTATTTGAGGCAAAATATTAATTTTTTTCATGGTTTCCAATTTCTTTAACATTATGTGGGGTTATTTTTAGTTTGAAGTTAACTCACTTGACTAATCTACTAGTCTTTATTCAGAGTGTATTACACTTTCCATGTTTTTATCGTCGTTTTGGCTAATGGGCGATGACTTTCAATATTATTTTGATAGATTTTTAGGATACGATTTGGGATCGAATACATGAAGATTTATAAACATTTCCAAGTTTGGTCAAATTTGTTTTATTATACAAAATATAAAGCAATTCTACAAAAAATGTACCGAGATATTAATTAGTATAAAGCTACCCATTATTAACATAAATAATGTAATACAAATATGAGGACGTCAAAGACGTTAATACATATGCCAAATTCAAATTAAAGATCAAAGTCGTAATTTCATTATTGGAGGCCTCGTGTTATACAATTTTGGCTCGGCGGAATACAATTATATAATTTATGATGAATATCTCAAATTTCACAAACACATGTAGTGCTATGATACGATGGATATTTTACTGCGTTTTATATTAACGAAACTTCTTGTCCTAATTGGTTGAGAATAATCAACATGTACATAACTTGTATCAACTATCTAAAACTTATCATTGAATATGCATACTCCCTGGTAATATTTTCAAAATGTATCATTTTATGTTTATTAGCTTAGTTAAATGGACGAAGTAGTTTTGATAACCCATTAAATGTTCCACATGCATGCACTAATGACTCTTTAACGAGTTTAATAGTCCGTAGCAAAAAAAAAACAAGAGAAAAAGTAATAACCTTGTCTGTTCCCTACTTATTTTGTTTAAAAAATCGCGTAATTGATAACATAATGAGCAAAATACACGTCCAATTAGCAAATGAAGCGTAATAATTAACACTATTCGATGACGAAAGCACAAGCCACTCTCTGTGTTTGCGCATGCGTAGTTAGACAAATGGTAGCCAATGTATGGCGCATGAGAAAACGCCATTTGTTCAATATCAAAGTGAAAGGTTCCTATGCGTTACACTGACACCAAACATGCTTTGTTAAACGCAACGGAGGGTAGTACACATGTAGTTCAGGAGGTTTGGCGGGAGAAAGGAGAGGGGGGAGGGTTGGTTGGTAGGTGGTCCAATGTTGGGAAACGAGACGATCTAGTCCCATTGCAGAAAGCTATCGTCTTTTGGGGTCAGTCAGTGCTTATCCCCTTTTTGAGGATAAAACGAGGAAAGATCCACTCACGACTGGCAGCGCATGACATATGCTGTGTCCCTTGTCTGTGTGGAGCGATACAGGTACCTTAATTGCAAAACCTTTTGTGTACCACTGGCTACGATGGACAATTGAGTCTGGGATACAACCATTTTCATCCAACCATCCTAAACCCCTATGTCTGTTTAACATATGCATTGCTTTTAGGAGGGAGGGAAACGGTGTTTGTGTATAAAGTGTACACATTTATTTCTATCGGGGGAACAGAGGGGGTTTGTCATCAGATGTTTTATGGTTTATAAAGTGAGGTTGATATGTTTAGAAATACATACCGGTGTTACTTGACTCTTTCGGTAAGGGGTTGAATCTCTCAAGGGATTGGACTAGAAAAAAATAGAAGAATATATGTACTTTTGCGGATATTGTGATCCCATGTATATAACAATAATACATGATATGTTTAAGTTTTCAACCATTTTGATCTGTCATTGTATTACTATTGATACGCTGGAATAGGAAGTATGACCTTTGGCGTCTGAAAAACTTGAGAGTATATTTTGTTGATAACTGCAATTTTTTTATCTTCAAAGTTTTAGGACAAACATGATGTAATCGTTAAGTCTTGCAGGTTAACCCAAGGTTCACTATAAAGCGATATTTTCAAACGCATTTAATCATCAAAGCGTTTTCAAAGGGTTTCGGCCTCTGTAGTGTTAGACCCATGTGTTTCGCGTCTAAGGAAATCGGTTTTGATTATTCAAGGCTAGTCTTACAGATTCCAGAATCTCGCCGAAGTACCAGGAATTCTGATAGCATGATGATAGGATGCGTGCGCACTCTAGTTGGCACGTGATGAAAGAAGAAATGTCACGTGACTGCGATACTTGTCTGACGTGATGACAGGTTGCACCTGTGATTGACAGATATATACAACATGCACGTGTTGAAATAAACACAACCGTCCTTCCACGGAATGAGCAAATTCATATTTCAAACTCGGTGATGTGGTTCGCTGGTCAAAGGGTTTGGTTGAAATAGATTTTTTGGCTTAATAAGCCATGGTATTTCTCTGGTCGTAGACTTACCTAAAGATTTGTTCATAGAAATATTAACCTCTCGAAAAGTCTACTTTTGAGACGCACAACACGCAGAAATAGCATTTCTGTGTGAACTATCACAAGTTACCATTTTGAAAAAATAAATCTCAAGTTATGACGGCGTTAGTGGCGTGGCATTAACATAATTCAGGAGTTGATTTTCTCTCTATATCAACTAGTTTGGATAATTACACACATTTGCGGAAATGGTCAACTATGTTGAAGGACAAAAGAATATTATACACACACAAAAATGTCAGAAATAAAAAAACCTGTGGAAATATTTACATATGTTACAGGAAATCTTAAATGACTGTTGTTGTTGATATCACTATTCGGGGCTATTTATGCTATCAATGAATATTTGTATTCTCTTGTAACACCATCGGTGGTTTTCGAGAAATAAACAATTATTGAATGACTGATTGATTGTAGCTTGTAAACTTCTACCTGTACCTATGCTTGCTCAATAAAACCTCGCGAATGTTGTATTTCTGAGAATGCTTTGTCAGAGTTTTACATCTTATTTCTTCAAGAAACATCCTCGGGATATTGTCATAAGATTCGTCAGGTGATTTTACGAACGACTTTCTCTGAACTGATTTCTTCGATACCGCGTTAGTAGTGTAAGAAGATGCTGTATAGAGAAAGGCAATTAAGAGTTCGTTTTTAATGCTCCGTGACCTAGCACGAAAAATATTATTTTACGGCGGTGCCTTGGAGAGAATTTCAGTGCAATTTCAATTCAATGCCACGAAAGCTTTTGGAATTTATAATCTCTCGTGATGCTTGGTGATTCTCAGGCGGAATAAGGAAAGAATTTACTTTGGTGATGAAATTTACAGAACTAGCGAGGATTCATATTTTATTTCGTGATCAGTTTCTCATTAACATTTCTCTTAAACTCTAGGTAAGATTAGGAATTCACTATTTTGAAGTAATATGATTTATTTGTCAATTCCCATTTCTTGAAATGAAATGGTAGAATAAGGAATTTCATACTTATATGACGATTATTTGACGGAATTTGGAGATCTTATGTCGCTGGTTCTACTGATCAACTATCGAAATTTGTCAGGTGATGAATCAGGTTGAAAGGGGCAGTGGTACGGGTTTTAAATAAATAAATCGATTTCACGAAAACTAGAATAATTGTTTCCGATTACAAGACAAGGTTTTTAAAATCCAAAAAGCAATCTAATGACGAAGGTACCATGATCGGTTAAGCTATGCGATTCCATTTCCATACCTCAAATGATTAAAAGAGTTCACACAAAAATGGCCCCCATTGGTTTTCGCTTGATACTTTCTTTCACGGATTACCGTTTTGAGTAATGGGATGTTTCGACCCTCGGTAGATAATGCATTTGGCGTAAAATTATGTTGATTTGGGAAATGAATCTTTAAAAAAACGTGCTACTGTCCCTTTAAGAGTTGAGGATAAGATAGAATCTGGAATTGCATTCTTCATCGGTGACGCTTCTACGAGATTAGAAGAAGAAGAAGAAGAAGAAGAAGAAAAAGAAGAAGAAGAAGAAGAAGAAGAAGAAAATATTCTATTTACGTGTCACATGTTGTTACAAAACATTTGGAACATTTTTCAAAATCAATTTGAAAAACAACATCTAGCCTTAAAAGGCTTATGAGACACGGATTTCATTTATAATCTAAAACCATATTAGATAAAAATATACATTGTTAAAATGGTGTGATGACACAGAAAAATCAGAATTTAACCATGCCTTGATGCATTAGAAATAAGAATTTTAATGTTTTCTGGTGACGTCTTGTGTAATATAATTTGTTTTTGTATTAAGTATTTCGTAATTTTTTTAGAATAGATTGTATTACTCGTTTGGATTCTGTTAAAAGTTTCAGTCGTAGAGTGCCAAGTGATCGCTGTCCACATGACAAATTGATTAAACAGTACATCAAGTTCTGTTGGAGTTAAAACTATATTTTCACTGCATTTTAGTTTTTTTCAAACATTTTCTTTGCAAAAGATGTAAAGTAAATCAATAGCCATTTTCAACTTTGAAATACTCAATTTTATTCGTTGGTGTGATGAAATCCCTGGGAATATCCATGTTTTTAAAAAGCCAAAGAAATCGTTTTATTCATAAGGTTAATTCCCATGATCTAATATTCATTCTCTTAACAAAATCGAAAGACCTATAACTCCCCTTCCCACCAAAAAACACAATAGTTCTCTTCCACATAACAAGGGGGTCGCCCGACCCCCATCTCATAATAAAGGAGGCCGGGGACATTGCAGAGCCCCCAGCAACCTCCTTGACCCCCATCGCCACTGACCGTGGCCGTGTAAACACACCTCTCACCTTTGACCTCCCATCCCTGCTGATGGGTGACCTTTGCTGGCTAACATTTTGTTCGTCCTGCTTCATGACTGTATTCATAGGAGCCCTTAAATACAGTCTAGGTCCTCATTCAGCAAGTCTAGGCTTAACGAATACACCTATGAATCAAATAGACACAAAATATAAGAATAGAAAAAGCGTTTCATTATTTGAAAAAAGTAATTTAAATTTAGTTTTAATCTATTTCCTGGTCTGTCAGCCAGACCCGTCCATGAAATAGAAGCCGTAACAAGTCTACAGGAAGACTAACGAATTTGATTTTTCGTATGAAGATATCTGACTCACCTTGTCATTATAGTGATTTATCTTTTAAAATTCAGAATTATTTTTACCTTTTTTATGTAAGAGACTAAACGTTTTTCTATAATAGTTAATAGAAGCAGTTAAAAATGTATAATTTGACACTTATACACGTGTTAAGAAATTTATACGTTTTCTTTCACAAATGAAGTTTTAAATATACAGTATTTTATTTCATTTTATTCATTAATTTTTAACAGTACACATTTTGGAAATAAATTGTGTAGTGTTTTATAATCGAAACTTTGTTCATTTTTAGATAACATATGTTCACAATGTATTTTACATTGATTTTCTTGACTTCATAAATTACACATCTTCTGATATTGACTTTTTTAGAAATAAACTCTTGTTGGTCAAAAACCCTTCCATCTCTTAAACTTAAGCCGTATGGTATGGGCACGGAATATAAATTATTCGTTTGTCTAAGACAATTGTGAGAGCGATAAAAAATATAGGTAAAGCTATACATTGACTCATTTGGTAACTTGTTGCATGCATTTTCAGAAACAATTAGCACATTTTTGCAAATAAAACATTCGCGTGTAATGTCTTTGCACTACCAAAAGAGGAAGTAACTTTCTCATAGTGAAGCTTTTCACTTGTGTTACTATATGATATGACCATGAACAGTTTACGCACTGAAAGTAAATAAAAATTAGTGTGTAAATTTATGTATGTGGGGAAATTTAGTATGTAAATGTGTTAACACGTTTTACTACTATCCTACAATTTGAAAAATGAAAAAATGTGTAGGTACATCTAACTGTTCTTTACAAATTGGCAAGCACTTTGCATATAAGCAAAAGTTATTATGTATTATTCAAAGGGGCAGTACACGTCAACTACTCCCGCGCGTGAAGGTGCGTTATCGATATATGGTGAACGAATATTTGCAGTCAGCTATGCCAACGTTATCAACGGTAACCTTTTATTTGAAAGTATTGACTGTTTTAGAAAAGTTGAGTTTCAAAGATAGTCGATTCAGTACATCAATGATTTACATATAAATGTATGTTTGTCGCGGTTTTGATCGAAAACAGGACAGTGTATCGCTTCTGGCGCAGGTCATATACTCAAACGTAATAAAGGAAACTTACCAGAAGCTGAGGGAATGACAAATTAGAGTTCATAGTGTTTTATAAGTTCTGTGACTAGTATCCATTCTAATGGGAAGTAGGAATTCGGCTCTTGCCCATACTTAAAGCTATAGTTCGATTTTCATGGAAACTATTCATTGTAATGTTTAGGCGTTGAGAAAGAAAGGTGAGTTATTCTAAATTTGTATTTAAATTGTACTTAGCACGTATAAAATTCATAACAAAGTATAGTATAAACTCTTAGGTCTAAGATAGTTATAAGCAATTACGGCAATCTTAGCACTAAGAGAGCTTCGAAAAACAAGGTTCAGGTATCCGATTACAAGACAATGTTAACTTAATATAATTACAGCAATTCTTCACTTCGTAGATTTGCGTCATAACCATAAATATCATTGAGACCGTTTAGGTATATAAATTTGACATACATTTTATATTCTGAATGTTTAAAAAAGAAAATAGTAGCATTTTAGACAATATAAATGTTTATCTCATATTCGCTGGACACATTTCTGCAAATTTAAA
This sequence comes from Phorcus lineatus, assembly GCA_921293015.1. Classification (NCBI taxonomy): domain Eukaryota; kingdom Metazoa; phylum Mollusca; class Gastropoda; order Trochida; family Trochidae; genus Phorcus; species Phorcus lineatus. Next base: position 30,557,703 of record OV121092.1, read on the forward strand.
GGCACTGTATCAGTTTTTGGAAAATGTTATGTCTTAAAATTCTTTCCAATAATTATTTGTTTGTGCCAAAGGTATTACCATCAGAGGGTCCAATCTCTCATTACTCAAACCAATTATCCATTTTCAATAATTTTATCGTCAACAACAATTAATCATTTGCGGAACTTGTTTTGAACTTAATCATAAGGACTCATTTTGTTGATTAAAAGAGATCGTCTTTCAATTTCTATTACTTTTCATCAGATACATCTATTTCCCAAAGAAAAAAAATTACATTTAAGAAAGCGCTACAGATTTAAGGTCACATAAATCTGTCTGTTAACCAAATTAAATTTAATTTCCAGTCTTATATACCCACCTACTTATTGACATGTATCGCATATCATATACATAAATTAATTGAAAAGCAGGTGTACAAAACGACCTCCTTGTCGCAGTACATCAATTATAGTATCGTGTATAGTATGATTTATTTTCAATCAAGTCCGGACACGTTCAGCATGGTCAGGTCTTTAACGGACAAAAGCTGTTGGTGTTTTGTTTCCCTAGCATTGCTTGGAGGCTCCATATTATTATTTTCCCTGATTCAATTGAGCTATATGTAGGTAACCCAGACAAATATTAAAGGAGCCTTTTCAAGTCTAGAAAATGTTGGCAAGTCTAGTTGCCTCAAATTAAGTATAGTTCAGGATTCCTTTTTATTATTTCATACCAAATATTGAAAAATAAATATATTATCACAACTATTTTTTTCTGTACATGTAAGTTAGTCTACTCAACGGCTAATCATATTGGAAACGTCATCTCTGAGGTTGTCGTTGACTAAAATTGATATTATGAAATTTCAAATTTATCATTTGTATTGTACCTTCATATAATTTTTCTTCTTTAGGTTCTCTATTTCTCATGTGTACGCAGTAAAATCTAGACTTGCTGAATGAGGATTAAAGGCTACTATTTTATGCACAGTCATAAAGCAGTATTTAGGATATTGTTTCATGACTGATTAATAGGATTAAAGGAATAAAGATAAAATGTGTTTTGACATTTATCAATAATGTTAAAAGACATTCTGTGATAAAACGACATTTCCAAAATACGTCCACTGTCTACTACATAATAACAACAATAAATCCAGGCAATGTCAAATCTGACTAGCACAGAATTAAACCATTATGTAAACCTTACTTAAGTTTTCTCATGATGTCCTAAAAGTCGAAGCATGTACAGATAAAAAAGCTTTGAATCAGACAAAGAATGAAGGCATAAGAGATCATCGTGCCATTGTAAAAAATGTATTCCAAGACTTCAATATAGTCTAGGTGTTCCAGAGGCTATTTATTCTTGTACGAAACGTGTGTACACACTCGTCTGGCGTAATTACTTATTTATTTACTGGTTGGACGATAAGTAGAAGTTGATGTTTAGGATTAGTGGCATTGTTTTTGTGTCACAATTCCACAGTAAATTGGTTACACGTATGCCAAGGCTGTCAATTTTGTTATATTTGGTTCATTTTACTGTTATTATTCATGTTTTGTTTTGTATATGTAAATGTTCATCTTTTCGTATTGATTTCGTTTGTACTTTTGTCCTTTTCAACTATGATGTTACCATTTCTCAATCATTAAAATATAGTTTTGTTTTTATGATCTTTGGTTTGTTATTTTCAAATGTACTGCAAGGCTAGATTTTTTTCGTCTCTGAATTCTCAGAAAGTCGTACAAGCAAGTCATTGAAACGTACTATAACTTAATACCAATACTTCTAATAAATACTTTTACCTTTGTCGGATGATTATATAACTCTAGACATGGATATTTTGAAGAGGCAAAATAAATCTTAAATGCGTCTCAAAGACTGACAAATTTTGAAATTGTCTATGTATAAAAAGTACTTATGAATTTAAAAAACTAAATCAATGAACGCGGGCGAGCTTTACGTGATACGTGCTATGAGAAATAGTATGATCACACAGAGATATGTGATAAATCTGTGATAATATAAAAAGTCCCTTTACTTTGAAACAAAACTGAAACAAAATGAATGATCTTAGTCAATTATAAATCCATACTATTACGTAGCTAGGAGTTAGTATCGTGATGGCAAACATTATGATTTTTTAACTTACAGAAAAACAGTTATCATAATATGGAAGCGTCAAGAGAAAAACTATTTATTTCACCTTAAAGTTTTTAAGTGAAAGAATGCCATGAAAACCCCCAAAATATTTATTTCAACAGCAAAATAAAACTTATCTTCTATACTGTCATACAGACAAACACAGGTAATTCAAACACAAACAGTGAAAAACAACCCAAGGTTTAAAATCCCATTTGATACTTATATTCCCATTAAACCCAAAAATAAAATTACAATTGGAACTTCTATTCCTGTTTTACTCTGGGCGTGGTTTCAAGGGTTACAGGTCGTTACTTAAAGCAACTCGCGTGTCAATATCACGCAAACGCTTTAGCTCGAGAAGTCTATTTGACACAGCGAACAGTACATCGAGTTCGGATCCATGTCAGAAGCTTTACTCTATTGTTTATATAGCCTCTTGGGTAGCCGTTTCTCGGGAGGGGGTAAGGCGGTAGAGGCCACAAGAATTCCCCCTAAAGCGTTAGCATGTGTCAGTGATCTCCAGGCTATTTATATAGCTTGTGTACGATATCAAATATACGCACCGTCCATATACGCTTTCAAATATTCCATATTTGTGGAAACACGTGAAATACGGACCAGCTGGTTTTGGCTGCGGTTAACTTTGACGAGACGTGGGGATCGGGGGGTCTGGGGGAAGGGGTGAAAGAGAGGCCGATGTGGGGTATGGGCGAAAGGGAATAGTATGTATAATATGTTTATCTATATTATAAATATGGTAGTATACTTGGTTATTAAATCTTAAATCATTTAAGGAAAGCCTGATCCTGAGTTTAAAATATTTTAAAGTATGGCTACAGTTTATTTAGGGAGGAAACGAAAAGGAGGTTGGCAGTTGGTGGGAGGCTGAAATGGTATTTGGGGAAATTTTATTAATGTCAGATTTGAAACGGCTAAATCGTCAGTCTAGTTGAGTAAGTCATATTCAGATAAAGAATAAGATAGATAAATAGTCTTTTGAAATATGGATGATGTTTTAATTATGATAAATCAACAATAAAGATACAAACTGAAATTGACACAAAGGTAAGTTTAAAAAAATGAAACAGGTTTTAACAAGCATCATTTAAGCATTCTAAAAAGTAAACATTGATGTTTTCAAGAAAAAAATATTTTCAGTTTTATAAGTTTATATTTAATCTTATGATCATTGTTTTTATATTATAAATCCTTTGACTTCGTAGATCGGCAATTCAAAAAAAATGAAAAAATTATCAAGGTACACAATTAAGATTGCAGTTTAATTTGAGTATCTCACATCTGGATAAAGTGATAAAAGCATACTTACTTTTATACTATACGTATGTTAAACAAACTCTTTATAACAGCCAAGATAGGACAAGTATAACACAAAATGAATTTTACAAAAAGCATCCATCTTCGATTTAAACACATACATGAAATCATATAAGTAAACATTACGAATAAAAGCGTCATGTAAGTTCCAAAGTTTCCATAGCATTCCTAAGGAAAAGGGATCTCACGAAATGGAGAAAAAAATGTTCCGCACTGCAAGAAAATCTAATTCTTTGATAGATGTTTTAGAAGATGATGCGATAAAGGGGAAGAAGTTCAAGGGTAGTCAACTTCTTCATTGCAAGATGCCGTAAATCCTTCATTAGACGCCTGCCTTGAATAAAAGCTTGCACTTATACCACGGCTGGTAGTATTATTGCAGGGAGAAAGCCCGCAACACTTTTGTTGCTATGCATTGCGGTGAAACCTGTGAGCATCGGCTAGAACCAGCGAACCTCGGGTGATATTGCGCTGAAATTCAGTAGGCTTTCCATAGAACTTTTTCTCTTAAATCTTATATGATGAAAATATGTTCTTTAACTTACATATCTAGTTCGTTCAGCCACGCGTACCCGTTTCTTTACAACGCAAATGATAATAATTTGTTCACATAAAATGATTTTTGCTTGATATTTTATTATTTCCTCTAGGGACTTCGGGTGTTTGTTTGAGTTATGACATGTTTTGTCACTCTGAAGATAATAGATTTGACATAAACTAATGTTTATTGGTGAAAAGTTGAATAAATAAATCTTTCAATGAACGTACTACTGTCACCTGGATAGTTTCTTAAAAGTTAACCAATCGTTTTGTTAATGTTTATAAGGCTAGCTTTGTTTAGAGATAAAGTTACAAACTTTTGATATAACATTTATATTTTAAAGAACGTTCATTTGATCATCTTGTAACACGCATTGATGTTTTCATTCAAGTTATTAGTTTTGAATAGTATCATATTACCTCAGATGTTTGCAAACTGAAGCATGTTTTAAAGTGATATTGCGGCGAGTTTCTGTCTATACATATTCGAGCGTTTATCCTTTTTACCAACAATGTCAATGTTAACAATAAGGAGCATTGACAATGTTCTTTTGGTGCACATCGGGTAACTTATGTTTAACTACAAAATGGAGAAAATAATATCGAATTGCCTGAATTTGTGGTGTGATTTCTCTTTCCCTATTAAAACGAAGTTTATGGCAATAATATTTATTTTATTTTCATTTTTCTTCATATGTCAATGTTAACAATAAGGAGCATTGACAGTGCACATCGGGTAACTTATTCTAAAAAACAAAATTTTCCCATTAAAACGAAGTTTTTGGCAATAATAATTTTTTAATCTATTTTTTTCTTCCTGCTACTCTTACTCTGCTCTTGTTCACTGTCTGATGTCTGTGTTCACTTTGTATTATGTAAATCAATTTTGTACATACTAGGAGAGGGGAGTTGGAAAACTTGTCCCCATTCATTTTCTTGTGAATAAAATATGTTTAAACCAAACCAACAAAGTTTTAAAGCTGAATCGAAATTATGTACGAAAAGTTGGCAAATTTTAGATAAAGTTGATCAACGCAGTATATGTCAGTTTGTCAACACGAAGAGTCTGATTATTTACAAATAGAGTTTACCAAGATTACTAACAACAGCATTGTTGTCACGTTAATTTTGAAAAAAAACCTTTTGAAAATTCAACGGTTTGCAGAATTCAAAAGTTTCAAAAAGAAAAATATGCTGAGTTAGCGTTTTTACGTCATGAAAAGCAATAAACACTTCTGCAACAGTAAAAAAGTTTACTTTTTCTTCTTATTACATATTCTCTTACTTAACCCTGCAACCTCACACAGATAAATGTGTCTGTAAGTCCATGTGATGTAAAAGTTTTACAGGGGGTGAGAAAAATGGGATAAGTAAATCGTACTGACATATAACACGGGTCAAGAAAACTTACTCGCTTTGTTTATGTAGCGAATAAATCACTTTACTTGCATGTGTGTGTTCATCAGAAGATGAATGTGTCTATAGAAAGGAATCGTGCGGTATTCAGCAAGGAATTTGCGATAATGTATCACTGTTTTTTGTGTGTGTATATTGTAACATTTCTTGAGAAGCTAGATTCGGAGATTTTCAAAGAAAATATATTTTTGATGATGTCTAAAGTATGTACAGCATAAACAATTTTATCTTTAATTGTAATGTGAACAGTTTTGTATATCTGGATATTTATTGCTTACAGAAACGTTTTTCAATTGTGTGTATCGGGGTGATATTTTACTTATAAATAATACAAATAAATTCGTTAATATTAAAGAGATACGCAGGGAGTTAGAGTCATATGTGCCAAACTTCAGGAAAGGTGTCATTTTGGTAAGAAAGTGGATTCACATAGCTTAGCCAATCATGCTATGTTCTCATTAAAACTGCTTTTATTACATTATCGTGCAATTGGAAACTTTAATTTCGTTTTCATGAAATCATTTTATCATCTTCAAAAACGTTATCGTGTCCCTTTAAATCCTCAACATTTTTATGGGTCTTTAGTTTGTGTTAGAGTCAATTGCAATTTAAAGAGGATAATAACATGACAATATTAATGTCTATAATGTAGAGACAAAAATCACGTGTCAATATGTCTTAAAGAGACATTTTAGAAGTTCTCTTGATGAGTAATAATAGTTTGGTTTATGAATCCCTTATTTAAGAGTATAACATTTTGGTGGAAATATCAAGGAATTTTCAAGCATATGGCGGTTCTTTTGACAAGCATCCTGTTGTGTTTGGTTGTGAATTATACATTAGTCAATTACTGTTCTTGGTATGATATGGATGCATATTTTCAATTCAAGTTATACAATTCTATACAAGTACATGTAATCACCTGATGAATAAGAAATCGCAAATAATCGAATATGACACATTTCAACTAATTATGCGTTAACGTAATTCTTTAAACCAAACTTATGTGAAATGTGCTTTACGTTACATGAAAATATGATAATGATTTTTGTATTCTTTTCTTATAGTACGACCTTCACAATCACTAAACCATTATATTACGACCAACTGTGTACTATGGTCACTTTTAGTGCGTGGTAATAAACGGGTTGATTGATACCTACATGGATAAGCACGTAGATCTAACACATTTGGTATTCAATTATCCGGCATGCATTTCTAGAAACAGAGCCCCCTAGCGGAGCAATCTAAATTTGGACATAATACAGACAGCAAAACGCCTAGGGTGGTTTGGCGAACTCCTTGGACAGAAAAGTTCAACAATAGAAATTCTTTCATCAATTGAGAACTACAAAAGACCCTATCAATGCTTCGAAGGGGGCATTGGGCATGCGCAAACAACCCTAAGGGCTCTTCTCATGATAAGGGTTTACGGATGCGAAAACAAAGGGAACACATTTATGCAAATGAGGCGCAGCTTTTTATAACCGTAGTTTCGTACACACTTCAGGTTAAATCAGTAATAGGTGGCTAGAGACATCTTTATATCGTCTTCGCGTCGATTGCCTTTCTGATAGCATAGTTTCATACCAGCTGGGATAAGTGTTTGATGCTAATAAACCCCAATATTGAGATGGGAATCACAACTTTCTTGGTTAAACTGCTCAGTTGTGTTACTTGAACAGATTTTGATACAACTTGATTTACGGACTGATATTAGAGAGGTTAAGGATACACACCTTAAAACTTATTTTGATTCTCCTTATTTCATTTTAAAATATATTAAGTATGCTCCATTGAAATTCAGGAAGATTATTGAACATTTTATTCTAAATGATTTGAATGATTAAACATGTGTGAAAGCATTTCGAAAATAATATCTATGTTAGATGATAATACGAAATCATAACTACGCTGAATTGTTATTTGGAAAAAATGCCATTTTGACAGTTTTGAGTTCATAGAGGTTACGGAACAATTCAAGATGAGAAAGATTCTTTAAAAGAACAAAAATGACAACCAATCAATATTGTAATTCATAACAACTTTAGTTCAATTCTTTATTTAATATTTTTGATAGAATTGTTTTAAATACACACCATTATTTGATTTCAACGGGAAAACTAATGTAATAAAATGATATCTTTACAGAAAAAAAATCTAAATTTTATCGAAATGTAAATACTAGTAAAACAAATTCAGCAAAAGTAACCTAAGCGTTGTATCTGTAACAAATGAACCATCACCTTTTTTTCGTATACGAGTAGGTAAAATGCACTTAACTCATAAAAAGCGAAGTTGATATACGTCAGAATGAATCACATATTTAGCTGACAAATAATAAATTTAGAACTATAGATTTTAACAGCATTTCCCCATTACTATTACTTAATATCACAGAAAAAATCACATTCACATAAGCCATGGATATCATCAAACAATGATTTTTACAAGTCAGCTAATATATTATACAACGTCAATGTCATAAGCAGCCCATCGTAAATGACAGAAGAACATGCATCTATCTAAGGAAATTCAGATTTTAAGTAAAGTATTCAGAAAGAACGAAATACATTATGCTGATACATCATACAATAATAATAATAATAATAATAATAATAATAATAATAATAATAATAATAATAATAATAATAATAATAATAATAATAATAATAATAATAATCAAAATGTTGTCTTGCTTTTGTACGGTAGTTGACCACCTGAGTCATCTTAAGAATTCTAAATATCTTACCTTGATTTAGAGTTGACGTCACAAATCTCAAAATGTACTTACATGATTTTATAATGAGTTGAAATTATTTACTTTGCAGAAATTGTCCTTTCTGGCAAAAAGTGAAACATTTTGTAAAATGAAAAATTCAATGAAAGTTAAATGTTTACAAACATGATATTTTAAGAATATTAACATAATAATAAGTGCGAACCCTGTGAGTTTTGCTATCTTATTGTATTTTTAATCTGTTATGATATTGCATATTTATAAACGATTGAAGCAATGGCAAATGAAGTTTGATTGTGTATATTGTTAATGATTTAATGATTTAATATTTTTATTTATCCTTTTCCTTATTCAATATAAGTATATTTTTCATGGAATAAATGTTCACCTCTCTCTTTCTATATATTTGCATTGTTTATCTTCCTGCCTATGAATCTATAACAGATAATATTGTTTTCATGGTATATTAGTGGCTATAGAAACGAAGCTATTTTTAGTTATTCAACTTTCAGCACTTAAATAGAACCGTTCAATTTCAAGCAAAATGCAACGAATCTTATCAAGTACATGTAAAAGCCATGTTAAATTCATTGGTAACAATAAGTCAAACGCATTTTCTTAAATAAATGTTCAATTATATAAACTATTTTAATTTACAATAAGCTTACAGAATAAACTCAAGAGGGCAAAGGCGATCAACTCAAATAGAAACAAAATAGTATGTCAGGATTTGAAAAGGTTATGCAACACAGCATCTTTTTATGACACCATATGAGCGATCAATATAAAGAGATACAATAGATACATTATAATTTGTGAAAAATACGCAACAGAAATACACCATAATATCAAATAATTATTTAGGATGAGCAATCAACTCAAAGGGATCAAAAGCAGTACATCATAATTGGAAAAAATAAACAACAGACAAACACCACAACATCAGTTCATTACCATATAAACCATATTTTAGTTAAGATATTCCGTATTAACTAAACAATTTCTCAAAGCTGTGTTCTAATCAATCAAGTGTTTAGCGTGCGTCAGACAGGGGTCTCCACTAAGCCGAGTGACGTGAGCACGGCTTAACCGCCCATGTCTCAACAACACGTTGTATATCCCTCATTGATATTTCTAGTATTTCATCGGCTTTTAAAAGGCATTTTAGGCTGTGTGAAGGCTAACGGTCTAAGTCGCGGCACCTGCTTTTTTACCTCACAGGTAGTAAAAAGGGGATTAATGAATGAGCCCAGGTGTAAATGAGATTAGTGCACACCTATGTGTTTTGCTGTACGTGATGATCACTATATGTATATAATTATATACTTTATATTGGCTTCGGTAATGTATTAAGTGTTACAAATATTTCATTTATAAGTTTAATGACTTGAGTGTTAATATTAACAAATAATAGAACAAACTGGCTTTTGTAAAATGCAAGCAGTTAATCGTATGTGTTTGAAGTCTTTGAAGGGCATTTGGAATGATATTGATGACAATTTCTAACCTTAATATCCGGTGGTCATTGGCTGTACATGATTAAGCAATTTGAGGCTGCTACGAGGCGCATCGCTTTACCGTAGATGTCGGTATTTCCCGTGTCCCTTTCCAAAGGACACAGAATGGTGTAATACGCAGGTCACAATTCTTTGGCATGAGAGGCTAGCATGCTGACCATTACACCATCGTAACATTGCACCTGATGAATGATGGTCGAGTATGCTTACTTTTTCATCAGGATTTATTTTAATTGAAACAGATTTTATTCATTCAAGAAATGGAAAAAATAAGAATACTTATCATCATCGTCGTCGTCGTCGTCGTCGTCGTCGTCATCGTCATCGTCATCGTCATCGTCATCATCATCCTCATCATCATCATCAGAATAAACAGATTTTATACAGAACAAGTATCATGGATTTCGATGTCTTTATTCTGAGAATACGAAGTTTCGATACAGCGTCTTGTGTCGTTGTCAAGCAATGATGATTTGATAGAGGCTTCTACATGTATAGGATGATAAACAAAGACAATTAACAAAAGCATAGAACAGTGTTAACAAATTGTGATTGATTGATTTGTATATCCATTTGTGACATCCACATTAGTTGTATTATATCATTTGTACCTGAAAATCATTTGTATCTGAAAATCCACACAAAAAAGTTGAAGAAGAAGTTATCCTAAAAGATCTTACTTTGTATGCAATGTACTGGTGTTAATAACTATAGGTACAAATGCTAGCTTTGATTTCATTATAGAGTTTTTTGTATGTATTTGATTAAAAGACTCGTAGATGACCTGTGTTATGTTAAACATAACCTATAGATGTGAGCGTTGGCTCTGGTATAATAAAGTAATTAAACAGTTATGCGTAAATAGTCTATAGATAAATTTTAGTGGTGGACGATGTGTTATACTGCACACAGTTCATTCATGAGTAGATTTTTATTTAGTTGATGTTGATCATTAAAACGCTAATGTTGTATATTATATGATTTATCAAATATTCAAGTTTCCTTATATCCATGCGTCCATGTATAGGCTGTGCTTTAATTTTTAAGTAAGCAATTACTGTTTTTCGTATTCCTGTATTTATTATCATTCATTTTACATATTTATTATTTATAAAAATCTAATCTGAACATTCATGTTGTAAACATTGCACATATATGTTTGTAAATATATCATGTATTTCCGTAAGTCTTTGTTCTATCAATTTTTGACTTTGGTACAATTCACCGTTATTTGTATGTATTCAGTGGACATACACTAGATACATTGGTGACCTGAGTGTTGTGTTGCATACAAATTTGTAACTTTTGCTTTAGGATAATGCAGCTACTGTAGTACTACTATGTATTTGATTAACAATCACTTAATGGTGACTCTTGTGTTTTGTTGTAAGTAGAACATTTGTGTAAGTATTATTTTCAATCTACATCAAGTCATGTGTGTATGTATTAACTTTGCCAAACAAATAATAAACAAACAGGCCTTATCAATATAAAATTATTCTTCAATTATTTAAGTCCTATTATTCAATTTCCCGAATGAACACTTCTTGTTGAATTGATGGTAACAAATAAACGCGATATTCATACATATTGATTGTATAATAATTTTTCAATGTATTTTGAGAATGATACATTGAGGAGAATTTTGCAGCTAACAGTGCATCAGTGGTCGAATTTTGAGTAAACTAATTTTTAAATCTTTGACTTGAAATGATAACTCTGCATACCATATACCTATTCCAAAATTGAAAGGCAAACTAACTGTTCTATATAAGGAATTTAATTCAAATGATGTTCTCTTTTTTTCAAACGTTAGAAAGTTTCCATTTTGAAATAACTAGTTATGACAAAACATTTTCATTTCAACTGAGTTGAAAATATTACGATGAACACCAAAAAAACGCGAAATGTTTCAATTGTAATGTTTAAAAGGTTTAAATGGTTGACTGCTATAGTTTAAATGAAGATGGCTTTTATCGTTTAAAATATTTAAGGGCAGAGAAGTGTTGATTTAACAAAAAACATCCATGTTCCCTATACCTTCTTGATTCGCGTTTCTTTTGGTGTTCAGTATTTATATGTTTATATGTATATATAAACATAAACATATACACAGAGGGAGAGAGAGGGGGAGAGAAAGAGACAGAGACAGACAGAGAGACAGAGAGAGAGAGAAACACAGAGAGAGAGACAGAGAGAGAGAGATGCTTAATTACATTGACACCGTTAGTGTTGCCATCAATCTGTATTCAATGCTTAAATACACAAGTAACAAACCTTAACACTTACCATATGTTTAATTGTAGGGCAGTTACTTGGAATATAACAAAATATATGTTAGAAAAAACGACTTTTAGGACTAAGCCCCTTAAAAGATCGGTAGGGGATACCTGTTAACATTCTTTTCATCAACACCAAACATGTTAACTAGATTTGCTTTAAGTATTCAAAATATTTTTGTTTTATAGAAAAAATAGCTGATTAAGCAAAAGTTTGTATCGTCAACTGCTATAAGATGTCATGTCTTGTCCTGATAATCATAGCGTAATTGTTGTACGCAACCCGTACTCTGTGTTTACGTTAACATGGTATTATCGGTAATACTAAAAGCTGGCGTATAGTCAGTATATATGATATATGCAAGCTATAGCGTGATTGCGATACTGTCATGCATATGTTGCCGTTATTTATTACAATCATTTTGTTAGTGTGTGATTGCTTTGTTAATTGTTTAGTCTACAACAGCCGTTCATAAACTGTCAGCAATATATTTGAGTTTTATGCACAACTATCCTCGCTAGTGTTCAGTAGTTAGTATAAATGAAAATACTATGTCGTCGTTGACTGTAGCATCAATGTAATTCGTTTTCTTTTGTGTGTTTGGTTGACCGTATATTCAATATAGTTCGTTTTCTTTTGTGTGTTTAGTTCCCGTATCATAAATATAGTTTGTTTTCTGAGAACTTCACAGCATTATAAACGTCTAATTTTTTAAAGGAGTGAATGTAATCGTTTAAGGGATAAAACGGCGACACCGAAATCGTAAATAATATAATCAAAATATTCATTCAAGATGTTTATATGTTATAGGCAATACATTTTGTCCAAATATGCTAATTTGTATGTTTAATATGTGATTTCTATGCCTTTGTGTAAAAAATACGGTTAAACATAAATAGTAACATCGTCTCCATAAATGCACGTGTGGGTAATTAAATTTTCCAAGCAATTTTTTTGGGATCGTGAGATCTACATTCACATTTGTATATAACGCTCGCTTTCGCTCGGGTAATATAAAATTCCAACTCTTTTCGTAGAAGTCAAATAACACACTGCCTCGGGTAAACATTTCTAAGCATACTTTTTCAGGTAAATCGAGAACCGCGGATTCGATCTTCAATTTGTGCATATATTAATATGTTGTGTATCTTTGTAAGTAATTGCATTTACGTGTGGGCAAGTGTAAGATTTGGGTTTTAAAGATGTAATACGAGTTTTAATCTTCATTTCATGATCATGCTTACTTGCTACATTCGCTGAATAGAAACTAGACTGTATTAAGTACTCCAATTTAATACAAAGTCATGAGGCAGGACAAGGTACCAGTTAAAATGCCTATAAATTGATATTTTCAACACACCTGTTTAAGCACTTTTAACACGGTTCATGCGAAACATAATCTGTGGTATATGTATCATATGTACTCATGTTTTTGGCACCGTATTTGATCATCATTGACGTAACAGAAGAATTGCACGTGACGTCATTCGCTAGACCAGGCAGGCTCTCAGGGTGTCTTTACGACGGGAACGAAGCAATATGTAAAATAGGAAATATAATTATAAAACTGTATGACATGAGAAGAAATAATAACAAAACAATAATTAAAAAAATAAAATCTGTACATCTTACATAAGGTGAGAAATAAAACTGTCCCCGTTTTCTAAGAGTCATACGTGTACTCACATTTGAATGTCCTTATTTGTTTAAAACTTTTGCACAAAAAATGATGTCCCTCATTTTCAGTGTGTTGAATAATTATATGTATTTTTTGGAAATGTTTTTTTAATCCAGTGTCATATGTTATCACAGAGCATTCATCAACCATAAATAAGCGTGAAATCGCCTTTTCTGGTGTTGTAAAAAACAAAAAACAAAACAAAATGTAAGCACGTGCATTTTAAGAATTATGATCCCAAACGACTTTATAGTTTCAACAGAGTTCGGTTTACCAGGCTGTCTTCTTTAAATACAAAAGGAAATTAATGCAATAATAAATTGATGAAATTAGTTTAATCAAGACGAATTCTCTATCTTTAATTCACATGTCTTTAAAGAGGGTGGTAAATGTGATATCAGCTCCACTTACATGACGAAAATCCTTCTGGGTCTTAAATTAGCCAAATTTTAAAGCTGCCTATTCGTTTGAAGTCATTGATTTTTAGGACGGCGATTGCTCCCTACAAAAATCACTGGGTCAATTTACACAAAGCACTTCAAATACCCCTCACCCCTTCGTTTCGTGCGTTTTCCCAATCCATCTTTTCAATAAGAAATCGTAGACAGATCCACGTGACCTGAATAATACCCTTCCCTGCACATGCGCGTAATACCCAATCAGAAAGGGGGCCCGTGAAAAGCATGCATCTAACATTACTCATGCATTCGTGTAAGATACAATGAGTCACCGCGACCTATTGTTAACGTCACGTGACCGCTCTTACGGAATATTAATCAAACGGACCGAGGGCTGTTATTATTACGAAAATGGGGGCAAATTTGGAAAGAAAATATTTGACACAAACATTATGAATGTAAGACCCCTTAACAGCTTTTATCGACAGTGTTGGGCCTTCTTTAAATACTAGCATAAAAACGTTTTGAAGCAGTGTGTTAATTTGTCATAAACATTAGGAAGTTGCAGAATTATGAAAGTCGGTTATGGTTGAATTTCCGCTCAAGTTGGTTATCCTTTCTGCAATACCGTATTAAAATCATGATTACATTTCATTAAAAAAATGTTATTGTACTCGAATATGGAGGGACATCTGGTCATAGTGTTAATTTTGTTTTATCATATTAATGTTTTCTGGAATCTATTAATTTCCCTGAGTATGAAAATAATGTATAACAAGCAATGCAGCCTTAGACGGCGCTTGTATATTATATAGATAAAATTTAAAATTTGCTTTGACACCACAAGATTCTATGCAACTGAGATCTTGAAATGTTTCAGACATTCAAATAAAAGAAATATTTGACACAATCAGGAAATTTGAATATATTAGGAATTAACTCATAGACTAAAACATATCTATGTTCAAAATGTGTAGGGAAAATATCCCTTTCAAGCAAAGTGACACCTAACTAATGTGTAAAGACTCTATCAATATCGAATAACTACCTAGCTTGTTTAAATGTTAGAAGTATAAAATAAGTTTAACACGTTTTCGATGTTCGTCTCATGAACTGTTTATGATAAAGGTATATAAGTAATTATAGATAGCGTACACATATGTCATTTGAATGAAACCGAAGATGAAGATAATTATTTATACATGTGTGTCCTATATACAGTAACATGCGAAAGTAATATAGTAAATAAATTTATTGCTTATGTCCAAATACTATTCACATTTTCAAATCTACTTTACAGCTTCAATGATAAAGAAATTGAACACGTGCCCATGTATACATCCTGCTCATTGTTTAAAAGTATTGTTTTATGTAAGTAATAGATATATACAAACAAATGTATATGTATTGTGCTAGGCCTTTTGAGTAGATAAAATAAAAACTGAGATTAAGAAATCAAAGAAAACAAATTTCGACAAAATTTTGACAGATACCATATTTTAGATTATATGTTTCCCAGCCTGTGGTTGAGAAAGTAATAGAAATTCACGTCCGTAATGATACTTTTCTTTATGGGGCATTTGGTGGAATGATGAAGAAGAACAAGTTATTATGGATTGTCAATTCTTTATTGCACGAATTGCGATACTTCAGTGTTGATATCAAGCAAGTGTATATGTGATTCCATGAAGCCAAATATATACATAGGTAATGATAAAAAATGTTTCCTGACGTTCTTATTAACATGAAGTCATTACTAATGCACTTTGTATATTTTTATTTTCTGTTTCATATAGTATTTTTTGTTTTATATAGTTTCTGTCGCTTCTTGTCATTTCTCCCTTATGTACTAATTTCTCTTTCTCTTTATGCATATTTTACCCTTCATGTCTTTTCCCTTTTTCCTTTTTTGGGCGGTTTCTCGTCTTTTCTGATCTCTTATGTCCTTGTCAGCTTACATTCCTTTTAAATTTGTTTCAACTTTCTCCATTTTTCTCCGTTTTATCAAAGGTTTTTTTCTAGTATTAAACTCTTTTCTGATTATTTTCTCCGGTTTTCTGTCTTCCTCGATTCATGTCTCCTATTTCCACTTTCTTCATGCCTTCTTTGCAAATATACCTTACTTAAGTCCTCTTTTTTCTAATATATTCTTAATTTTCTGTTACAATTTCTTACTTTCCGTCAGCCTCCTTACTTCATTATTTTCTTCATTATCTCTTCTTTCCTTTCGTAATATTTTTTCATCTCATTTTTTTTCTGGAAACACTTAATTTCCTCTTCTTTTTTTAATTTCCCTTGCTCATTTTTAGGAACATTAAATCACCTTCTGATGCTAGTCTGATACCTTGATGCTGATTTGATCTAAAACTGCTAAAACAATTTGATGCAATACGAAAAATGTAGGTGCTATTGAACCTTTCCGTATGTGAGGTTTAGACAAATGTTTGTTGAGTCTGTGTCCGCTGTTTTTCCTCCGTTTCCAGTTCCCTTCTTCTTCTTCTTCTTCTTCTTCTTCTTCTTCTCTTCTTCTTCTTCTTCTTCTTCTTCTTTTCTTCTTCTTCTTCTTTTTCTTCTTCTTCTCTTCTATTAATGAGTGATCTAGGAATTAAAACAAATCTGATCTAAAACCCAGGTTTTTTACTTTTTCATTGAATCTTCATAATTAACCTTCTCTGTTTTGTGTTTTACAATGTACATTTTGATAAGAGCTAGTTTTCTGACAAAACATATATTTTCAGCATTTTTTAAAATTTCTGTTGAATTTGAAACGGTGGTTATATATTTTCCTTTTGTAAAAAGAGACAGGTATGTGAATACGTAACTGTTTTCTAAATAAAATTTTCTTCATTCAACTTCTACTCAAATATATCATTTGAGTTCTTGAAAAAAACCCTAAAGTTATTATGAAGTGTTCTACTTAACGAAGTTCAACAATAAATCTCTTTTTATATGTTTGTCAAATGAGGTCAAGTTACAGCTTATGAATGATGCTTTTTTAATTTGACGATGTATTCTTTTTGGAGCCTTTTTATGACTGTTGAAATTCCATCATTCATAGATTATTTTTATTATGATAGAAAACATCCAAGGAAAGTGGACTTTTCAGAGTTCATGAATTATATCTGATAAGATATAGACTAATTCAGCATAGAAAGTACAAGCGTTCCATAACTGAGAAATTTGTCTGAAAAAGAAAAGAAGAGATTCTCATTTAGTATCTCCTTCGTTTTAAAATGTGTTTATCTAGTAACGTCATTACGTGGAACCATGCATTCTGTATACGAATTTATCCAACTATATTATACTTTCATACTTACTTTGTTTAAATGCTTCCTTAGGATTTTCTATAGCATTTCATCACTAATGGCATCACTGATGGTACTTTGTCAACAGACAGACTGACAGATCATTTAAATATATAAGTTGCCCCGAGGCCAATGATACATGTGTAAAAAGTAAATAAAACAGATAGACATTAACTGTGACAATTGAAGATAAAAAAACTTATAAGAACAATAATCTTGTCTTCTTAACTGATATATGTGGTAAAGCATAAGAGATAACTTAGTTTTAAAAGGTTGGTTATATGAAAGAAAATATTACGCTTTTGTCAAATCGTGCTTCTTGAACTTTGAAGTCGTAAGAGTGACTTCTAGATTTATTTATTAAAAATATATTAATTAAGTGAGAGCACGTCTAATTTCTGTTGGCGTCTATACTAATGAAATATTAAAATCTGAATAAAAATTTACACATGTTGATGACGATATTTCAAAAGATCAGTCTTGTTTGTAAAAATCTTAACATCTCTGTTTGAATACTTGAATAAAGACTTGCCTATTATTTACATTTTGGGCAAGACATATTTGTCCGACTAAAACCGAAAGAGATTATTCTTAACCATTGCAATTGGTATCGTCAGTATGATCTAATGATATTATAATGCTGTGAGCATTTCATAACTACCTCTTCAATACCGTGTAACTGCCTGTCTCGTCAATCTTAGGCAGTGTGATATGACCTTACAACAGGTATTGATACAATTTGGTAAACGTCCACATAAAGAAAAAATAGCCTTGTTTGCAGTTTGATAATTTACATGTTACAAAAACTCACAAAACTTTGAATGTACTTGTTCAATATTCTTGTTTATCTTAGTTATCCGTATATCGGAGACGTACAACGAAAGCGGTTGAATTTTCCCGTCAAAAATCTTAAATGATGCTTCATATTTACATATGAAACGCTTTATAACATGCATGGCTCTCAAAGCTTGCATAAATAAGATTTCAAAGGCTTTTGAAGATACATTTCTGCAAAAGAAAATATTGCTTAAATGCTTGTAGCATGATACCCTATTCCAATTTTCGGCCTTTTAGATACCACTTTTAACAATTAGAAAGTTTGCCCCTATCCCTGAAACCATTACTTCAGTTTTACTTATATTTACTTTAAGGCCCAATTTCAAACAATCTTCATAAAGTGTATCAATCTTATGTTTTAGCTGGATAACAGAGTCAGCAATTATGTCAAGATCGGCGAATCACAATAAAGAAAAGTCTCTGATATTTTCATTGATATATATACTTCTGGAATCATTTGAGGTGAGATGAGTAGATGAATAGTATTTCATTTATACTATGGCTGCTATTAAAACAAGCGACACTGTTGTGGCTGTGCATTTCTGTGAAACATGCGAATCAAAGGTGGTAATGCGCAATTTAGCATTGCGCCCAAACCTTACTTCATGTCGAAAATTTCTCTACTACAGACAAAGTTGTCGAGTCCCTGGCGGGGTTCGAACCCCGTACCTCTTGATCAGATGCCGAATTCGCTACCAACTGCACTATCCCGCAATGGAAATTTTGATAGCATGTCCTTAAAAAGTTCTTCCAATCATAATAGGAAAAGAATTGGTGATAGTATATAACCTTGCCTTACGCCGTAATAAGTATCTAATCATCCTTAAAACCAGATTTATGCAAAGGTACAAAGACGTCGCCTTAAAACCAAATTAAACGAAAAAGACAATAGATGAGTAGATTGATAGAGAGCGCGGAAAAGAAATGCAAACCCAATGCAAACTCGCATAATTATCGTAATTTTACAATTGAAAATGAGAAAAGAGTTTTTTGGATCTAATAATTGCACAAATGACAAGTTTCGGTCATATGATACTCATAATTTCTTTGCAACGCCGTATTGCAAAAGGTTGTTAATACACATGATTAATTTCTAAATCATCTATCCAACTTCTAAATGCTTCTAAAAGAATTCATAATGGAATCAAAAGTTTTCATGAGGTAAAAATGTCTCATTCTTATAGAGCAAATCGTACGAAATTCTGTTCCTATGATCTTTGAGAATTCAAATGGGGCATACGTGACGGTATTTCTAAATATTTTTAGTTGCAACAGAAAACAGTGACTTAAATATCTAATTAAAAATTTGAAAATAATCATGAACAGTAGATACGCAAGACAGTAGTTTTTTTTGCTTGGCTAAAACCCGAATTCCTAAATATTTTAATGATAAAAATGTAAAACAGGTTTAAAATAAATATTTATAATAGATATTCAATGAAATAACAATTTTTGCAACAAATTTAACAGGAATTTATAATTGATTCTTAAATATTATTCATATCCTTAATACTAAATCTTCCTGGCAGAGAAAAGATTTGCTTTTAAAAATTAGCTGAGGGGAAACAAAATTAACATTGACTATGAGATATGTGACATAGAATAATAGAACAAAGATTTCGGAATATTGAATATGAATCCAGTTCAATAAACCGAAAAGAATATTTCTATTTGACATAGAGAGAAACGTTTTATTCTGAGTTTTTATTTTTGTAAACTATTCTAAATGGAATACTGAATATGAATAAATGAATAGAGATTATGAAATCAATTATATTTCCCAAAATAATATGTCTTCTCTAGCTTGAGATTATTTTTTACCTGATAACCGTGACCGTATTTAAATTTGAAACTAGCGCAGTTCCCAAACGTGAAACTTATCCACGCCGGCCATTTTATTGACCCTGGACGAGTTTATGGGGTACGTGTTTGACCAAGGAGACATATTTATGACCCCGCACTGATAATGTGAGGCTTTTGGCCTTACAGTGTGTCCAGACCTCAAGTTCTGTACAAGTATAAGTCCCGTGAAAGTCCGAGTGAGTTATTACCAAGATAATCGCCTTAAATAGTGTTTGAGGATTAGTGATCGTTTAATATCGCTGCGCTATATACTATATAAATTGGTCGTAACTTTCCGGAATAGATCGACAGTTTCCGTGTTGTTGTAACAGAGTCAGTTTATGGATTTATACGAGGTACTGAAAACCATCAAAATGACATTAACTGAAATAGTTTTGTATTTTTATGGTGGTTGTCATAGGAACCGTTTTTTTAAATATCGAATATCAGTTAAATCATGATAGGTTATGTATGGAATTGTTCAAACATAAGAGTAATAACATATGATACTGTTGTTCAAACATAAGGGTAAAAACATATGATACTGTTGTCAATGATTCATGAAAAAAGATAGTTTACTATATCTTCATCATCATCAAGATGATCGTCATTTTTATCTTCATCGTCGTCGTCATAAAGATCTTCGTCATTATGGCCGTTGTCATTGTCGTCGTAAGACGTAGATTTTGTTTTGTCTTGACAGGGTAAAGTATTAATGGAATGAAAGAATTGTAATACTAACACATTGAAAATCTATCTCACATTATTGTTGCTTATTTTTCTAAACAAACCTTAAAATATTGCTAGTATGAAACTTGGCATGATTATTTTTAGGAGCTAACATGAAAAGTCCTGGACTCTATTTTTTCCACCCGTTCGAAAATGTTACATACAAGCAAAACAAAGGGCAATCTTGTTGGAACAGCTATAGTATTCAAATTGTTAATGATATATACAACCAACCACAACGTTACACGGTATAGTAAAATACATGAATTACAACCTAGCATGAATATATTATAATATATCTTCATATATTCGCTTGGAAAAGGAAGGCCATCCTGAACAATGAATGAAGGTTCAATAGACGAGTAATAGATGAAAACTACATTTAGTTGCATTATGTCTTCAGGAGCTTTTGAAACATTATCTGTCCAAGTTTCGAGAAACACACACATTACCTTAACTAGGCGAGATAGGAGAGTGAAATTAGACTCCGCATGCTTTATCACGCCCCACTTTATCAATGCGTCACCGAATTGGTCGAATGAGATTTTTACTGTCCACAACCTCTGAATGTAACATAATTTATAATCCATATTTATAAATGTTCAACTCAGATGCCGAAAAGATATAAAAATATAGGAACCTACCCTCATACGAAATTGGTTAAAACTATTTTCTCATTAATTACATAAACATTATTTACTAGGGAGTAATAATTCGCTTTTGACTCTTTAGCAAACGCGGTGACGTTCCTTTTTTCGCTGAGTATTGTATATCCATATCAACTGAAAATCTAGAAATAATCCTACGAGCTAAATTAGTATAAACTTGATACAGTGTCAATGTTGTCAACCAGTGCGATGATAAATATAACTTACATACGTTTCCAACCAGAACGATGATAAATATAACTTACATGCTTTTCAAACCAGAAGGATGATAAATATAACTTGCATGCGTTTTAAACCAGAACGATGATAAAAATAACTTACATGCATTTTAAACCAGTACGATGATAATCATAACTTACATGCATTTTAAACCAAAACAATGGTAAATATAACTTACAAGGATTTCCAACCCGAGCGATGATGAATATAACTTACATGGGTTTCCAACCAGTGCCATGGTAAATATAACTTGCATGCGTTACCACTAGTACGATGGTAAATATAAGTAAAATACATTACCAGCCAGCACGATGGTAAATAAAGTTATATGCGTTACCAACCAGTACGATCGTAAATATATCTCACATGTGTTACCACTAGTACGATGGTAAATATAACATACATGCGTTTCAAACCAGAACGATGATAAATATAAGTTACATGCGTTACCACTATTACGATGGTAAATATAACTAAAATACATTACCAGCCAGCACGATGGTAAATAAAGTAACATGCGTTACCAACCAGTACGATGATAAATATAACTCACATGCGTTACCAACCACTACGATGGTAAATAAACTTACATGCGTTACCAACCAGTACGATGGTAAATATAACTTACATGCGTTTCAAACCAGTATATGAGAATAGTAAAATGTTTTATCACGATCTTGAATGGAAACCAACTAAGGTAATACATTTATAATACTTATTTTTATGCAAATGGTAAAGCACTTACAATACCAACAACATGTAGAATGTTCATGGTAATCGACTTACATAAGCAGTTAGGGAAAATGACAGGAAATTTATAATAACGAACATGAAATGTATAACTTCCTGCAATTGACATCTGAACGTAAAAGATATTCTCATTGTGTTTTAAAATTCTTTATAATAACAATTCTCTGATACAATATATAGAATGATATTTCCCAACGAAAAGGGAAAGTTATGTTTGTCATGTTCAGGCAATCTTAATAGTCTATTTTTTTTTTATTGAAATGCGTTTTGCATTTCTTCGATACATTATTTCAGGCATAGGAAAAGCTTCTGGAAAAATGTCCAAGTAAAGTTGGATATCTTTATTATCGGTGAAATAGTTAAAAAAAAACTAAGAGTGAATAATAGAGGAAAGAATAGAAGAGTCAACTTCAACAATGAAAACACATAAGAAACATAGTTATCGGTTATGATGTATAAGTTATATTGAAAACCCCAGGAAGAAAGTGTCCAGAAATATACTTGTAGCCATTTAAGAATGCGTTAGTTAATCAGGTTTATCTTAACTGATGTCAACATTACCGTGTTGCCTCTTTTAAAAGCAGTTAATCTTTCTTATCGTTAAGTCGTTATAACAACCAAATTATCCTGGTGTTTAATGGACAATTTCAACATGACATGAACATTTTACATACTTAAGATTCGTATTCTCTCTGAATCTTATGTTTATTGTTGTCGTTTTAAAAAAAAGGTTTTTTTTATGTTGTGCTATTATAGATGATAGAAATTCTTAAACGACGGCATCAGATGTACATGGTACATTGGTACATTGGTACATTGAAACACTGATAAGGAGTTTATACAAATGAAATTGATTACCAAATTTAAAGTATAAAAATACAGATAAACAACAGTGATATCAATTATAAATTTCATTGAGTTATTTTACAAATTACATAAACATCATTGGCAAATAATGTTGATCTCATTATTAAGTATCATATTTCTGTGTCAATGTAATAATTTCTAATTAAAAAATGGTGTTAATTTAATGCATGTGCAAACAGTTATAGAATGGGTTATCAATATACCATATTATATTATGCTCAGGGGCATGGAGACGCCCAAAAACTTTCAACAGAGTCCAAACAAAATAAGTTTGCTTGTTAAGGTTATTTCTTATGTTTAAATAGACAATGCGTTATTTCAACAAGTTGAAAGAATTTCATTCATCAGCGCATGTTACTTTATCGAATAGTGATCGTATATACAAAACGTGTAGATAATGCTTCAAACTCGTTAAACAGTTTAGTCACGTGGCATGAAGGCATGATGTACATATAAGTTAATCTCATTTATCACTCGTAGATTCAACGTTTTATCATTTTTGTTTGTGACGTTTCTTTTGCCCCACAGTTAAGTAAATTACTACTTCTTTGGTTGCCGAATCCTCAGTTTCTGACATGTCAGCATCTCTTGACCTTAAAATCTCTTGCATGAAATTAACTACCATTGGATTAAAAAAGTTGACGATATAACCATAATTCCGGCATGGTTAGATACACATCCAATTCAAAAGTAGTAACACGTTTTAAGGAAAACAGAGTGATCATACGAAAATCGAAATAAATATTACAAATTGCTAGACAATTTTTATAATCCAAAGAAGCGGTTATAAAACGAAGTTACTTGTTCGGTTAAGCTATGCGAACATATTCCTATCTTAAATGAAATAAAAAAGGTGTTCACACTGAAATGGCTAGCAGTAGTTATCGCTTGATATTTTCGTCTACGTCTACGGATTATCGGCTTGAGTCATGGGGTGTTTGACCCTCTGTAAATAATGCATTTTGTATAAATATTTACATTGGGGAAACATTGAAGAGAAATCGGAAAATATCGTGCTACCGTCCCTTTAACGTTATTTCGAGAGTCTAGACATGACTTTCACCTGTCAATGTAAAGTTTATATTTTATTCATCTCCCGAGTTAGACGAGTATAAACAATATTGTTGAAAGATACCGCGTTGTCTTTTTTCTACACATCACTCCCATGCTTAGTCCGTGCATCGCGTGCTTTCAACCACAACAGTTAACGCGTTGTTTTTGTTTTCCATATCACGTCCATGACTTGCCCGTGTATCACGTGTATATTTCCATGTACATTTCACGTACTATCCAACGATGATCTGATTGTCAATATCACCTCTTCACTTTGCTCGTGCGTCACGTCCATTTTATTCATCGAGTTTACGCAATTCACATTGTTGTTTTTGTTTTCTGTATACAGTCCATGCTTTTCCAGTAATCCACGTGATCACACTTCCCCACCGCCGAATGAACTTGACCCAGTAACCCAATCATTCTGACCTGGGAAAAATCTAAGGTTAACGTCTTCGACGACGCCCGACAAAAACTAACATCATGCATGATTTCGGGCCTACACTTTCCGTTAAAATAAACATTCACACTGAAATGTATAGTTGAGGAAAAATATCAAAGTTGAAATCCATGTTTGATTCAATTATATCACATCGTTTTCGCCCTGTATTTAAATTTAACTGTTTTTCTTACTTTTTAAATGTCATAGGTAGAAAATATTTTTACAGAATGTTTTAGAAGTGTTTTAGGACACTTTAGCAATCGTATATCTTATTTCTATGAAAAATAAAATTAAAATCATAGCTTTCTTCAAAGCAATGTATTTGATAGGGCGATTTAAACATTACATCAACATATATTTATTTTCCTTTTTTGTGGTTTGTCGTTTGTGCTATATTGTTTTGAAAATGATAATACGATTGCTTAAGTCTTGAGCACACAATGAGAAATACCGATCTTAGCTATTTGGTACACATGTACCTAAGCCATGTACGAAGCAAAAATATTCGTCATCCCTAAGGCCCTGACATATTGTGTAGCGGAAGAAATGAAAAGAATGAGAGTGTTGTCTACAAGTGAAAAATAAGCACTTTATATTCGGAGAATTGTGATAAAACCAAAACAGGTTTCGAAAAATATATTCAGTAGCGAAGTTCTAATTATGCGTCATTTTATAGTTGGTGCAACTCACTCTCAAAACTTTCATTGATTTTCAGTAGCACTTGGAAGTTGTACCTGTGAAATCTATATTCGCTATATATATATATATATATATATATATATATATATATATATATATATATATATATATATATATATATATATATATATATATATATATATATACAGGATTAGTTAATGAGTTGGTATTGTAAGATGGTTTGATACAGAATTCGACAAAGCAAGCATTTCGTTGTCATGTGACTGCCTTACAGCTGCATGCCAAAAGTTTGTTCACATACCTGTATATACTAGTGCAAATATCATGTAATTTGAGATGTCTTTGAGGTATCGTAGAGTTGCGAAAAAAATAACGTGTAATTTTCAATACACATATGCAGATCCATTCTTCTTTAATGCAAACCTTTATCGTACCCCAATTACCCGTAACAGTTTTGGCAGGTCATTGAAGTGACCAGGGGTCATAATTCCGAAAACACTAATTTTTATTTTTCTCCATAACATCCTTTGTAAGTTATTATTTTCTTAAAATATATGTCACGTTTGTACCTTTGAAAAAAGTCAATGTGATTATGTTGGTTTCAATCTCAGAGAGTCGATATGGAACATTTTATTTGACATTTAACAAAATCGAAATTTCGAAAATGTGATCCCCTCTGTCTTTGTCAAAATGCCAAAATTCGAATTTTTACAAGACTTTTACAGAGACCAGACCATCCCCAAAAAAGTTCAAGAATGGCTATTTCACATGTGGACAGTGGGTGATCCTTTGTCAGTTTTGCTGAAGTTATTCTATTGACGTTGAAACGAAACCCAAATTACATGATAATTACACTACGATTGAGTGGTAAGTGAACAAACTTTCGGTATGCAGCTGTAAGTAAGGGAAACACATTAAAGAGAAAAACACAACATTGTTTCAAGAGGTAAACCAAAAATATTAATTCCCACACAAAAGATAGACCAATGAAAATATGCATGAACTCGCTCAACATGCATGTCAATTCAACTTCACATAATTCAAACTTGTGGTACTCGTTCGTGTTTTCACAGAATATATCTGACATATCTTTCAAACCTAGCTGAAATAGGTTTCAAAATGCAATAAGAAAACATTATAAACAAGGATTCGTGTATGTGTGTATAGTTGTTCATCTACACTCAGTTGTGCAGTTTTTTCGGTGACGTCATCATCTTGATTACGACATCACGGACGAACAACTATCGGCAGCAATACAGAAACAAAGTGTCTACCCAACAGAAATATATGCACATGTACACATATGATTTGTAAGTTATAGATTATGTTTAACAATAAAGTTAAAAGTACCATTTACTTCGTTTTTAAAAGTATGTTATAGAACTAAAACATTTATGAATAAGTGTTATTAAAATGTATATATCCTGAAATACAAATACCTTTAAAATAAGCATAATAACGATCACAATACTGATTTGGTATATTTTGTTAACTAATCATTTTCTGGATGATTTTGTGTGTAAAATTTAAAATAAATATCCAGTTAAACATGTTTTCAAATAAGAAAGGATGACAGAATACAAAAAGATGTGTAATCCAGCAATTTCGAAATAACGGAAAACAACCAAACAAATTTCAGCAAATTGGCTCTACACGGGACGTAATCACTTGCTGGATATGGCACAGTGATAGCATAGAATATGATTTTAGATTAACAAAAAATCAAAATAATATTCACATAATCAATATCAATAATAACGGTTTGAAAATAAAATATCAGGATAAGAAGTATATTGTTATATCAAAACCGATCATGAATTTTTTTTTAAAATGTTAATATGCAAGGAAAATTTATTTTTATTTAACAAAAAGGGTAGCAATTATGGAGGGAAAAATCATGCATTAAAATTCTTTTCCTAATACACATTAGAAAAATAAATGCTCGCTAACGGCTTTCTAACAGTCATCAATATACTAACAAAATGGCATGTTAAAAAATTCAAATGAAAAATATTTAAATATCGGTAATTCATTTTGAATTTTGGCACAAAAGTTTTCATGAAAACACAAATTGCCTAAGACTTACCAAGTCATCATAAATTGAAATCAGCAATTCTAAAAGATTGTTGGAAAATATCTATTGCATAGAAGAAAAAACTCTCGTTCTTGGAAAATCTCATCCTCATATTTCAGTTTGAGAATAAAATGCTATACTAAAAATATCAACTTCAAAGTTCAGTATACACTAGTTGTGTACAGGTGACGAGAATATTTTGGATGACCAACTTCTTTATTTACGCCGTAGAAACATCATGGTTTGGTACAGGTTTACTTAGCGGAATGAGAATTGGTACGGTAATTTAGTTATTAAAGAAGGAAGAAGTTGATAATTCATAAATTTGTCGTTGTCTGCACTGTCTCTTTTAGGAAAGGCATACGTATCATACATTTTTTTTATCGGACACTTAAATAAAATAGTCTTTAAAATAATGTTAGCGTATAAAAGATACACAACCGCGAAACGCCATTGTACTTCCTGATTAAGATATGTTAAAATATCTATTAAAATATGCAATGTTATACTTTCATATGAACCGAAGCCCATATTATGAAAGTATGCGAAAGTACAAAATAGTGAGAAATTAGCTTTCCTGACTTCAATGATATTTCAGTCATTGAACAACTGAATGCAAGTCGTCCAAAAAAGAGTGTAAAGATCAGGGAGAAATGAAAACCGCAATGTTGAGGAAACTGACGGAACGTAAGGCAAAGTGAGAGGTAGACAGCAGGGTTTAGAAATAAATGAGCAACCCCAGATAACCGTGATAATATACCAGCAAGGTATCATTTAAGATGCTGCATTTCGCATATTTTTCACATTCTTTCTGTTACTTGAAATTGATTTAAAAAATCGATAATAAAGTGTGTTTTATAACGGAAACTTCCACACTGAGGTGAAATCTAAGCGTAAAAAAGGCCATATGCAGCAGCCAATGCTCTCTTGAATTCATACTGATGATACGCCTTGAATTAAATTCCACGTATCTTAGAAGCAACTTTTTCTCAACGTCAATTGTTAAAATTAAATACATCTATTAGAATTAATTTGTTAGAAGATTTAATGACTTTTTTTCGAAAATCACATCGGAAAAAATATTTGCAAAGTTGGCACAAATTATTTTCTAAAAACTTAAACCTTGAGTTGGTAAATTTGACATATGAAGCAAACTGGCAACAAATATAAGAATGTGAATTTTTATTATCAATAATGTGTCCTTTTTTTGACACACTGATAAAATACCAACCATAAAATTACAAAAATAACTGTCTTTTTCTAGTTGCCACGAAATGAACATGAAGGAAGTTTTACATGTTTGACTGATTACCTCTGTTTACGAAATCTTTTCTCGACAAAACAAAAATAAAAGTCAATCACGGTTTTGTAAACTTCAAACATTTTAAATGGATTATAATGGGAAAATGCCTTTAGATTACTCCATAATTTGTTTATGCTTCAAATCTCAATATGTAGTGTTTAAAGAAAATATGAAACAAAATTTATATGGACACTAAAAGCACGTAAATTATCGTAAATGAGTTATCTATGATAACTTTTTAAAAAGTTTTACCCTTTGCAGCAATTTTCTGTACAAGAGGAGCAAACAATTATTTTATACAATATGACATTTTGGATTTTCGTTTACAAGTTAACATTGTGTTAATTAGGTATAAATGGAAATTTTATGAATCTTATTAAATTTTATAGAATCCAAAAATAATTTGCACATACGTGTAATTACACAGTTAGACAGTAATATAATGAATTAACTAAAACATGTTGTTAATAAAAGTAAATATTTGCTACGCAGATTAAATGTAAGATATTCATCAACGAAACCCAGACAGAGCATAAACAAACGCAGTGACGTATACAAAAAGACATCTATCTTCTGAACAGATTAATAAAATATTTTAAAATAGATCTTTCTCTCTTCAACGTATATTTTTGCATTTGAAATCTTTCAGTTAAATGTTTAACAAATATCAATAATCACAAGCTACACACATTTTTTTTTTTTTTTTTTGTTATTACCAAATTTTTAGTACATGCATGACAGACATAAAATGCTTGATATATCAGTACATCCTTTAAACAGATTCTCATACATAAACTCGGCATGCATAGTATATGTTCAATAATACATACATATAATCAAGCTATAACTAGGTCTAAGTAAATACTATACATGTATATGAAAACCCAATATAGCGGTGATACATACCACTGTTGGGAAATAAATCAACAGGACTTAGCCACTTATTCACATGAGAATTGAGTTTATGAAAACCAAAAATAGCGGAGACACATATCACTGTTACAAGCTCCACACATGTTTTTGATATTCGAATACTCAAATATGGACTGTTGAGATGTTAATTCATGCAAATACAAACCTGGCAAGTGAAAAGAGCGACGATCCGATAAAATGCGACGATAAAGGTACTTATATACTCTTAGCCTACGTTCAAAGCAAATGGTTAAAATAAATATATTTTCATGTGTCTTATGAAATAAAATTTAATTTAAAAAAAGGTTGGAAGTAAAAATACCTCTTATTGTTGTAGCATATCACCTTGCCATAGACATCTGAGGTCGCCGAGGATGAAATGTTTTCAGCATTTATCAAAGCATAACCAAAGAAGCGTTTGTAAAAATATCGTGTTTTATTTACTTTTCTAACTACACATATAACAAGGCGATAGATGAGTTTTAAAACCTTCTGTGAATGCATGGTAATGAAAAAACTATTTTCCAAATGAAATTTATACCATACTTACAGGCTGAAAAGATAAGTAATATCAAGCCTAATGCAAACTTTGTATCCTTTTGTATAAAACTTGTTTTATACATATGAGAAATTCAATTTGATATGAACAATGACAGACAGTTTATTTCCGATAATAAATGTGCTTTCACGTTCTATTTTCTCACCCAACGCAGAATATCTAATAACATTATAAAATTGATCACTATGTCATATGTATTGGGATATAAATATAAGAGGTAAATTAACAAACACAAAAGAGATGATATGTAGATTCGTCAAAGCTGAAAGTTTAAAGTCCAGTATACAATTTACATGATTGTTTATTCTGTAGAAAAATTCTGCCCGGGAGACATTTTATCAATTGTTCAGTTTCAATTTTACTTATTGATACATAAATAAATCTAATTGAATTTCCCCCTGTAGTTTATTACCCATGCATATACGTGAGATTTTTCAACACTCCTAAGAAGGTGTTAAAACTAATAAGAGCTTGCTAAGATAAATTGGATTAAGTAAAATTTGCTTTGTTACTCATCGAAATACTGTTAGAGCAAATTATCATTTTGATTCAGCGAAAAGTCAAAATTACCACAAGGCTTTTCTAATTCTTCACTGGTGGAAATATGAATTAGTTTAATCAATCTTTATGTCAAATAAACATCGTCCTTTGTTGAAAGTAATCGATCTAAATGTAATAGGCTTCAAACCAAGACAAAAAGGCGTGGCTTGGAAATTCTCCCTAAGCGTAGATTTGGTATAATTGTTGTAAAATATAGTCTCAAAATCTCGCTGTTCTCCATATTTTTGCCCATGTCGTGGATCCATTTTGATTAAAAATTTATCTCCCCATCAAAACCCCCTGTACTTTGCAACACGCGACCTACAGCCAACGTTTTCTCTCATTGTTCGCTTCTAATCTCTCTGCTAGCGATGTGTTTGCTCCTTTGCTCTACCGTCCAATCAGAAATCAGCTAAAGCAAGAAGCGATTGGCCTCCAAAGCGCTCATTGGCTGAATTTTGATGAGTCTATAAATAACAAACCAAAGTAAATAATACCGGCTGGCTGTGTGACAGGTCACGTGACAAAGGCGATTTGCTGTGTTGGGGGTCGCCAGTTGAGTTGGATATTTTCCGTGTTTTTGGATAAAAGAAGATTCGAGCAAAAGACACAGTAAGTACATTCTAAAGTTTATAACTCAACTAACAATAATTCGTAAAATCGTAATATTTCACATTGGGTTTAGCGCTCAGGGCGGCGCGATAATTTCTCAACTGCCTCTCTCGGCTCACAACAGAATATCCAAAATGGCGTCGTTCTTTCCTCGGCAGACGACCGGGGCTAGCTGATGTGGTCGGCAATTTAGCGGCATGCAAGCGTCTACAGAAACGAAAGATGTTTGCAAGGGTCATGCGGTTTTTAGATTTTGTCAATGATGTCGTCGACCTAAATCTAGAACTGGGCATGATTTTGAATTTGTGTATTCAGAAATGACCTACCGCAGAAAGCATCATTTAGATTTAGCGAACTAAACCGTAGCCCCGTTTGGGTTTCATGACATTCACGTTATGCGATGCATTGTCAAATATCACATATATGCTTCATTTTAACCATTGAGCAAATCAACCTCGCCTTTGTTGAATCTATGTAATTTTTTTCCTAACGTGTGTTGACACCATAATTTCATTAACAACAGGGATTTGACTGATTGCCAAATTTCAGCACCTATGAACAAATGCCCAGGGGTAGCCCATGTCCCCTTACTTGAAACAACCTTTTGTAATTGTATGTCCTCACTCTGTGGTCAAAATGGAATTTAGCCGTCATAAACTCAATGTCTTTGCCCCATGCCAGAAATGTTGACTTGCATGGTTTACAGCGATAACTAATCGCGAGTAGCCGGGCTTTTGTTGTCATTATATTTCACGGCTGTTCCCGAAGTTAATTTGCCCTCGCCGCTGGTATGGGAATTAATACTGCTGCGCCGTATGCTTAGATGTCGTAATCTACCCATTGTCTTTGTTTATCTCCTGAATGCGACTTCAAAGACGTGTATGATTTATGGGGTTTTAATCAACTAAAGGCACACCTCTAATAGAATTACGTTTTGCAGCTTGCTCTTACGTAATATATAGTCTGGGAACGTAAGAGATACATATTCATCAGCATTAAAAAGTCTTTTTCTTGAAAAAATATGTTTTCGTTTTTCTTCTAAATTATGACGCAATCGAAATTTAATGAAGCCCATTGTTGATAATTTCATGCCCGAACGACCCTTTTTTACGATTTCTTCGATTTTTCTTTGTATTTTCTTAGAATGCTTTCCAAACGAATCCCCAAAAAGCTGTCAAAACGCATACGTTTTTAATCATATGAAATTGACACCATTTGCAATTCAAAACAAACCAATACCAGCTGTTCACAGACAATATTCAACAGTATCATGAAGATCGGACTTTTTGTATAGTTGTGCTTTTCACGTGAAGGATTACACTTCCAATGACCGATGTCAAATCTCCAAACCGTTTTTCAAATACCGTACAGTGTTACATTGCAAACTATTATAATAGCAGACATCGGTCATTTGTATCAATTGTTGTGTCGGGGAACTGTCCGAATTGTCTGGGATACGCAATTAAATACACGTGAGGCTCCATAAGGGGGGTCTATAATTGCGCCTATATGCGTTATTTACGTTCCACTGACAGCTGTACTTTACGGTTAAAGATAACAGAACTTTATTGCATTTGCTTCACAGTGGAAGCCATATTCATTCGAGTTTAAGGACCAAATTTTCTTTTTGTTATCCATTGATAATTTATGATATTATAATGTAGGCAATTATGAATTAGGAAAAATTAAAAAAATTCAAGATCTAATGAAATTATAAAATCATTAAATGTGCAATTTCATAATTTACCTTTTTTCATGCTTGACATGATTAATTATGAAATACTTTGTCATAAAGTGCTATATTAAAAACATCAATTTTACAACTCGCTTGGAAAAATATTTTGATGAAAATCGTTAACTATTCTCAACCTAATGACTCAGCTAGAACTTTCGCAGATTCACATATTTGTAAATTCGCCAATATTTCCTAATTAAGCTCGTTCACAACGCTGTCATCTGTTAAGAAAATATTTTGCCTCCTACATCAAAGGAAGATATAAATTACCCTAGGTCGGTCCGACAGTCTGTCAATCAAGGAGATATAGGAGGGGTAGATATTCATTAATTAACGTCAACTTATAATAGGAGAAGCAGTGGCTATGTACACTAGCAATTGGTTTGAACTTCATAGAGAAACAGCGTGCATACGGCCACAGATTGAACGACCCACACAGCCAAATAGAGCTAGCTGACCCATGACCTTAACCAAATATCACGTGACTTTGAAATCTCCCCCGAGAGTTAAAACGCGAAACGAATTGTTACCATTTAGACTTGTCCTTGAATGATTTTTTTCACTAGTCCGCCGGTCGATAGAAAGCTGTGAAAGTACTTCGCAAGATGGGCAATTAGATTACCGAAAATGAATGGCTGACCCCGTGACCTTTTTACCGGCTCGCTGATTGGCTATTCACTGCTCAGCGATGACACTGAAAGAGGAGTTTCGTATTGTTCACCTGGGTGACGTAATGATGGAATTAACGCTGGGTCTTTCTCTGGCTACGTATCAGCTGAGCATTTGTATATAAATCCCCTTTCCAAACTGTGTCCTATCGACAACTATCTCTTCTGCGCGTTCATGTTCATTATACGTTTCACCTAATGGTGGGATCACTTGGTGTGATGATGATCTCGATGATCGTGTAATATTGCTACACTCATTTATCGGAGGAATATATATCAATACAATCAAAATGAAACAGACATGCAATTCACGATCAGTTCATTGTCTTTAAACGTGTAATGGAGTTATAAAATTTAGTCTACAATGAAGCTGGGATGTAGCATCATTTATTAAGGACGTTGGTAAAGACTTGACTCGTATCAACTTTGTAATGACGAACTCAATCCTGTTATACATCTATCCTGAAGTTCTTTCGCATAGAAAATACAATCCAGATATGTTGGGCGATTTTTTAGATCTCTAAATATTTATTATTTTGTTTTGAAAATATATTTTTAAACTCAAAGAATTTTTTTGTAAATTTTAAAAGGATTACAGATTTTTTTTGTATATTAAAAAAGTTCGGTATAAAAGTGATTACCGTATGATGTATTCCTTCATCAAAGCCATGAAGCTAATTCAAAGTGAATAGTGTTTATGAATTACGAAATTATGATTAATTCGTCTGTCTCGCAAAAGTCACCTCAAATGATAAATTGTCTTTAAGTTGGCTTATCATTCCTGCGAACAATGATAATAATGTCAGAAACGAATAAACTGAGATTACAGAAGATCGAGTAGAAACCGCATTAATGTGTATATGGTTTATCTACATATAGACATATCTGCCATCTTTATTTTTTCTGATCCGCCTTTTCTCTTTTAACATGTTCTCCAAAGCCAATACGTAAAATATGTATATTGTATTTTGTATTGGTCAACTGAAAACGGTGAAATATTATAAAATCTGCTCTTACATATTTATTGCAAATATCAGCTATCAAAGGTTTCGGTTTATGGTTTATCAAAACTACATTATGGAAGATATTTTTTTTCATTTCATATGTTCATAAAATATACGTGTATTGCGGTAATGTGATTATGTGGAAATGACAGTAAGTCCCTTCATACAAATGTGAACGGACAACATTAAACAATTGTTATTACGAAACAACGACACACTTTTAATTATGACATACATATGTGCTCGTATATGCTTGAAACATCGTGACTGCCTTTTTTTCTTCGGAAAATGACTTTAATTTCTTCCCTTGCAAAGGAACTTTGACCGTTTAGAAGTTCTCTCATGACCTGAGGCTAAATAATTGGTAGTTTGGATGATATCATTAGCACAAAACGGGTCCAGTGCTTGGGGCTGTTGCAATGTTAGAAGCACGGGCTTCCCGATAAAACCATTGGCTATGGAACACGAGCCTATCGGTTGCTCATCAACGATACTACTTGGCTAACGACATACTTCAATCGTGTAAAAGCACGAGTCGGCGCTATTGGATTCGCGTTGAGCAGTATTCGATGTCACAGGGCTTCGGCGAGCGACGTTTTCTAAGCTGGCGACGTCGCTATACCATAGAAATCTTAGTCGTGCAGACGTAAATGATGATAGACTTGCAGCATTAGCAGGAAGCGTCGCCATGGTGATAACGTGAACGAAAGCACGCGGGCATTGTTGCCGTGTTTACGGAGTTTATAAGAATACCACGCCGGATTTTTCCACGTTTACAAGGGTTGTTATTGCTCTACTTGCAGTGATATAGTTCATTGGGGAAAAGGCATATTTGGTGTATAATTTCTGGTTATTATTAATCGAATAATTATAATTTTGCAGTATGACTGTTCCGTCCATTGGTGTCCTCTGTCTTATGATATGGCCCCTCTTTTGGTATTTTCGTGTCCCATTTCACATTCTAGTGGATTTACAATCTTAAGATTTCTAGGAATTAATATGTCAAATTATTTGATGATGAAAAATGAAATTTGAAACCTTACTTTGGTCTTTCGAAAATTTGGAAAATTGAAGACGTATAGATATATTTACTTTTCTTTTTGATGCAGTTACAAAAGGTTCCAATCGTTACTAAATTTGTGTTTTCAACCAATACCACGCTCAGACGTCCGAATATTACGAATGTCTATTTAATGGGGAATCGGCTATGCACAAATGCGGCAAGCAACAATTCAGCTCGTCTGGTAATTAATTCAGTTCAAATCTTTACCTGAAGATTTCACTTATTGGATCTTAATTTTTAAACGATGTGATTTAAATGTCAAAGATTTATTAGATTATATTAGATAACATTTCTGTGGCAGAAAACACTAATATAATCTGTGTACGACCAATAAGCCAATTTCATAAAATTTGGTGATATCGTTGTATAAGCGTATCGAATACAGGTCTATTTGAACGTATCAATTAATGATCAAATTCTGTTATGGAAATGCCTCCAAGTAAGTTGGTATCAACCACTACTTAAAGTAGCCGTTAGTTCACACTTGCACGATACGACTAAACATGAAAGAAAAGCTAGAGGTTTCTTTCGGCATCGAGGGCGATCCCGCATTTTGCGTTTGAATTGATAGAGTACACACAGCTCTTCTATGCCTTGTTATATCGTACTAGGGCCGATTATTGACTAAACTTAATTTCGACTTCTCGTTTTTTGAAAATGAATGTGCGACTTTATTTCGCAACATGTCAAAACCATAGACGGATTATTCCAGGATAGTTGAAAACAGAAAATAAAACGTTCGGTTACTCAACAGTTCTGTATAATTTCGCTGTGATATTTAATGAATTCCATATGTTGAAATATGACAATGATGTCAGAGGGTTTAAATCTGCCCGAATTTGCAATAAGGAAAAGCAACAAAGTTGATTTAGGAAACATATTCATCAGAATAGATATCAGAACAGAACATAACTAAACATCAGCATGGTTCTTCAAAATATCAATAAGAATGGGTTGAGGAAGAAGATAGCAATCCAAGAAACTTGGCATGGGCACAGGAAAACTCGTCAGGAATAATTCAGGACCCTAAACCATCAGAATGAGCTCAGAACGGTATTGTCCATTGCCTAGTTCCTGGATTGAGACAAAAAATAATGTCGTATTTAGTTTACGAAACGAAAACATTAATAAGAATCTGAATTTGAATATATTCTTAAAAGGGACACACGAGACCAGAAATATCCATCTGAATTGGTTTCTGGTCAGAAATTATCAATCAGAATTGAAAAGGAAGAGAGAGTACCACACGACCTTAGAAAATACAATTCCCTGTGTAAGGCAAACAACTCTCAGTGCTAAGCACAGTTGTTGATCAAACATCAAGTATTGCAGTTTTACATAAAGAATAGTTTCTCATTTCAAATTGATGAAAAGAACAAAACGACAAAGTTAATGAAGAAATTTCCTGATCGTACAGATGTGGAGTCACTATAACTGGTCACATAATATGACATAAAATTTGCATTCTCATAGATTTTTTATCGTCTTGCATTTTATGATTTTGTTTAATAGACGTTAATTAGGAAAAACGTTTTAGAAGCGTATGCCAAATGTTTTCATTCCATATCGTGAATATAAAGTTACGCCTTCTGCATGTTTCGTATCAATCTTCAGACGACTTCAGAAGAAACTATGTAAAGTAATAGTATATGTCGATCGTTCATTTCCTTGTTAATGAATTTTGAAATTATCAAAATTCAACATTAAGTTTTCACCATTTGTTCATTATATTAATGGTAAGGAGTGAACCTGTGTTAACATTGAGTGAAACGTCTATCAAGCTATCACGACTTGATCTTCATCGTTTTTATCCATCGACGGTAAAGTTGTGTGACGTCATTGTTAGGATGTTCGGAGTCATTACGTATTTAGTACTAACTTTATCGTAAATAGAGTCTATAAAAACATTAAAATCAGAAAAATCAAAACGTTAATTAGGACACGTTTTTTTATTGAAATGTCATAATCAATTCTTCAGTATTTAAATCGAAACTGCGACACACGTATTACGTTTTTAACTACAATATATGAGATAAACCTTGTTTTGGCGAAACGGTTCTATGCTTCAGTGTTTTTAAAAATGACCCTCATGGATTATGATTGAGTGTCACGACTTATCACGAGAATATTCAAGATCAACTTTTTAACCTTAACACATATTCTAACATGACACGAAAACTAGAATGACAATACTGCTTTCTGATTGGTTACCAAAATCAATTTTGGAGTGATTATTTCGCCGATAATCACCTCTAAATATTTACGACCGATTCACATTCATACGCGCACGTTTACAAACTCCGTTCGCTGAACATACTGTTTTCATCGCCTTAGACAACAGCAAAATGAATTTTAAATCAATTCTATACTGACATTGAGAATACCGTATTTTTTAAAATGAAAATTTAGAAGATAAATCCATTCTGTGGTATAATTTTTGTTGATGTAGTTTATTTTTTTATCACTAAATTTAATTTCAAACCGAGCTCGCTTCTTACCGTAACGCGCGGTAATAGCGATGCGTTTTTCTTCAACTTTCCTTCCCTTTCCCCCCTCTCATTCATAAGTGACCACATTTCCGGCATTTTCAGACAGTATATTCAACTATGACAAACTATAAAGCTTTCTTGATAGTTTATTCAATCAGTTCACATCTTGCGTGAGAAGTTAGCGCTAGCAGTAAACAACTTCTCTTAGAGTAACGTCCCTTGATTTGGTCAGTCCTTGTTGGTATTGTAGGGGTGGTAGGTGTCCTATGTCATATTAACGTGAAAAACGTAACTCTGAGGGGATAACAAAATCTGTCTTTTGTTGATTTATCCTCAATGAAATGTATACTTAAGGGTTTTATTTAAAACCTGTTGGTTCATGCTTTGATATATTTTTTTTATTATTAAAGCGTGTTCTTTGAAAATGAACTGTACCGTAGTTTCGAAAGCAAGTGGAACCGGTCTGTACTGGTTCGACCTAATCACATTGTTGTTGCGCAAGGCGAATTAATCCCTCATATGATTTCTAATTTGTCATGTTAGAATGGAGATAAATCCCTTCTGTTTTTTATTTTGGGGTTGTATGTCGTGCATTTTTCACCCCTAAATTAACATTTCAAACCTCGCAAGCTCGGTTTGAAATTAAATTTAGGGGTCAAAAATGCACGACATACAACCCCAAAATAAAAAACAGAAGGGATTTATCTCCTAATTTTAACATTTAAAAAGACATATTCATTGAAAAAACATCCCGGAATTTCAAATAATAAATTTTTGATCTCAATTAACAGTTTTAACCAAAGAGCAAATGAAACATGATTGTAAACATTTATTGTATATTACCCTCCGTTTTGAAATTGAGTATTGGATTTTCAATGTCCTGACAATGCCAGTTTGTAGCAGGTGGAAATAAGACCACTCAAAATTTTTTGAACGACATCTAGAACAGGCGCATTATGTTTAATTAGCTACATGAACCGAATTATAACCATAATTTATATCCATTTTCTCGTTCACTTCAAAATGGCGAAATAAACTGTTCACTATTTAAATTGAAAGAGAATGTTTATTTTTCATGTTCAGACGTGAAGGCGTATTCTCGACATATTCTAGTATTTGAAATCAAATGTTATATAACCTTCTGAAATCACCTGGGTTGAGAAATAAAGAATTTAACGTCCCTTGTCCTAAATATCATTTCGCATATCTTTGAGAAAAAAATCCAAATTTTAATATGTACCTGCGTCTAGTGTTTTTAAAGTCTATTGTTTAGAACGAATGGTCTCTAGTGCGATTGACTATCTTTAAACAAGTTTTTGATACATATATTTCATTTGTATTCATTGAAGTAATAGGGAACTGTCGCAAACAACTGTTGTCTGTAAATTTTAAAATAAGAAAACGAAAAAACTTCACTGTTAGAAATGTAATTGCATCTCGTATTTGACTATACTTCCGTTATGGAATGCCGCAGCTGGCACGTGCCGATTAGTCACGTGACCATATTGTCACGTGCTCCTTGTGAAATTACAGACGACATCGCGCGTGCTTTGTTAATGCCAAATTACTTCAGTCGACAAATGACTTTTGTGTTCGTTGACTGGAAATTAGGGGAAGATGTATGGAAAAATTCCTTTCAGTTGTCTTATTTCTTTTGATAATAAATTAAATATTTTGCGTGGTATTGTCTAATGCAGAATTGATGCTAAGACAAAGCCTACTGCACGTTTGTTATTTTGAATACTGGGATAGTTGAGCAGGGAATAACTTTTTAGTAATTAAGTATATTCTTTTAGGAGCAATATTTATTTTTCAATCTTAACGTATGT
Organism: Phorcus lineatus; assembly: GCA_921293015.1. Classification (NCBI taxonomy): domain Eukaryota; kingdom Metazoa; phylum Mollusca; class Gastropoda; order Trochida; family Trochidae; genus Phorcus; species Phorcus lineatus. The sequence continues at coordinate 30,597,891 of OV121092.1, forward strand.
TTGATATATAGGCTATATTTATTTGATCTTTGAAAAGAGAAACAGGATATTTTTTACAAGGCGGTATCCTTCTCCGTTATCAGGAAGTGTTCGAGTATTTAGTCATGATGGATAAATGTGCAGCAGAAACAAGCGCCAGTATCGTAATAATCCATTCTATGTACAGAATAGCAGGTATAATTGTAACAAATGACAAAAGTACGGAGCCCCGACTTATGTAATTACGACGAGACGAATATCCATTCGGAATTTGTAAAATTACGCCCCTGCTGAAACAATAGAGAGAAATGGAAGATTGAAGGAAAGCTAACCATACTGCAATCTTCTGCGTTCTGCGCCTGCTGTGTCCCTTATGAGAAAATGCCCATTGCTATTGGCAAAAGGGGAGGGGGGTACATGATCAATTCCCGTTGCTAGGGTGACATCATACCTAGCAACCCATTTTACTCAATCACTCGGCCGCCGAGAAGACGGAACCGACTGAGAGGCATGACACGATCCGGCGAGAAGGTCGGAAAAAATCGTGGGGGTTCGCGCCATCTCGGCACTTTCCGTGACCCCTCGAAGATTAGATAGTTGCTCGAGGGATTAGCACGATCCCATTTGTTTTTCTGATGGAGATATTTTTGACTCGCCCCGAGGCGAGGGTTGAGATCCCCTATGAAAGTCGCCCCCTGTTTCATTAATTATACACTTGAGAGCTCTGGCTCCGACCAAGCCCCATCGGAGCACTATTCACCGCCATTGAATCAAACCTGGGATTACTTTATCTCGCCCTTGGTTCAAGAAATGGGAGGACCGTTAAGACAGAATCTTATCGATTCATCTGTGAGAAGCTGCTCCGCTCTTACCCTCGGAGCTGGAGAGATCGCTCAGCGTGGTTCACCTCTCTGTTGGTCTCGGCTCCAAGAGCTCCCAGAGGCGTCAGTACTCTGTGCTATTGTCCAGGATACTTATCATTTGTCCTGTCTTCTCGGGGAGATGTTCTCATTTGCTACGAGTGTATTGTCCGATGTTTGAAAGTAGGGACAGCAGTCTTTCGCTCCCATAGCTCTAACCTACGAGGTGTTATTAGCCATCCAAGGGGACCTGTCTTCTACTTCCTTTCGTGGACGCATCCTCTCGATTACTTTGAAGATCATTTGACCGCTACCCCTTTTCATCCAGGTTAACTTCAGAAGGGTGTTTTCTGTGGTTCCCTACCATGTCACCTATTGCAAATTAGTAATTATTTCCCACCGTTAACAATTCCTAATTGCGCTGAATGACAATATAATCATCGCATCCCATACTTAAGAGATGTTGTCCGCTGTCGTTAGTCTGATAGGAGTATCTTTGTCCACGTGTCGGTGAGGTCCGCAAATATCGTTTATATCATTTTAATATGAAAATATAATGATAAGATATGATATATGATTGAAACAAATCAACTAATAAATAAATAACTATTGCCCTGAGAGTATTGGCACAGGTTGAGGGTAAAACAGCCATAGCCGTTTGTTCCAAGGGCTATTAGGGTCTTGTCTGTTTTACACACAAAGGTGTGGTTCTGACTGAGGATAATGTACCCTCGATCTTGTTCTGAGAGTGTCGCTATGTTGTTGAGAGCGCTTATATCGGGCTGTCTGTTGAGGAGCCGGAAATGTTTTAGGCTCACTAATCCATAGTTCCTGGTGTTCTGTTTTCTCAGTCCGATTCCAAGGAAAGTTCTTCGAAGAATTTTCTCTTCACCGTTGTTATACTGCGGCTTTACAGGTCCAAATATACGTTCCTATACGATCTTAGCCAGGGAAAGTGATGTGCAAAATAAGACAGTGGTAAGGACATTTGACCAGCACTAGTCCAACGAGTAACGCTCGGCAACTATTACAGAGAAATGGTCCCCTCTCCACTGTTTAAATGGGCTTTCAAAGATTATAATGTTCGCAGTTAAACCAATCAATGCGCGGAATAACAGGGCCAGCACATTTGATCAACGGTAAATGGTCAGTTTTGTTGATAACGTTCGGGGTTTGGCTATTGCTACAGAAAAATCTTTCACACGCTTTGGTACAATAAATTTCAGTATTCAGTAATCCAAATTCACAAGTTTTGCAACAATGCTTTGTCACACTTGCATGTGGATTGTTTGGCTTCGTGATTTTATTGAATCAATCGTTGCTCAAAGTGATATTGGTCACCTCCAGTACCCAGCCATGCGTCTTTGACGTTTATTGGATTTCTGGACTGGGTTAGGAGCATTCACTTTAACATTTTGTTGGACCTTGTAGGTCTTATTCTTGCAATTCACAAGGTGAATTTTGATTTTTATATATGCCTCATGTAGGTATCCTCCCAATGTAGCGTATGGTCGTAACTGACCATGATACACTCAGGAATCTTGTACAGTTAATGTCCATGACGATTTACACGTGAACATATTGTTTTCGAACACGTATATAGTTTGTATTTTTAATATCTAGGACTAATCTCTATTCATAACCTGCTAATTAAGTTAAAAGAGACTACTAAGCTGGAGATATGTAACACTAAAGTTTGCATATGTTTATAAAAATTAAAAACTGTTTACCGTATGTAATAGTTACAACAAGACTGCAACTCAACCAATCAGAATGAAGAAGTCATGCCATGTGTCATGAAATCATGTCATGTGTCATGAAATCATGTGTCAATTGCTAACTTTTCAAAGCACCGTATCAGTGATGTTCACAAAAACGTCCTTATTAATAACGACCACTTATTCTGTCGAATGACTGGCTGTGGGCCTGTGGCCACACGGGGACAGGAGTCCTCGTTGATCAGTATGCGACTGGGGTCACAATGAATGAATAGTAATGGGCTGTGGGACTCTGGGACGAACAGGAACTGCTAAGTCGTCTCTTCATTTGATCCACGAGCCGTGTCATTGAAAAATGAGGGAAATAAGCTTTGTATCTTACGGCTACCCGATTGTACGGTCTTCATTCATACCTTAAAAATTCAGAGACATAAGCTTTGACCTTTTATTAAACCATTTGTACAGTCACGAAATTTAAGTCCTTGGAATAATTCAGGTGTGTTGTTCAGTGTGTGCGGAAGTCTGAATTAATATTTCATGTTTCTATTCGTAACTGTTCCGTTAATTGTTTGGAATTGGTAACTGGAATATACACCAAGATATGTTTTTATAAGTTTATTGTACGAAATATTGTTTACAAGACTGAAATTCATTTACAGGATAATGTTCTGATATTTTCAGAAGTGTTCCGTTAATCATTTGAAATTGAATGAAAAATTGCAAATTGCTAAATTATGGAAATATTTATATTAGTTTTGGAATGATTGACCGTTGATAAATTGTATTATGATTTTGAAGCGGTATTCATTTCATGCATGAGTTGAACGATGAGAATGATATTGTCACCAACGGCGCTTAGGCCAATCATTCGTATCTTCGTGTCTACAAATTTACATTTGATTATATATATTGATGTCATAATTCATAGTATCAATTAACGATCCGATCTATGAACTCTATTCGAGTTCTAGTAAATCATTATTCATTCTTTAATACCTCATATCAAATAAGAACACATGTATCAGAACGATGTATAAAAATCACTATGAATAATTATAATAGTAAAAAATAATTATCAACACGCCTAGACTTGATTTTCACTCATGTTATGAAATGCAAAAATCAACTGGACTGATCATAACACCGAACATAAAAAATGATGAAGAACGTGAAGACAACAAACCTTTATTACATTCCACAAGCATACATTCAATGATAGTCTGACATGGCGCGTCCTAACCGCTATAATATAAGCAACCAATTAATTCAACCTACATATTCCTTAAGACGGAGGACTGAGGTTGTGTATGGTCCGCGTTAGGTAATCATACGATTTATTTTCAATCGTAGATCTACGCATACACATATTTGTGACCACCAACATGGGAATGGAATCGAAAAATACCTTGCCTTTATGAGAGAAGCATTCAGACTTGAAGTTCCTCTTAATTTTCGTCTCTTCTGAAAATCTTCTCGACGCTAAAAGCTGAACGTTTGGACTCTCTTGTTCATCAGCCTCGTGAAGACAAAATCTTCCTAGAAATGGGCACCATCATTTTTTATGAATCGAGATTGCTTGAGATTGAGAATTAGTCGGACATTAGTCTGTTCTTGTCCACTATTCTCCTTATGAAGACGAAATCACTCCAATTTGCTCTGACGAGACTGTGTTCGTGCATCTCGGCTGTTTAGACATTATGTCCCGACAGGCATATTCAGATTACCATTATCTGTTAACTCACAAAATACTTCCATTTTCTAAATTAGTTCTGGATATTGGTTATTCAACGAATGATCTGTCCTTCATGCTGTCATAATGACTTGGACGTTCCTTTAATAAATCGTGAGCGTCAAATCAAAAGGTTTTTTGTCGTCTACTGGCATATGCTGTTTGTAAGACATTCAATTAAGACTGACTTATAGAGCGTATTAAGAGATTATGTTGAGTTGGACATATTATCACGAGTTCCTGATGTGGTCAAAACAATTTTACCTTGGTAACCACCCTGATTTGTTCATCATGAGAAATATGTTTTTGAAATATATGACATTATTTTGCAAAAATACAAATAATTTAACAGTATATAACTTATTTCGTAAAGTATAATTGCAAAATAAAATAGGAAAAACTCGATTTTTTTCTGCCTTTTTAAAAATATCGTCTTGTCGGTTTCGCCTTAAAATCTTCAATATTATTCTCTTAGCTTGCAAATACATGTGTAATGTCCACATAATAATGAAATCGTTCTCAAACGTGATATCTTTCTTTCATTGTTTTAAAGGCGTTATAGCACGTTGTCTAAGGTGGAATAGAAAATGTGACCAACTGCAATACAATCACAGTTAATCACTATAGGGAGTTCTGAAAAGGATGTACGGAGTTGGTTAAGTTTCGCAAATCCGTTTTCATTTCTCGGATGATGTACATATGATCACACATAAACAGGTACCACAGTGCGTTTATAACAAAAAAGTGCTTCTCCAAAAGTCTCTTCTTTTCTCACTATGATCTGCTCAAGTTCACAACCAAAGTCAGTGTCGTAAGCTTTAATACATATGCTTCTAAAAAAATATTAATAGAAATATTTGCACACGCCTTCATTTCTTTCAACTTTCAACCTCAAAGCTCCAAAATTAACTCTTGTCTGTTCGCTGTATCGTCTGCCTAAGCCACTGTCGTCTGCTCTCATTTCAGAAATCAATAGCTTCCTCTTTGAGCAATGGAACATTGTTAACATAGTGACATTTAAGAAGCCATTTATTATTAACAGCGGGCTATAACTAGGATTCGTAGGCAAGATGTCAGTTGATTATGTATTAATTTGAACCGTGTGTTATTTCTCAAGAATATGACGCTCTGTTAAAAGAAAATTTCGTTTGAAATGTCAAACAGTAAATGAATTTGTTTTTATTTGAATTGTATCGTCTTTATTGCTTTCCCCGTCCATTGTTCATGACCACGTGATTGAAATCACCTAATTACTCAAATTCTACATATAGCATTTTGAGTTGCTGTTTCGTTTCTTATGTAGATTAGTATAGTTTTAAGGAGGTAACAAAAAGATTCATCGTGTTTGATATAATGTAGTTATTTTAAGTCAAATTATTCATATATTTTTAAAAAAATCAGAGTAAGTCGAATTATGTATTTTAACATCAAATCGTAAAACCAAGATAAAGACACTGAACTGCAGATATATCGAATAATTATACCAATAAAACTTTTTTTCAAAAGAAAAATATCCAAGTGTTATTTGTGCCAACACATAAAGTGATAAAACATCAGTTTGACGGTTTGATTTCTTTTGCACTTGCGTCCTTGAACGCAATACTGTAGTTTGTAATTTGAGTCAATAAAAAAGAAATAAAACATCCTTTTGTCGTGATTTACACACGTCGGTCTGTTTTGTTAGGGATTCCGTGTCTTGTCACGTGTTAAATCATTTCTTTTTGCTCCACCCATGCCGCAAACAAATTACGGTTTCCATGAAATATGGTCTGCCAGTACTTGGAGGAGTCATTTTATCTTTCTCTTCAACCGTTTATAAACCATCGTCATCATCGTCTTTGAAATTACAAGGACGAACTATTCTAAATTAGAAATTGAAATTAAATACAAACAAGCATCTGGTTTTTAATTTTTTTACATGTATGGCCTTGCTATATTGCGTGAACGTTCTTGAACTCACATGATTGGCTTGACTGCAAGGCTAACGAAGTCAAAAAGTCTGACCCTTGATAATGTTTGTTATGTTTCCAAATTTGACACAGACGCCCGTTGATGATCGTAATTCATTTTTAGACGATACTGACTCATATGTAACACAGAATTTCAAATGTAGATGCATCTTCAGGTCAAATAGGGTGCACTTGCAATGATGTCAATTTCAATGAACTTATTTTTTAAACGAATAAAATTGTGCATGCATGAATGAAAAGGATAATCTAACTTTCCTGAGACAACCCACTTTCAATTAAAAATGTATGACTGTTATAATGTAACGCTTTGAAAGCAGTTCAAAGCCATAAAAGATAACCAATGCCTTAAGAGCCTCATTCGTTGCCGCTCAATTCAATTTCTCTTTGCATGGTAAGGGCTTATTAGGGGCCAACCTTTGACATCGTCTTTCCTGAGGCTGTTTAACTTTATCGAAACGTTACTTTGTTCACAGCCTGTGCAGTCGTAATAGTTTGTAATAGGAACTCTTTTAAACGTTTGAGCTTGCAATTAGATTTTCTTAACACAGTTCCTCTATAAACCATTGGATATGATTCCAATGTTCCTGGTTTTCTTCTAATGGTCTGTTTTACAACTTCTTCCTGCAGAGATGCCTTTATTCATTCACTCGTTACGTTTTACAAGTGTCTCCTACGTGGATAAATACGTTTTGACTTCAGTGATGATTCACGTATTAGTTTAATAGTGAAAAATAATGTTATTGAATTAAAGTGTTGATAGATTTCTAAATATCAACTTATTGTGACAAACACACGATTGTCGTATTCATGATAATTTAGATCTGTCTAATCGAAACCTGATTGTAATACACTTCCAATTCCATTCAAAACTTACAAAATATCAAAACTGCTATAAAGTTATTTATTTGAAATATAACCTCTTATTTTATCCTTTTTCGATGTTTGTTTAAACATAAACTGTACTTGAATTTCGTTTCGAAAATATTAGGCTTTATAAACAAGCCTTAAACACGTTATTGTTCAAAATATTGTTAACGTATGTCTTTTAAAAGTAAATTAGCCATGGTATGGTTTCTAACACTATTGAATTAAGGGTTTGATTGCATTACATACAGAGAAGACGTAACAGAGCAAGAAAAATGACAGTAGGAATGAAACAAAGAAATATTCAAGAGTATGAGAAATCTATGAACAAAGCAAGGATTTTAAATATAATATCCCCTTATCACCCTTAAACATCGTACAACAAATTTAGTTGAGTTTCCTCTGTTTCAGATGCATCGGACGACGCGGTTGAAGATAACGGATCTAAATCCGCATGTAATATGCGTTCTGTGCGGGGGATACTTCGTGGACGCCTCGACCATTATAGAGTGTCTCCACTCCTGTAAGTCTCTCAGCCATCGTTTAATTCTTCCCTCTTGATCGATTCAATCTTAGGGTTGGTTCGGTGATTAGCGCTACAGGAAGCTGTTGTCTGAATCCCTCCCACAAATGGTTCAATAACATTTTGACATATATGATATTTTACGTACCATGAATAACCTAATTAGCACTGGGAATATCTCACCGGAAGGGTTTGCTCATTGGTTAGGGTTACCAGGTTGCCTGGACAATATTTTGTGTTACACAAGTTGTTGTACATAACTGAGGTAGTTTTTTCCCGATGTAATTTCTGCTCAAGTAAAGCCTGAGGTGGTAAACTTTGAAATAGAACTTATTTCTCCCCGCCTTTACGGCTTTGCCGTCTTAACTGTAAGTTAATTTAGTCTAAGTTCATTCATGGGGCTAGTTTCGATCGTGTAAGCACCTTGTGAGAGTCTTAAAACCCGACCCAAGATCATGACATTCATTTGAGTTTCATAATCCCATCTTCGTACCGATATGTGTTTCAATTAGCCAGCCATCACCATGCGATCATATGTATACTAATATCGGAAAGTTCCCGTAGCGCTTATATATACAACCCCTCTCCATTTGGCCGAATTATGGAATCATGTTTGATTATAAAGGATGGTATGCTAATTTGTAAACTTGCTTCAGTTGATGAAACTTCTTCATTGAACCTCCCTGCTATTTTTAAACCTCCTATCTCCGTACCATGCTATTTTCTTTTATAGAATCAACCCGCATGCTTCGTACAAAGCTTTCTAGCATTGTTTCGGTAAAGATCAAAGGCGCCGCCTATCCTTTATTCGGCAATAAAGTATAGTTTTTGAATGACGTCACGAAACAATGATCTATGACGTCAACAACAATAACGTTATGACGTCACTAGTTACGGCCCCAGTCGAGCATGCTCAAGTCACTGCCAAATTCGATTAATTTCATTTAAGTTTATTTTGGCTGAAATGTAATTTACACGAGTTAAAATCGACATGCTAGAAAAGAAATAGAGTAGCCTCAACCATCATGTGTTTTGCAATAAAGTATAGTTTTGCCCTGAACTATTATCAACGTCAAACCACTCGGCCTTCGGCCTCGTACTTTAACTATAATAGTTCAGGGCAAAACTATACTTTATTGCAAAACACATGATGGTTGAGGCTACTCTATTTCTTAATTGATAGAATACTTTGACCCCAGCCTCCAACCTCTTACCCTATACCACCAAAATCATTTATTTCCCAAACCCTGACCAGAAAAACCTCACCCGTATGCATTGCTCAAATCCTGAATATCATGTCACCCACTGCACATATTTCCCCAAGGAGGGCCCCCGTCTCGTCATGCGGATCTCACTGATTCTAATTCAATACAGCCGACCCCGTCAATCCAAGGATCACAGCTATTCTTCAAAATGTTTCCTCGACATACGATTTCTACAAGCCCCTTGTTTCAATGCCCCAATCTCATGCAGACCTTAGAAACAACCCCGCTTCATCTTCATCCACTGCCAGTCACAATACATTACTCCTTATCTCCAATGTCAGTTGCCACCCCTTCTGACGTATTACGTTAAAATCCTTCCGTCCCCTCTTCCAACCCCAATCACCATTCACAAATCCCCTATCTCCCTCTTACACATCGCATCCTCATAGAAATCCCCGTTCACCCTAATCTTACAATCCCAATTCTTTCCCTTATGCCAGCTAAATTTAGCCACGGTTCGATTTTTCTTCACGTCTGTACAGAGAAAGTGTTGAAATTGTTGGCTAGGGTAGTTTCGAGAGGGCATCGTGAGTGGAGGACGTGTTTAACTTGGCTGCGGTTTGTATATAGAATTTGCCTTCGTCTGAGTTTAAAGACGACCAGGGCACTATGGAACGTAAGGGGTCTCGTTTAAGGCAAGTAATGTTGCCACTTACGTCGTATTTGTGTCTGGCTGTGAAGTAAATCTTCACAGAGTGTCTCTGGATCTATTACTCTGGGTTAAAACTGCATGCTAAAATCAAGCGCGGTCAGATGTAATGGACCATTGTAACAACTCTATCATATGGGCGAATTTGACCCTTTTGTTCATCTCAAATTTATGCAATGAGCTTGGTATGCAATGCAGCTTCGTGAAGATTTCATTCTCAACTTAAGCGCAATTATGCATTGATAATTTCCTCTGGTGAAAAGTTCTTTATTTTTGTCCCCCCTTAGGTGACATATGATTACTTTTACTTAATATGCTCCTTTCAATAATTCAAAAGTACTTACATGTTTTATGTTGATCGTAACTTGATTTGTTTTGCTTAAATATTTTGATTTGAAATTTTTTGGAAAAAAGTGCATCAGATATTATTCTCTTTTGGCATATTTGAAGTTAAATCATTCACATAATGTTTATCAAATTATTGAAACATATTGTTATAATTTAAAGTCGATCGTAGTGCGATTTGTGTTATTTATTTATTTCAGTTTGCAAGACATGTATCCTGAGATACTTAGAGACGAGCAAACTCTGTCCTATCTGTGACGTCATGGTTCACAAGACACGCCCACATCAGAATATTAGGTACGATCCCACAACCTGATGTTTTCGTGACATGAAGTGAATTCTTTCTTTGTTAAATTGTTATATGTTAATTATTCTGTTACGATATTCGTCATATAAAATGATGGAAACAGTCGTATAGAGCATGAATAACGTATTTTGTCATTTCATTACATTGTGTATGACATTTATTAAATACAATTTATTAGCTGATACGATTTGAATAGGCGTCCCTTTTATCTCCTTTATATGTGTTATGTTACAGAGCTGACAAAACCTTACAAGACCTCGTCTTCAAACTGGTTCCAGGCTTGTACAAGAGTAAGTGAGATAACTAAGATATTTACCATCTCGAAGTGGATATTTGACATCCCCAACGATTTTCGATTCCAAAAATGTAATAAACATTGTCCGTAGCATAATGTTTCAAATTAATATTGTAATATTAAATCAGAGTCAAGATTTATGTTATCTTGGCATAACATTAAAAAATTGGGGAATAATGTGTCATTATAAAGTTTTTACAATTGAATGTCATTTTCTAATTTTGTTGAATTTATTATTGAGACATTTTATGCATTTGATGTTAAAGCCTTTTGTTCAATTTGCTATGATTGTGTATTATAAAACAATAATGAACATTTCTCAAAATTAACAAAATCACTGTAGCTAAATGTTTATAGTCTGTTCTCTCTGTTGTAGACGAAATGAAAAGAAGGCGAATGTACTATGCCTCAAACCCGACCAAAGGTGAGTGCTCTCATAACAATTCTATTATTTCCGTATTCATTAAAATTTAGTGTTGCATTTCGTCGACTCTTGAATTATTCCCATAGGCGAGAAGAACATCGATAGTCTTATGTAAATCTGTTTGGTAATCTCTGTTTATCCAGCAACCTCTCTCTATGTATTGAGTTGAGTGTCAAGCTATGATCTACTATTTGTGTTGTTCACAAGCGATTCGAAAGTCGATGAAATATTCAAGATATACTTTTATACTAAAATCCACAACGGTATGTCCAGTAACCTCCATGCAATTAACTCGTTGTCCAGTGACCCCAACTCATTGAGTTAGTTGTCAGTAACCTCTCTTTGTTGAGGTTGTTGTCCAATAAGCCTTATTTATTAAGTTTGTTGTCAGTAACTTCTATGTATTGGGTTGGTTGTTGAATAACCCCTGTGTATTGAGTTTGTTGTCAGTCACCTCTACGTATTAAATTTGTTGCCATGTATCTTCTGTGTTCTGAGTTTATTTTCAGTTACCCCTGTGTATTGAGTTTGTTGTCATTGACTTCTATGTATTGAGTTTTTTTCAGTTACCACTGTGTATTGAGTGTGTTGTCAGTAACCTCTATGTATTGCGTTTGTTGTTAGTAAACTTTATGAATAGAGTTTGCTGTCCTATAACCCTTGTGTATTAAGTTTGTTGTCAGTAACTTCTATGTATTGAGTTTGATGTCAAGTAGCTTCTATGTTCCGAGTTTGTATTCAGTTATCCCTGTGTATTGAATTTGTTGTCAGTAACCTCTAGGTATTGAGTTTGTTGTCAGTAACCTCTATGTATTGAGTTGGTTGTCAGTAACTTCTATGTATTGAGTTGGTTGTCCAATAACCTCTGTTCAGTAAATTGGTTGTCCAGCTATGATGTACTATCTGTGTTGTTCATTACCAGACGCCCCCAAGGCGCCGAGCGAGGCGAGAGGAGATGAGATGGCGGAGAGATTTATCTACACGGCGGACGAGAACATCAGCCTGTCCCTGGAGTATTGTCAAGAGTAAGTAGCTACATTGTATACAGGGAGATTGTGCTACAGCGAATAGCAATTGCCTCTGAAGAGAGCGAGTTAAATGAGAGAGAAGTTATATAGCAAGTAGCAAAGAAAAATGTCAAATATTTATCTGAACACAAGAAAGAATATTAGCTATTACTTCGAGGTTTGCCACGAATGTATAAAGGAGGAAATAGAAATGAGAACGAATGAAAACCAGTAAGATTGCAGGGAAAGTGAATTAATAGGTAGCAAAGATATAGAGGACGAAATTACAAGCTTTACCTCAAGTTTTGTTTATCCTGAGGTATTACGTATTGAAGAAGCGATATTCGTTCATATTATATTCAACGAATAGCGGCGATGTTAATTACAATTACTCATGGAACAGTGAGCGACATTTACTACGTTGCAAGGTAATTATGTCAAATATTAGATAACCAGGGCACGTGATAATAGCCTATACTTCAAGTTAAGAGTAGCGACGTTTACAAGACAAAATAGTGAAAAAGGGTGGTGGTATAATAATCCTCATTTTTTAAAGATGTAAACTCATTTAATTTATATATCCTTTAGCTGTAAACTGATTTTTTTATAAAGGATACGCGAACATCCTTCTCTCGAATTGTCAGTGCTAGCGACGTATATAGATAAGTATGCTATACAGCGTGTAGCTATTTCAGTCCAACGAATTCAGAAAAGTACATGCACTGGTGATTTAAAGTAAACGTCAATACTACAGCAAGAGATTTATCTTGACAGGGCATGCAATCATTTATGCAAGCATGGATGCGATATAGAGAGTAGCATATTTAGGAGATAAATCCCTTCTGTTTTTTATTTTGGGGTTGTATGTCGTGCATTTTTCACCCCTAAATTTAATTTCAAACCGAGCTTGCGAGGTTTGAAATGTTTATTTAGGGGTGAAAAATGCACGACATACAACCCCAAAATAAAAAACAGAAGGGATTTATCTCCATTCTAACATGACTAATTAGAAATATAATGAGGAACTAATTTGCCTTGCGCAACAACAATGTGATTAGGTCGAACCAGTACAGACCGGTTCCACTTGCTTTCGAAACTACGGTTCAGTTTATTTTCAAAGAACACTCTTCAATAATTAAAAAAAATATCAAAACATAAACCAACAGGTTTTAAATATAACCCTTAAGTATTTATTTCATTGAGGATAAAATCAAGAAAAGACAGATTTTTTTTATCCCGTCAGAGTTACGTTTTTCACGTAAATACATAGGACACCTATCACCCCTACAATACCGACAAGGACTGACCAAATCAAGGGACGTTACTCTTAAAGTAGTTGTTTACTGCTAGCGCTAACTTCTCACGCAAGATGTGATTGAATAAACGATCAAGAAAGCTTTATAGTTTGTCATGGTTGAATACACTGTCTGGAAATGTGGTCACTTATGAATGAGAGGGGGGGGGGGGGGAAGGGAAGGAAGGTTGAAGAATAACGTACTGTTCTCTGTTCACTTGACGAATCGCTATATTACCGCGCGTTACGGTAAGAAGCGAGCTCGGTTTGAAAATAAATTTAGTGATAAAAAAAGTAAACTACTTCGACTAAAAATATACCACAGGATGGATTTATCTTCTAAATTACATAAAAAAAATACAGTATTCTCAATGTCTGTATAAAATTGATTTAAAATTAATTTTGCTGTTGTCTGTAAGGCGACGAAAACATTAAGTTCAGCGAATGGAGTTTGTAAACGTGCGCGTATGAATGTGAATCGGTCGTAAATATTTAGAGGTGATTATAAGGGAAATAATCACTCCAAAATTGATTGTGGTAACCAATCAGAAAGCGGTATTTTCATTCTAGTTTTCGTGTCATGTTAGAATTATTCATTGAATAGCAGCTATGCACACTGCAGTTTCCATATTATAAAGTAAGCATACATGTGGAATCAATCAGAGAAAATTCTCTGCACAGCGGACAAGAACTTAAAAATGTACCTTGAATATAGCCAAGAACAGATTGTTACATATAACAGATTTCTGTAGTAGTTATGTTAAAAGGAATGCATATATGCACATTGCAGTTTCGGTGTAATTTAACGTTGCAACTAATGTTAGGGAGAGTTTTGGTATGAAAGACGTTACCATCTTATGCAAATTGATACGGTTCAATAAGAGTTTATAATAGAATTAGATAGCTTTACGGGGAAATTACTTTAAAACAACAACGAAACATCAAGCAATTCTGAAAACGGAAAACGAATGATTCTGAAATCCTAAATCATGAATAATCAATAAAGAGGCTTGTGGATATACCCTTTGTAAGGTGCGATGACATTTTGAAACGTAAAAACATAACATGTAAGTGATACTTGTTCATGGTCTGAAGGAATCATATAGGCTTAAATTATGAGGCCAGGGACACATCTTCGTTTGTGCAAGTTGTCAACAGGTTTTACTTTGATTCAAAGCGCCAGTGTAGTTGCATGCTTTCCCACTGTGTTAGTAGTAGCCAACGTGATTCGAGAGAAAAAGAAAGGTAATCTAGAATCGAAATCAACGATCAATCGCTGGTTTGATCGCTTTGCATAGCATCGCGCTCTTACAGAGATTATGATAACCACCCCTTGGGGATAAATTATGATAAACGATATCAATATTAGATATTCAGCGAATCGTCTACTCACAGTCTTTTACGCCAAAACAACTCCCCAAACATGTCTTTCTAGCCGCGCTTATACTTTTATAAATGTACATACGCTGACGAGATAAATTGCCAGTTTAATCGGTCTTTGTGGTGTTTATTTCTACAGTGTCAGTCTCTCTGACCTTTCTACTGAGAGCGTCTATACTCACGTTACCGTCTTGTCAATAGAAACCTATAAAGAAGTAATACAAATTGGCGATTTTGTATCAATACATCGCAATACAATACTCTGCCTCTAAACTGACAATTTTGTTTTGTGGCAGAGTAATTATTATGGCCTACAAAACATTATAGCTTTGTTTTTCTTATCATTTTCAATTTAAATGAACAAAATTACAAACACATTTATGATTTTAATGGAAACGCAGAGTTTGTTTTGTTTGTTAAAATTTTGCACAGAGTTTTAAAAAAAAATTTTTGCGACTTTTCCTGATTACATGTCCATTCATCGAAATTTGTCAAAACTGGCCTTATACAATGAATTAATGACAGGCGATACTGTGCTGTGCTATTCCATCTTACTTTTCCATTTCGTTGTGAACGAAACCGTGTAATATTTTACGAACGTACATGAGAAATGAGCTTTTATGTCCATGAAACCAAATACCTGTATTATATTACTTTCAAGTAAAGATTGAATAAAACAGGTCTCTGATACTTTTTGCTTCTACCAAGAATTTGACAGAATTCTAAACTTGAGCACATCAGCTTAGAAAAGATGTTCTTCACGTAGATCAAGTAAAACTTAAAACATTTCAAGAATTTTCTTTTTGCGTTACCTGATAAGTACGGCCTACGGGCTTCCAAAGAATCTTATAAAATGTGAAACCTTGCAATTTAAAACAATCTCCAAGGGACTGTGTATAAGTCTAGTATATAAGCTGAAGTTTACTGTGCCTCACGTTGGGATTTGCTGGAAACATCCTGTACGTACGTAGGAAATTCACAATTACAGCATTACACTGTGTTTCCGTCTGTCAATCACACGACATAGCAAAACGCCTGCTTCAAGTGGACAACTTTTTAGAGTCTCCAGCATCTAAATCTTATCAAAAATTCAAATATAAGAGTACTGAAGTCGATAGTATTTACAATCAATGCATTTTCCACCCGTGTTAGTCCTGCCCTGTTGTGACAGCATCAATATTTAAGGATCACGAACAAAGTCTATATGCCATTAAGCCAATCTAGATAACTGAATTTCCGATTTCTTAGAAACTAATTTGTCAGTTTTATTTTCTTATTATCTTATCCGAACAAAACTACAGTAGGTCTGTTTTGATATGTCATTATCATTGAAATTGAAAACCAAGAACGAGATCGGAAAATAGTTTTTATTCAATGAAGTAGAAATGACATTCCAAACTAAACCTCGAAATTTCTGCATTTAAGTATCCTGTGTACGTGAAAAACCACATCATTTTCATTTTCCACGTAGTTCTATTTTAATAAAATATTCACTGTGATATACATGTATTTTGTATTGTATGATTTGTATTATTTCAGTGGCATTCCTGATCCAAAAGTCCTACGACGCATGCGCCAAGAAAACCTACAGAAAGAACTGACAGAGACGAAAAACGGAGAAGTTAGTAAATTGATATCCTGACATAGATTTTGGATCTATAACATAGACATCGTAGATTACAGAGATTAGAGACCTACAGTTACACCGTACCGGTCTTACTATGTTACTCCGTATCGGTCTGACTGTTACACCGTATCGGTCTGACTGTTACGCCGTATCGGTCTGACTGTTACGCCGTATCGGTCTGACTATGTTACTCCGTATCGGTCTGACTATGTTACTCTGTATCGGTCTGACTATGTTACTCCGTATCGGTCTGACTATGTTACTCCGTATCGGTCGGACTGTTACTCTGTATCGGTCTGACTATGTTACACCGTATCGGTCTGACTATGTTACACCGTATCGTATGTTCAGTCGGTAGTCACAAGGCAAAAGTCTACGATATTCGTTGAGGTTTTGTCATTTTCGAATGAACAAACGAAATTGCAAAAGAATCATTTGAATACTTGGAAACTTCCAATATAGGCCACCTAGAAAATCTCTTTACCAAAACAATAAAATTATTCATATATTTTATGCTGTTGGGATTTTACTATAGGGTTTCAATGTTCATGGAATTGTATTTCGTATTGATGTTATCTCAACAAGCGAGATAGCCGCCAATAGACATTACTTTACGCAACGTCTAGTGATTATATAACTGACGGATTCAAAATGTTTTAGTCTTACTTCATTTCCATCTATTTTACCTTCCAGAAACGAGACATCCGCTATTTGCAGTGTCCTGCTGCGGTGACCGTTGGTCATCTGAAGAAGTTCCTCCGACTTAAATACGATCTGCCTTCTAACTATGTGGTATGTTATTTAAACTCGTTTTCAAGTTTATGAACTTTAAGTATTTTTTTCTTAACAGGACTCTCGAGGTCCTAACAAAATGTTCTTAAAAGAAAACCACGTACAATAATCAGCTCATGAAAAAATAAGGCTTGCAATACAAAGAATTTGAACCTTATTTAGGCCATTTGATCTTGATAGGGCCAATACTTTTCAATCAAAGAGAGGATTCTATTTTGTTATTTTTGTGGAAGCGATATCAGAGGTATTCAATATCTTGTGATTGCATTATCATAACTTAGTCCTGCCTAAAACATATGGAACTGGTATTGCTACATTTATTGTTGCTCAACCTATTGCTTAATGTATGAGTTGTTTATTGTCTTTCAAAGATTGTAAAGAACCCGTTTTATTTATTGATTCACATAATTAAGAAAATAATAGATTGGCGGACTCCTCTTGGTCGGTATTCTACAGTAGCTGAAATGTTGACAGGCGGCCCTTACTTTTATCTCATTGACCTTCACAAATCAGTTCTAGAAAGGAAAAATATTTACTTCTACATATCCTTTTGACATTAAATGAGAGAATACAAAAATACATCTTAATCTTATTTGGAATGATATTAGAAATCAGCGCTTTTTTTAGAAGTCACGGAATAAAAGAAAATTAAGATCACTTATAGACATTGAAAATTTGAAATATCTTATTCCTAGTAAGATATCGGTTTCATCATATTGTCCAAAGTTTTATTATTTCTAAATTACTAGTAAATGAAAATTTCCTATTTCGTGATTTTCAATTAAAGTTTTTATCAATTCTATTTCTGTTCCCTCAAACGCGTGTGAAATTAGCATTTATCTTATAAGGGGACAAGATATTTGTAATTTTGTAATCCTATTTACTGAGTAAGGAAATAAATCAAATGGTGTTAAAATATCACGTACTTCTTTCAAAGTGTTATCATGAACTCATTCATTGGATTATTAATTATATACGATATATCTGAATTTCTTCTTTCATTCTTATAATGCTGTCTTGGCTTGACCTTGTTGCAGTAGGGTTAAAATCAATAATTTAATCCGTTATCGCTTAAATTATGAAAACTTGCTAATAGAGAACATGTCGAGAGGAATCTTATCTTTAACAACAAGCCAGAGGAAACTTATCTTTGAACAACAAGCCAGCGAGAGCTGACTCGCTACATCTATTGCAGTGTCATTTATTGAGTCGTTTCTGATGAAGTCTAAATACGATTGAATAACCCTTGCCCTCAAATATGAATAAACCCTAGATTATATATATTTTTGTATAAAATCAAATTATTAATCCTAAATAAGACAACTAGTTTGATAAAAATATCGGCCCTATTTTTGTTCCAATTTAAACGTTATCTATCTCTTGTTCATAAGCCCTATGTTGTAATTCGAAACAACTACATTCCTTTATTTTTTCGATTTTAGGTTGATGTTTTCCATACAGACGAAGCACTGAGAGATTACTACACACTGATGGACATTGCCTACATCTACACGTGGAGACGGGTGAGTTTGAGTCTCCGCCAGGGGCTCGGCAACTTTGTCTGCAGTAGAGAACTGTTCTAAACGAAGTCAGGTTTTGGTGCAATGCTTCACCGTATTTCATGTAGTACCACCCATTGTTCGCTACTTCAAGCCAATGCTAGCAGGTTTTACCACATTACATAGCCACAATGGTGTTGCAATAATTCTATCAGCCGCGATATTAGTGAAATGCTCATTGAAAGCAGCGTAAAACCATATATCTATACCTGAAATTAACCATAACTAGAAAAAAACGATAATGTAATCAACATGTTACAATATGACGATATTGAATTGATTGATCTCAAATTTTAAAAAAACTTTTCAAGAAATGTCTAGGCATACTCAAGATTGTTGTACTTCACTGCCTTAAATTAGAAATACAGTTTCGAAATGTGTTAAGCGTGAATTTATTGGTAGAATGTCATTTCATCAGAAATCATAAGACAAGAATAAAACTGTCCTTTTATGCCATTTGATACTTAAGTAGTTAAATCATTTCAAGTAATAAACGCTCTCAGGGATATAAGGATCAGAATATGCAAATTTAAGGGCACTTTATTCCACATAAGAAAATATTCCTTAAAGTCAATAAAAGTATATTTAGCGCATGCTTCCATCAAAATTTGGTGATATTGAGAAATGAATCGAAGTATAATGATAATAATATTAACATAAGTGTAGTGGCGAAAATGAAAAGTTCTTGTCAACTGATTTTTTAAAACTAACAATGCGTTTTATCTGTTTCAGAGAGGCCCCCTGAAGTTGTATTATACCATCTACGAGAGAACTCTTAAGAGATCTCTCGTCTCGTCCACTACACAGGAATCTGACGTCTCAAGTGAAATACCAGCTAAAACTGCTAAGAAAACGGACGGGAATGACTCGGACGCAACCAAACCTGAAACAGCCAAACCATCAAGTGACCTCAAATTAAAAGACACTGTTCTTTCGAAAGAAAAATCGATTATTTCTTCAAAGGAAAAATCGGTTTTCGGTTCCAAAGAAAAATCGATCGTTTGTGCAAAAGAAAAATCTGTTTGTGTGAAGGACAAAACTGTTTGTGCGAAGGAAAAACCGAATGTTTTCTCAAAAGGACTAATGTCTGTGGTTTCGAAGCCAAATCAAGTCACAAATTCTAATGACAAATCAAGATCAACTGAACCAAAACATCTTTCAGTTGCTACGGTGGCGAGAACAGTTGCCGCCATCAAGGAACCCGACTCAAAAAAGCAACCTGAAAATAAGAAACCGGTTTCAGACTTCAAGAAACCAAACTCAGAACCTAAAAAGACTGTGCCAGACGTCAAAAAGGTCGCGTCTGAATCCAAGAAGCACACTCCAGATGCCAAAAAGAATGGCATTGAGGGCAAGAAGAACGTTGTTGATGTCAAGAAAGGTGTTCTGGATGCCAAGAAGGTTGTCCAGGAGGTTAAAAAACAAATTACAGAGGTGAAGAAACCCCTTCAAGAGGTGCGGAAACTTGCCCCTGAGGTTAAGAAAATTTCAAATGAACTGAAGAAACCGAATCCCGAACCAAGAAGAATCGAACCAAAGAAATCACCTGTTGAAATCCGGAAAACTGCTGTTGAAATTAAAACGAAAATGGCAGAACTCAAGAAAGTTCCAAACGATACCAAAAAGACACCAGAGACCAAGAAACTGATGGAAATTAAGAAACAGCAGCAAAATGAGCCCAGAAAAGTTGAAAATGGGAAAGTGAACTCCGAAGTTAAAAAATCGCATTCCGTTGGTCGCAAGCAGGCCGAACCAAAGAAATTATCACTGCCAAATATGAACGGACATTTTACAAATGGACATGGGGCCTATGACCTCACGAGAGGTCATCTCGACGAATCTGGAATCTTCAAAATTCCAAGACGAGATGAACCATTAAATCTTGTCAAAAAGGACAAATCTCAGCCGTTGAAACTAAACGGCGGCTTTAGTCCTCGTCCAGATATGAACGTGGTGACGTAAAACTTTAAAACCATGAAAATGTGACGTTATTTTTGACAGTGCTGATAATGGCGTTTAATATCATGTGACCGGTGGTGACCCAAATTGATGACCGTGGAATTGATTTCTGTTACAGTTTCTGAGAATGCTTTGTACAGATAAAGTACGATGTGTTGAGACGAGATTTTCTGAATTTTGCGGATACCTGTAAAGAACTTTCGATGTCATGTGTAAGTGTATATTATGAAGTTCGTGCAAGGTGAATTACATCGAGACATGTGAATATAGCTTGTGACTCATTTTTCAGACATAATCGTGCATCTACGGGAATATTCGTGAAATGTTCAACCCCCTTCGTAAACTTGGATACAAACAACCTTGTAATTGACAAAGGATAAAACACTGTGTTTACTAATAACGAAAAATGGGACACTGACAATGGATAAAATGTGTTGTTGACAAATGATACAAAAAACGTGTCATTGACGATGAAAAGAAATCATGTGTCGTTGACGATGAATAGAAATCATGTGTCATTGACGATGAACACAAAATGTTTCTTGACTGTGGATATAAATTACGTGTTGATAGAAATTAAGGGATATTTACCTTTCTTGTGGATGAATATCCGTATTCCAGAATGCCTTTACATTTCACTTAACGTGGATATGACAACTTCGTATGAGGCAACTTTTTATTTGAAATGTCCCTTTCAGCAATACCAAAGGAACTGTGTATTGGCGAAACCATGCAGTGTATCTAGTCTACATCTCTGTGTACCAATAGGAGAGAATTGGTGTATTTGGGTTGAACTGTGGTAAATTAGTCTTATCTTTGACCTAAACGAAAAATCCTGAAATTCAAGCTTTCAACCAAATTTAGAATTGTTGTCAAAATTCGTTTGCGAAAGTTTTTAACTGCACTTCTTCATTGAAAGGAATTGGTTTGAAAACAGGATTTTTTTTATGTTATGTTATTCGAGACCACTTTTTCATTGATACTATGTGGTGTGATTGATATGCACTTCTGTAAAGCTAACATTTGATTTCTTTGGTATTGGCGAAGAGGGAACTTGAATATACTTATAGGGTGTAAATATAATAGTGGAGTTTAAGGAAAGACACTGCCGTCACGGGATACCGCGATGCATTGACGTAATGAATCGTAAAATTAGTATAATTCGTAAATTCCTAATATCACTGTTTCGCGATCATAGTGAGACAGAGTTCATTCTTATTGGTTTTATTATTTAAGAACACTCAATGTTTAAAGTTTCACAAGAGATCAAATCAATTTTTGAAACTATCATTGCATCGGGTTATATCACTCTCTTTGAATCGGCGAATAAGATTTATTTTGCTTCAAATTAATATGTGAAATTTTCGAACTAACGTATTGTTTTAATTGGATTTCCACAACTATTATTGTTCATGTACTATTAATCGGATGCTTAAATATTGATGAGATGGAAGAGCTGAAAAGGACAAATCATTCGACGAAAACAAAGTAAATCGCATGGAAATCACGATTCTATTGTCGTAACGATACATTGATGCATCATTATATAAATTATCCATACACTTTCATACAATACAGTCAGCATGTAAATGTAGCACATATATATACATATTTTTCTCCTTATATTTAATTGAGATCGGGGAATCAAACATCTTTTTCATTTCCTGTGATTGCTCCACTTGAAATAAGAAGATGTGAATGATCCAACCAATACAGATAAGAAAAATCGATTATTGTATCGTGACATCGAAACATGTTTCTCATCATATTATATAGTTGCTGTATTTGAGATCAGAAAATGTATGGCACCAATCGAGACATTGAAGAAGTAACGATTACTGTATCGATGCATCGTGACATCCCAAACTGCCACTCTGTACATATACACGCCGTGGGTCTGAGACCGTTTAATTTATTTATTCAGTAGACTTAGCGCATCGCCTAGTGCTGAGTAATGCGTCTGCCAGTCATTGCAGTAATCATGTTTATAGTCGGGGCATTACAAGCCGTGATATTCCACTCCACGGACGTCGACAAATGGATAGTTGACGGGTGCGATATAGGCAATTTCTCTTTCATTTGTTATGGTTCGAGAATCCTTTTCGATTTATAAATTATAACTTGAGTATGTCTATAGGACAAACGTTATTGATGAAGATGAAAAGAATTATCGATTGAAAAGATATGAGCTTTAGATAGGATGCTATAGAGTATTTTTAATGATATAAGTAATGTATCCTTGTCGGTTTGTTCGAATATTGCAATATTGATAAGCTATTTATTTTACATAAGAGTTGCATAAGAGTTTATGTACATACTCAAGTTATATAATTCAAGTTGCAATGTTTCTGAATGAGCTAACATTAGAACCATGAATTTTTTTTCTTATATCAGGTTTATGCCAAAATTTTTATAAACGATAATTTTACCCTTCATCGCACCCAATAGCTAATCATGTTGTCCGATTTGACATATATTTTGATTTTATTTGGTTGAGTTATGAGTTATAAAGTTTTACCATTTAGATATCGTTATGTCCTTGTTTGTCTGTCAATTTGCTATCATCGTTATCAAACAGTATTCCTTTATCATTAAACCATGCACACGTAAATGGTATTTTTGCATGTGTACAATTGTATCTGATTTGGTAGGACTCATAATAGGAAATAAATATCTGATATCAATTTTGTGTTTAAGTTTTGTTTTGTGTAATTCAACATATGTTTCAATCCAGTATTGCAAACAACATGACATTCAAAAAGAAGTATACCTATCAATTTATTTTATCACGTTCGAATCAACAATAGTCTGTGCAACAGTCTGTAATCAGCAATAAAGAGGCAATAGCACGGTTTTTTTAAGGTTTATGCCAAATATATTTTCTTCAGACGGTCAACTACCCGATTATCCGTGAGGTATAGAAAATAATCTATTATCAAGCAAAAACCACTGGTCGCCATTTATGTGTGAACACCTTTTAATCATTTGAGAAAATGGATTTTCACAGCTAAACCGATCACGTTACGTTTGTTTTAAAATTGCTTCGTTTTATTTTTCGTGTTTGTGAGATCACTTTATGCATCTAAAATATAAGTGCTACTGCCCTCTAACAGTTGATACAGCAACGGTTCGGTAGCAGGGATTCATACCACTATAAGCAAAGCTGTAGACGTAGACCTTCAGTCCGATTGAAATCAACCAAGTAATAAATATTCTAAATATTGTCTCCACCGGGATTCGAACTTGATCACACAGAGAGTTTCATCTGCACAGCAGCCTGAGAACGGCCCAAATAGTGGCAAGTCTAGACTAAACTTTAGTCTATGAACAATTTTAATAATTAACTTTTCCTTCATCCATAATAATTTTCTTCGGGCTCCTTATTTGTGAATTCAGTCAATCTAGACTTGCTGAATATGGACCTAGACTGTATTAAATGCTCCTTTATATACACAGTCGTGAAGCAGAACTGTCGTAAGTTTTGACTGCGAATCTCAAAGCTTTCGTATCCCGGTTGAGGCAATTATGTTACTCTTTAAGTAACTCGAGAACACTGTCAATTTAGATCGGACGGTGTGGAGCTTTGTATTCCATAACCGTAGCGTCTTAATGTGAAATTGCGGGATAACACACGCGTAATTATTGCATCCCTTCAATTCATTGTGCTGAGAAAGCGTTTTACACAAACTTTGTCAAATCCATCAAAAACGAATGACGTACGTACTCGTACCATTTTTAAAAAAAATGTCCAACAAAGTAATTAGCAACTCTTCGAGTCAACATCAAACATGTTCAGAGCATTGTTGACGTGAAAATACCCTACAATCCCCTAACTCTTCTTAAAACTGTGACTGACATTGCGACATTACAAAATATGATATTTATGATATTGGTACAACTTGCAAGTAATAACTCCATTTATCATATTACTCCGAATTAAATGCTCACAAAACATTTCATTAGGAAACCGTATTTTATAAAATCTGAATGAAGACAGAATGGGAAAACTTGAATAGTTGAGAAGTATCAAAGTATAATTTGTCAAAACTCTCGGGGACTCCACCCTGACAATTTCCCGTCACTAGGACTGCTATCTTAATCTCATGAAATAAATGCGGAAATAATTCTTGACGAGAAAAGAATTATAAGATTGTTAATCCCGTTAACATGTATCTGCTGTAGGGTTTGAATTTAGAGACATTTCGTTTCCGAAATTGTCACACGGAAAAAGACCTCACTTGCATGGCAAAAAAAGTTACACAGTCGACTCATGACCCAAAGATCATCATCTGTCTTGTATACCACAAATCTCTGGATTTTGGTTGAACCGTCGGACCATGAATGTCGAAAGTTCTGAAACAGTGAATCACGATTAATGATGATTGCAAATTGTTTTATACTGAACTAATTAGAACTCTCAGATTTATTATTGTGTGCATTAGGTATCATGATCATCAAGATAGCTGTTCTCAAATCATCTGAATTGCACAGTATTACCAGGAGGACAGCCCCCTTGCCCCCTCATCACATTCCATCCACCACCCTTCTTCCCCTACCCAACACACACACTAACAAAATAAGGAATATGCTCTAAGTTGGTATCTGTAGACTAAAATTTAGGCAATGAAAAATTTTAATAATTAAATGTTCCTTCATCCATAATTTATTTTTTTGGGCTCCTTATTTCATATGTGTATTCAGTCAATCTAGACTTGCTGTATGAGGAACTAGATTGTATCAGAGGCTCCTTTATATACACAGTCATGAAGCAGGACTATGGTATCTGCTACTGTTCGCCTTTTTAACTGCGCCAACTCAAACCAATTGTTTGGCTCCAAACTGAACCCCCTATGCTTCCTTAAACTCCGAAAATTTAACAAGCAAATTAATCTCCCCGAACCGCCTCCCAAAAACAATTCGCAGATTCAGTACTCGAAACCTCTCTCCTTCCATCTGCACCATTGAACCATGTCATGACAGAAACTGCTCCTCTCCATCCGCAATATGGCCTCCATCCTCCAGGAGTAGAAACAACCGAAGAAAACCCGAAACCCTCTTGTCTAGATTCTCAAATATGATCCTTAATTCTCAATTACACCGTTCACTTCATATCTCTACTCTGAACACCTGCTACAGACTCCATCCCCTAACGCTCAATCTTGCTGAAAGGTTTGTAGCCCTTGTTTTTAGATAAACAAAATATACTCACGAAAAATGATATTTCCAATTGCAACATACTTGTTCTCAATCAAAAGTTGCAGTCTTGAAACGAACGTGCGATGATCGATTCAGCCATGCCAATACATATCCTTACCTTAAATGATTAAAAGGTGTTCACGCAAAATTGGCCGCCAGAAGTCTTTGCTTGATACTTGATTTCTTATACGATTACGGATGACCAGGTTGAGCAATGAGATATTCAACCCTCTGAAGTTAATGCATTTTGCATAAACTAATATCTTTAGGGGAAATTTGAAGAAATGTATATCGTTCATAAACATGTTATTGTCGCTTTAACGCGTCAGTACATGTTGTCATCATAGCTTCTGTTCATAACTGCCTCCTTTCATATATATATGCAACCTTATCAAGTACAGAAAATCACATCCAATACTCGAAGACACTCCACGTCGACACCGCCCTTCCCAAACACTCCCGCATCCCCTCATAAATCTTCGAGAGAATGCGTTTGTCACTTTATATTTCATATTAATTACAGGAAAAAAAGCCCACGGAGTTGGTATTAGCAAACGCCTAGACAAGTATTAGTATTATTACCAGAATACATCTTTCGCAGACACAAGTGTTCAAATACTATGTATGGCATCAATAATTTAAAATAATTTGTATCAATACTCCGTATCAGTAAGCCTTTTTCGAGAACAGTTTGCCTCTTTCAATGCCTCAGGGACAAATGCATACGATGCTGAAACTGGAAGACCTTAGCATCGTTTTAGCATCGTTTTAGCATCGTTTTATCCACCAATCCTAAACAAAAAAACACTAGCAACATCCCTACAATCCACCATCGTCACAATTAAACACAACCGATCCCCATTCCACCTTTAACCCCCCTTGGAGATAGTTTATGATATAGGTACCTTTAGCCTTTTTTTGGCTATTACCTGTTGCTTCTTAAAGAGGCATACTGTATGTTGTTTGGGGTCAAATATGTCAAACTTCATAAAGGGTGTTATTTCATCGACAAGTGGTTGGTTTTTTTTTCTGAAAATTAACATATCAGTGCTTATCATTTCAAATAATGACATCAGACAGGGAAAATGACTCAAACGTAATTTTGAAAAGTTATTTACAGCAGACACAACGAGGTTGGTATTGCTTCGTAAGCCATTTAACCAATATGTGAATGGGACGCTGAATTTCGATTTCTTTACATTTTTGACCGTTTTGAATTTACAATCGAGAACAAAAACTGTCATGATTTTAGCATTTGAGAAATAAAGATGCAACTTCAGTTTGGTGATTTGAACTTAACCCTCTCCTCCCGAATCTTTCCTCGCCATCTATACAGGTAGCGTTCATCAGCTTCTCTTTGTCGCAACCCCATCTCTGTATTGGCGCAGTTGGCAACGACTTCAAAGCAACCTCTCCTTTCGCCTCATCGTTTCCCCCATAATAATGATAAATCAACACTCCTTTTGGCAGTCCCTTTGAAACTGGCTTCGTAAAATAAGTCGTAAATATATTTCATATTTTAACAGCTTCGGTGTATGTATATACACTTGTAGCGTTTTGCCATATTTTTCGAAGTAATCTTAAAGAACTCTTTATTCTAATTACTTTTCTCTTAAAGAAGCCTTATCGTTATCATTGTGTTTCAAGCTTGACACAAACGCTTAACAATTGATTAAGATATACTCTTTGAAATAATGTTAAGTCTGTTAAATACGTTTAACTCAATTATTTTACTCCTTCTTTCTTATTACATTGGCTTGATATTCGACATTGAATAATGTAAGTATATAACTTGGAATGAAAGTATGTTAATCGCAGTGATTATTTGAACCTTAGATGAAGTGCAACTTAAATATTTTTTGATATAAAATAGAAGCAGTGAAAATTCTTCCTTTGTATTTTGACTATATTTAAAAAAAGAATTTCAAAATATATAATTATGGGATCTTTTCTATAGAATTGATATGATAAAGGGAGCATACCAAAACATTTCAGCAAACAAAGCGCATAGGTACAATTAAATTGAAATTATAAATAAAAAAATGATTTTTGTTTTTAACTTCTGTACAAAACTATAGCTAAGGATTCTCCGGCAAAGAATAGCATCAAAACCTGATAATCATAAACACAATAATATTATTATCATATTTATTTTCATATTTCACTAATATACGAGCATTAAAACTGGGGCCACTACTTAGTTGTTTGGCCGGATCAACATAGAAAAAATATAATGATGGTTTAATGGCAATCATTAGGGTAATATCAGTTTTCAAAGCTTTACGTCATTAAAAAAATTGATTATTTTACAAGGGAAGTAAGTTTGGCCACCAGTCGAATTAACAATATGAATGAAAAAAAGAAAAACAAGGATAAATCTTTAAAAAGATAAGCATTGTAACAAATACACAGAGTTAGATTTTTATCAAAGCTTTGTGGACAAGTTGGTAAACTGTTAGTACGGTCAGGCCTGGCGATATTGCCTGAATCTGAGGATATAGGTTCGAATCCCGTAAGTTATTGGATTAGAAAAGGCACAATAGTTTGTATCACTGAACTACAATGTGATCACAAATATAACAATGTAAAACGCGTATTATGATTAAGTAAACACATAAGTATTTTTTAAACCTAGTAAAGTAACTCATATATTATTTTGGTTTCCACTATGCAGCAGTTAAATCAGAAAGAAACGAAACAAGATAATGTAAGTAAGTGTGAAAAATACAAAATAATTACATAAAAAATATAATTTCTATTAATGTAGTCAAGAATGGATTTGGTAAAATCTTGACCCAGGAGAGACCTGAAAAATGTATCCATTCAAATAATACGAACCGTTTATTTTGCTTACAATATTGTTAGAACTCATCGCATAATTTGTCAAACAATTACACAGAAAATGAGAAAAATAAAACATTTAAGAAGAAAAAAACTCGCATACCAATTCCACAACTGCCATAAAACAATATATGAGGGGGAAAGTAAGGCGATAAATAAAATAGTCCTGATAATTTTTCTTTTGAACTTTTGAAAACTTTTGAATTAAACGATCGTCACCAGAAATCCATAACTTCGTCTAACAACAAAACAAGAGGGCAAATCCATGAAATGTTAACAGTAATGTAAAGAATTACTATAACTTTTATGGGGTCAGAGATGTAAAGGATTTTTCAAATAAAGCAATCATAATTACACAGAGCATAACTTTGGCCACAACAGTGGGAAAACGGTAAAGAAACGAAAGAAGATTGACAAGTGGCAAAAATAAAAGGGTTAATTATCGAGATAAAAGATAAGTAAACAGGAAGAAAACACGCGAGACAACAGATAAACAGGCTTGATCATTGAGAGACAGGATGTGAGATAAGTAACAATTAGGTAAATAGATATAGCTGAGAGAAGATAGTACGCGATAGATACTTGTGGGGGGAGGGGGGAGGAATAAATCTTTATGAAAAATCCCTCCGTATGGAAATACACTGCAAGGCACAATTTGAGCAACAATTTCCAGCAACTGATATAAGACTTGCTACTAAACGCCAAAAACTTGGTTTGATTGCAGAGCCTTCTTGAAGATAATTTGCGACCTTGTTTGGATTTGTGAATTGACTTTCAAGTTCAGTTTAAAGAGCTGAAACATAAAAGGGTAGAGAAATGCTTAATTAGTAAGTGATACGTATTGACCAAGTCGTGCCTGCAGGGCAAGATGGTAACTTCATGGATATACATTTATCTTTGAGGTTTGGTTTAAATTTCGGTTTAGGGTTTTTACTAAACAAAATTTATGTTTTACTCTCAAAATGTAAAATGATACAAAACTATTTATTGACGATAAGGACAGAGTACTGTCTGAGGACATTATTAGGAAGTATTCTCTGTTTTTTAGACCAAAATTTAGTCTATGAAAAATTTTAATAATTGAATGTTCTTTCATCCATAATATTTTTTTTATTTGGGCTCCTTATTACATGTGTATTCAGTCAATCTAGACTTGCTGAATGTGAACCTAGACTGAATTAAAGGCCCCTTTATATACACAGTCATGAAGCAGGACTATCTGTTTTTGCTTGTCTGGTAAAATAGTGATAAAAATTATTACCTAAGAGTCTGTAAGTTCAGCACTGTTATTCTAATTTTTATTTGTTTTTAAAAATTTAGTAAGAGGGTTGAGTTAAAGGTTTCTTTTATTTCGAAAATTGAAAATTACAAGGATTGGTAACTCCATTTTGAAAACGATAGGACGTCAGAGTGATAGCGACTTAGATTTGAGTTAATGAATTATGTTATTCTTTGACGATCTAAATAGGGAAAAGTGCTGAAAACAATACTCATGTAATGAACACTTGTTAATCGTACTGGTCCATAAAGGATCTATTTTCATAATGATCGCCCTTGTGTCATCACACATTGAAGAAATATACCGATCATCAGTATCTTAAATTTCACTCACCTTTTTTCTCTACTACACGCTATTTCACAAAACAGAATAATTTCTCTTCACTGGAGGTCACAATAACGTTTGGAAATAACACAGTCAAGCTCTTTGATTATAGTATAGAGATTCAGATAGATACTTAAAACAAGACTAACGATTCAGATTTAAGGATTGTACCGTAGATATCGTTAGGGTACTTATAATCCTATTTAATTATTATTTGATTAATCAGAGACTTATCTACAAAAAGAGAGGTTCGGCAACGATCTTTTATTGGTTGTTCGTAAAATACCTTGAGATGCTATTTTTTATGTTAGGATCTCTGTGAGGGATTTTAATAACACATATACAAGTAAAGCGATTACGTTTGGTACACTGATCTTAAACATGTAATACAGAACTGGTACACCATGAGAAAAAGTATTTGTAACATTCTCTCTCAAGTAGGATAGTATATCACGGTGCATTTGAAATAAAATTGGAAATACAGAAAAAGACCTTTCACGAAAGTGACCGTGCCAAAATATTCTGGTATCACTTAAAGGTTATATAACACATAAGATCAATAAGTTAGGTGAAGACAATTGATTGAAAATAATACGCATAAAATTTCCGTAAATCTTTGGTTATAATTTGTAGTAGAAAATATATTGTGAAATTGTTCGATGTTTGATACTATAATGAATATCGAGATAATATTCTAGATTCTATATTCTATAGACATTCATGAATGAACAAACTGATCAAATATCTGTCTTATAAACGTCTACAATTTATTGCTAAATGGAAAACGAAAAGTGATTATTCAGAGAGCGATGATATTGTCCAAGTATTAAAAATATCGTTTATTATACCATGAATCATAACTTACAACATACAAGAAACTTTAAATATTATTTTTTTAATTATGTTTCAATAGTTTACAAAATTATTTCAACGTTTCGTCAAATATGTAAAATCCAATATGTGCAATAATTGCAGTTGCGGGTACGGGACCTTTTTTAAGGGAACTTGGGGCGAATTGCTGTATGGAGGGCAGATGACTTGAAACAGTTCGAAATACACACCATTTAGATGGTGAATGCATGATTATGATATCAATGAACAACACAACAAAACATTCATATTCAATAACAATATTCATTTAATTTTAAAATTGATCTTTTTGTCGAAAATCATAACTTTTAATACTTTCTTGGTAGGGGTGATTTTGATTTAAACGATGCTACCGAAGCTCGTATATATTTCAAAAACATGTCGGCTGTACGCTGTACGCAATATGATATGATATGGCGTTTACATGTAGTTTAATTCAAATCTTGAAAAGATAGGATTTCGTGAAAAACAAATAAACTCTAAAAATATAAGGTTACGGTGAGCCGAGAAAATAATTTCCTTTTCGGGTTGTTTGAAATATGATGAGTACTATAAAAGAATTAATAACAGCAAATAAATATGATCTTTGAAGGATCGTTTTACACAGGCGATTCCCTAAGGCTACGTGTTTGTAGAAGATTAATTTCGCCTCGATAGTGACTCCCACAGTGGCCAAATGACTACCTTTTTACATCCGCAAATTCATATTAGCCCAAAAAGCAATTTTCTTCAAAGAAGCAAATCATCAAATCTGAGATCGGTTTCGTTTTCCGTATTGTTGTCTCTAGCATTGGTGTTTCGCGTGAATGGATTCTGTCTTTGTCGCCAACTACACCATCTGTTGTGAAAAGGGAAAATAGATGGATACTTTTTATGTTTTTTTAGGACAACGTCATTGTGAAAGTCTCATAATTCATACAGAGCTATGGAGTCGTATGGTGTGACTGATATAACTTGTATGACCGTTCGTGATGATAGTTTTTCTCATTGAATCGAATGTGATGAATTTTGTGTTCTTATTTAATATACGTTACAGTAATATTGGAGCAACAAGGCTTTCTCGATAATGATCGAATTAGGTGTGATGTTTTTTTGTTACAGGGGCGAAGTAAGCAGAGGTATTTTACAATAAACATCAGAAGTTTACGATCTGAATAATCTTTAATGTTTTGAGATAACTTCTGATATTATCGCAGCTAGGAGCGAGAAGGGTATTGAAAATGTGAACCATTATTCTCATAATTTGTGATAACCAGTTGAATAATTTGAATACAAAACAAGCGTAATTCATACGTATGTATATATATATTATCTTCCCAATGACCACCAAGTGACAGATATAAAGAAGAAAATTGTTTCAATCACGTTCGATATTTTTTCATAGACTTTCTATGATGGGCAAATACATATTCGCCGCTTTAGAACCTATGAGACACGAGAGTGGGTGAGAGAGAGAGAGAGAGAGAGAGAGAGAGAGAGAGAGAGAGAGAGAGAGAGAGAGAGAGAGAGAGAGAGAGAGAGAGAGAGAGAGAGAGGCAGAGAGAGAGAGACAGAGAGAGAGACAGAGAGAGAGAGAGACAGAGAGAGAGAGACAGAGAGAGACAGAGAGATACAGAGACAGAGACAGAGACAGAGAGAGGGGAGACAGACAGACAGACGGGGAGAGGGAGATAGGGAGAGAAAGAGACAGACCCATATAGACAGACAGACAGACAGAGGCAGAGATAGAGAGACAGAGAGACACTGAGAGAGACCGAGAAGGAGAGAGACAGACGGGCACTGACAGGAAGAGAAAGAGAATAACAGATGTACAGACACAGACACAGAGAGAGACAGAGAGACAAAGACAGATAAAGGACAGAGAGGGACAGAGAAAGAGAAAATCAGAGAGTGGGGGATTGAGACAGAGAGAGAGAGAGAGAGGGGGTAGACAGTTATTCATGTTGTACAAGCTATCTCAGCGCAAACGTAGACAGATTGTATCATATGTAGAAAGATAATAACTCACTGGCCGCCACGGGCTATGAACAAACGACAAAGTAATCGATGGAACATTTCTTATGATAGATCGCAACGACAATCATATAAAACATATTAAGATATCAATTACACCTTTTGTGAAGAATGTGGTAAATTACGTCCTTCTCCAGGTCCTCGATCTTGTTCTTTCTTCTATTTTCTTCATTTCTTCTCCCTTTACCTTAACTCTTTATCAATTAATGTGTCCTGGACATTGAAGGTAACACACCAAAGCTACATTCAAGTCCGATATCCTTTTATTCATAACCTTGTATTTCATGAACTTTCTTATTAATATATCAGTAATTTTGATAACATGTAATTGAAAAGTGGTCTTATAAATTATGTGTATAAGAAATCTATATAACTGCCACAACAGATCGAAGATAGTATAGACTTTGTGAAATATGGAAATTCAAGAACAGGTAAACGATAAACAAGCTTTTAGTTTATTAAATGATTTGATTTAAGAAATAAATTGTAAACTATTTCTCGGAAGCTTAATAAAAAATTTAAAGAGTTCAGCAATTCGATTACTTAATGCCTTATTATAAATGAATTTTTTAAAGAAAGAAA
The DNA here is from genome assembly GCA_921293015.1 of Phorcus lineatus. Taxonomy (NCBI): domain Eukaryota; kingdom Metazoa; phylum Mollusca; class Gastropoda; order Trochida; family Trochidae; genus Phorcus; species Phorcus lineatus. The sequence goes on from OV121092.1 coordinate 30,631,542, forward strand.
ATGTATAATTGCCCTATTTGAATTTAATACAAAAACTTATTTTTAAAAAAATTGACCAAAGAAGGAAACCTTTATAAATTCAATTTCTAATTGCCTAATCATACTTCAACACTTTCAACAAAGAAAGTATATGAAGTTTTCTGATAATTGAATTTGGTAATTATGATAATAAATTTTTCAAAAAATGAAATGAAAATTCAATTGAAATTTTACCCAAATGTTCTGGATATTGTCAAAGCCCACTTCCATGAAGATTAAAAAGAACAGAATCCCCTACGGCTTCACTATATGTTACAATCAAGACAAAGAAACTGGTTCTTTTAGCCACTGATTATTCTGTTAAACCCCTTTTTGGGGAATGAATCCCCTCTTAGGGTGAATTTCCCCCACTCACAAAGATCAAACATTCTTATCGCTTAGCGCCGACTGGCACAGCGAAGCAGACTTTACTACATGGCGAGGCCTAATATGATAGAGAAAGCCTCTGCCTCTGAGAATTAAAACTAATTAATTTCAATTGTCCCAATTCTTTGTCAAGACGAGCCAGGATTTGACAGTTGGGCACGTTTCGCTTGCAAGACACTCACAAAGACGAAGATTTCTAAACGACAAGGCTTTTGCTTGTACACACGGGCCGTATTCAAAATGAGGCTGCCCTGAAATCGAAAACGAGGCTTGCTTAGAGGACAAGTGAGAGTAATGTAATTACTATCGGCTTTGCCTATGCGAGATTCATCTATGAAAGCAACGGCTAATAATAACGAGAAAGGGTCGACTTCATAATAACGTTAGGGAGGAGAGGGAATTAACCCCTCCCTTGTTCCCTCTCTATCCCCTCAAAACAGATGCCAGCCGTGAGGAGCTCAAGCGGAAATACGCGCATGCGTATTAGATCAACTCCGGTGGTAATAAAAACGGACCAAGGGGTGAAACATTTCCCTCATAAATCACGACCCTTTATCCTAAACACTTATCTCAGTCAAGAGAATCTTCGATGAATTTTCCGCAACGATTTGGTTGGAGTGAAACGAAGGGTATTCACGGAGGTCAAGGGTCAGATGCGTCCCGACAGCCCTGCACATGAATACACATATATTCCGGGACGAAAATGAAATGTTACTCTACACCGAAATGACCCCTCGACCCCCCTCCCTCTACGCCTCTCCTCTTCCAATACACTCGCATTTAACAAAAAGATTTATGGCGACATAGAAGAGAGAAGAATAAATCATTTTGGACGACAGTTATTAAATTTTGTCCCCAGATCTGCCAAATGCAATAGGCGATAATGGTTATAGCTTAGAATGTCGGCGTATTTCTTTGATGTTGCAATCTGCTGGTCGAAATAGGTTCGAGATGTTACGCTTGGTGGAATTCGTTCATATATTTCCCCCAGACAATCTTGTCAATTTCAAAGGAAATTGGCATAGTGTAATATGACCCTAGGGAATAATAGTTAGTCTTCATTATCTACCAAACCTTACGTACAATGCGTAAGTTAGTATACCGTCGTATACTGATTAGACGATAGGACTTAAATCCTTACATACTCGAAATTATATGGTCTCATAAATCAAAGTATGGTATGAATAAATAATGACGGTTTATAACCAAATTCTCTCTATGATATCTGTGTACTAAAAAATTTCATCACAGGTTTGATATCTCACAAACAAATAGATATATAACGACATTAATCCGGATAGCGAATTATACTACACTGTTGAAATAGAATGCCGTTTTAATGTCATTCTCGCAACACGAACAACCGTATCTTTTCTTAAGCTTTGAAAATGACAAAATACTTTATATCAGAAAATGAAAATATTTCATTTTCAAGCACTACACTTACTCGGTCATCACTAATGACATGTATATCATCAAAGACATATCATCATACAAATATGATGTCAAAGCGATGTCATAAGAATGACATCTTCATCACATATGAACTGAAATCAAGATTTCTAATCTTTGTAATAGGAAATTATACATAATCTGTAAAGGCTTCTGTACAATTAACATGTAATACGACATCTATATGCTGCTGGTTTTTACACAACAATTGAGAATAGGTAAACTGTGATATCTACGAAATAATGACAATAAATAAGGATGATATAGAGGTAAACATAAACAACATAATTTATATGAAGCATACTTAATTGTTATTTTAAAATATTTAAAAATTCATACAAAGAAAATAGATTGAACTTTCTTTGGGTCAATGCATTTGAAGACATAAGATTTTGAGGAATAATAATTGAGTAATGGACCAGAAAAAGATCTAAATACTTTATACTGGAATATCAAAATACATATTTCTAAAAATCAGACATCACACCAAGGTGTACATGTAGGTCTAAATTAGGATTTTTCATTATTTGAGACATATACTTTAAAACTGATTGAAATTATTCAAACAATTTCATATTGTTATTTATTACCCACATGGTTGATCATAAGTGGTGACATATTTTCAATATGAGCACATGTGCACATATCACTTTTGCCCAGCAACTATTGTCTTAGCGCGAGTTACCGTATTTCGTCGTCTGTGACGTCGTAAATTCATTGTTCGTGACGTCACTGTAGCGGGCCGTCGGAAGGGAAGGATGCCGTTTTCTGAATATTTCCATGCCTTTGAAATGGAGTAGAAACGGTAATAAAGAAATTATTATCCTCGGAAGTGTGTCATATGACTTTTACGAAACTCGTGCGAATTAGTGTATTACCCTCGCTCTCGCTCGGGTAATACAAAAATTCACACTCGTTTCGTAAAAGTCATATGACACACTTCCGAGGATAATAATTTCTATAAATGACCTTACCAGTTACCGGATTCAGCCGTGTGGAAAAATTATTTAGATTACGAAATCGGATAGATCGAAATGTGGAGATCTATGCAGATATAATAGATGTATTATTAATTAATTGAATTATCTGTGATTATATAAACCGATACAGTCTAATCGATGTCAACTAATTACCAATATATAACGTACTAGTATCCCGGTTAGTCTTCCCGGTGGGCGAGTTGGTTAGCTGGAGGTGGTGCCTGACTCTGAGCATCTGGTTCGAATCCGGCAAGGCATCCGACCCATACAGAATTTTTACTATTGCATGCAGTGTGATTCCACATATAATAATATTATATACGTCTAACTGTTATTGATTTAATGTTTTTTATTATTAAATTGCAATTGAAATCTTAAAAATACAACAATATTTAAAACATACTGGTAAATAATTTTGGTTGCTTTTTAAGATGACATAAGATCTTATATTTGTTTATTTCAAAATCAATATGTCATTACTCTGAAATGAAAGGTTCGATATTGAATCCTTCCTCTAATTCACACCTAACTCAAATAATTTAGCTAAAATATTTGATCAGTTATTTTACTTATCTATATCGTGTTCGTTTTACTTTTCTTTTAAAATAATTTTTCTGCCAACTCTCAAATAAATAAAATTTCATCTGTCAGTATATCATCAAAAACATTATCAGAAAAAGCAAGAATAGACCTTTAGAAACAAGTTTTATAATACCAAATGTAACTGGCCATTTAGCCAACTCATTTACCAAGAAAGCCAGTTCAGCAAACTCAGTAATAGCACAAATGGTATGGATAAATGAAGCTTACATGCGAGTTTTGTCGGCTTCGTTCCGCAATTTTTCGGATATGACATGAAAATGAACGTTACCCAATGTGCAATTCTATTACAACAAACATTGATTATAATCAATATTCTCCGGATGAATAATTCTTTTTGATCTATCTTGTCTTATCGTAGTATATTATCGTATAATTAGATATCCTTGCGTAAAATATGCTTGAGAATATACCTTCCATACACAGTATCTATTAAACGACATTATCATCAAGTTATGTGAAACTGAACTGTGTTCCCTGAATCGAGATGAATGATCCAATCATTCATATGTTGTCCTGACAAAACAGAAATTTAAAAAAATCCGTAACTTTCATATCAGATTTCGCTATAGACGTCAATTAAACGAAGAAAATTTATTTCAAATAATTTGATTATATAACTGAAAGGATAAAATTTTACTGATCATCTGCATAGATAACCCTTTTATAACATTGGATGATATAAGCCAAACACAGAAACCATTTCATCAGTTTTATTGATAGTATTCTGATTGAAATTTTATTTCAGTTGTGTTAGAGTTTTGGTACTGGTACCACAAAGGTACCTTTGACATGACAATATCCTTTACAAAATATTTTAAACATATTTTCATAATATACCACAACACAACATTATATTATAGTTAAATTTACAAATTGAGAACATATATCTCTAAAGTTGTAAATATAAAATATGGCTTACCGTACGTTGTATAGATGATATTTCACATTCGCCGTTGAGTCTCATCGAATGAAGTAGATATTCACGTTCTAACGAATTGCATAGGTATGTTTTATGGTAAGGAACGTCACATACTACATTTATCTCCCGAAACGTCGTAAATAAATTTCATTTTATGAATTTAGGACAAAATATCAAAATTCCTTATCATTGTCATTTAATTACGTAATTTAATCGTCGCATGACAATGACAACGTTAACATAGTGTAAGTGTTGTTTCACTGAGTAGAATAGCGTATTATGTCACTCAGTTATGGATTATATTTTAACCGATTAATTTTGTATTTAAGCAATAAAAAATATAATTAATCATATTGTTGTTTTCATGTTTTTTAGAATGAGCTTATCACTATTTTCCACCTTTTCAGTGCAATGCGTTTCCAACTTTCCTATTGATATACCTGTGTTATGTTAACACAAATATATCTTTCCATCATATTCCAATATAGAGATTATTTTATATTCTAGTGTGTGTTCTACGAACGCAAATTTTCCCTTTTTCATATGACATTTTATAGCAAACCTCAAGCGGTCAATGTCCCTTTTTCATATTATAGTTTATCACAAACTTCATTTTGCATAATTACATGTATGTAGGTGTAAGGTTGCCACATTATTAACCTTTTCAATCCAGTTAAGTGTTTAACTTACTTAATTCCATCTGTGTTCGCAGTGTGAGTTACCGTTTGAATAATTTTCACACTTTATCACTTTTATCGTGAACCTTTATTTTCATTCAGTGTAAATGAACAATATGTGACGTTGTTAAACTAATCATTACTATGGCATTTAACTATCTATGGTAATCAGGTTGGCGGCAGATGGTTAATTATCAGGAATAGCATGTTTTATTTATTATCCTTTATCTAGGCGTTGAGTTTACACTTCTATCAAAGACTCGGTGTCAATGGTAAAGTCTGACGTACATCAAAGATTATTAACTGTGGCATATTTGCATATACTCATATAGCATGAGCATTATTATAGAGAATATATATGCTGCTCAATCTAGATGAGAGATGATATATAGGCAATAATTTAGTGACTGAAGTAAGCATTGCTATATCAACGGTAAGTGTATATCTTTTATTATATATTTTGAAAGAAATGTTATTTTTTATCATCAACTTCAATGAAAAATTAAAATGTGTTTTAAGTCATTTAACAAAAATTAATGTCCTCACTTCTTTAAGCTTCATGACAAAATTCTGACGCTGAAGGCTCATGAGAGGAAAATATGATCTGAATATATAGTAATTAGTTTTCATATACACAAACAGTTATTGAAATGATAAATATGAAATATAATATCACTGTTCGGTATACTTATTATGTACCATAGCTGATATTGACATTTTTAACTTTATATTTGTGTGAATTTTGATAGAATGTAGAAAAACTAAGAGCATATTTAGTATGTACTGTCTTGGTGTATGAAGAATTTACAACGGCAGCGAATTAATATATCCTAAACAATTTCCCCCTCATTTAATTGTAAACACATAATGATATGTATACAATTACCGGCCCGCACTAGTCCTCTATATCAGAATTGTAATAAATGCTCCAACAATCCAAACTCCCACCCCCCCCCCCCCCCCCCCCCCCCCCCCCCTCCCCCCAAAAAAAAGAGAGAAAACAACTTAATAAATGTGAAACGTCAACCGTGTGCAAAAACCGCCTACCATGTATTTCCGTTGGTTATTCAAGCGTGTAAAATATTATGAAAAAAATTACGGGAAAGCGTTTATTTACTGACAAAATGTTACCTTATTTAGCCTTTAAGTTGTAATATGAGCAATGATAAAACACTTGCTCCGTAAACAAATATCCCTAACCAATTCCATTTCGGTTCTTTATTATAGCGCATTCATCATATATAATTTTATTCATCTCATGAAAGCGTACGTTTATTACGCGACCAAAAAATTTACATCACTGTTTATGATTTAAGAAGAAACCTCATTTACGTGAAGGTGTCGTATTATTAAAACTAAATTTTTATGTCCAACTTTTTTTCCGTTCAAGCGTTCATGTTCTGTACTAACCGACATGGTGTTAAATCTTACAGATATTATTTTATCATTCGTAAATTTATCATCGCAGTACTCTCTTGTAATAAGGTTTTCGGCCTGACATAGATTTCAACATAAGATTTTCCTCATATTGATAAAGTTTTTGTTATATGTCATAGATTTCAACACATGATTCTCTTTATCTTGATAAAGTTTTCTATATGTCATAGATTTAACATCGCATCTTTGACATGTTAACAGAATATTATAAATTTTTCAAGTTCTATGCTTTGAATTAAGGACTATCTTTCATATTTAAAATTTATAGAATGACGTTCATTTTGCATAATTCATATTGGTTTTTCAAGATAATTGAATTTTAATTAAGCAAAAAAGGCGTTCTTATTGTTTTTATTTCGTCGTTACATATTGTTTTCTTAATTTCTTTTCGTGCATGCTGACTTAGATAATTAAACGTGTGTTGAATTATGATGTTGCGATAGCTTTAAAAGTCTACAAAACAATTTGCTTAAGATTATGTTTATCTAAAAATATCTTAATAACCCTTTTCTCATACATATTTGGAAGAATTGACACAAAACGAAATACTACAATATAGATGTACAGACTGGATTTATAAAGAATTTGAAATGATCACGAATGGCCTATTTGAAATAAGAGGTAACTCTTTTACTATCTAAAAATGTGTTTAAAAGAAAATATCGAAAATAATGACAGTCGTTCTAATTTCTTCAGACACATATAAGTTCATTCATTTTTCACCAAATTTCATTTTCATGGTGTTACGTTTTAGAAATACCATAACTACGCATTATAACGCAATATCATTCAACGACCCTCTCTGTTGAATTTATTATTACATGAAAAATTGATGTTAATGACATGAATAGGACTCTTGAGACAAAACTTCGGATAAAACTTTTCTTTTAAGCAAAAGTCTTACAGGTGAAAATGTTCACATTGTATCAAAATGACACCATATATGTATCCCTTATGGGTAATTTAATTAGCTAACAACTTGACATTAGTACGATGAATAATGAATGTGAATAAAAGTAAGATGTTGTTAAGAATCATATAAGAAAACTTCATAACCTTAAATACAGTATGTTTGCAAAGAGAGGTCACTAAGTTAGCGCATAGTGCTATTTCTTTCTAAATATTTAAAATGAATTTGTTCATAAATGTTAACTGACAACAATTTGAAAAGCATTGATAACAGTTTCATTATATACTCGTTTAATGGTTCAAACAAAGCAAATCATATAATAAACTCGTAATTTCGTTAAATAAGTCCTGTATAAATACCACTATTGAGAACACTTAAAGAGCCACTCCGTGAGTTGTTGGAGTCAGATATGCCAAACTTAATCAATGGTGTCATTTGATCGCGAAGAATCGACTGTTACCAAAGAGACACATTCTAAAGCTTATTGGTTTATTACAGTGACAATATGAAGGTAGAACGTCGCAATTATGATCGAAAACCGGACAGTGGCGCGCGTCAAATAGTCACACGTAATTTTGGAGACTAATCTAAAACAATCAGGAGGGCAGTTAGGACTTGGTAGCGTTTGTTAGGTTATATAACTAGTATCCATGTACATTGGACGTGATATCTACACGTCTGTGCATTTATAAGGCTGTTTTTAGATTTTCATGGAAAACCAGTCCTATATATGTCAAAACATATGACGTTTAGGTTCGTATCAAAAGTAAATAACATGTTATGAATCCCACGGAGTGGCTCTTTAAGTTGAAACTGGGTACACGGGATTACCAAAAACTTTGAGTGTTAACAGTTTGAATAACTTAACACATCTTTAAAAATCTAAAGCAACGCCCAAGAGTCTGCATATGTTGCCTCGCTGTTGTGCTATTATTATTTTTATCAAATAACTTCTTTTAATTAAAAAGTTTTCTTTATCACTTTGTCTTTCAAGTTTAACCAACAAAATATCGACAATAAACGAAACACTTGCGAAATATGCGAAGGATACGTAAAGGATTTGGCATATGCAAATAGATACTTTTCGTGTAGAATAAATTCTAATAATGTGTCCAGATGATTTATGGAGACTTTTAAAGAGACAGTTGTTTCTTGTAATTTATGCTTCTATAAAACTGTGTGAATATCATATGCTCGTCCATGCATATTTACGATGTGCATACATATTTTAAGTTATAGCACGCATAAATCAGTAATGCGATGTAAAAGCATACATTTCAAGTAAGTTGCGATGTAATCAGAATGAAAGTATATGCATGATTGTCAATGCATTGATTTCCATTTATGAACTTTGACATAGATTTGACTGTACGTGAATATATTTAAACGTTGCATGTAAGCATATATATATACACAATCACTGGTTAGTTATAAAAATGCTGACGGCGGATCACTCTGAGAGTATGGGTTCAAATGTAAAAGAACAACAATGTTGCGTTGTTCATTATATTAAGTGACATAGAGAACATTCCATGATTTTAATTGTGGCTTTAGTAAGAGCCAAAAGACCTTATGATCCAAGTAAAGTTAAAATCGCCTCCCTCAACATGTTTTCTTGATTCCAATAATAATCGGAAAACGGCCCTTAAAATGATAAACATTCGAAATTCTTTGTCCAATTTATGTGAACTATAGTTAAATGATCTAACTTTCCAAAATTACGTTTGAGTCTTTTACGTCCAGTTTTCGATCACAATATTTATTTGACGCATAGAATATGCTCTGTACCCCTTTAATTGCATTTGTTCTAAGAATTTAAGGCTTTTGCTGAGGTTCTTGTATATGTGCACTTGTATTTTGATATTGTATTGCACATTAGTATGTCAGTATCGGATACTGATGCTGGCATAACAATGATGATTATCACACATGAAAAATCGTTTCATGTTGACCAATAATATGCTCTTTATTTATTTTGGGATGGATTCAAAATGTTAACATCATCATCCTAGGACACACATAATTTATGTTTTCGTTTTGTAGATATACGTAAAAACTAAACATACGAGTGTAAAAATTAATTCACCGTGACCCGCGTATATCTAGAAAAGCATACTGTTTTCTAGATAAATACATTTGTGCCATCTGTACATACCGAAAAATTTATATCAGAAGGTCTATTTCCTTCCAAACTTAAATGGCGTAAAATTGTAAATACATCCATACATTAGTATGAAGAACATCTATGGCAAATGCAAACCTCTTTTAATGCAAACATGAGTATTTATGTACATGTTCACAATAAACTAAAATGTCACATTCTTTGGCAATTATGTTACTTGCACCCTAATTATAAATCTGCTTTACAATTATGCATTTAAGTCTCATAACGTGGAAAAATATCCAAAAAATGCAATCTATGTAATAATTATACTAACGACTATGATTTTCATATACTGCTACATTGTAAACACTTAAATCCTGACCGAAATGCATTCTTTGTTTTAATGATAGATCTTCTTGAAGTTGACGCTTATGTGGCCTAACTGCAAGATGAAATTAACATGTTAGCCTTTTTATTTGGAGTAGTTATTTACTTCAATAAAAATATATTGAACACAGCACCTGGGAAACCATTATTTTACAATTTTCACTATATGTTTACGCTTTAAAACGTCAACTATTACAATGTTACCCGGTATAATCAACTGCATGTGCATAATACACTAGTAAATGACTACACTGTTTACTATCCTATAATACCGGTACTGTAGACATGTCCATCTACTTAATAGAAATCCCTATATTAACTTAATGTGTTAACATGTATATTCAATCTTTTTATTTCATGTGTTTATATAATGTAAATGTAACATTGTATTTGTATAAATTGATGTATTTGTATATATGTTTTTGATCTTCGGTTCGAACTGGAGGAAATAAAGAATCTCTCTCTCTATGAGTAAAACAATTAATTCACCGTGACCCACGTATTTCTAGAAATGCATAATGTTTTCTAGATAAATACATTTGTGCCATCTTTCTGAATGAAAGTGTGCGTTTTAAGCCAACGGTAATTGACGTGATAATTTACTTCCAAACGGACACTTATTAAGGACTTGTTCCAGAACATTGATATCTTAACGATTTTTAATGCCAACACTAACATATTTTTCAAAGGGTTGTACAATATATTTTTTGTTAAGACATAATTAGAGGAGGAAATACATGACATGAACAGCAAAATTGAATGAAATTGATAACATAAACATTAACAGTAACTGTTTCATATAAGCTTAGGTAACTAAACTGATTATCCAGAGTCCGATAAAAATCCAACTTCGAAAAAGCCTCGAAATCTACATTCCAACTCATGTTAAATATCATATACATTTCCGTTGAAACTATATATAGCTTGTCTAAATCAACTCTGCAAAATAAAAACAATAGGAGAGAACTATAATTTAACTAGCTTTTGTATTTCATGTCCTGAATAAATGGTTGATTTTTTTACGAATCCCATTACAGTTGTTTATAATAAGGTTGGAGAGAAATACCAACAGCACAGTCAGATACGTTACCGTTTTGACGTAATCTTATTACATAATGTTATATGTTTCAGTCAGAATTTCGTTTGAAATCAATACCCTACTCAACTACATGGCTAACCGGCAACAATGAAGAATATGTCATATATGCGCTATACAACGTCACTTAAATTTCGGAGTAAAACGTACAGAATATACATACATGGACAGCACCAGTAATTCATGTTATTTATTTTGAATAAATATAACAAAATGTATATTTTGTTCGCTTTATTTAGTTATATTCTAAAACAACACATTCAACAAGCGCAACATCCATTTTGATATTCTATTTGGAGAAGTGACAACCTTGCGAAATAAACAAATGTAATAATGTACATATATATGTGTATAATATATTGTCAATATATATTTCAATATCTATATTTGTAAACAGAAATACTAAAATGAAATGAATTACTATTTACAAACGTGTAACACCACCAATAAAAAATGGAATCTTAATGTGTTCCAATTTGAATGATAAAATCCTTAAACATCAGTCTTTCAAACTCAGAATGTTGAAATAAACAGGACGTATTAATTAGGTTGGATAGGTTATCGCTAGTACGGGCAATACGTGAGCCGGTGAAATATACAACCCGCATGCTGATAAACGTGGTGAAATAGACATGGCTGTTCTGCACGTATTGCACGGACGGAAATATATTTGCTCATATGTCGATTTCACGTGGAACATCTGATATGGGTTATTCGCGTTGCCAAGGAAACGAGACGAAAATTACCGTACAGGGCTATTTCGTGCAGACTCACTATATCTTCCGGTTGTTGTAGGACATATATTATGCATGCTTTTCATTTCGATTAGCAGTTAAATATACCCTCGCTATAATTGGGGGCTTTTTCTGATGATATTAATCGGCTGGGTTCAGCTGAAAGTGGGATGCTACGCATGCGCACTTAGCACGTGACCAGGTGAAAGCGATCGTATTTCGGCGGCATAACTGTCTTGGCTGGCTGCCAAGTATGCGATAATGAGACCAGGGATCGTATCAAAACATTCTCTTGTTGATTTTAGGGTTTTTGAAACGAATTCATGTTTTATGCGACGGAATTAGCAGAGGACCCCTTAAAACGAGTGCAGTCGATAAGGTATATCAGGTACATCTTTTTTTTCTGATTCATTTTTTATAATAGTATTCCAGATTAGTTTCGAGATTATTTTTTAAAGTTTATTTACACCAAAATATTTAGTATTTCTTAATTCTTATGATTCTAATTAAAAAATACATAGCATGGGCATGTATATCGGAAGAATATGTAACGATAGAAACATTTGACATTATACTGAACATTCAAATTCTTAATCGATAACATCGATAGTTAGCATTTTACTTTCCCATTAAATCGATGTATTTAAGAATCTATGAATTATAGTGAATCATTAACTTAAGTACTTACTAAAACAGTCGATTCGAATTGAATTTATTATAAAATATTATTTTGAACATCCTCACTGATGATGTACACAAGAACCGGATTTTTAAAAAGATTTTAAATTTTTTTTATTAGTTTGCGCAATTTCAGTTCATTCACGTTTGAACTAATTGGCATCTTACCCTCAAAACTTTAATCAAGATACAACTAAAAACAAATCGTCTAATAACCATTTATAACATCAAGTTTGGAGACGAATGTTTCTACTGGCCCTACGAAAACGTTATCTACAAAACTTCATTTACGAAAAACATTTGTGAAACGCTTTTGTTATATCTGTTTCCGAATTGCTGTATACATGTCTATCCTCATTTCACTAGTTTATCAATCTCTTTATAGTGCAGAGACTTTGTTTTATCTTTAAAGCAAAAGTTTTCCAAACAAATTAATAATTCAAACGTAAATGTAAAACGATTTCTATTTGCAAATTTGCAAACCATCCACAAACATGTTATAATTCACGTCAAAATCAACAATCTGTGGGAAGAGAAACCAACATCACCGAAAGATGTATTTGCACGTGCGTTGCCATGTGCAATTGACAATGAAAGTCATGAAAAGACTAGTAGGAATATCCTTTAGGACCGTAGATATAATAAAAAATTAAATAGTCTAGCAATTATTTCCTTCATTTCATATATCACATATGATATAAGTAATAAAAGATATAGGATAAATAAATGTTTTTATCACCCCAAAACTGTGTTCCACAGGAGATATCCCATGTGGAAGATCAAGCGATATCTCCTAGGAGGATATTTGTAACTTTTATCAACTCGTGTTATCAGAAGACACTTGGGTGAGATTCTCTATTAATACAAGTACGAAATTTCCATGGACGTACTGAAACTACATTACATTTACAAACAATAAAGTAATTAATGCCAAATGTAGAATATTTCAAGGTGTAATAATGGTACGTTTTTGTCCTCCTATGCAACATTGGGAGGGGGGGGGGGGGGGTTAGTTATAAAAAACTATCAGAGACAAATTGTCTATGAAAACGTAGTACAATGAACAATTTAGCATTCAAAATTTAAATGTGTTAAAATAATGGCAAAAAATGTACCAAACCAAAAAAATGACAACACGTTTTTTAGATGAACAAGGTGATCTCACGAAACGAAAATAAATGTTACCAACTGCTAAGCAAATCAAGAGAGCTATTTCTCATACGAACGTGACGTGTTAATAAAACTACGTAAATCCATTTCCCTGCCGTAAATGATTGAAGGTGTTCACATAAAAATGGCCGCCAGTAGTTTCTTCTACGGACAATCGGATAGATTAATGAGGTGGTTAACTAACTGACGATACTGCATTTGGCATCATCATATTGTCATTGTGTAAAATTTCAAGAAATATTATTTCCAAAAAACGTGCTGCTGCACCTTTAAGATACATAATCCTTGGCGATCTTCCAACATAACTTGTGTCTGAGCTGTACGTATTTCGAGCGTAGAATCAAACTGAAAAGTCACATAAACCTTGAAAAATGGTATCAAATACTCTTGAAAAACAACAGCAGAATAGGGGCAACGAATATTAAGCTAAAACGGCTAAATCTGCGACGAATGCAATGGAATTATATGACCATAAGGAGATATGGGTTGTTTTTTTCAAAATGAAATTTACATCATTTTGCCCGTGTAGTGACAATTTTATATATAAAGTTGTAGCATTTACCAGTCGTACCGTTTTCATTTTTTCGTTGCATATTTCACACAAATCATTTTTCCTGTTCCAATGTGTAAAACATTCTTCAGTGGTTTCTCAAATATCAACACGAAATCGTAAAGAATAATTCAGATAAGATACTTTTGCATGAATAGAAATCTGTACGAAACGACACTTTCAATTCACCTATGACAGATGATAATGTCAACTTGAAATTTGTACGAGCGTATAGAATTTAACTTTTGCTTTCTTTATGTACATCATGTATTGCATTTCTTAGTTTAATTGATAATCAGATTTGATACTTTTATATCAAAATCCAAATTTAACATGACATCATATGGAATTTAACAAATGACAAAATTAAGTCTTATTCCTGGTCTTGTCATGAAATCATTTATTTTTCAATTATCACATCCCTATTTTTACAATCTATCTTTTCCGGTTTACAGAACAAATTAGATACTTTCCGTCTTCTTCGAGTTAAGTTTGAATTACCAACCAATTTAGTTACATTTTGTAACCGATGATTCATATATATGTCCCGTACATGTGTATATGCTAAAACCGGGAACACGCTTTTTAAACCGAATTCAATAAATCAAATTGTCAATATTGTTTAGCAAATCTTTAATGTAACACGGCAGATAATATTTTCGTTTAACGGCAACTTAGACCGATGTAAAGGAAATTTATCTACATCGAAGTTACTGTATAAGCATGATTTCCGATCCATTTTTACTATTTTACGTTTACTTTAGTCGACGTATCGAAGTGAAATCCTTCTGAAAAAGTCAATGTATGGCCCCGAATTCAAATCAATATGAGAGTCATTTTCATCATTTTGTAAAATCTCTAGCTTCTACGGAATAAAAAATAAATTTTTAAGGGACTAACCATCTGTGAACCAGTAAAACTTCGTAAAACAGTTTGAGTGTTTTATGAGTTTGGGAACACATGTGTACCGAAGAACCCCGAGAACAGTTGATTCAGTTATCGCGAACACAGGAGGAATGTAAACAGTTTAATAAATATGCTTCTATGGGATACACACACTGCAGATAGGCACAGGATGGATAGACACAGAACAGATAGACTCAGAATAGATAGACACGTGTGTGCAGATAGAGTCTGATAGATGGAGACGTTGAGAATTCAAGAAGCTAAGAATTTGCTCTAGATTTCATTGTAATAGCTTGTGTTCAGCTAATGGATAATAAATCGTAGGTTCATTTACAACTACAAGGACAACATTTAAAAAATATAAATGCTGTACTTAAAAATAACGCGATCTACCAAACAATAACAGTAGGTTCATATTTTTTTATATTTTTTGTTCCTGTTATCAACATACAGAAATAAATATATATCTATGATTATAAATACACTTGTAATAGACGTTGTAAGCATAGTATTTTTAATGTTGATAACATAATTTTTTAACACAGAGCAAGAATAAGAAAATTAAAACACGAAGACATTTCAATCACTCACTCATTCACACCCTTGTAATTCCTATTGCATTATCTCAAATATCCTCTATATTGATAGTTATCAGTGTAATCAGTAACACGTTTAGCATACATTGCCCATCTACCTTCAAACTCATTAAATTTAGCTTTATTCCAGTATCTTGTTTCTTCAATTGAATAATACAGTAGGTTAATATTATTGAAAACAACTAAAGATTTTAGATACTTTATTTGAATAGCTTGTATACTTGAAAGAAGAATAACTCGATCTACCAATAGATAACAATATGTTCATATAATTGAAATTACTAAAGATTTTAAATACTTTATTTGAAAAGCTTCTATACTTGAAAGGATAATAACGCAATCTACCAATCGATAACAGTATGTTCATATAGTTGAAATAACTAAAGATTTTAAATACTTTATTTGAAAAGCTTCTATACTTGAAAGGATAATGACTCAATCTACCAATAGATAACAGTATGTTCATATAGTTGAAATAACTAAAGATTTCAAATACTTTATTTGAAAAGCTTCTATACTTGAAAGGATAATAACGCAATCTACCAATAGATAACAGTATGTTCATATAGTTGAAATAACTAAAGATTTTAAATACTTTATTTGAAATTTGTATACTTGAAAGGATAATAACGCAATATACCAATAGATAACAGTATGTTCATATAGTTGAATTTACTAAAGATTTTAAATACTTTATTTGAAAAGCTTCTATACTTGAAATGGTAATATAACGGTATACCAAAGGACAGGATCTAGGTTCAAGGTATTGCAAACTATGAGAGAATGTAGGTATCCATTTGAATAGTTTTCATCCTGAGAGAGATTGGCAGTTAAGCATACCCATTGAACAGTTTACCGTATTGCGACTTGTTCACGACACAAAGATACGTATGTGTGATTGTGAATTGGAGAAGTTGATAATTAGGTCCTAAATGTTGTGAAGTTTTGAACAATCTAAATAATTGAATTATAACCTGTAACCCATTAAGCTCAAGAACAAAACGTGTGTGTTGCAAAATCATAATATGTTTATCAAATGTCGGTTTAAGCTTTTAACAATTTCGTTTTGATTTTGTTTTAAAAGAGGTAAAAATATTTGAATAAATCTGCACTTAGTCTTAAATAAAGATTCAGAATTAAAAACGTGAATTTTACCATGGAATAAATCAATCATGATAATGCAAATAATATAGGTATGCCAATAATGTATCGTAATAGACACTCGGAAAGTTCAACATTTACGGAATGCGAATTTTAGGGATCTGTTCAGCTTAAAAATTCTGATTTGTTGAAAAGTATATAAGATAAGTAGATTAGTAGATCATAAACCAAATTGTGGTTTGCTTCTAAAATGAATAGTTTATATTGAATATGCACACAGGCTGCTAGGTGGCCTAGGAGTAGAGGAACGAATATACATCTACACAGATAAGCATTATGAAAGATATATATTTATAAGAGACAACGCGATTTCTGTAGCAATGTTTTCGTGTTTTTGAACATAAAAGATTTGTTTGGGGGTTATGAGAATTTAAAAAATCGAAGTCCAAGACTAAAATGATATATCACCAGGAAGACAGTATGATGGATAAACATTGCAACGAAATTTTCATATGTCAGACAAGCAAAGGTATAGTATGGCGAAATGACCTAATCCATTTTTATTCTTTGACATGGCGAATCTGCAGACGTAGGTTCGACGAATGTGGTTTATGAATTAATAATGATTTAGGAAAATGATTCTATGTTTTGAAAAGGTGTTTAATTTCCGTACTGATGTATACGTTCATAATTCAATCGTATGATAAATACGTTTAATGTCATTTACCGAGATTGTCTCAATTATTATTTAGTATATTAATAATGAAAAGTAAGCAAAGCAATAATAATCCAGCAATTACCAGGTTTTCGGGTAAAGTACCACAAAGGAGAAAAGCATTACTACTTATGAAAGATGAAAGAGATCGATAGCCTCGCTGACTTAATTTTCTTTCCGTTTGATCTCTATCTAATATGTTCAAACTTTCTAAATCAGTCGATGATATTTGCATGAAATATAACATTAAATGTCAAATTTTTAATCTATTTCAACTATCACTGTAAGTTTGAGGAAATCTTATAATCTAGGCGGTAGACCGGAAGTCGCTGAATCGGCAAGATAACTGTATCCTGAGAGCATGCAGACGGAAACAGATAAGCTGACTATATTTAGGAATTTTGTTTACGATATAGTGCAATTTATGTGCAATTGGTAAATACTTGAATAACTTTCCGGTGTATCAGAAACAATTGGACACTTATGATATTGACAAGGGTATAGACTGTATAGACTGATGTTAAGTCGATGAATAATTGAATCATGTATCGAGAGGACGTTAATAAAAGTTAATCGAATGCGTTTTGGACTATATCGACATATTTTCAGTCATAATTCTAGATGTTTTGTCAAATTCGTAAATTCCCAAATTGCTGATTGAATGATTACATGTATAATAGGCTGTAAAATTACCATAGCCGATTACGAAGAAACAGAGAACATTTTTTTTTAAGTTAAGGGATTTTATTTGTGATATAGATAATATGTCCGGTTGGTAAAAACTTGTATTGTCACAAACTTGAAACTGGTTTTTAATGCATCTCTTACTTGAAGCTATAAAGGAAAGAAATTGAAAGCAAGAAAGGATAAGAAAATGAATGAATTTATTTTAACCCTCCCACAGTGCAAAACATTTAAAAATATTTAAAAATGTGTTCAACCCTTCAAATCTGAACATTGTTCATAATCCTGTTCCGCCATGTGATTTCCTATTCAACGCTCGAGTGAAAAGTTGTGATATGTCGTATAACGACATCAACGAATAAATATCATTGAGAATAACACATATCACAAACGAGGAATGTTTAGGTATGGATGTCGTATTAAGGAAACAGTCACAAAATCAGTTTATCAGCGAAACTATAAATTCATTTATGGGAAACGCGTCAAATCGACTTCTATATATATATTGACATTCCGTTGTTGCCATATTTCAATCGAGAAACAGAGATGAAAGTGACGTCATGGCTACACGTCATCAGAACAACGTAATAAATTTAACCCCGACTTCTTAAGGAATTATTGAAAAAATCCTCGCCATCGGACGTATTAATGTTGTCCATTACATAACAAGAAACTAGGAAGCATTTCCATAGTTCACGTTTTGATATAAAGATAAACTGTCGATTTAGAAATAGAGTTTAATATTTACTAAATGAATTAATATTTGATTTTTTCTTTGGAAAACATGATAATAAAGATGTCATAAAGCTTAACAACTTGTAGTTCCTACCGCACATGAGTTTTCTGCTGGTTGCTATGATAAACACGGAGTTGCTATTCATAAATGATCATTCTGAGTTCATTAAACTTCTCGGGACATTCTATCAGTACATGGATATTCTCTAAAAATGCAACAATTCTTCTTAATTGTTGTGTCATTTATTCATATTATCATGTGATGCAATGCAGTGATTTATGATAAAATGGCATATTGTTTATAACGTCAGAATACACCCCTCACATTAAAGTTAAGGATTCAGATTATGAAATTTCAGTAACAAATCGTGTTCCTTAATAATTATGAGCTGTTATATTAAAATATTTAGCCTTATGAATGTTAAAAAGATAAAGGCTTTGAAAAAAAGATCTGCTATCCAAAAGGCCATAACGCTTTTGGGAAGGAAGGTAATATTTGAACATTATAGTGATTATGTTTGACTATTTATTCTCCTTCTAGTTGTCTTTGGGGAAGACAAAAAGATAGTGGTAAATAAATGTCAAACTATCTATTTTTCGATTTTCAATTTTTAAAAATTGCTGTTTGTGGTACATGTACAAAGCAGTTACAAAAATTGCTTACCTCGTATACGAAAGCAACAATATGCACAAAGTGGCAAACATTGGTAACATCGTTTATAACAAACATACTATTAATCGTAAAACTGCACCCAAATATTTTTACTTTGGCCCAAGAAACGCTTTTATCATTTGCACGAAATTACGTTACATGTGTAGTCTATTGAATTATGATCTCTTCCGTGTCGGTATTGTTTATAATCCATATTGTTTATTCATGTGGAAATAATTGTAAGGATTCTTTTCATTATTTTTTTTATTGTAAATTATATAATACAGAAAGAACTGTTGATGTCAAATTTACGCAGTGTTACCAATACGAATATCACATGTAATAGACTTATAGATGGCAAAGCAAATTTGTCTATTGACACAACCATATTTAAGATTTTTCAAAACTACATTAGTCAAGCAAAGATGTTCTTCCAATTATTGTAAAGAATTTAATGAATATTTAATGTACATATTGGGGAGAGGATGATTAGTTGTATTACTTGTACCCAATCCTTTTCTCATGAATGAAATATGTTTAAAACAAACATTAATACCTGTTCAAATTAAAAACCTTTGTTTTAGTTACAAGTCTAGGGTTTTCCCCCCAAATACACTTGAACAACGGTCACTATTGTGTTCGTATGGGTTAGTTTTTAAATCGTAAGTGAACAGTTAACTAATGCTAAACTAAATTTCGAATAATTGCATGTTGTAAACGCCTAGCAGTTGTCAATATCATAAATTTTCTTTTGGTTATTCTTAATGTAAATAAAGCTTTATGGTCAGTCTTGGTGACAATTATCGGTACGGCAAAACGTTAATATCATAAACAAAGGTTTAATTCATAAAATTTTATGACTTTATCATAAAAACAATGTTTTTTAAATTTACATATCTTTGTCATAAACAGAACAAAGGCCATTATCCAAACATCAATTTCTGTTGCTTCATGATGATTGATTTTCGGTAGTCATCATAAATTCTATCAATTTCAAGATAATAATTAAAACTTAAGTTCATGACAAGAACCGTCAAGTTGGTCGTGTATAGTTTAAAATTGTCCCAAAACATGAAATTTAAGCTTTTCCTCTTAATCCTACTTATGTCAAAGATTTTCTCTTTGTTAATTCTTAATTTTAATTTGATAGTTACAATTCTAAAAACTTCAGCTCTTAAACAGGAAGTGTAATTTGAAAACTTGATTTATAACACGGAAGTACTACAACTATTTTAACAAATTATCAGAGTAGGAAAAATGTCATCGTTATGTCGGGATCCTAAGTTGGAGAAAATTAAATTGTTATCAAAATGAACAATTCGGGTTTTGTAAGTGAGTAGATTTTTATCAACATATGAATTATATAATAATAATAATAATAATAATAATAATAATAATGATGATGATGATGATGATGATGATGATGATGATGATGATGATGATGATGATGATGATGATGATGATGATGATGATAATAATAATAATTTAATATATTTATGAAAATCTGATAATAGAATGCTTTGAGATATTTGATTAACTGGAGTATAATAATGTCGCATTTAATGTTTGTTAATAAAATAGGAGAAGGAAAGTAAAAAAAAGAAGAGAAAATAATTGCCTTTATTAACTCTTAATGGGAAACAAGAGAGAAAAGTAGAGAAGAGTGCATTTAAGAAATTCGTAGATAACAAGTGACATTGTGTAAAAACTGAATGTCAATTAGATTTTATAGAATATTCAAACAATGTAATATTTTGTCAAGGTTTGATCCGTTTATACTATATTTTGGCTGTTGCTACAGAAAAAACTAATGTGGTTGGATTTTATATTATGTGGCTCCTATGTTTTGATAACTTCGAAATAAGAATTTTCCAATTTCTAGATGAAACAAACCTGAAAGGTTATTCAGTTATTGGAATCAAATACAATAAATCTTTTTTGATAATCCTTTTTGAATATTGATTTGTTTGATTAAGAAATGTAGTTTGACAAGCCTTTTCTGTACAAAAGAAAATCATAGTTAATTACTGGACCAAGAAAGCATTTGCTTCGTAGCCGTTCAATCATTCTTTCCGACAACGATATAAAGAGCCCTGAAACATGGCTGATCAATCGGATATGTCAGCACGAGAAAGGCGTGCAAAATGAGCTTGTCAATTTCAATAGTAGAGACATCTCTGTAAGTACATTGACAGGTGCTCGCAAAGCTTGAAATCACGTGCACATGTCAGATTTCCATCTTGTCAACTGTGCATATGAAATGTTTCTTTTCAGACATCGAGATCTGACGGCTATTTTCTGTGGCGTTCGTTCCTTTTTTGACCGCATGATTGATCATTTGTTTTTAAAAAAAATTTAATCGATGAGGAATATGTATCGATGCATAAATCTAAATAGTTTTTGTTTCTTCAATTGTATTTTAGAAACCTTTAGCTTTAT
The DNA here is from genome assembly GCA_921293015.1 of Phorcus lineatus. Lineage (NCBI taxonomy): Eukaryota > Metazoa > Mollusca > Gastropoda > Trochida > Trochidae > Phorcus > Phorcus lineatus. Next base: position 30,653,472 of record OV121092.1, read on the forward strand.
ACATTAAAGTATTTACAAATAAGATTCTTCATATTTATTTCTACTTTATTACAAAATATCTGGCGATCATAAGGTTAAAAATCGATTATATACGATTTATATTAATAAAAACATTACATTTGCAGACCTTAATTTAATAGAACAGAAATCCTATTTTACTGCTACAACTCTACAATTCTACAAGTCAGCTCATTAATTTTTCCTAATTGAAATTTCATCTCATTTCCTAATTTAATTGACAGATTTCAACTTTTAATGAACTCCAAGATTAATCAGTATTAAAGCATAATTCCTTGAGCAATCCAGATCATGGTCAAAGCGCTTATGTCGTCGTGACCTCTAACCGGAAGGTGACGATTTTACCTTCCGGACAAAAGAGTTCCATTTCCGACATTTTGATGGGAGATTTATCAGTTTGATTGCGACAAGCAGATACGTTGCCAATAATCATCAGACGCCAGTCGGTCTAAACTGACACCCGAACCCCTTGTTGGAGATTACTTGAAGTCAAGGAGAGGCCCTATAAAGCAAAGCCTATGAGCGATCAGTGACTTGTGAAACTTATCCAAAGGAAAATGGCGGACCGGCGAAAGGACGATCGAAGACAAGAATTGAGTTTCAATTTCATATTTCAAGTCCAGTCGCTGAGCACAAGTTATCACTTTTTTAAGAATTGAAAAAGAGGGACTTGCTTAAGATTTTGTATTATTTCCAAGATGAAATTATTCAAAGCCAGACCAATCTTAATTAATGTTAAGATCTTAAGAGATTAGCATTAATTTGAATAAAGGTTATTGTAACTGACATCAACGCGAGTTTCTATAATTTCTCTCGACAAAAAAGTCAGTTGGGAAAGACCTTTGAAGAGTCAAATTCTTACCTGTTATCTTTATTATATAGATTGAAGTTAGAAATAAACAAGAAAATATGTAAACATAAATGATTCAAATGTTGGGAATAAGACAACAACCAGTTAGACTACTTGTATTTTTACCAATAATATCAAAATATTTTCTTTGAAAAACTTCAAATTATTTATCAGCTGTAAAACAGAATTAGCATTTTCTGCTATTTATCAAAATAATAAGCAATGGGAAAAAGACAATATAAAAAATAAGAATTACGAAGTTTCTCATTTTGACTCCTTCCGTTTATTTTATAATACCAAAGTTTGAGGAAGTCGTCAATACAGCTGCATAGCAAATGTTTGTTCACATACCTGCGAATCATAGTGAACATATCATGTAAATCGGGCAAAGGCATCGTCGAATTCTGAAAAAGAAATAGATAATGTTGAATTTTCAATACAGAAGTAGAGATCCATTGCGCTTTAATGCAATCGTATAACATAACCAAATAATTTACCGTAACACTAATTGAAGTGACAAGAGGTCAAAATTTAGAAAACCCTAATTTATATTTTTTTCTACAAATTCGCTTATAAGTGATAAACAGCTTTACACACAAGTCTTGTTTATTCCTTTGCACTAAATAAAATTGATTGTGCTGATTGTGCAGAATTTAAAAAATATGACCCATTCTGTCCATTTCATCATGTCATAATGAAAAGTTTTGCTCATGATACAAGACAATCTAAAAATAAGTTAAAGAATGGCCATTTTATGCATGGACAATGGGTAAACCTTCGTCAATCGCGAAATTATATTATTGATGTCCAAACTAAACCCAACTATCATGATATTTGCACTGTTTGGAAGTGGTAAATGAACAAACTTTCGGTATGCAACTGTAGTCTGAAATTCGCATGATATTTTGCGAGTATGTACTATGTGTATTTGCATAATGATTCAATTACCCTTTTCCCGTTATGCAAGTTATGCATCGATCTGCAACAGGAAATTCTAAGTTTTTTATTTTCCAATTGGAAATACATAAGTACATAAAACATATTTCTTGATAAAGAAATTTATGTATGTTAATCATATATGTCGATACCACTATATACGGGAGAAGACTTCTTTTTTTTTTATTAAAGACGTTTATCATCTACTGTCTTCCTTATTTCATTACAATAGTTTCCTATTACATTTTAACATTTTACTTTAGTTTCTCATGTAACTATTACAGTTTCTCATGACTGTGACAGTTTCTGTTACAGTTTCACTTTTCGATTTAATTTGTTATTATAAAAGTTTCCATACCGTCACATTTCCTTATGTTACTATTTATTCTTACTTGTTATTACTAGTTTTTTAACGATCACAGTTTCTCGTGTTAATATCTGAGTTTTTAAACGATCACAGATTCCACTGTCACAATTACAGTTTCTAAACAATCACAGATTCCCCGGTATGTTACTGTTACAGATTCTAAACGATCACAGTTTCTCGTGTTTCTGTTACTGTTTCTAAACGATCACAGTTTCTCGTTTTAATATTACAGTTTTTAAACGATCACAATTTATCAAGTAATATTACAGTTTCTAAACGATCACAGTTTCTCGCGTTAATATTTCAGTTTTTTAAACGATCACAGTTTGTTGTGTTACTGTTACTGTTTCTAAACGATCACAGTTTCTCGTGTTTATATTACAGTTTTTAAACGATCACAGTTTCTCGTGTTACTTTTACAGTTTCAAAACTACCACAGCTTCTACTGATACTGTTATATTTTCAAAACGATAATAAATGCATAGTTCCTTATGTTACTGTTACAGTTGAAGACACTGCTGTCTCATAGGTTCAAAACGTATTTACTTGACCATGTTACTAGTACAGTATCAAAAGTTACACGATACCTTTCATAAGCACAACTAAATGTCAAGGACACTGTTTGTATAACGAAAACTCTAAAATATTGACATTAATGATTCTTATGTCGTACTTCCACCGATATTCTGTCTCTAGGTTAGTCATTTGTACGTCTTCGTAAAACATAATCCTCGTTAATAGCCCGCATTGATGGTACTGAATTCTCACCCAGTTAATCATTCATCTGCCAATGGCTTCCCGTAATATATAATGGCTTCATTACGGCCGAGTGGAAATCTTAACACGTAATGACGTTGTGTCCGTAGTCAAGTCAGATTACCCCCTCAATCAGCCGACAAGACGCTGATCCACTGACCCCAATTCCTTTACCCCATCCCGGACATTTACAGTCCCTCCTTCTTAGCCTAATAGCATTCTCCTTCACACCTTACTGGTATAGTTCTTGGCATCAAATTTTTTAACGACATTACATAAGTACCTAACACCACCTGGTCCCTCGAACCCTAGAAGCCATAAACGATCCAAACTCTTAAACCGGTGGTCTAGAAACTCACCAGTCTATCCGCTGCATGCATGGTCAATTGCAAAACCATCTTGTTATTTTTTCTAACCCAGTTCAACGTAATCGAGGTGCTAAATTCTTCCCAAATGAACAATAATGTCCAAATCGCATCTCTAATTAAAACCCGACTTATACACTGTTTAACCCAATTAATTTGTGATAGTTGAATAAAAAAAACCCGGCATTTTAGGCCTTAACGTCTTGCCCCGTCAAATTTCAGACTTTCAGGAAAGGCTCTTAGAAATCTTTGTGCTAAGGTCTATATGACAAACTTTAAATCTTTAACCTTCGAGTCGTCTCATATCTAAACAACCCAATTTATTTCCCCTCCTTCTCTCCTTCACCCCCTCCCGACCTTAGCGCCCGGTAACCACAATTGTCATTTTTTCGCCCATTTTGTAATTGCTTTGCGAACGCCGGGGGATGATTGATAATGTTCGGAAGTCACCAGAGCATAAAACAGAACTCCGCTTCGCCTCTGTACTGGACAAACCAAGAGGGAATCGATTCTGAGTTAATGTGACTTGGAAAAATGGACCGAGGGTGTCTTAGTGTCAATGCCTCGTCATGCGGAAATGGTGATGAATTGAGATCACACTTGCAACGAATAATCGCCTATTGTTGCAAGAGCTATAGCGTTTTAATGGACTTTATTAAGTATCATGCAAGGAGATATGCTGAGGCATATTCTTTTTGCATATTTAGACGATAATGGAATGTTGGTTTTACCCATTTGAACTGGTGGATTGATTTTTGGGGAACGTGTTTCTGACTCATGGCTATGAGTTAAAACACTTTTGCATAGATGAGTAATTTTGTGGTTTATTTAATATTTGATGAAATACATTTGAAATAGGATGTTTGAATTTGCCATTTAATGATCGCTGTTTATACTTGTATTGTAACACAACAAGATATTCATAAAATGCATTCAATTGACATTACATTAATCAATAAAGTCTACGTTTTCTAAATTTTAAACGACATTTCTCTTGGTCAGTTTTAGTATTTTTCCCAGCGTACTTCATGTGTATCCGATGTATGTTTTACATTTACATCTAATGATGACACCTAAAACAATTTATTCTGAAAAATGTTTTAAATTTCAAACATTTTTTGTTAAAACATTTTAGACGATAACGGAATATTCGTTTTACCCATTTAAACATTTTAACAAAACCAATATTTCAAAATACGATTTAACATAGGAACTTCTGAACAGTTACACTAACTTTTACATAGCAAATATTTAGTCTTCGTAAGACCTATAAGCCTTGTAAGACCGTCGATGTTTGAAAGTCCTAGTTCTTGATAAAACCTCTTTGCAAGACCTTTAGATCCCATGATCTGAAGTATTGTTTAATTTCTGGTCTTGCAAAACAAACGATGAACCATTCGAGACCTATCATCGTTGTACGACCTATGATCTTTTAAAGACCTATCACCCTTATAAGACCTTATATTTTTGTGAATCCTTATAGTTTTGCAGGTCGTATGAGCATGGGTAGCCATTCGTTTCGTTGGAGATTATGATCTTACTATGATATACATGTATGTTATATGGAAGACCTGTTATGTTGCCATAATGAGATCGGTGGTCCTTCTAAGAACCTTTCTGATTGGAAAACCACATTTTTGTATGACTTTATGAGTAGTGGAACACCTTTAATAGGTGTGAGAGATATGTTTCTCATAAAACCTATGATTCTTTCAAGGCCTATGATTCTTGTATGATGCTTGATGTTTGGAAGGCAAACATCCTTGTATGACTTTGTGATCATTGGAAAGCATTGGTAGAAGTGTGACACATGTTCCATTTGAGACCTATGATTTTTTTTAAAGACATATGATTCTTGTATGATCCTTGAAGTTTGGAATACCAAAGATTCCTGTATGACTTTATGATCACTGTTTACCATTGATTAATAACTTGTTAACCATATGACATATTTTCACTGTGAGAGCTATGATTCTTTCAAGACATATGGTACTAGTAAGATCCTTAATGTTTGAAAGAAAGACCCACGATCTATGACATTATGGTTAGTGGAACTCCTTTGATAGGTGTGATAGATGTTCCTTGTAAAACTTATGATCCTTGTAAGAAACCTGGACGTGTATATTCGAAGCTCACTTAGTGCTAAGATAGTCGTAACTACCATACACTAACACTGGCCTACGACTATCTTAACACTAAGAGAGCTTCGAAAATCTAGACCCAGATGTTTAAGACTCAAAATCTTTGTACGATGTTATAGTCACTCGAACACCTTTAATAGTTGTGAGAGATGTGTTCCCTGCATGACACATGATTTACCCTTAATGTTTTGTTTGAAGGCCCAAATTTTATGTACGATCTTGTGGTCACTGACAGAGCTATAATAGGTATGATAAATATGTTACCTGTAAGACCCATAATTCTTTTAAAACATATGAGCCTTGTAAGACCATTGACGTTTTGAAGACCCAAGATCGTGGAAGAACATTATGGTTTCTTGACCACCTTTGACAGGCTGTAAGACGTATAAATCTGTAAGACATGTGATCCATGTATGAACTATTATCTACGTCAGATTAGTCTGTCATACAGACCTTATGGCAAAATATTAAAGGAGTCTTCTTAAGTCTAGAAAATGTTGGCAAGTCTAGTAGCCTCAGCCAAAGGCCTGAAATTAAGTATTGTTTATTATATTATTTCAAACCAAATATTGAAAAATTCATTTTTGATGAAATCTTTTTTTCAGGGACAAAATGTTAGTCTAAAGTAAGGTGTATGGTCAAAGATAGTGTTTATTGTCACACGTGCTGATTCTCACATAATAAATTCCTGTAGTCAGTGAGTCCTATTTATCTTAATACTTTTGCCACTGTGTCATCAGAATAATATTCTATATCTGATTTTCCTCTTGGGGTAAACATTTACAGGAATTATATAAACGAGCTTCGATTCAAACATATTGAATACACACAGAAAAAGATGACACAAACGGGTATAAACCTTTTTCAAACGAGAAAACTTGTGCACTTCTTGTCTGAAATGTACGTAAGACTGTTTACAGATTTTCAGATTTTACAACTTCGTGATAATGACATTGTACATTGTACTTGTATTTAGTAACAAATCTCCAGCAAAGGGCAATCAATAACTAGCCTTGTAGAAATCATTGTGGTATCAAGCGCACATATTAGTCAATTTCAAGAAGAAGTTTAATCTTAACATTTGTGTTTATTATAAACCTTCAAAACATTTCCAACGTAATTATAACAACGGTGGCTTCACATTCAGTGATTTATAAATAGCATTTCAAAGATAACAAACAATATTTCGATTTTAATTGCTCTCAAAGCTCAAATCAAAGATGGATGGCAGTCGTTTTATTTTAAAAGATCATTTTATTTGATACAAAGACATCTCAATTTGTTTGGTGCTTGTGGTCAGTGTTTCGACTTAAAACCACAACGTTATCAAGATAAAACCGCATCTCTATCAAGATAAAGACAAGGTTTTATCAAGATTAGGGATTCATTGTTTGCACAGTTGAGCGAGTTGATTGATTCTGACAGAGACACAGCTGGAGACTGGAGACATCTTCTCTCAATGGCGACAACTCTCATTATCTTCTCTTGTCTGAAAAACCGTATTCTCCTACAAAAATCGCCGATGATAAAATCGAAGGAAAATAACTTTCCACTTTGGAGAGTTTTCATCATTAATTCTATATGATTTAGACTGAAAATGTATATGAAATATTTTTGAATAATGAAATGTTCTTTCACATGATATTTGAAATATATTTGTGATAGAAAATCTAGACTTGCCAAATGACAACCTAGAAAGGCTTTTTTATACAAAGTCATGGAGAAGGACTATATTTCTTTTACTCTGAAATGTCTTCGGGAAAATTGTTGTGAGGAGTTTCTTTGTTCGAAACCAAACGGAGGTGTTTGTCTGACGCACTGCTTGTCTTCAATTCGTTGATATCAATTCAAAAAGTCTATCCTCTTTAAAGATTTCCAGTGAGATTTTAAGAACATAAGATCTTACCATTTTCTGATGATCCCTTTCAATGATAAACGAGTTATTGGCTTTAGTCAAAAATTGACAAAATTCACTTGGTTATATGTGCGACAACATGTCAATGTTTGCTGAAAATGTCTTCAGAAAACAAGTCTTCGTAATGAATTCTTCAGACTCAACGTTTTTTTGTGTATTCTTAAAAAATAATCAGATGACGCCAGAAGCATACTGATTATGATTTAGTTTTAGGACAAGAAACTATTTGATCCTAATGCAAAATTTTCTCAAATTAAGTGCTTCTGTTTGAAATGTTATATTATCAATGATTTTTTTAGATTTTAATCAAAGGCCCTAAACAATCAAAGTTTAGGACTAGAAGTGTTTCTGATAAAATCTTCACATTATGACGTAGGGGTGCTACGGTATCACTGTAATGGTGAAGTGTCGTGTGCCTTTATCGGGTAGACCAGGCTCATCTGAGAAGGATAAAGGGTGGGGAGGAGGCGTATGAAGTGGGAGGGGTACTGGTAGACTTGATGGGGACAGGTGAAGTACTACGCTAAGGGGCAGGTGACAAGACAATCAAACCGTAGCGGAAACCATACTCGTGCCCCTAACAAGAGTCAGAAAATTTGAATTTTGGTTACAGAAAGGTCTTTAAAGAGTTTTTTTACTCACATTTTTAATTTAAAAGTTTTGGTAAATCTATCAGAAACTTAATCAATGTGTATTGCGTGTTGGCGTGACGCTAATGCTTTTCAGGTATGACGTATCGTAATATTGCGTGTAGCCGGCATTACGACATTGTGTTTCAGACATGACGTCAGTATATTCGCTTGGTTGTGACCGGCATGGAACAACCATTGATGATGTTCCAGTAATTCAAATAAATTCATATTTTACGGCTTAGGGAAACGAAGATTACCATTTTATGAATAGACAAATGTATTCTCACCTCATTTCAAAAGACTTAAAGATTTGATTAAGTAATCTATATGAAAATAATAATTCCAGTTCTGAGTCACAAAGGTAGCTATTTATCGAATATATATGCAACTTATTATAACATATAAGTTGAATAATTCATCGCTCAATTATCTATTTATTTATCATAAGTTGTTGTCAATACTTGTGTCTATTTCTATAGAATCCCTGCACTGAATTATCATTATGCAAGATTTATCAATCTGATCTACAATAAGTCCACTATATACTTGACTACCAAAAGAAAACCTTACACGCAGTTACGCGTTTTTAAAAATTAAAAATATGTGTCAAGAGATTCACAATGTCACTTCTTTATTCACCTTCCTAAACTAAAAATGATCTTAATTTAACAGCGCTTACTGAATATATCATTAAGGGTAAAACGTTGTAGAATGGGGGTGGGGTTGAAGTCACGTGATTGATGGGGCGACCTGGGCGTATTTGGGCGTATCGGGGCGTATCGCGACAGGTGACTGTGAAAGTAAACAAGAAATGATATATTATGAAGAAACCCTGTGTAGGTCTGAGGCAAGTTTTGACAGTAAGCCAGGTCCTTTTGTCATAGTTGCTTCTTTGTGGTGTTCAGTAAACAGTGTGACAGGTCATAAATAAATGATGAATGATGAATTAATTTCTTTGCATCCTAATCACTGTATTTGAGGTTAAAAATTAAAATATCTTTTCTTTTAAATTAGATTAATTGTTTACAGACTTAACGCTGACACGAGTGAGAGACACAGAGACATAGACAAAGACATAAAATGAGAGGCTGAGACTGAGAAACTGTGAGAGAGACAGGCGACGGTGAAAGAGGGACAGACGGTGAAAGAGGGACAGACCGAGACATAGAGACAGACAGAGACATAGAGACATAGAGACAGACAGAGACATATAGACAGACCGAGACATATAGGCAGTCAGAGACATAGAGACAGACCGAGACATATAGGCAGTCAGAGACGTAGAGACAGACAGACATAGAGACAGTCAGAGACATAGAGACAGACAGACATAGAGACAGTCAGAGACATAGAGACAGACCGAGACATATAGACAGTCAGAGACATAGAGACAGACAGAGATATAGGCAGACGGAGACATATAGGCAGACGGAGACATAGAGACAGACCGAGACATTTAGACAGTCAGAGACAGATAGACACGCAGAGGATAGGTGTTTTTGTTTGCCAACATTTGCATACAATTTCAAAAAAGATTATTTCCAGTTGATAATAACAAACGCCTATACTTGACCCTCGTGTTTACGTTGCATATTTGCAAATATGTATTAAATAGTATATTCACAAGGATTATAAAAAGTTGTTTTTCTATCGACGTCTTATAAAAAAAGAACATCATTCAACTTAACACTTTGCACAGCGAACATGCATCAAAGTTGTATTTATATAAGAATATAAAAAGAAATTAACATGTTACCCATGGTCATGTTTTAAACATAAATGTAGTCATTTGATCTTTCTTACTACATGAACGCTGCTTTTGCGCCCCAGTGATCACACAAAACCAAATTATGTATGCGATTTTTATACTACTTAGGTAATACTACCTGCCAAAGTCTTATTATGATTTAAGAGCGGCTGCAGATGTGTTGCTTGTGTCAAATAAGATACAACCTCAAATAAACGTCAAATATTTGTCTCATTCATGCATACATGTAACACGTAAGCAACGTTGCTTCGGTTGACTGATTTAACATCTGATATTATTTAGGGTGGTTTGTGTGTGTTACCATGTATCAGATGCTGAGGTAAACCACTGTTGTAACATGCTCAAGGACGTGATATTTTGCATGTTGTTATTTGCAGGTTGTTTAAGTTTAACTATTGTTGTTAAGAATTTGTGTATCGCTCTTCATTTCGGTAATCACAATATGATATGAAAAAGTGCATTGCAATACGTATTGCTATATATTGGTACTCTCATATTTTAACTTCCACATACTCTCTTTAGTAAAAACAGCAATTAGAATAGATACAAATGCTCAACTGGCCGACGTTTTGTAAAGAGAGACATTCAGTGGTTGATTTCACTTTGCCAGTTCATATTTTGCTTACAACTTCAAGTAAAATCATGTTTTTACTTACATTTTTCTACAGTTTAAAAGGTGAATTGTTTATTTTAAAACCTCCGACATCTTAGATACTTTTAAAGGGTTTACTGGTACGTATGATGTTGTTTCTTGCTTGCAATATTCCGATACACCGATTATAATGTAGTAGAAGATGTTTTACATTTTTTTTGTCTGCCCGTATAATGATTTAATGAGAAGTAAATATATACCACTCAGATTTTCTGATAACCCTACCTTTTATTCCTACAATGTACTTGTAAACAGTAAGGAGTATGAAATTATTCTAGATGAAGCAAAATATGTTAAACATTGCCTATCTCTTCGCAAGACGTAGTATTTGTCGCTTTGTTATAATGTTTGTGTTTCATATGCTTTGTACATGGGCCGATGGCCTTAAACTAATACACTATTATTATTTTTCACTCTTAGCTGTTGTAAAAGTCTACTATTTATTCACGAATGTAACTGCAAGTTGCATGTTTTGAATCAATTTGCCTGAAATAATTTTTTGTTATAGAGCCTTTGTTTTCTTTCTGTGAAAGAAAATCATACAATCTCTTACAGTTGTTTAATAGTTATATTTGTTAATCTCTTTTGAGTGATTATTTTTTCTTTGGCATTGGTAACTCCAATATTCACTGGAGTATAAAAGTGGTGGAAGTATGAACGTATTTCTAGAATCAAATGTCAGCTCTATTTTCTATCAAAATGAACTTACGAATTCAAAATAATGTGATGACAAAATTTTCTTAATTCCCGCTTCCAACTTCAATGCTTTGGTAGTTATTTGTTTACCAGTTTTTATACGTGTCACATTAAAAACATACGTTATGATGGAGGTACTACGTAATAGTAATGCATTCTTTATGGATATGACGTCTCTTTTCCAATTGAACCTGATGGAATGATAATAACCCGTTCAATGTGTTTTCATTCATTCATTGATTGAAACCTTGTATCGCGTCAATACGCTCAGAGATCCTTTGTTTTTCTCGAGCATGGCATGTCAGTCTTCAATAAACATATATTTTCACCACCAACTCCCTTCGGATTATGTTATAACGACTTTCGATACTTTTCCCTTTATAAACAGGTTGTCACGTTTTCAGGAAACTTCTACGCTATACCATGTTAGTCTTGACGTTTCTTTGTTCTCGTGTTTCGTTTACACATACGGGGTTGTAATGTTGCAGGTATTTGGACGTTGCTGTAACATACAAGGTTCGAATCCTAAAGAGTAATAAGCACTTTTCTTATCAATCAATGTATTTAGTTTTGGGTGCTGCGGAGGAATTCTTTACGAATTGCAAAAGGTTTCATAGCAACGCACAACCATATTATTGTTACATGCTTCCCCTGAAGTACTGAAAGTATTCTCGCTGACAAAATTCTTTGATTCGTCTTGCGTACTTCAAAATGATCCTCAAGCTTTTTTATGTTTATAGAAACAATGAATTTATCAAAGATTCCTTTCTAGAATTAATTTGATTGTCACAGGAAAAAGACCGAAGAAACACAGTTCATGTCATTGTCAAAATATAACTGTGACAAGAATATCAATGAAAACGACGTTGAAATTGCTGCTCTTCTATCATGAGGAAATCAAATGTGCTTTATAAAGCATACTAATCTTTACAGAAACGCTACTGTTAGAAATAAAGTTGATAGTTGAATATCTATGAAGATAAACGTGTTATATCACATTCTACAATTTTCCTCAAATAACCAGTATAGGAATGTTGACATATGAACCAGCGTTTCCTGACGCAATGCAATTTACAGACACATTGAATAATTTGCAAATATTGAATACACATTAAATATTATCATAATTCATGTAAATCTTCAGTTACAAAGTGTAACATAGATCCTTTGTTTATCGAGGAAACTTGGATTGACGCAATTCGTTTTTAAATTACAAACTTTATATGTAACATCAGATGCATCCTTGCAATATTAATCGTTTACCGTATTCGACGTGATAAGCGCCCGGGGCGCTTCAAAAAATTGATAAAAGGGGGCGCTAATTAAAACGATAAAAATTGTCCTCAAGTTTAGTCTTGAAAGTGTTTTCTTACGATACACATGTCTTTGAAATATGGTTTTATAAGTTTTATCATTTTGGTGGTGGCTGGGGGTCTTGAAATACCCTGTATTCTTCACTTTAGTGGAAGTAAAAGACTTATTGCAAGACTGAAAAACCTTCCTCAATGAATCAGCATGCAAGGTAAGCAATGTTGATAGGTGGGCGCTAAATCAGGACGCATATTGTTCACTCAAAAACGTGGTGGGTGGGCGCTTATAGGGGAGTGGGCGGTTATTAAGTCGAATACGGTAGTTGTCGTTCCATGAATGTTTGATACTACCGACTTAGTGATAAATATTTGAAAAAAAGTTTTCAAAGGTGAGACAGTTGATGTTGAAAAAATTTACATATGTTGATGTAATGTGCTACATCATCGTATTATTATCCACAGAGCTCCTAAGATACCCTGATGTTAATCAGACAATGCTTCGTATCGCTGACAACTGGTTGTTTGCAGTATGTTTCAGTCAATCTAAAGGGTTGTGAAGAGTTTGAAACTAATCTTATTCGGGCAGTGCCGATAACTACTTGTGAGTCCTTCCATTAGCTGCTTATACCTACAACTTATTAGACTGATAGACATCAGCGTATAGTCGGAGCCCTGAGGACACAAATACGCCGATGTTATATGGTAATGTCCGTCTATATAATAACCCCTGAAAGCTTAACCTCTCCACTTCTCAAGTCATATCTTCTATTGCTAGTTTTGAGACAAATGACATCTGGATTTCAATGAAAGAGCTCAGAGGTTAAACTTTAAGTAACAGACTACTTCTGCCCAAATAAATAATAGACACCAGCGTATAGTCAGAGCCCTGTGGATACAAATACGCCGATGTTATATGGTAATGTCAGTACGCCCTGAAAGCTTAACCTCTCCATTTCTCAAGTCATATCTTCTATTGCTATTTCTGATATAATATGGCGACATCCGGATTTCATTGAAATAGCTCAGAGGGTAAACTTTGAGTAAGAGATTACTTCTGCCCAAATAAATAAAACCCTAACTCCCTTTTCTACAGAATTATTAGTAATAAAAGGATTTGGAGCACCGCACAGGCGAAGGAACTTAAGTCCTTCCAATGTCATTAGCCTTGCACAACTTAGTTACATTTCATCAAATCAGGATTCCTTATTGTTAGCATAATAAAAGATATTGAACGTAAACGGATTAAGTGAGAAGACTTGTGTGACCTCTTTGAAACGTAATTCAACGCATTTGTTAAAACTTGCTTTAAGGTTCATGTAACCGGTGAAAGGAAAATATCTCCAAACGGGTAACTCAATTCAAATCTTTCTATGTAATCTCTGTTATCATTTCCGTTATCACTCTTTTCAGTGTAGTCTATTCAGGAGTGAAATTTTACCATCCGAATTATAGCCCTTGCTTTTATCCATAAAATTATGGTATTGTCATTATATCAAAATTTATTTTTCACAGATACGATATGTGCGTATCGCACAAATGAAAGAGCAAGAGTCTTCCAGAAATGGCCAAAAATTTACTGCAGCCAGTCACGTTCTCTGTTTGACGTCAAAGAAGGCTTATGTATTGCAACAATGGTTATAAGTGAAAAGAGAAAGAGAAAAAGAGAAAATTGTTGTCGTTGATCAGTGGGTTAAACACCAAACGTTACAAGAATGATCTGAAAATGAAAATTTTCGAAAAAGACTCAAGTGACGTGTAATAAAACCTTTTTCATCCGCCATTCATAACAAAACAAAACAAAAACATTTCATCATTTACACTTTATTAGTCCCTATAATTGATACTTTGTACCCATTTCCGTTACTTAAATTAAATACCACATATGTACACGGCACGGACCCGCTAGGCAGTCACGTGGTCACTCTGTCTTGATCACGTGACGTATCACGTGACCAACTCTTTTCTACGACTTACACCAATCGAAATAACATTTTACTACGTACAGAATTGACATGGAGAATATTCTTGAAATAAAACTCTCTAAATAATTTCTGAATATTCTCCAAGTTAATTTCACTGTCATTTTGACTCGTCAAAAATCTTGAATTCTCCTCATGTTGTAAACATTTGAATAATTGAATAAATGACAAAAATTATAAAAAATATCGAACTATAATAAGTTGAAAAAAAGAATTTGGATAGTAGATATATACCCTAAAATATTCGTAACTATTATAACCGAAAAGATTTCATATGTCATGAATTTACATGCAACAGTTCTTAATATAATCAAAATAAAGAAAAAATTAGTAACAAAATAAATAAGTATAATAGTATTCCATTTATCTTTACGAATGTGCAGTTTTGAAAGGACACTTTATGAATGATTACAATTGTAAGTTCCAAAATGTACGTTTTACCAATTAAATACGACGTAACAAAATATTACATTCACTTAATAACATTTAACATCTTTGTAACAGAGATTGTTAACAACTTATCTGATGTGGCAACCTGGCATATGATTATATTGAAAACTATTTAATAAATGTAAAATGTTGGTTTACGCTTAGGTAACCAAAAATGACTATTTTGAAGGAGGAACGCAAATCTTCTTCAAACCACTTCAATCGTTTGGTCGTTTACGTTATTTAGTAATTATCTAAATGTCAATATGTATAATGTTCAATATATGATATACCAATGTAAGAAATATTAAAGCACTGTATTATGCTTGATATCCTCAGTTCATGAGAACATTCCAAAAGGTCTACGAGAAGACATAACGGAGCATGATTTGATTATTGGTAAATGGTAATATGATATTTGCCTAGTTCTTTCTATAAACTCTGAAAATAATCTTTATAATTGTGATTTGATACTAAATTTCAAATTCATAAAGGCATACACCAGAATAGATATTTGAAAGGTCAAGATGACCCGTAGAGAATTATATATCAAGGACTTTGACAAGAAGATTACAAAATGGCTTAATATTCTGATCATCAAAATCGAAAAAGAAAAAGTTCTTTTTAAAATTTTCAACACAATTTAAACTTCATCTAGTATGTTTCAAATTCATAAAAGCATTTAACATAAGAAGAAATTTACCAAAGGTCAAGTCTGTAAAAGGTTGTGAAATGGAACTCAAAACTTGTTTAATATCAAAGATATTAAAACATTATGTGAAGTGTCATATTCATATGTGACCGATATTTTTAAAGTGTCGTGACATAAAACCCTATCTGACATTTAAGATTTTCTCATTCCAAATTAAATCTTTAAAATATTTTGCCAGAAAATAACTTTATTGCTTTTTTATTTCATTAGTCGCCATACTAGTTACATATTTTTAATAGTTGAAAAAACCAAAGTTTAGTTTTGTCTCTAACTGAAATCAGTTCTACTAATGGTTTAAGGTTCCACTCTCTTCATTGTCACGTGTTTTTTTTTAAATTTATCATTTAAACAAAAAAAATTCAAAGGGAAAGTATATAATCTTACGAAAAGGAAAGCCAGTGCTACTATCGTTTTTAACTAGGGATCACTTTCAATAATTCAAAACAAAACGTGTAAACACTAAAATGGCTGCATGCAGTTTTAGCGAGATACGAGATATTTTTTCTTATAAATGTGATAATCAGGTTGACAATGTGACATCTATTCATCTATAGCTAATGCATTTCGCATAAACTAATATTTGAAAAATATTTTAAAGAAATCAAATTTCTAAAAAAATGCTGTACAGTTTGTACTATGAACTAAAATGCAAAATAATATTTACGTGGAGAAAATTACACATATACCCTTCCAAATCCCGTATTTGAACCCTTCCAGGTCGAAAGTATTAATGACATTTGCAAATTCGTGACATTAAATAAAAGATTAATATACATATTCTTCGTACAACATGAAGAGAATCCGTTCTTGCTAAATCCATGTTTAAAGCTCTTAAATGGAAAACGTTCAAGCCTACTTGCAGCAATTGGATTGAAAAGCATTATTTTATTTCAAAGGTATTTGAATGATTCAATATTAAATGATATATTAGCATGACACATGATATAAATATGGAATATTTCTCTACGTTGGAAAGCAGAATCGATTCTGCAGAATAGAAATATTTATTTTTAATTTTGAATGGCAAAACGTCTTATGTTAAATGTAAATTTAATTTTATTTGCAAATTGAGAAACATATTGTTTCTGATTCAGAATATTTCAAAGGAATTGGTTTTCATAAACAATTCCAAAAAAATTATATTTTCAGACAGAATATATATGGTATAAATGAAATTTCAAAATCTAACCATAAAACAAATAATTTGCTTTACATATTTTGACCAAATCAAAAAAGCTTAAAGTCTGGTACTTCGCAAAGCAATGTCAAATCATTATTGTCAGTCCAATTGCTGCAAATACAACTCTTTTCAGGATATTCAATTTTGTAAACAAACTAAGACAAACACTATTACACAATGAGTGGTATATAGGGGCTGTTCCGTCACTGACGGTATATTTGCTTTCAAATAAAAGTGATTATATATGAAATAAGAAAATATTATGGGTAAATCATGAAATGGTAAAACTGGCTTTGAAGTCTCCCAAACGAAGCACTCGTTGTTAAAAATTGTGACAAATAATTAAAAGTTCTAATCTAATGTTCAGAATTTTCAAATTCCTGACAAGGTCTTAAATATTTAGGTAAAAAACAACAATGATAAAAACGGGTCTTAACAATCACAATACTGTGGTAAATATTCCCTATAAGCCTAAACTGTAAAACTACATGCCTGTAACAAACAAAACTTAAATATCGTTTTGTAAAAGTGTACTCTTGGTCATATGACCATATATACTGAATAAAGCTCTTATTAAAGCTAAAATGACAAAAAGGTCCGATTACATGTTCCAATGGAAAAAAGCGATCCACAGTACCATGAACACGTTGCTACCTAACATTTAATCTGTTATTCTCATACAATAAACAACTAAAATACCTGAAAAATAACAAATAAAACTTGGCAAGCTTCGATTACTTTTCAAATTTCAAATATCTTCTAAATATGCTGAAAAACAACAACAATACCAACAACATAATGTAAAACATTCTAAATTCAAACTTCACGCAGACTATTCGGGGAATTTATCATGATAAAGAAGACCATGTATCTATTTTTTTAATCTCTTTGCGATTCGAAGATTAACAAACATTATTCAACGTAGGTTACACAAATATTTCGTTTGAATGAATTCAAAGCCAATTTAAAACCGAAGGTTAGGAAATGCCAGTGTTTTTGTATTGCTGGTGATAACAGGTGTTATCATGTTAGGCGTATGATCAGGATGAACAAAACTGTAAATAAAAAACAGGTTTTGATGTGCATCTTGCTCAATCAGGTATAATAACCAGCGAGGGTCCTACTCTTTCCTGATTGCTTTCGCAGGATAAGCCTCGTACCTCTACCTCCTCGTAACTCTTAGCTTTGTACATGCTCATCGGTACTTGTATCCAGGTAGTGCCAATACTTGATTTAGGTCATATCCGGTGAAGACAACCATTGATTTTAAGAGCATTAGAATATACTCTGATTTAGCAAGATGTTACATGTTATTAAACAAAATGTCCATAGGACAATATATTCAACCTAAGATATAAAGTAATCATCATGAATTATGAAAATGTTTTTTGAATAGTAAGGAGCTGGTAAATGAAAAATATAACACTGTGCGACTTTCAAAGACAAGTTAAAATATATTTGTTTAATGTGGGTCACAATGAAATATAATTTGATATCACAAATTGTCCTCTTAAATTCAGTAAGGATTTTTACATGAAATATAATTTGTTGCATCATAGAAATAAAACAAAAATTAATTATTTTTAAAATCATTATTTTATTTTTTATTCAATCAACTATTTGCTGTTAGCTGCAAACTCAAAGTGTATTTTAAAATACACTTGGTAAGTTCAAAAAATAACTCTTAGAAAATATTCTAAAAAGCCACATACATTGAATTTATTTCTCTTTTACGATATAGTGACATTTCTTAGACTCATAACATAATCCTATAAACCATTCTTTCCAAAAACAAAAACACCTCTTTCAAAGTTTTGCTTTTCTGTATAAATCTAATTATAATTTTCGAATGACATGCAAATCTGTCAGTAAAATTATATTTCTGAAAAAGAAATTCTTCACAGAAATATAAATTAACAAAAAACAGACATTCCGATCAATAAGCTTCTCCCCAGATATTAAAGCTTCCGGGTTATCGATCGGAAATGCGAAGGCTGGGTCATCTTGACCTTGCAGGCGTCCTTGAGCGACAGAATAGCGCATCCGTAGGATTCGGATGAGTATATACGAGTAATATTTTCTAAAAATTCAAAGGGAAACTGTTTTGTGCTTTTGTGTAAATATTTCCTTAGATTAAATGATATATTCGAAAAATCTTATCAAATTTAGGCGATTTGTCAACATCCTATTATATCTAATTGTGACCTCAATAATGATAATGATTTGAATCAATCTTGCGCATATTTTAAAGTTAAAAACACATTAAAGGTTTGGAGACAATTTGTAAACCTTTTTTCAAGACCCAGTTCATGTGAATACTAAATATCCATTTAACTCGAAACAAGCTATAGTATATCAACTATTTTGCAAAATGTGAAATCAAATATTGTTTTTCATTGATTGAGACTAAAAACGTCTAATTCCATTTCTGCCTTATTTCACATCATGCCCTATCGACAGAATGAATACTAATGATAGATAAGAATGACGTCAATGGCGGTGACGTCAGATCTTAATCCGATGACGCAGGCTACACGCTAATCCACGGTGAACACAGTATAATCCATGAAGAACAAGACGGTAATATATCCAAATATATAAGGATCCAATAGGGTGAATGATATGACGTCATAATCACTGACATGGCGTCATAAACAATGTGTGACATCACAATGAAAGATGGGATGTCTCACAAACAGTACATCAGCAACAAATGAACACTTTTATCACTCATGGTTGTGATTCAAAAGAAATTAGATTATGTATACCATTTGGTGTTTATATTTATATCACACACAAATCTGCTACTGATTACAATCCACCTACGGCGGTGAGACATGGAAATGACGTCATATCAAATTTCTGTGAAACGACATGATAAGTAGAATCAACTCCTTTGTGAACGAATGAGTAAGTGACATAATCCGTCAAAAACACCTCCAATGCGATGTCATAGCTATGACGTCACAGAAACATCACTATCTTCCATTATCAATGCAACATGATGACGTCGGCGTGTAATAAAATAATCCGACGTCTTTCCGAGTGAAAAACAATGATAACATGACGTCATGTAATGTAATACAACAGATGACGTCATCAGAATATGACAGCACATATTTTCATAATATATATATTTATATATTCCATATATAGCTGCGTGAAAAACACATCTCGTTCACAACTCGACAATACTTCCCTTGGAACATCTACATGAATATTTCCATATTAGGAAGGCTGGGAATAATCTAACGGCATCACATACGTATCCGATTTCATGTCTGGGTGGCAATGATCCGCTGGAACTTTGAAATGACCATTCATAATCAAGTCACTTGGCCCGTGCCATTTGATGGGTGTGACATGCTCGGATTCACTCGGCCGACGGCTTTCTGTACCGGGCGAACTCTCGTACTCCGTCGGAGAATCGCTGCATTGACCACTTCGGGTGAATCCATTATTTTCCGGCGGGGTTTGACTGGGAGAGAATTCTTTTTCTTCTTTGTCTGGCGTATCCGCTTCGGACATGGAATAGTCTATTGCCGATTCCTTTTCACTGGTATTTCCGTTGGTGGTTTCCGATGCAACCGCCGATGCCGCCGCCGCGGCAGCCGCCGCTTCTTGGCATTCAGTACACGAGGTAACTTTCTCGCCTTCGTTCGAATTCACAACGTCTATTTCTTTTTCCGAGTCGGCGCTGACATCATCACTTTTTGAGCACGATGACGTCATAGTCTCTTCCGGTTCCGGAAGACTTTCGCCCTTCTCGACGGATTCTGTAACTTTTTCCGAATCCCCGTTTTGAAGACTGTCTCCGTTTTGAAAAGTATCCGGTTTATTTGGTTTTTGTGGAGTTTCGCTTTTATTTGGTTTCGACGACGAGGGGCAATCGGAATTGTCCTTGCTGTTCTTTTGAGGGACTTCTCGATCGTCCGTGTTTCGGGCACCTTCGCTAAGTTCCGGCAGTTTCCGCTTCTTTGGTAGAATGCGATAAAATGAGTAAAACAGTTTGAGAATTCCTTGCTGAAAATTGAAAAAAAAGGCGTTTAGATTCTCTGAGGCCAAACGTTATTTTCTTTAAACCATCGTAAGATAATTTAAGAAACTATTTAGAAAGAATTTATTCGAAAACGAGGCATCTTTATCTACAAATGATTATTGAAAATTCAACATCTACTCAGGTCTAAAGAATTGATTAGAACGATATGCAAATCGTTTATAAGAACTAACACATCTTGATAAATGTTACTGTATCAACGTTAAAGGGATGAATTTATTCATTCAATGGAAATAAATATCGCCATATACTCCAAATATTAAATCACATTGAATATGATTAGATCAAGTTGAAATATCCAGTAAACAACTATAGTTCAAAATATCCAACAAAATGTAAAAGTTAAGAATATTTTAATATTTGGTAATATTCATAATTTCATTATTTCAAAAATATCCCTAACCCTCCTCCAAGAATAAATGTAGGCGACGTCCATCAAAGTCCAGCTGTCTCGAAGAGGCGAGTCCGTGTGAATTAGGTCAATCTGAAATGTACAATATGTCATCAAGCTATTGACGCTGTCGGTTTACTAGGATTTAGGTAATTGACACCTATCAATTTCACAAGTAACCCTGACCGTTGAACATGATTATCTTTTCCGTTTGCAACGTATTCAAAGTAAATTATATTTGATATAAAAGTCATTATTGTTCACCATAATTCCAGCTAAATACAACCTTTAAAGAAAAACATTGATACCATAAGAAACGTTCAATTAACAGACCAATCAAAGAAAAAATCGAATCGCAATGAAAATTGAGACGATTTTAAGCTAATGGACTCTTTCATAAGTACAAATGTATAGAGATGACAATTATACTCTGCGGTAAATATCAAATAATACCTATTAAATCATAAATAAACAGAGTGCAGTCAAGCTTACAAAAACTGTGCGTATTATTACTTCTTTATCAGGGGGTGGGATAGCGCAGAGGTTAGCGCGTTCGGCTTCGGATCAAAAGGTTCGAGATTCGAATCCCGCTAGGGGCTCGGCATCTTTGTCTGCAGTAGAGAACTGTTCTATACGCAGTGAGGTTTGGGTGCAAAGTTACACTGAATTTCATTGCAGTGCCACCCACGGTAAGTTAGTTCCAGCCGATGTTCGCAGGTTTCACCACAAAACATGGCCACATTAGTGGTGATATGAGTGAAATACTCTTAAAAGCGACGTTAACCCCGAAATCACCATTGTTCAAAGCTGACTTAATCTTTTCACTCACCGAATTGCTAATTTGAAATTAATTCCATAAAGAACCATATCAAGAACATTTATAGATAATGAATTCATATCAGTACCTGTAATTTTTCAGAGAGGGAATATTTCATGCGGATGAATTTCTTTAGATGTGAGACGGTCACGGCGGCAGGACACATAAGATAGCGTCTATCTTGAAGCTGGAAGAGAAAAAGTTGCATGTGACGTGAAGAATCTTTATCATTTCAACGTTATGAATCCATTTTCAGAATAATTAGTGTTTTCATTAAGTCCCTTTCTCGTTGGATGCAGTTACGGTAAAAAACGGACCGATTGACAGTTATTGATACACGGTAACTAAGGAAACGGCTTCGACAATAATTGAAAGGGAATTACCTTTTCAATGTCTTTTTCTATTTTGATTTCGTTGGATGGCTTTCCGCTGGAAAAGAAAAAGGGTAGATTGAATTTCATGGGACATCATGACAAATTAGTTATGACGTCCTCGACGAAAATGAAAATTCAAGCAGAAAAACAGAGTAAAGAAGTTGTATATTCATAAAATCTTACTCTTCCGATAACCTTCGTCAACTTAACCTTGAGGTTTATCTAAAAAACACAATTTCTTTAAAAATCATTAAAATTTAATGTTTTGTTAGAAGAGATCTGAATAAATGGGATCTTTCTCATTGTTCACAAATCATATATATATTTATAGATGAAAGCTTATATGTAAAAGCAAGAATTTAACTGAAATCTCATGACGATATTATCATTATTTCTCATTGTGTCGTTGGCTTGATAATGAGGAACTTGTCACAGGTCATGTCCAATCCATACGATTTCATTTCAGCAATCAGAAATTAAAGTATCAGCGTTGGAAAAATTGCGATTATGAACGATCCATCACTTGATTGCTAAATAGTGATGTCATGTCGATTTAATGCCCATTGGGTGGTCAAAATCGCCCACTAACCGACTGTAGTATAAACAGATTGTTCGGAGAGTCAAATTTCTCTGTGTCTACTTAATGATGATTTAACTACAAACTAACTAATGATCAAATAATGACGAACACTTTCTATCGCTAACTGATTTCTACAGTATTAACTGACTGGGGCTTGTTTCACAAATCAACTTAAGAATAAAGTAAACCTTAGTGTTATTCGCACTTAGGCTCCCTTAGTTACTTAGTTACATAAGTATTTTGTGCAACGGGATCACGAATTGCTCGTTCGAAGACTGCAATTCCTATGTGTGAGCATGATAAATGAATCGTATACTCAGAAATGATAAACATATTGCCAATGGTCAGTGCTGGTCACTTACTGGTTGCGGTATGCTTAGGACAGAATTCCTCGTTTTGGGACCGAATACTCTTGTGTCCATTGTATATATTCATAATAATAAGCATATTGTTAATTGACTTTTATTATTGTATTCAATTAATGGTTATTCAATTAATCTATCCTAAGTCATTAAAACAAAACAGGTCACAACCATTAATGATCAATTATTACCCATCTTATGTCCAGAGAATGGTCATGTTCGGAGACTGAAACGCCTTAGCGTCCACATAATGATAATTTGATTAAAACTATGTTATAAGAAACTAATTACCAGTTGTCAGAAATGGTCACTCACTGGCAGCAGTATTGACAAAGAGAAATCCTCTGAAAATTCCTAATTTAATAATAATAAATCTTTGTAGGGAAACTGAGTAATGATAAACTAATGACGAATTGTCTGCGTTGGTCGCGTACTAGCTGCGGTAACAAT
The DNA here is from genome assembly GCA_921293015.1 of Phorcus lineatus. Classification (NCBI taxonomy): domain Eukaryota; kingdom Metazoa; phylum Mollusca; class Gastropoda; order Trochida; family Trochidae; genus Phorcus; species Phorcus lineatus. The sequence continues at coordinate 30,677,209 of OV121092.1, forward strand.
TGGAATTCTTTGCTCATAGATTGAAATTTATTGTGGATAATTTAATTGTACAGCAACCACGGAAAACCGATGACCAATGGTTAGTACCTGCAGCTTTGTTTAGAGACAGAAATTCCCTCTTTTATACCGATGATTAAATTGTAAACTAGCACGTGATTAACCAATGATCAAAGGCTAATATTGCTCATTTCGGACTGTAGTAAGAAAAGAAATTCTGCATTCATAGATTGAATTCAGTTTTTCCCCGACGAAGATGAGTTAAATGTAAACTTTGGCATGATAAACCAATGGTCAGTATTGGTCACTTCAGTTGACCGTAACAAATGGAAATCTTCCTTCAGAGATTGAAATTCCTTGTGTCTCGATAATGATTTAATTTTAGATAAAACGTGATAAACCTATCGATGACCAATGGTCACTACTGTTCAAGTATCGGCTGAATTATAAACAGCCTATAGTCTTCGTTAGGAGATTGAAATTCTCTTTTGCATACTGATGATTAAACTGTAAGTCAAGACAACTAAGGCAGGTTAAACCGATGACCAATGGTCAGTACTGGTCACTTACTGGCTGCAGTATTCTAGGGAAAGGCTGATTTCCTCGTCGGGCGAATGGATGACCCGGTCAGTGGTTTTGAAGTCCAGTTCCTTGCCCTCCCTCTTTCGAGCTTCTGTTGAGAGAGAAATTTGTGTATGTGATATACTCGTATGATAATAAAAGAACAACTTTTACTTTAAGCGTCAGAGAGGAGGTTTATTCAGTAATTACGACACATGAAAAAGCAGTGGAATCATTTAAATAGTTCAGTCTTCTAGAAATAATAAACTGAATCTATTTGTTGTTTTTCTAAAACTAATTCAGGAACGCTTACACAGGTAAAATTAATAGATTTTTCTTGACTATTTACATTTTCTTTCATAGAGTTACATAGTGCGTCCTTAACTTTGTGTCATGACTCAAAGAAACATGAAATTGACAAGACTGATTTCAATGAACAATGGAACCGTTTTATATTTTCCATAACCCACAGAAACAAGGGCTTGGCAAGATTGACTTCGGTGTATGCATTATTTTGTTCCCAAAGGGAGTTTCGGAAAAGCTCTTTAAGAATGTGTAAGTCAGGCAAGGTGAATTAGCAGTACCGTCTCTATTATTCATTTCACTGACATCGCAAAAGCAAACACTTTTTAACTTAAGGAAAACCTGAATTACAAATGTGATTGTTTATTCGAAGTATAAATTTACACTCATGTCATATGTTATTATTTTAGCGCAAGTCCATATATATTTACTTACCATAGCACGGTCTATGTTCATAAAAGTCTCTCCTTCTCTTCATTTCATCTGAAACAAATTCATTGTTCGTATTCATATAATTTAACACATAGTAAGTAAATAACTTTCAAAATACATGCCGTTTAAATTAATCCATTATCGCCATATGAACATATATATAGTGCAAATAGTGTTTTCCCATACTGCTAAATCATCATATTTGTATCTGCAGGGCTCCTTCAATGCCCTGGTATCTATCGCACCAAATGCCCCTCTTCTATGGCTGCTGAATCATGGCTAGGTGAAGCATGCCAATTTGTTATTCAATGAAAAATCTTTATTCAAGAACTTTAAGGAAATATCACTAGAATCTCCTTCTGACCAAGCAACTTAATTCTTTCATTGCTTGAAATTGCAATGTTAATTGTTTGATACTCCTTGACGTTGAAATATAACCAAATTGGCGCTATATAGATTCTCACTATACTCTCGCTTGTTTAATACACCATGGTAAACGAAGTAAGTAATATCTGTAATGAAGTATGTTCTACTACATACAATCAATACATGATATTGTTTTAATATACAAATGACTATGGTACGTTCATACCAAACAATTGAACAAAATCGATTTTCAAAATGTCTAAAACACTTACTTCTGAAGAGACTGGGTACTATTTTGTAGACTATATTCTGTAACGTTTCGTCATATCTGCAAAATAAAATATGTTCACAAATCTGTAATATTTGATCATATCAGAAAAGGAAACTTTTGCAGCAGCATCTGAAAAAATATTCAATGATACCCGAATTATTATATGTTTCTTCATACAGATCCTAACAACAAGTCCTATACTCATTAACTTACTTGACAAGAGTAACTTGACCTACTTAACCAGTTTTTCTCCTTGTCAGGAATAATTGACCCAAAGAGGTATCTGTCAGGAATACTTGACCTACTTAACAACAGGTGGCATATTTGATCTGGACTGGCTAGTAACATGCGAAGACGTGATAATAACGAATAAATAATCATACGAATGAACGAATTGTACACGTTGAAGACATTATGATCCTCGTTTACATGAATATTGCATTAGCAAACAGCAGAATGTATTTGTAGGATAAATGGTCATCCGCGAAATTAAACTACTTACTATTCTCATATAAATATTTCATGAATCGCAAATGGTGTCAAAATAGATATTGGAATATAAGGCCATGGCAAAAGGAGATTTAATACTGTATATACTAACATAGCTAATGCTATTTTTCTTTTAATTTACAAATACGGCTTTTTTTCTAAGTTTCTAAAAAGGTGCATTTGGATGACATTTTTTGTGTTGCTGATCCGTGTTGTTATATACAACGTCATCAATTTGGGCTTCAGACGTAGTCAAAACATATCGCTCTGTTCGGCAACTGGTACATTCTGGTGAATCTGAGGATTTTTAAGGGTTTGAGATGTCAGCAATTAAAAAGAACCCAGAACCGTAACCCAGTGTACTCGATTCGGTAACGTGACTAAGATACACAACTTATGGATACATAAGACTGGCTTTTTAGGAAAGAGACGGTTTAATGTGATCATTCACTTAACTAATCCTTGGTTGAAATGAAATAGATATTTACACATTTGTCTCACAAACGGTGTGCGTAACGAAGTTGACATACTTATGTAATCATTTTAAATCATCAAGATATTTTCAATCATCTTTCGCTGACAAATTGTCTATCCTTAAAGGTCCAAAGTTTCTCAAATTCGTAAAAAAGTTGTATTTACCGTATGTTCTGCCACGGTCTCGTTTTGTGGATGAGGACCTCACAGATGGGGCAGTAATTGCTGGTCTCCAGATACCGGACTATACATGTCTTGCAGACTGAAATAAACAATATGAGATATATTCATGTGTCAATTTCATGATGAACTGACAACAGCGACTGGTCTCTTTTATTTATTCAAACATGAAGCGCCTAAACAAAAGCAAAATATTTCAGTAACCAAAGAGGGTGGGAGGGGGTTTGAAGTTCCTGGAATCTAGACACCAGACCAAACACGTCTTGCCGACTGAGATAGACAAGGGGGGATACATACATGTGTCAATTTCATGATGAACTGACAACAGCGATTGGTCTCTATTATATATTCAAACATGTAGCGCCTAAACAAAAGCAAAATATTTCAGTAACCAAAGAGGGTGGGAGGGGGTTTGAAGTTCCTGGAATCTAGATACCAGACCAAACACGTCTTGCAGACTGAAATAGACAAGGGGGGTTTAATCGTACATGTGTCAATTTCATGATGAACTGGCAATAGACATTTGTCTCTAAAATATATAATATATATTTAAACATTTGGCGCCGAATTAAAAGCAGAATATGTCAGACACCTAGGGAAGGGGGGAGGGGGAAGGGGGGGGAGTTCGAGGGGGAGGGGGAGGGGGAGGGGGTTCAGTAGTTGCTGGTTTCCAGATAGCGGACTATACACGACTGAAATAGACAATGATAGATATAAACATGTGTCCGTTTCATGATGGACATCGGTCTCTCAACCATGTAGCGCCTAAACAAATGGCGGGTCAGTAGTTGCTGCCGGACTGTGTTTTGTGTAAAGTAACGAAAAACGATGTCAAGTATCAAAAGAAAGCACTATACGAAAAACACGATTTCCTTTTGTAACTCTACATGGTAGCTTATGGGAAACTCGACTTCGCTGGTAAACTTGCAACTTGATAATACAAGTCTCCACTATGCAACATTAATGCTATAACACTGTGATCCAATTATAACTAATTAGCTCATGAAACGTTTTAGCTTGGTTATATGACGTGCATATGTCCCCAAAATATTAATATTTTCATCTTTATTTACTTGCAACTTGTTAATACAAGTCTCCACAATACAACATTAATGCTATAATACTGTTATCCAATTATCCAATGAGGTCATGAAACGTTTTGGCTTGGTTATATAACGTGCATGTTGAGTTTTACTGTTAAGCATATAAATTATTTATAAACATCAAAGAACGAATATTTGCCGGATTTGTAAATCTGACATTTCATATCAACACAGATAAATGATTGTAACGTGAAGTGAATTATTCATAGCAAAATTAAATGTATTTCACATATTTGTCAGGTTCAATGTTAAATTTAAAAGATGACACTCTACAACGAAAAGTTTACAGGAGTCAAGAAATATACTACGAAATTAAAGTGTTTGATTCTTTTACTCTAGCCATAACGTTGATGTATTAAAAAAATCGGGGTTTCTGAACATTATAAAATAAACATTTTCAACATATTTCTTTTTGATTATGTAACAATTTTCAATAATTGCTCAAAATAACAGCGAAAAGGTTTAACTAGATGAACGATTGTCATCCATATGGTGTTTTAATTTTTTTTATAGTAATCTTTTAGTGTGATTATCTTAAAAGAACATTGCTATAATCGTTTCCTTCATTTGCCAGGAATTGTAGGCATCAACATCAATAACTTCGTTTTATTTATACATATGGCATCAACATATGACCAAACATTTTTTTAAATAAATTTGATTCAAACATTTTGTTTAAATGTTTCTATGAGTCATTCAAATTGTGATCGGAATCCATTCGTTTATTTTTTGTGTCTTGTATTGTATTTATCGAAAACAAATAGTAATATTGGCATGCAGGGATTGCCATGCGATACATTTTATACAAATGTAGCTGCTTTAACTTTAAATTCAAAAGATTCTTTCTGGCATTCTGAGATTATCGACATCATGGTACAAACGCTATGAATATATTTTTCTGTCCATTTGCATACCTCTCATGATAAGTTAATCCGATAAAGTCAAATATGAATGCGATATAAATTTGTCGTTTATGATTCTAATAACTTTGAATAGAAAATATCTATAACAATTCGCCAACTTAAAAACCAGAAAATAGAATATATGTTTTGCTAGTGAGTATACTTTTTAATGAAAAATGTTCGTGATCGTCACAATGGAAATATGATTGACATGTGACACATTTACATACACATTAATCCGTAGATAATGGGAAAATTATAGAAATATACGATCCACATTAATTTCACTTCATGACAAATTTATCCACATCAAAAGACTCCATGGATTAAAAGCTCATTTAGAAAACATTATTTTTCACAAATTTTCTCAAACACATGCTTTAGAGAAGAATCTTGGCTCCAAAGTTGACTGAATTAATCCTTCACATAAATCACGAGCATTTCCTTGTTTGTTTTTTTCATAAAAGTTAATGGGAAATAAGAAAACTTTTAAAGGTGGGTACTTGTCTTGGAAAATATAGTAGTTAATATATGTCATGCTTAGTTCGTGAAAGGTAATTCTGAAAGAATGCAAAGATTGTTGACGAAATTAACAATTTGACTCCAAATTTATTTAAATTAATGATTTAAAAGTAATGCAATTTACAGTAATATGGCAATAAAAAGACCAAAATCGATGACCAATGGAAATATGATTATACTTTTGTTTGTATGATTTGATAATTAGAACAATCAAATAACGTGTTTTGAAAGGAACTTAAATACGACATACAATGTGATCTGAATTCGTAAAAAAATTATTTTGCATCACAGGATAATTTTGTTTGTAGTATAAATAGGTGTAGGCCGATGTGAAAGAAGTTGACTGGGGATAGAATAGACATTTTTTGTCTTTCATTAAGCGTATACAAATGTGGTGTTTAATTTTGGCTTCCAAACGAACTTCATGGAGTTAAAACATTGGTCATTCTTTAAAAATTACATACAGAGGTCTTGAGTCCCTTGGCTATGTAGGTAATCAGATATTCCATAACCAATGTATTGTCGTAAGAGTTTAAAACTAACATTCAAACAAGAAAGCTGAATGAAAGATCACTATTTAAAAGAAGTTGACAGTTTAATAATTAATTCTCTATTATTTTGCCTCTTTTGTCACATTTGGTCTTATCAAATGTGAAATTGCTGAGACGGTGGCGGTGATGACGATTATGATGATGATGATGAGACTATGTGCTTAGAGAGATATGTAGCCTTCTCGTATTATAACTATACGGCAATATTATTGTTAAACCTTTAAAACATACATGTCTTCAACATGTAAATATCAAATTTATATCTACAGATTTTCCATATTAACCATATACATTTCTCTAAATTATAGTTCAATAATGAACATGAATAGACATGAACGTGTATCGGGTAAAGTATTTTATTTCACATGAACGCTTTTACAAATAATGAAAATCTCAGAAGTAAATATCAATTTCACATTAACTGAACACCTGATTTCCATTAACAATGTGAAAATAAATGAGCATTTGAAAGTGATACCCATTTGATTAAGAAATGAAAAGGATTCGAGCAACCACTGAAGGTCGGTAAGTCATTTGGACATGAAAGGGCTTTCACCGTTAACAATATTCATTCATAACTGTCAAAATGAAAGGATTGTCATGGCAGAGAGAAACTACCAAAAGTCTTCAGCTAGAAACTATTAAAACATAGACTCACAAAAGTCTTCAAATAGAAACTATTGAAACATTTACATACAGCAAGCCTTCACATAAAACCTATTGAATCATAAACATACAACAAGACTTCTGATAAAACCTATTAAATCATATACATACAAGTGATCCAAAAAAACCTATGGAATCACAGACTTACTACAAGTCTTCAGATAAAACCTACTGAATCATTGACTTGCAACAAGTCCTCAGATAAAAACTTTTGAATCATTGACTTACAACAAGTCTTCAGATAAAACCTATTGAATCATTGACTTACAGCAAATCTTCACATAAAAACTTTTAAATCATTGACTTAAAACAAGTCTTCAAATAAAAACTATTGAATCATTGACTTACAACAAGTTTTCCCATTAAAAACTATTGAATCATTGACTTACAACAAGTCTTCCCATAAAAACTATTGAATAATTGACTTACAAGTCTTCAAATTAAAAATATGAATCATTGACTTACAAGTCTTCCCATAAAAACTATTGAATCATTGACTTACAACAAGTCTTCACATAGAAACTTTTGAGTCATTGACTTACAACAAGTTTTCAAATAAAAACTATTGAATCATTGACTTACAACAAGTCTTCAGCTAAAAACTATTGAATCATAAACTTTAAAAAGTCATGAAGCAGAAAGTATTAAATCATATGCTTACAATACGTCTTAAGACATAAGCTATGTAATCATATATTTACATAGATCTTTAGATAGAAGCTATTAAAATATAGACTTATTGTTACAGTTACAAACTATCAAATCATATACAGACAATCAGTCTTCAGATAGAAACTTTTAAATCATACACGTGCACGTCTTCAGATTGGAACAGTTTAACCATATACCTACAATAAATCCTCAGATAGAAACTATAAATGATAAACTTTTTCATGCAAGAACATTTCTTGATGAATTTTCTTTTTAAGTTTTAAAGACTTTTCCGAAAAGGCGTTGGCTCTTGATTTTCATTTAGTTGAAACAATATTTTATATCATGTTTGAGAGTGAAACAGTAAAAAAAAGTATTTAGAAAGCTATAGGGGAGGCTTGCATCATTCACTGTTATTTTCGTTGTAAGTATTTGCTGGTATATTAAGATTGCAACTGATATGATCATATTTGATTTCTTGTAAATTGAAAAAAAATTAACCTTCATCATCATCATGATAATCTTCAACATAAAAATAAAGCTATGAAAACTACCATAATACATTGACCAATGGAATCACCACTATTACTTCATGCATCATCATCATTTCAATCACTCAAATTTCAGATCATTCTAAATAATTGCATCAGTGATGCAAATGGTAAAATAATAAAATCGTTTGAATAGTTTTACTTTCACCTAAACCCTAACTAGGCTTTATAAAATATCATAAAATTAAAGTAGTCCTCGTTTATTTGACCTGCATGAGAGCAAAAGAGGTCATTTCCGTTTCTCTCTTGTCTCCACATCGCAATTTCCTTTTATCGATTAGTACAGCCTTGAATCGTGTTACGGGGAAACGAGAGGTCGACGCGGCACAGAATTCTGAAAATTGCTGGAAATTGGGTCCGGTACTTTGGGGAAAATGGTGATTGAAAAGGCAGTTTTCGGATACGTTGAAGACCTTGGATTTAAACGACACTGAAAGAAATTCGATCGCATTACTTTCAGTGTTCAGTGAGACAAAGTCTCTTATTTCCTACTGAATTGAATTATGTCAACAACGTCGTTCCAATTTCAATATTGTCTCAATTTCTTGAATTTATATCTTTTAAAATTGAATTCATCACCTTTTCAAATGACGTAATACATTTTGGTACTTATCGTACGAATACATAGCCATGTAATATGAGTTGGGTTTTGAACTCATGGAGAAAGATTTAATCTTTATATTCATGACCATATTATTTTTCAGAAATATTCTTGATAATCAAATTACAATTGTCAGCACTTACTCAAAATTAATCCATATTTACGATATCTGTACAACGATTTTCACGCGTTGTCCATGCTGAGGAAAGTAACGTGATTGAAACTGCATTTGCCTCGATAGAAAGGTGTGCGAAGGAATCTCGTGCATAACGTGCAAACGACAAGATAATTGTCAATTTCAGATTTCTTTTTATAGATCGTCTTCAAGTCAGTTTTCTATCTACTGAAACCATAGAAACCAAACATTAAAAAGCAAAACACTTTTAAGAAACCTTCTTTACTTCTCATAAAGCCACTACACCAAAATATGTACTCTTTCCTCGCAAGACATGAAATGTCACACCTTTTCCGTACAGCCTTTTCACGCGAATGTGTTAAAACACCCTGTCAACGAACGGTGTTCCATTACAAACATCAAAGGCCAAAACACCTTACAGGTAAGTTCAACCTTGTCAGTGGCGTTCCGTTGAGGTATGAAAAACAATAATTATCTTGCGGTAACGACATGAAGAATATAATTGGGCCTATGTCAAAGAAATGTACTGTCTAAAGGCCGGTAACATTAATCTCAATTTTCATTTGTTATTTTCAGACGTATATACGAAATCTTCACGGCGTGGGAAAAACAAGCATGATTATGTTTGACCGATTTTACAGCGATTTGAGTGGAGTCTTTTATTCGAGGCTTTAGAAGATATTCCCTAATCAATAAATCTTGATAATTACTATCGGTTATATATATAACATCTGCGGTCTCCAAAACTCTCATAATAATTTTTCTTAATAATATTTAACTTCATTACATAACATGATAATTTAACACATTGCTTGAAGAAGGATTGTATATACTCAACGCGATAAATTAAGGACCATTAGTACCGTTTTACAAAGATTTTTAACTTACAACCTAAAGAAATATTCTCTAAATTTAAATATGCTTATAACTGTGTTTGTGTGTTTTCAATCACCATTCATTAATATATCTATTTTTTTCGATATAGTAATGTTTGAACATCTTAAATTCGTTTTGTACATATGTTCGCCTCAAAGTGATCGCTGTCTGATTTCTGGTCAGGCGGACAAGGTCGGTGACCTAACAATGTGAATTTACATTCTTTCGCGAACGTGCTCAGTGAATGGTAAAAGATTGGTCAAATTATCCCAAGCTCTATGCGGTATTCGCGCATTTACATCTTATACAGATTGTTAAACATGATTGTCAGCATTTCTTTCACTTCAGGAACGAAGGTTATTTTTTTAAACATAAAATTACAGGGTAAAATTATATTTCTTCACCCTTCATCATAAATATCACAGGCACAATTCCATTCGCGAATCACCATTATGAAATTTTTTAACATCACCATCATAATCAAATATTAAAATACTTATCACCATATACATATATCATGGTTATCGAATATCATCTTTATCATCAACGTCATTATAAATTCTTGTTATAATGATCCTCATCATTACCATCATCATCAGCATCGTCGTCGTCGTCATTTTCAAGACCACTGTCATTTCATAAAGAGACAAGCGCGTTGATAAGGTGAACTTCATATTTAACTCAGGGTAACCTTTAAAACAGTCAACTGATTCCTTAAGATTTGATTTTACAAATAATTCTATTCATATTTGTATTGCAATGCATGTTGAAATCCCATTAAACCTTGAACAAATATTCAAGAATCTCTAACAATATGAATATCTCTAGTACTTAGTTTCACACTGGTATCAATGCACGGGATGAAATTGATCAAACACGAGCTACAGTGGATCCAAACACGAGGATTTCGTGCTCGACGTGTTTCTTCCGCCTTTGAAATAGATTGTGCAATTAATCAGATATGAAGTAGCACGGACTTCATGCATTTCACGGTAACTAGGTCGCACAACAAGTGTTATATCACCTGTCAATCAAACTGATAGAAGTACATTACGAGATAGTGACAATATTAAAGCTGAATGCTTTATTAAGCATGTTAGCGAACTTCCAAAGCTACATATGACCGTGAAATTAACTATTTATAGTTCTGGTTGTTTCTTGTGTATATTGTGCTTGCTTTGATGGCTGACCAAGAAACGAATATAATTTTATTGATAATTATATCGGTCTTTCAAATACTCTTCTAAATCACCATTAATAAATTGATATATATTTCCTCTGCAAAAGACAAATATATGACAAATACTGTTTTTCCATGGAAATCTAAAAACAGCCTTATTAATACACAGAGGCGGAGATCACACGTTCAATTTACATGGATACTAATTATATAACCTAACAAACACTATGAACTCCAAACTTACCTCTTGGCGGCTTTTTATAAGTTACGTTAAAATTACGTTTGGCTGTTTTTACGGTTTTACGGCCGGTTTTCGAACATAATTGCAACTTTCTACCTTCGTATTGTCACTGTACAAAACCAATTAGCTTTAAAATGATTCTTTTTGGAACCTTCGACACTTCACGACCAAATGACACCATTGATTAAGTTTGATATATATGATTCCATCAACTCACGGAGTGGCTCTTTAATTTTACTGTTAATCAACAATTCGAAGCGAATGCAGTACGTTTAAGAAAAACACTTTTAAAAGAAACGCCTTAAATGAAGTAAGTAATCTAATCTAAAGTTCCACATTTCAAATTACCGCAAATGCATCGAATGTAAACGTGTAACATGCATTTCCTGTTACAAAGCAAAGGTGGTACATGTCTTAAGTGAAATCTACAAGCGTTGATAACACCTATCCACGATCCCACGTGTTCCTCGTATATAACACAGTGATATTTACACATGTTAATTTCCCATAACCCTACCCCGCCATACACTATCCAGATAAACCTTTTGATGTACGCTCTTGAATGACAAGTGTTAATTTCAGTTGTTTGTTTATTGCAGCAACAGCAGCGATAACATCGAAGACTGTTTGCAACATCTAGATCGGAGTTTACTCAAAGCATGATAAACTTCGAATCAGACGCACTTATTACCGCTATGCGATCCACTGTATTTAATCTCCTTACAGTGTTAAAAGGATTCGCTGACAGGACAAACTCATCACTACATCATTACCTCGAACGAGTTTGGCAATGCATGGAGTATGTTTCGGCAAGATGAAAGGTCAGGTAAATTAGAACGCTCCATTTGTTTCGTTTGATCCCCTTATACCTGCAGAGATCAACAACATAGTGAATATTAGACCCAAGATAATATTTCCAAATCCACGGACCTTTAGATTCTTTGTTATCACAAATTAACCCCTTGAAATCCAAGAGGCAAATAATGGATTACTTTTAGCCAGACCAGCCGTTTGTACATTTCAAAGCATAAAGGTCAAATGTCATTCTATAAAGGTCAAGGATCCTTCACGTGTTTATTAAGCCCTCTCTTTTACCTTACGTTATTGTAGAGGGCTCATATTTCAAGACAAGGAAATTTCAAAGCGACTGAAGCATTCATTTGTCACTGTTAAGTAACCCTTAGTGTAATACAGACCTCTTAATGTTTAGATCTCTTTTAAGCATTTGGTGACTATTTTAATTGGGCAACTGACTTTTAACGAAGTAAAGAAAAGCAGCTTCTGAAAAGAATAAATATTTTAATTACGCGATTATGCAACCACTGCTTATAATGTTTAGATATTCAAATTCGAAAACATAAATTAGAATTTGCCAAATTTGCCAAATCTTATTTCATGATTATACCGTTTGTCATAGTATGTAAGACAAAAGACGTACTGTATGGATCCTGTTCTAAACACAAAATCAAGTATCAAAGTTACATCGTATATGAGTAAAAAAGTGTAAATTATCAAATACATAAACATTAATCCGCCATAATTTTAAAAACTAACTTTAGGGAAATATTCTAAATGAGGAAATTTAGATTGACCATAACCTATTTCAAGCAAAAAAATTGCTGATAAGCGCAAACGCTTTACATTGCAATAGCAATTATATATATAAAGATTGTCCTGCCGTCAGGAGTTCAATGACATTTTCAAACAACGCACCAAAGATTTCCAGATAATCACGCGATGGGAAAGGGATACCCCTCCCCCCCTTTGTTGCCGAAATAGATATAAGTGATTATCTTGCGTGTTGCTGTACATTGCAGAAACTGGTTTCTTTGTAATGTGTATGTCTATCAATGAGAAATATTAGTAAGTCGTGTAAATGGTTTTTTTCGTTCGTTCAAAATGCTTGAAATTTTTTCTGTGAATTTATAACTCTATGTAAAGTGTTTGTCAGTTATCAACATGCTACCTTAATAGCTAGGTTTCATATCTCTATATAAGACTCGGTTTTCATAGGTATTAAGCATAGCTAAAATACCAGTCTATTACAGTTTTTAAGTACGCCATTAGCAATGTCTCTTTACACTTGACTAATATCTCAAATCCTATTCCCCAAAAACTTTGATAAATATACATACAATGTACTATGAATATCCCAAATTATCTCCAATAGACCTTCTTTTTCTTCACCTCTTTTGAAACTATTTTTACTATCACACGAAACTCCTTGAACAAAACATACATAATTTCGGTTAATATGTATAAATATACCTTGACAAATCGGTTATTAAGCCTTTAATCACTATCCTTAACAGTAATTCTTCTTAAGGCCGAAAATACGTTTTTGTTACCTTTCCATGGCTTCTAACCGTGTTATTCTATACAGGTAAATAGTTTTTTTACCGTATATTTACTCAGGTATGCTCTTTAATGATAGTCAAATCACACAGGTGAGTCGGCGAGATGAAAGGACAAATATCTGTCAATGGGCAGGTAGACCACCCAACAATGATATACAAGTTTATGTTTGTAAAGGTATCTGAGCGAATACAAAGATGAAGACAGCTGTTTATTGTAAAAGGTTAAAATAGAACCCAAAGATGCTTTAGTTAATATGCGTACATTGCGAGTAAAAGGAAATATTTTTCAATGAACTTATATATTTTTAGGTTCATATCTATTGTTTCAAGTTCACAATTTGTTATTTGACTTGAAGTTATAATTACATAGCATCTAATAAATTATAAAAAGATTTTATTAATAAAGCACTTTCGTAGTGATATACATATGCGAAAATAATAAGAATAAGTGCTTTTTAATTGAATCTCTTGAAGTCATTTCAGTGCAGACGTTATTTTACCTGTCTTTTTCAAGGGGAGATAAATCACGAACATAAGAATATGTGCTTTGAGATGAATGGTATTCAACGATTTATTCAAAGGTCTTATAAAGTCATTTCAGTGCAGACGTTTTTGACACATTTTTTTCAAGGGGAGATAAATCGCGAACAGGATACGCATTACCGGTGTCAAGTTGACAAACCACCGTAAACAACTCAGTAAATCTTGCAAAACTCGTAGTCTTTAACTTGACAGCAGTATACAATTGCACGTGGAAATCTACACCAGGTCGTCTAGTTAGCACGGACAAAAGGCAATAATCGTGCAAAACCGGAGAGATCGTCGTTTGATTGACAGCTATAAATACGCCGCGTGGAATCTCGCAAGGATGAGAAGTCCGCGATACCCGCTTACTTGGCGCTACACACAATCCCCTCGGGTGCAATAGATGACTTAGAGGGGCAAAGGGTGGAAGGGGTCGTCTCAAGGAGGAGTTTTATTTTAATGATAAATTTCAAAATCTTCCGACATTCTAATTCAAAATTTGGAACCAGTAAGTGAATAAATTCAAGTAGATAATAATTGGGGTTCTGGACCCCAAACCTTGGTCTCCATTATTACCTTTTATTGATTTTGGAATAGGGAATAATTATGTTTTGAACTTTTATTAAATGATCGAAATTTAATTTCTCATATTTTCAATAAAATTGCTATTTACGTCAAAGTTCATTACTAAAACCTTGAATTTTATCCCAACGTCCATTCTCTCCCAACAGAGGTAGATCCTCTGTTAGGAGAGAATGCCCAACGTCCGGACGAATCATTTTGCTTAAATGGATGTACAGGTTCGTTCGGTAATATCTTCTTCAACAATCTACATTGCGATTGGTTGCAAATAAACAAAAACAATGGCTGACCATTTGCTTTCAATACACGTTTTGAGACAATCCCTTGACAAAAGTCAGTCGATGAGGGCCAGTGATGGCAAATTTAGATATGCAAGGTCAGGGGTCAAATAAGGCCTTTGTCGATGGCGTCAGACACGTTCCCGAACTCATCTACATAAAGCCTCGTGATAGCGATATCTCACCATCTAGATTAGGCCGTTCTGGCCACCTTGGGGTATTGGGAGTATTTTGGGGTGTCACGGGGGAGGTGGCATTGACATGAATGGCCGGATATTTTGTTATCATGATTAAGAATTATGATCAATCTATATAAAGATATTGTTTGGCATGCGAAGAAAACAATTATCTTCTTCTTTATTTTTCATCATTTGAAATTTAGATTACGTCCCTCTTCCAACCTCGGGGTTTAGAGCATATTTTGGTGTTGTTAAAAACCCCTAAAGCCCTTAAAAATATTCGATATTGAAATTTGATATTGAAAATTTTACATTTAAATAAAATTTTAAAAAATCCCTCGAAGAGATTCTTGATTTCAACCAATCAATTAAAAGGTTCCAACTCCCTGATAAAACTTCTAACTAAATTGTCAAATAAAACTATAGAACCAGAAACGTTGATGGTTGTTCGCCCAAGTAATTCTAGGTAATTCTATCCTTCGCCTCCGAAGTGTTGCTGTGTTTTGATAAATTGTCTGTCTCATTTTCTCATTTCACCATACATAACCATTGACTTAAATTAACAAGACCCTAATGGACAAAACTATAATATTTTGGCAACATGATTAGTTCAGATTTAAACTTCTAATTTCTTCCCTGGAACCCAATTTGCTAGATTCAATGTATCTGACCATTTATCGTTAATGAAAAGGTCAGTCATTACCTAAACTGATGTTTTCTTATTTTTTGGGGTACAACTGCTATCTCTATAATCAAGCCCGAATCACTTTGTATTAGTCCAGACACACGAGTTCAGAAATAAAAATCAAATGTTTCTAAATTGACTTTTCTTTCTAACTGACCCTTTGTAGTCACTACCTCTATACAATGGCTCGGTTGTGTAAAAAATCGATTCTGACCTGTCTACAGTGAATAAAGCAATGTGTCACAGAGACTATCATATTTCACAGTCAATTTACAAACCTAATTAGGCGGGACACAGATTTAATTAGTCTCATTTACTAAGTCCACGTTGATTATCAAGTTGCTATCGATGTCAATGTCTGCACGTCTTACACGGCATATATTCCATCATCTGCACGGATTTTACGTGACGGTTTCTACACTGCACGGACTTTACGTGGTAGGTATTACGACTAAAGGAAGCGGTTCCTTTGATGTGAAAGGTTATGACCGTCTGACATGAAATGTACAAGTCAAATACCATCCTTGCTGTCTGACATGTGATGGACATGAATATTAATGTAATTAACAATAATGGCCTAGCGTATTCACAAAAAGGGGAGGGTCTAAGGTGAAATACAAAAGTTCAAGGTCACTTTCATCAGAGCGATAGAAAAGGAGATCATTTGGCATGTAATTACAACTATAATCACCCCAATCCTAGAAATTGAATAAAACTACCTATGTTCCTTTATTGAGATGCATTTTGAACATGGACTGTTAAATGTACTTGAGATAGTTGATATCGCTTTCAGTTCAGTTTCAGCACCTTCAGATCGGGCGAGGTTACATAACGTCACTTTTATCGCTTATTTCACGTCCACAAAAACAACTTCCAAGCCCATTGTCAAGATCAATGTTCGTTTCCGTAAGAAAAATGATTGTAAGTACTGTATTTCACAGGACGTATAAACCCGGCTTTCAGACAGCTCATCAATAAAGCTTAAGCAAGAATGCGGAAATGTATAATTGTGAATGGTGTTATAGGAATGATCCCTCTTTCATCAAGTGTCATGTGTTGTAAGTGACTTGATGACTTGTTAATTTCATTTGTAACACATCGGTGATATGCTGACACTTTTAATGTAATCTGTTTCCGGGAAAAGCAATATACATGCATGTCAATGACATTGTTACGAACAATTCGCGAAAGGCAGGAAAAAATATATAGGTTAAAAAGAAGCTGGAAATTAATTCAAGAGTGGGTTTGATTTAAGGAAATAGAGGTTAAACTGTAATTCAAGAACAAAAAGAAAAATGTCTCTCGGCTTCTGAGTGTTGGCATATCGGCATGAAGAAGAATAAAGATATTCTTGAATTGGAAGTTCGGTAATAATTTTCACGGACGGAATATAGACCAAAGTGAAGAAAATTTCACCAAAGGAACGAATCGACCATGATGATCAAAAGGTCAAAATGGGATGTTCCGAATGAATTGCCAAAAGGCGAACAATGAACCCACTGTGAAATTACTTCGTCTGATTAAATTCATCCCGTGACCTCCCAAAATAATGAGGTTAGGGGGTACGAGAGGTGACTTTCCCACAGGACGAATAACCATAACAATCTTGACCAAGAGGAATTAAGGCTGACAACCCTATACGGGATGCGACGTTCAAACCCATATCTAATTATCAGTGCATTAAAGGAGAATTATCACCCATTTTCAGCCGTAAGGATGAAACGGCACTTAGGTAATTGTGCTTGAGGCCAGACAATAGCGTCGATTTTACATAATGTTATTTCGAACTCGCAAAACGTCGTTCATGCATTGAGGATATCTAGTCTTGCAAGCACACCAATGCTTAAAGGCACTATAGCACGATTTCGTAGGAAAAATAACCAAATTGAAAACACATGTTGAAAACACATTTGTACGACAAGTTCTCAAAGGAACGTACCAAGTTCGGTTAAGCTATATTAATCCGTTTTCTACCTCGACTCATTTACATGCGTCCACACTTAAATGGCTGCACAAAGTTTTTGCTTGATACGCGACACCAAAATATACGACCACGGATAATCGAATTGATAAATGAGACTTCTTACCCTCTGAGGAAAAGTGTCTGCAAGCAGTTCCCGCATGATAATGTCAATTGTTTCTACGACTACGGATAAACTGGTTCAGTAATGGCAGTTAAATAGTTGGCCTTCTGAATATTATACACATGGCTGAACTAATATCTATTGGGGAAAATTTAAAAAAATAAAATTTCCGAAAATCGGCTACAGTGCCTTAATAGTAAGTTAATTAAATTTTAAAGGTCAATTGAGTGTAAGCGAACACCAATTTGATGTGTCATTTGAGATTTCACACATCGTTCCTGGTTACTATGAATGAAATATAAAAAAAGTTACATTTGGCGAAGCTGGAAATGTTTATGTTTGAGTTTATGCTTCTAATTCACAATCTGTTACTAGCCCCATTGGTTTTTATCTCTCAAGTTACCGCAAGTTCATTAAATATAAATAAATTGATAACACGTGCGGCAGAAAATAATCTCACTGACATTTTAAACGCGATGTTGAACTCAATTAAATCGAGCAATTTCTGTTTGTAGCACATGTCATATCTATCAAATACGTCATTAAGATAACACGCCATGGTTGTTTATCATATGTAAGTGTTATCATATGTGTTATCAGTAAACAACTTACTTCAATTTCATAATTTGAAGGACTGGTGTAATTTGAAAGAGTTTTTACAGACATATCTGAAAGCTTTTGTACATGTAGCCTAGAAAAAGCTTGTTACCGGCAATAACTCATGGTAATAATGGAGATAAATACTTCTAATGTTATTATTATCAAATTCAATGCAATTTGCACAAATTTGAAAAAGACCCCAAAAAAATAGTATATAAGAGTAAGACTTTTTTTTAAACATATGCAATTAACTAACGTATATCAATTTAGGGTACTTTATCAAACTCAAATATTATTTCATGAACTAGATGAAATAGGATTGCACGATATGATATTTGCAGAACGCTTGAGGGTGAAAAAAATGAGAAACAGTTTCTTGACAGTTTCCGCTTGCGAGATATTTTATCTATTTTTTGTCGCTTAAAGGGCTAGATTCGTTATACACGGAGAATTTCTGTCCCTTATCGCCACATGGCCGAGGAATGGGGATGTCCTGGCTCTCTTGACAGAAAGTGTTTATGTTGTCTGTCACAGGACCGGCTGGTCATAAACCGTCTGCTACTCTCAGAGCAGTAGAGTGGAATCGGAGGTGAATGAGGCCATCTCTTTCAGAGAGATGGAATCAAAAAGAAAACAAACTAATTCAATAGCTTTTAGTATATCTATTTAAACTATATCATGTACATTTCTTCTACTAAACACATTCATGGTTGGTAAACACTCAGTTCAAGGTTTGGATAATGAATATTTTTATAACTATAGGGAAACATGCATAATCCGAACATTGCTTGCTGAGCAATGCTTTTTAGTAATTTTAAAAAATGTCTACAGAAAAAGTAACATATTTTTACTCAGGAATAAGATCACTATTACAAGAGAAGATAATATTATTGCTATAAAAAGTGGGAAATAATTATAACACTAGGCCTACAATGTTCAGATCTGAAAGCTGAAGCAACCAGCGAATTATATAGTTTATGTCAGTGATATATCCTGTCATATAACAGTCAGGTACCGACATTGCACAGCTATTTAAAAATGCAAAAACACAATTCAAATATTGTTTTTGACACACATATATACATATGTGGAGCATATATGGCATGCCTATCAACATTATCTCACATACATTTATCTTTGGGGAGATAAATGACAGTGTTTTCATCATATTTACATGGAAACAGCAAACAACTGTTCTTCATATAGATTCTTACATGGGAATTTACATCTGCGATCACGGTTGACATGTGAATCACGTGGGTACAGATTTCTTGTATAGTGTATGAGAGACATGATATATTCAAAATCTGTTACTGTTTATTGTTATAAATTAAATTATCAAACCTCTTCAACAAATTTCTTTTTACTTACTTCAGGTTGAATGGTCCATTATCAAACATAGGTAGGATGAACCCAATACACAAACCACCCATGCATGTCTCTGTTTTGATAGCAGTGTAGGCACATTGGGATGTAGGCTCATCGGGAACATGCCATATTAATTTGTTACACAGCATTCAACCAATTGACACATTAACATAATTACATAATGTCAAGTTATGTAACATTCATACATTTAGCTTTAGGAGCAAACATGTCACAGGCTTACAAACTACAACAGTCTAAATGAAAAATGCAAATGATAATCTCGATATCTATGAATGTGTGTCTGATTGAAAACATGGCCAAATATAAAACATTTTACTTAATTACAGAAATGCAAAAGGCAAGTACAACATATATGCAGTATAATAAGTATAAGATAGCAATTGAGTCACACTTCTTACATTCGCACTATCTACACATTACCTTACAAACCTTGTCAATCATATGTACATGACTCCATCATCTTCGTCCTCACTTTCGCTATTTTCTGGGGTTGCCAGATCTAATTGTTTGTCAGCATGTGACCTGACAGTGTCTAAAATGTGGGTCCAAATAACGTCTACAAAGTCGTATGACTTGCTTTTGTAAATCTTTTTTCCTTTCTTTCTCCTGTCATGATCACATGCTAGACGTGGAGAAGCTACAGAACTAGGGGCCCTGTCAACATGCTCATTCCAGTCTAAAACTGCAATGTTGGACCTCAGTTCATACATCTTATTTCCGTAATGAATTCTCTTATCAAGATATAACAAACATGTGTTATTAAAACTTTCTATATACAATGTGTCCCTGGCAAAGGTAAAATCCGTGGGGCTTTTGTAAACCACAAGACCCCGAATAAATTTGGTCAACAAGTCAACTGCAACTGGGTCCTGTACAACATGCCATGATGGTATGTACATTGGCTCTCTGCATGATGAATCTTCTTGGCAGTTACTGTGATCGTTCTGAAAATGGGTAATAGCTGAATCCAAAAATGCTTTTAGCTTCTCTTCATCTCTCTCACAGTTTTCCATCGCCCAGTATACATGATTTCTTATTGCTTTGCCTTTATCGGATAGTTCGGGGTGCCAGGTTTTCTCCAAGTTCTTTTTGGCCCCACAGCTGATTATTTTGAATGATTTGGTAACAGATTTGGCAACATGCCACCTATCATTGGAATTATGGGCTTGATGACGATCACGAACTAATTTGTTGATAGAGGTGTTACGATCATGAGCGTGGTCCACAACTTTCACACCATTTTGGTCAAAGGACTCATACATTCGTTGACATCCAACATACTCATGTTTCTGTGAGCTTAGCTCATCATCTTTCGTGATATGTTGGATATCAACAACTTTATGAGTTTTTTGACCAATGGCAACATGATCAGTGTGAAAGGAGTTCTTCCGACAACTGTGCCTGGCATCGGTCATGATACATATGCCATCCTCGCCCTCTTTTCTACTTGCTTCCTTTTCTTCCCTTCTGGCATCATTAATTGAGGTTTTCTTCAAAAGATCAACAATTGTTGAGAAAGATGTCAGAAATCTCTCTCTAAATCGTTTTCTTAGAGTTCCAAAGGTGGCAAACTTGCACAGCCGTTCGTATTGCGCTGATGTCACTCCACTGCAAACAAACGCCATATACATCTTGTAATTGAC
Organism: Phorcus lineatus; assembly: GCA_921293015.1. Classification (NCBI taxonomy): domain Eukaryota; kingdom Metazoa; phylum Mollusca; class Gastropoda; order Trochida; family Trochidae; genus Phorcus; species Phorcus lineatus. The sequence continues at coordinate 30,698,584 of OV121092.1, forward strand.
AATATAATTGTCGGAGGCTGAAGATGACCACTGGAGAGTATGTCCAGCTGAACACCTGTACTGCATATGCATCACATGGTCAGTCTTGCTGATATTTGTCACAGCCATCAAGCTTGGACAACTGCGAGTATGTTCTTCAAACATCACATGAAATCGTTCCATGCTTTCAACCTCTCCTATGAATAGAGTTTCATCCTTGAAACTGTTTTCTTCATTTGACTCATCAGTGATTTTGTTGTCTGGTACGTTGCTTGCCACGGACGTATCACGTTGGAGATAATGATCCAAAACTTTTGTGAGAACTTTTGATAAACTACACTTCAGCTCTTGTTTGACAACATTTAATTTGTCTTCAAATGATGATTTTTCACCTTCATTGTCAAATAATAATTCCAGGTGTTTTCTGTATTTCTCATATTTATACACTTTGAAAGTGCCATCACTTCTTCTCTTCTTTACACTCTGTAATCCTGGGTTCACTTCGAACTTCGCTTGACTGTTTGAAAGGCTGTTCAAAGTGTTGGTGATATCATTTAGTGCCATCATTAGACAATAACACAATACCTGCTCATATGAATGATACAGCAACAATGGTAAAAAAACGCCAAAATGAACCTGGTCATGTGACTACAAATCAGTACTTCCATTGGTCAGATGATAATGACTAATAACCATCAGTGAAACACAAGTGAAGAAATCTGATATGTATTTCGCTCTGATTGGACATTGGAATTGCCGCCATTCTTTGAATTTGAAGAGTGAGAAGGTCATTTGAAAATGGAGGGAAGCTATACAATATGTATCAAAGTGAACCAAGAAATGGAAGATACCCTGAAGGGAATATTTGCAAACTGTGGCTGGGATTATGATGAACTAGGTATGTATTTATCGTCTTTATTTGATGAGTTGAAATTCATATTTGTTTTTCACATTTTTTCGTTCATCTTCAAGGTAAAATACATGCTGAGAATAAAACCCATTGAAATGTACTATCTTAAATTGTTAATGTTTAAAAATTTAATAATTTTGGTTCTTATTAGTGTTATTCCTGCACCTTGTAAGAATTTTTAACTGTTATAATTTCAGTTACCAGGTCACAACCTGTGGGAAATCAACCTGAGCCCATCACAAAAGTCAAGGAAAGCCCAAGGAATGAGGGAAATATGAATGAACTTGACCAAGATCCTGATCACCCCATTATCAACCCCTTGGCCGATGACCTGTGTCCACACTGCTTCCTAGCTCCATGTGTGACACAGAGACCGAATAACTTCCTAGGTAATGGCCAGGCAGCCTGTGTTGAGAACAGTGGTCTGAGGAAGACATTCTACAGAGACTATTGGAAGGCTATTAATTACCTGGGGGGTTGGACCATACCTGCATATGTAAGGAAAAAGTTGACTGCAGGACATGGGGAATGGGTGTTACGTCATAGGCGAGAAGTGATGCCTTACTGTGTTCTCAAGCAAGTACGGACCCTATACCCAAATCCACATGGGAAGCCGTACATGGGACACAAGTGGGAATAACCACTCCCTGGGTGTGCTGTGAGGGCCCCGTGTACACAGTGTATATAGACAGCACAGGATAGATTTACAACATCATTGTATAACTTGTCCTTTAAAGTTTACAAACTTTTGTGATTGTCCTTTCATGAATGTTTTTAGGAAAAAGGCTACGACAGATATTGTACTGATCAATGTGCACATAAGCCTAACAATGCAATACTATCTTTCTTGATAAGATAATAATTTCAAAACCTTAATTCAATAATCAGTTCATTTGCACTTTACCAATGGTAGTTGATTGTAACCATCTGCTGCTAACTTGGTTGTTACATGTCCATCTATCATTGTACATTCATTACTTTCTCATCTAGGATTAGTAAGATAAATACTATCTTATCTTATAACTATCTTCAGTTACAAGTGTTGAAAATGTTTACTTTTCTAGTTCTCTATAAAACAGTGTTCAAACTATTTCATAGATGTTGTAGATGCACAATGTATGTTGTATATAGCAATTCTTGTCTATCTTATGGATATTTTGAATAGTAATCAGTCATACTAGTGAATAATAATACACATAAATAAATTATGCATATAAATGATTATTTTTTCCCTGTATTTGTTCATATAGAATAACATATTTTTCATGGAATTATTTCATTGATAAAACGTTCATGTACAAGTTTCATAGTTAGAGCAAACTTGATAAAGTAAGCTCTGAGGCACACAGGAATATGATAGCCCCCAGATAACGTCTGTTGTTTGGGGCAGTGAAGGGCTCGCCAAGAAGTGATATATGCCATTCTCTAACGACTGATGACAAGAGAATGTAAACTACTAGTAGAAGAAACGAGAAACAGATTTGGTGGAACCTAGCCCTTTAACATAATTTTTTTATATTAATAAAACAACTAAATGAAGTCTTTCGTGCATATATATGCTTGGCTGGTTTAACAGTTGTAAATGCGTTCCGATATAGAAACTCATAAATCAACTTGCCCAAAGAAATTAAATTGAATTTTTAATGGAAAGAGATTATCGAGTTTAGGATAAAGGGAATTTACTTGATAAAGATAAAAATGAAAATCCTTTTGCATGTGTTCAAAACGTTTTTCATTCGATACTCCCTTTTCAAAAATAAAAATAATAAATTTGTAGACAGGTTGCCATTAAAACATGGTATATTCCCCTAAACTTCAGCTTAGCGGAAGTTTAAAATGTTGTTTATTTGTAATTATAAACATAATCTTACGAATACAAAGTTTAGTATATTTCGGAAATCAAGTAATTCCTCAAAATGTTTAAGGGAAATTTTCAAATATTCTCTACATCAAACTTAGTTTCCCCCATCTTATGATTAAACTATGACAAACATAATTCGAGAATCCTTTATCTGTTAATAATCTGAACACTATTTCTGGCTATTATAAGAAATGTGTTCAGATTCTGAAGCCAAAATATATGATAAAGCTCTGCTTCTAATAGCACAAATCGAAATCAAATCTTATGTTCAGTTTTCAAACCAAAATTTTTTAAGAATGTTATATTGTATTATGGAAAAAAAACCTCAAAACGATTCTTCATATCAATTGTTTTTAGAATGATTTTGTATGTATTCAAGTATGAAGTAACACAAACTTAACTTAAAGAAGCTTTTCGTAATTTTGCCTTAAGTATTTCACATTATTTCCAAACTATTACATTTGGTAGTCAAAACTGTTTCATACTATGTCCCGTTTCCCTACTCATACCGGTAAATCTTAATAATAGCAATATGACTACTGGCAACCGTCATTCTCTCCCCACAGAGGTAGCTCCGTCATAAATTCCCATACGACGGAGCTACCTCTGTTGGGAGAGAATGGGCAACCATATTCATTCTTCAAAAAAACTCTGTAATTGGACATATCAATTAGGTTCCTAAATCATTTGATATTTCGTATAACTAAAACTTGTACCGATCTCAAAGCAAATATCTGTATATAAAAGACAAACCCAAGACCTAGTTAGTTTCAAACCTGCATGTCCACATTTGAAACCGACACACACATCCATTGTCAAAGTTTCACACAAACAACACAAATCCAACTATTTAAAATCATGCTTGAATTCTCAAACAAAACCCCTGTATGTCAAAGTTTGAAATCTGACGGCAATGATGCGAATCGCTTACTCCAAATCACTGCCACCTAACGGCTAAAGTAAATACCCGCACCACGACTGACGCACGCTGGGAATTTCAAAAACATATGTGAAACTAATAAATTTGTACGGCCAATTACCATCGCTCGTGGGCTTGACATTAGGGTTTATGCCCCAACGGTAGCAAATGCGTTTTCTTTCATGGTCGGTGTTCACCGTTTTCTTAAAGCCCAGTTGTTGATCTAGAAAGCTAATGACTGTTTCGCTAAGCTTTTGCTTCGGTAATTGTTTTTCCTAGTTCAAACAGCCTTTTTGGAGTCTTAATTAGCATAATTAGATCTTTCTTTGCAGACGTTTTCAGATCGAATAGATTTTGTCTTTGATAATGGTTTTTCCTTTGTGTGGTTGAATTGTTACATAAGGTTTGTTCTTTCTTGGAAATACGTGTGCAAATTGGTGCATCTTTTGCAAATGTTTAAACTTTTCTTTTTAAAGCTTTATTGTTGAATTAGCGTGTTGATTGCCACGATAAGCAAATGCTCTTAGAGGGGAATGAATATATGGTGATAGATTTGATAAATAGAATGTTTATCTTAAACGGAATCGTCATATGGTTAAAAATATTTGTGAACATTTGTTAGGGTTGAATTTAAGTTTGAACCTGGATCTATAAGAAGTAGGTCGTTATTATACTAATAGGTGAATACAAAAATGTTAAAACACGATGTCTCGAGTGAGTGAGTGAGTTATTGTTTAACGCCATAAGCGGCGAGCCAATGTCTCGAAAGTATTAACTAAATGGAATAACTTTTAACTAAGCTTGCCTCAACTTCCTTTTAATTCACATAACGGTTGACAAGTTCTTGCACGATTTCGTATATGGAGGAATGCCTCTCTCTAATGTCCTTCAGAAAATCTGATAATTCGAAACGATAAAATCATGAGAGTGAAAGTAGAACGAGACAAGCACCAACGAACATGTATATTTCAAGTGTAGCATGGAAAAAGCGTGCAAATGTTCAAACAGAAAAAGAATCCGAGTGCAATGTTTAAGAAAGAAAAGCATGTAAATGTACATTTCGAAACGGGAAAAGCGTGCTAACGTATATTTCAAACCAAAGTGACCCCTCGGTGCATGATTTTTTCCGGAAAGAGAAGAAATAATCTACGATTATACAGATCATTTGATTTCTTTTGACAAGGTATGTTGCAATCCCGCTTTGACATTGAACTTGTGGTTTTTGGTCCATGTGCGTGGGTTCCTGGTAGTGTGATAGTGTGTGGTTCCGTGGTAATGAGAGATAGGTTTTCTAGATAAGCAAGAAATGTACAACGGATGAACACCCATGATGGAGTTAGCACGTGACGCGATGTTGTGATAGTGCGATCGAGCTATGCTTGAAATAAGCACCAGTTAAACGAATTACGGGATAAAGTTGAGCTTGATCTAAGGAAAACATTTTTCCAAAAATAATGTATTGATAATGGCATGTAAAGTTTGAAAAAGGTATATTTCTAACAAAAAAACGACAGAATCGGTTTCAAGATTTTGACTGCAAAGTTATAACAATGTCGGGTTCATAAAAAAAAAATATGATAAGTTTTCCCCAAATTGCGAATACTTGATGCTGGGCCTAGATTTCCGAATCTCTTTCAGAACTAAGGTAGTTATTAATACCATATAAGCTTTCGACTATCTTAATAATAGTTATTAAGAGCCCACGGTAAGTCAAGCCGAGTTTACATCGCTTCCTTATAAAGTACACCAGCGGAACAGCAGTTCTCACATAGGATACATCAACTTTGACATCTTACGAGCACATTTTACAGCACCCCTGGGGAAATATGGTAATTAGGCAAATAATGCTCACATGCAACGCACAGTGTGGGAGGGAAGATTTATCTTTTTCGTATTAAATGCTATTGCATTGTCATGTTAATTTCACAGATTTTGTAAAAGTCCATTTTGATGTTCCACAACTTGACAAGCGAACTTAGGTCTATTGCGTATATCATTATTAGAAAGATGATTATTATGATTTGTGTTCATTTACTTGCTTCTCCTTAATTTTGACATTTGATTGTTCGTATTTCTACGTTTGATTGCATAATCATCATAAATTTAGAAATCAAAGACAAAATCAAGTTGCGATGATGGTCCATGATAGTATCCTTGTTGATGTTAATTACTTCGGTTAATTTCATCGTTGTCTAAGTCGGTATACGAATCCATCAGAGCCGAAGAACGGAATCTTTTTTAAAAAATGACTATCATGTATTGCATCAACTATTATGTCGATTTCATGGGTGCTTAAATCAACGTCACTTCTATCATTAATGAATACGATTACTCCGTCATTAAAATCATCATCTGATAAAGCAAAAACGTGTTATAAAAGTATGAAAAGTTCAATGCATTGTGTCTGTAAAAGAAGACCATGGCGTCACAAATTATTGATGAAAAGAATAATTCACTGTAAGGTGGGTACAGTTCCGAAATCTCTGAGATTAAAAATTAAAATTTCAGCTCAGTAGAATATCAAAAAGATGATTCTTTCATGACTCCCTTTTCTCTTCCTGCTCATTCAACCATTGATAAAGCTGAACACAACCTCATTACGAACAATACGCCCATTACGCATATTACGCAGATCTTGCTATGACGCAATAATGTCAATCGCATTTTCCTTTAAGCAAATCTGAGCAAAAACATGGGTTTTCTGAAGATCGAAATTCCAACGATTCAGAAAGAAAAAGTATCGAGCTGACAAATTGTCTTCAAACCTGTGTTTAGTTCAGAAAACACATTCCCCTCGGAATTAATTCGTTCAATCCTAAAGGTTGTGATTGAAAAATCGATATTTAATCAGGTCATGCTGACACTGGCGACCATTCCATTGTGCTCATTTGAAACTCGGTAAAAAAATGCTTTCCATTGGATTTAACTAGGCGGTGTTTGAATCTCCCAAACTTAACGAAATTGTAAAGGTTTGACAATAATTTAAAGTTCTTCTGAAATTATAGTTTGAGTAAAGTGTGCTTCCTTTTTGATATTTTTTAATTCATAGATAAAAAGTTTGAAAATGATTTAAATATCATCGTGTAGAACTTTCAGCAGATTACAACAAATACAGTAAGCCACTTAAAAAGTACATTATATATCCAAAATAATGAGTTGTCCCCCTTTTTAAATTGAATATTCATTAAAATCGTTTATCTAACGCATACACCAATTCGGCAATGCATTGCTGTAAAACCTGCGAACATCGGCTGGAGCTAGATAACCATGGGTGGTACTGTACAGAAATTCAGTGTAGCATTGCACCAGGACCTTACTGCATGTGAACAGTTGTCTACAAAAGACAAAGTTGTTGAGCCCTTAACTGGATTCAGCCCCGGACCTCTTGATTCGAAGCAGAATTCAAAACAATTGTTCCCCTCCTCCCCCAACCAAAACAAACCCAACTAAAATATCCTCAATGCTCTGAAATTGACTTCTTGAAAAATTTCAACCTCAAATTCAGAGCATTACTATGAAATAATGTGGGCGTGTGTAAAGAAAGCAACGTACAGGGACTATGATTACCAACAGCTTGGTTAAAACAATACAATAACGCTTTTACAACAACAGTAAAACAATGATTAGGGTTGCTTTATTTATGGTAACACCGTAATAATGTTAAAACTAAAACAAATCTGTATTCAATAAAATTTGTAAAACAAGAATTTTTGAATTATCTGAACAAATTTTAAGTCATATATGCACTAGCCATTTTCGTAGTTGGGTGCCTTACAAGATCCTTTGATATGCATTTTGCTATAATGAGTATGCTTTTTCAATTTGAAAATATCTTGATTGAAATCTTTCCAACCACAGAGTAAAATCGACGACATACGGAACTCCTACAATACTTTTTCAAAATGCACATGTCACATGTTTCGATATTTGCTAGAAATCTTTGAAACGACATTTTAACTTAACAACAGAATGACATTTAAGGACGTTTATGTCATCGGACAAAGGTCAACAAACTTAGGTCATCGTCCATTGAATAACCGGATATAGTGATAGACATTGAAAATGATTTCATAGCTTTAAGAAGATGATGAAATGGCTAAAATTTGACACGTTTATTAAAACATCAGTGAGATTGAAATATTGATTGGGAAAAACGATTGATGTAATTGATACTGACATGAAAGTTCGAATCCTGCAGAGGATTCTACATTATCTTTGCAAACTGTTTGATCGTAAATATGATCATCTCGAATTATCATAGCATGACTAAAATACGAAACATTTTGATGAGAATATGAGATGTCCCTTTGGTGATCGATAAGATCATATACATGTAGATAATTAAACATATAAACATCCTGACCATTCTTTATTACCATATTGAACCAATCAATTAACGAGCCAGTCCTTCAATAAGTCACTTGCTGCAATATTGTCTTCAAATACCCCCTAGGGGAGTGGTATATAAATTGATAGCCACTGACATGAAATCGATTGTCAACAATGTCTATTTCCCATTTGATTGACACATTAACAGATTCCCGCTGTTTGAAATACAAGCCCGGTCTGTTTATTACTGGTTGATCTCTCAATTATAAATGAAGGGGTTCTTGGGTGCGGCGTGTTCATCTAAGATGAAATCGAAACGTTACGTCATCGAAAGATGCCCGGATGAATCTGAAAGGTGTCGCGTCGAGCCTTTTGTTTCAGAACAACTACTATTTTTTTCAAATTTTATAAAACAATTGTAAATATGAAATTTGTGTTTCATATAAACATATTCCTGACCTTTGGAATATCATATATAATATAATACCTAAGCATATATCATATGAAGGCGATGAAAACTGATATCATTTTTAATAATATAATGTCTGAAATGGAGTATTTACTCTCACATTAACTCATAAAAGTATCGATTTATTTTTCATTAGTTTGTAATTTTGCGATATTTCGCATAATTTCATTTTCATTTACGACTTTGGAAGTAATTATGCCGTTTATGATAATTACATATACTTTGGGTGTTTTTACAGTCTATCTCATTTCATCGTGTCTTAATTGCGTTGATATCGATAACACTCCGACAGTACCATTCAGGGAATGCAAAATTAATTTACAGAAGAGAATAAAATTAATATAAAACTAAAATATGTTAAAGGGACACTACGGGTTTCTCTTTATAGAATTTTCGAATGTATTATTGGTGCTATCTTATAAAAGTTGTGACTAAAGCCATAGGAAGGACTGTAGAAGTAGTGTTTTCATCATGGAAACCGGGCAATGTACCGTTACCTATTAGTAAAATTCAATATTGAAACGTAACTAGAGCAGACAGGATAGGTTTGGTTTGGAAAAGTTAAATAGGATGGACTGAATTTGGGTGAGAACATTTATGATTAGTGAACATGTAAATTGGACTTGCAATTTCGGCTTCTGCAGGGCCGATGTTCGACTCCCACTGAAAACTCTAATTTGTCATATAATTGGTATTTAGGCAAAGACATGGTGGAAAATGAATTCTGTGAGTTCATACCGTTCAAGGTGTTAATTAGGTATTAAGGTACATATAAAAGCCACCTAAAAAGTAAACAAAACAAAATAGAGAGAAGAGCATAATTATATGCTTAATAAAACACGCGACGCATCCATAACGATACTTTACTCTTGACTGATTGATCGTTTATCCAAACGGAAAGAAATAAGTCGCGTGTTTAAAAAATAACTCAGGGCGGCATCAACAAAGAAAATAACGTTTATCGGTAAACAAATTTGTCAGCAAAAAACAAATTAGAAAGACTATCTTCTTGATGTCTTACTTCAGAACTATCTCTAAACTAATATTCTTCTCGTGTTTCTGAAATCCCTACCCCACGCGCCTAAAGACTCATATTTCATTACAACGCTCGTGGGGGTAAGGATGGGGGGTAGTGTTACGGTCTTTCTATTTTTCACCAGACATCTGCAAAAATGCAAAATGATTTCCACACTTGAAACATCTGTTTTAATTTGCATTGCAGATGCCTCAAGTTCACTCAAAGTTCATTGATGTGTCGCTTTCATCTGGTCAGCTGTCAGTCAAAGAATGAAATGTATCACGTATCAAATGTAACGGTTGTCTGAATCCGCCGCATATTAGAGATGAGTTAAAGGAGCATTAGTTGCACGTGCTGCACGTGTCACGTGTTTATTGATCGACATGGATATTTAGATGTCAATTTCACCAGCTTTGATGGTATCTTCCTTCAGTGTTCATTTCAAATCTCGTGCAATGCGAGACTTTAATGCAAATCCACAGCTATTAAATACATCTGTCACATGTGAAATCTAACGATAGGACTTACACTTGGATTAAAGAATTTTAACGACCTGCAATATGAAGTACAGTTTATCATAAGAAGTTAGTTTTATAACGATAATATCTAACAATAAATTTATATTAACCATATGTAACCATGTGATTATCGAACCTATAATAGCAATATCATCCCTCACTGCAGTTCAATACCAATCCTGTTTTATGTGATGTAATGGTAAAAGATATCCACACTTAAAACTCATTTTACAATATTGGCGTTACTTCAAAACCATGATGAAAATCTACTGTTACAAAAACGGCAATCTCGCCATATGTTCACGCCTTTACAATGCGAAGGTTTGAAATACATGTATACAACTTCTCCAGCTGTTAATACTTAAACCCCGGGATGCATGTATTTCAGCAGGTTCCCGTGATGCAATCGACAAGCGCTTGGAGATGACGCGTGCATGTCGCTACTGCTGTTAATTGCACGTCAATCACCGACTACAACTCTCTGTCAGTCAGTTTGACGGATATAAACAACCTACCAGCGTGCTAATTGCAGTTTATAGCTGCAATAGATATCAGACCCTCATCATAGTATATTTAATATATTCATAATCTGCTACAGCTTGAAATACATTACACTGAAAATTAAACCAAACTGGCAATGTCTCGTACGTGTGCGAACTTGCTGAGCTAATTGCAATATATGAAATATACGTGTATTTATATTTGGCTACAGCTTGAAGTATATTACACCGAAATATACACAAAGAGGTGTAGTTTGTGTGATATCTTGCCTTGTTGATTTCAATATAGGGTTACAATATACATCAGGGGTTCATTATGGGAAATCATATTTATTGATAGTTTGCTACAGCTTGAATTATATTATAATATTTCCAGAACATCAAAGGGATATGACCCATGTATAAATATTTGAAGCTTAAATATTGGTCAGATATTGGTTAAATAAACGGCTGTGAAAAATTGACGTTTAATAAATTATTATGAATTGATATTCGATAGAATTTGATCATGAAAACTACCCATACGATGGTATGTGGTAAATGCAAAATATTCAAATTCACACCGAAAAGACGTCATATATTTTATTACCAGAAAACAAATAGTACCTTGAATATCTGATGACTGCAATACTCGATAATTTGGCCTTTCTTGGCTTTAAACTCTTATTCAGGAACAAGCATTACTGTTACATAAATAAGTATTATATTTCATTACATTATATTATATAATTACAATCATTATTACTATACTCATCATCTATACAATTTTGCATGGAGTTCGGACACCATTTCTTGTGCTCGGACAAAGTTGGTCTTCAGCGTATCAACATCAAAAAATGGTCATTAGAACTCGGACAAATCTGGGATTCATGATTCCAACATAAATCTCGATTTCTATTACTCATTATTCGGACACTTTGATATTCTCCACTCATTATCGACATCCACACAATGGATAGAGCTCGGACATTATCGTCTTAGTTGGCCAAAATTGGTGACTTCGAATCATTATAAACACGAACGTGATGTCCAGACCTCGAACAACCGGTGTCAACCGAAAGTGCTCCTCGTGATATCGACCCCAACTTAATGCCATCTAAAGATGCGATCAAGGGACTTCAAACTCGGAGTGATTCCGGCCATCACCTCGCCTTATTTGTTGAATGGCCTTATCGATTACAGGCATAATACCAAAAGGTCTTCGCTCGTCGAGACAGTAGATTACCCTTTGAGCGGACTCACGCGGTCTTTGGTCATGTTTACGCCAGCGGGTATAATGCTCTGGGAAATTGGTTTGAGCTAATATCGGGTAAAAGTCTTTTCAAACCATTTGATTTTCCTCTTTGTTATCAAACAAGTTGTCTAAATTGGCCTTGAAAATAACCGTCGAAAAAACCTTTTCAAATTAAAGTCAGGTATTTAGATCTCATCAATTGTAATTCAAGGTAAAGAATTTTTTGGTTAATGATATTCATCATATTACATACAGAAAAGTAAGAAAAGAAAAAGAAAAGAGACAACATTAATTCTAATAGCACACTCAGGCAGAATATATTCCACAATGCAATAATCATTTACAAACTTACACGGTCAATTAAAACTTTAGTTCAGTATCACTTCTCGCAGTCTCTATTAAATGACTCTCCGCTTAAAGAGGCTAACCTATCGGCTTCGGTCCGCAATGCTATTTAATTGTGGGGAATGACAAGAAAAAAGGCGCTGTACTTTTACTAATTTCACAATATCATGAAATTATTGTACATGTGTGGATACCATAGCCACACATGTCCAAATGATTTATGATAAGACTAACCAACAATGCCTTGTAATGCCATTGCAGGGTTTTCACGATCGTAGAGTGGATGAAATGCTTCATTTCTCAATCTTGTTTTATTTTACCGAGTCTGAGCTCTCATTTATTTAGTTTTAAAATCTTAATCAACCAAAATCTTGGGTAATGTTATAATTAGGTACTAATAGCATATTTGTATAAACGTGAATGTCCCCTTGAATTTCGTTTCCACAAAAAATACCCAAAATGACTGTCCTTGTAAATTCATACGCTCAGGACGTAATTCATTTGAGATCAATTGATATGATGATTAATCGTAAGGAAAGTGAAATTATATTAGAGACTTAAGGCCAGTCATAGTTTGACAAATGGATTTCTTTAACACATACATGTATGGTATCTTAGGTTTTCACGCCAATTACATTCTGAAAATAACTTTCAGAGACTTAAAACCGCCAATATTTCAACATATTAACCCTTGTAGTTCGATATCGTTTTTCAATAAAAAAAATAGTGTTAGAATACAACAAATCGATTTACTATATTTTAGAAACAAATTGTTACAAAGAATGAATTCCAGTCTAAACATAAGTCCCACGGAGGATATTTCGACGCAATAATTCGACGTGCGTATTAAATAACGCAAACATGTGGTTTTACTCGTAAATCTCGAATTGAATAAACCTGTAACAACTGCAAGATATTACGTTGTATTATGACATTCAAGAATCACTCTTATTTCGCTTGAATTCGCAACGAACTACGAGTTATTTAAAGTATGCCACAATATTTTCAATGATATGCATTAACGAATAAAATTACATATTCGAATCTTACCAGAAATTCATGTGAAATATTTATCTCATGTAAAAAAGCTAACGACCACACCTTTTTACTAAACTTTCGAGAATTAAATATGAAACAACTCTCCAATATTCTATGATAAAAAAACCAGGGCAGCAATTTTCTAACCAACATATGTAACTCGTAAACGTTTCCAATCGCTTAATACAGAAATGTGTAATGAAGTAAACCTTACGATGGGAGTATTTTACAGAAGACCGAAATACGCTATTGAATTTACATCGAAGAGACCCAATCCCCCGAAAGCCCTCACAAATTAAACCCCCGTGATGTTCTGGGAAATGAAATAATTGTGAGAACTAGAACATGACTAACACGTTAATTGTAGGGTTGGACAACTCGAGTGAAATAATCCCTTTTTACCAGTTTTTGCTTCGATGGATACCATTTGTCTGGCTCAGAATTCATCCTGCATTTACACTCAATGGTCTTTATTAGACGTAAAGTGCTTGCTTATCGTTTAGATCTAAGCAAGTCGAAATACTGCAACGTAGTCGAACTACCGATGGTTGATATCTTGCAACAGGAATTATTTTTTATTGGTCCATGAAAAGCCGTTAAAAAATTATGTCCGCGTAACGAAGAATTTTTAATTTTTCCCAAAAATTCTCACTTTTAAAAATTTCGGACCGAGGTGTGAGAAAAAAATCGTTTGTAAATTCTTTTCATTCAGACACGTAAAAATAAAGGAATCACAACGGAATCATGTCATTCCCTGATTTGGTCAAAAAAAGCTTGCTTCAATTCCTCATTAGTCTTACAGCTCCGAGTTGGAACCCTGAATAATGCCTGAAGACACGCGGAGCCTCTTAACAGATCCGTCTATCTGTCTGATAACGATGTTTATCAGGTAGACTGAGATTAACCCTATAACTCAACAACAGTCATTTATTTGGTAGACCAATTCGTTCCAAAACCCATGGAACGGATTGTTCTATATACAACTGGCCTAAATAAAGAGGGCATGGCTTCAAAATCTTGAAAAGTTTGACTTAGTGAAATTGTTTGCTTTTGGCTATATATTAGAAAGGCCTCATTGGTTCGTTTGTCTGCATCTATCTGTCTCATTATAGACGTTTAAAGCTAGACAGAGACTACAGCTTGTCTCTCAACAACTGTCCTTTATCTGGTAGACAAACTTGTTACATTAACAAAACCAAAGGAACGGGTTGGTCTAAATACATATAGGTTGTGGTACCACAATGTACTGAAATATGTTGACTTTGTGATATTGTTTGATTTCGGCTAGATACAGCAAAAGGCTTTGGCGGGATAGCTCAGTGGTTAGTACGTTCGGCTTCGGATTAAGAAGTCCGGGTTTTAAATCACGCCCCTGGCTCGGAAACTTTGTCTGCAGTTGAGAACTGTTCTACTCACAGTCAATTTTGGGTGCAATGCTACACTGAATTTCAGCGCAGTACCACCCATGGTTCGCTAGATCCTGCCGATGCTCGCAGGTTTCATCGCAAAGCATACTTACATTGGCGTTGCGGACTCTCCCTACTATAATACTAGCTGCCGTGATAGAAGTGAAATACTCTTGAAAGCGGCGTTAAACCCTAAATGACCTCACCTCACAAGGGGCTAATGGATTCATCTGTCTGTCAAATTAACGACGTTTATCAGCTAGACAGAGACTATCTCAACAACTGCCATTTATTTGGAAGATGAATTCGTTTTCCTTAAACCAAAGGAACGGTTTGGCCTACATACAACTGGCTTACTTAAAAAGGTTGTTGCTACACAATTAGCTGGACAACGTCGTTGATTGTATGTGAAATTGTTAAGTTAGGTTAAGATATGACAACGGGTGATGAATTTGTTTGATTTACAATATTAACCACATAGACTTACAAACAAGACCATAGCCAAACAGAACAGTCATTTATTTTGTACACTGATTTTCATCAACGACATTCTGTGAATTTTTAGGCATACGTGTAATGACACAGATAGGAGTTAAAATCTGAAATTGAATCACAGATTGGCATTATGTGAGACTAGTTCGTGGCTTTACAACAAACCGGGAATTTTCGTTTACTGTGTTTTATTGGAGTGTTGATAATACCAGTTATTGGATCGTTCTGTGTGATTTACGACGTTTATCAGATAGACAGATACAAAAGGTCAAGCCACTTAAGAAAAATCATTTATTTATTAGACTGAAATGTTTTATCAACAGGATACACAGAACGGGTTTGGCCTATACGATAAGTGTTTGGTGTGAAAAGAGAATGATTTATTTCTGAAATTACATTGCAGAGAGTAAGTTTATGCAAAACTAGGTCAAGGCTTTACAAAGAGCTAGAGAATTGCCTGCACTGTGTAAAATTGTGGGGGTATAGGACCGTTTATAATAATATTCAAAGTTAGATTAGGTGAAAGATAACAATGTCAATCATCAAAAGTTCATTTATTTGGTTTCATTAGTTTAAAAAACATAAACAAAACATTTTGGACAACAGGAAGTAACTTTTGGTTGCCAGTAAGTATGGTAATTCTGAGATAAGATTACAAATAATCATTTTATGCAAAACAACTATTTGATCGTTCTATATGATGTACAACGTTTATCAGATAGACAGACAAAAAAGTCATTCATTTGTAAGACTGATTTGTTTTATCAACAATATCCACAAAAAGGCTTGGCCTATAGAGAGTAAAAGTTTGCTTCTCAGCGGTGGGTCTATTCGATGATATATTTAGGATAGTCATTTTGTTAGTTACAAGTTTGGGATTTGATGAGTTTAAAAATTTCGAAGACTGGCACAATTGTTGGTTTTATTATGTGATGTATTTGATCCGACTGTATGACTTACCAGATAAACAGGCGTAAAGGTCATGTGCAAATAATATAATCCTTCATTTAATAGTCTGGATTCATTCTATCAACAATGACTACTGAACGGCTTAGCCCTCGGAATATGACCCTAGGCTAAGAAGAAGTGTTTTGATTCTGAAAAGTTATTACTAAAGGCTATTAAAACCAAAGAGGGTTAAGACTTTACATAAGTCTGGAAAATGTTTTACTGTTGGAGACTGGTGAAGTTAAAAGAAATGGATCTTGTTACTGGATCGAATATCTGTCTCGTTTACGTCAATTTTAAGCTAGACAAATAACCAAGGTTATTTTTCAGAAGCACAGATATTATCTCTGGTGGACTGATACATTTTGTCCTTCCATGTCCTATCAACGCTAAGTGGAAATGGAATTAGTCTGAGGAAATATTATGCGCCTTGATCGAATCTGGCGTATGGTATTGTATGGTAAGATTTATGCCTTTTTAATCTATGTCTCTAGAAGCGATGTCTTTTTAAAACTTACAAATGAAATTATGATCTGGAAAAAGAAATTTGCGGGGGGACGATTTCTAGGCTCTATAACATTGCTTTGAAATTGGAACCTTTACAATGGATGAATATCGAAGTAGATGAAAATTTAACGCAAATATCATTTGAAAACAAAAACATATATGAAGAATGCCGAATGGCATATTTAGTTTTCGTGTAAACATTACAAAAGTTTTTCATTATAGGCCAAACAAATGACGTTATCTGAAATTCGGTTTCTCGAAAATTTGCAATCCCACTGTGTCGAATCTGTAAACTATTCAATTGTCAATGACCTCTTGAAGACCCATGTTTTCAATCTCCCCAGGAAGTCAGAAGCAGGTTCGATTGAATAACATCATTGAACTCTAATACTGGTTAACCGGATAATCATCCCAGCACGACAAGACTGGTTTCAGCTCCACTCAGCGATGGAGGATTCGCACGCAGAGAAAAATCTCATAAAGCTCCTTTCCAAACAACTTATCACTCACTCGCACCTGTGGTTCGTAATCTTAGATTAAGCTAGAGAAGACCATGTTATAAGTTCGCGAAATGAAAATTCTTTCCTAATGCTTTCGATGAAATGTATTATTTACGTGTGGCAACTATGTGAAATATTATTTTGGGTTTTTTAAAATACAAAATGCATTTTTGAGAGTGAATTTTTTATTACATATCTACGACATTGTTTATCCTAGGGGACAATCACTCTGCATAATTTTCACGTGCTTATACATTTCAAGTGACAGCGATGAGTAAATAAATTTGATTGATGCACGTGAATCACGCCAAATTCGTGTACGTCATTTGCAAGCCAAATGAAATCAACAACTGGTATGTTTTATTCTATCTCTGCACGAATCTCACGGACTTTCCATGCAACAGGGAAATCAATTACAACTAATCCATTTCAATGCATTAATTTCACGGCTTTAAAATGCAACAGATACAGCAACATCGAAATTACCATCACGAATATTTTCTTTTCTTAGCATGCATATCTGCTATCGTCTTCACTGTCATCCTCGATAAAAAGTTTGACATGGTAATTTATCAATATCTTATAGTTGTCGGATGAACATTTATATTAACACTTTTTGAAACATTGCGAGTACAGCATAACAGTAGCTTAAAAGCCAAATCCAGTCGAACACATTGTGAAAATCTAAATATTTGTTGTAAATAAAATATGAATATATCAGATAAAAGACATTATTCATTAATTCATTGAAATTCTTAGATTTCTTCTGAAATTTCCATCTAAAAGACCTGAGCATCGAAAATGCACCAAATTTCCTTTCTGAAAGACAAAGCTATCACGACCATTTCCTGTTAGTTTGGCAGTGAATAATTAATCCGGACACATCATTGTCACTTTCATCGTATTTTTCATGTCCATTTCACAAATCTCTTTCAGAAAAGCATGCTACACGACATGTTTATTGCATCACGTGACTTATTTTGTCAAGTGACCTTGTTTTGTCAAATAATTGTCATAATATGTGAAGGGTATTATGACATGCGAATGGAAATAAATTTGACAGTAATATGGAAAGCATTCATATGAATATATTCATATTGACGAACGCGCATTGTCCACTTATGGAATCTCTATAAGGTCATTTTGCAAACACAACGACCTTTGTCGGGTTTTGCCATGAGTAATAAATATACAAAACGATTACATAAAATGAATTTCAAAACATGGGCCCATTTTATAAAATCCTAATAAACCAACACGCTCTCAAGCGAAATCAGTTAATACCACATAAGCATTCATTGTGCCCCAGTTTTGCTGCAGATTGTATTATGCAGAAATAGAGTTCGTGAGCTTTTACGTTAGAGTCGGATTAACGACATAAATCTATTGTTTGGGGAAAGTCCAAATATATACACCAAACAGAATATAAGGTGGATTTGCATATGAGTAAGGGTTTTAGCATAATCACGACATTTTATCGAGTTTATACTTGGACACACATTGTCTGCTGTAAATATCAGTTACTGTAGAACGTTATGGATATAAATCAAAATATATGATGCATATCTCTTTATCCCTGGCATATACGTTTATCTCATAGACTGAGGTAGAAAAGTGGGTAATTCCCAATGGTGTTTTAACACCCTTTGCAACAGGAACCAAAAATCTAAGTGACGTCATAACATTGTTCTGATGACGTCCCTCGAGTGACGATAAAGGCTATGATCACTGTAACCAGATAGAGTGTTTATTTCTAAGATAGAACAGTATCTCGCTCATAATCATTTAATAATACACCATCTGAAGGAAAATATTCATTTAATTATAGATTAAATGTTTAATCTAAATAATCGAAATCTTAATCATTTTGAAATTCGGCACAGACTGAACCAAACTTTGGCAACATGAATGATAACATTTCTAACATGTTGATCTATTTATGCATCTATTAATTCATATTAGAACTTGATAATGCTTTATTTAAATGTTCACGAAAATACAATTTACGTTTAACTTTGGAAATAAATGTCCAGTAAAAGCATCACTTACTGTGACAAGTTATAAATTATGACAAGATTATTCTAATATAATAAATTCAATTATCATGGTACTCATACGGTAAATGAAAACGCTGTTAGTTAAAAACACTTCCAAAAGACGTTTCAGTAAGGAAATAAAGTTTCAAAATAATGTAAATCAAACAATAAAAAAATATCAGATCTGAAGCCTGAAGTTCGTTAAAATGATGGACTAGCTTACGAATAAGATGCTTTCATGCAAAAATATAAAACATTTAACATAGGTAATATACCCTGTTAACATTTGTCAATTCAATGAAGGTACTCTACCATAGTTCATACCAATCTCTAAAAAATATGTGCCCCATTAAGGTAGGAAACGCTAACCCCTTGAAGTAGTAAAATAACTAAAATGCATATACGCCGACAATGACAAATATCTTTCAAAAGCCCAAGTTATTTACAAACAAACCGCGTCACTTATGTATTCTTGAATTAAATTGTCACCAACACCACAACGCTTTTTAAGAGTCATCAGTTAAACGCGAGAACATCTTAATTGTTTAACTCGTATGACTTGAGTTAAGGAGGGTTGGGGTTCGAATCCTTTCATGGTCTTGACCGACAGCAATTAGTAGCGCAATGGATCCTTTTCCTATTCTAAGTGACATTGATATTTTTCAATTCCAGCTGAGATATTTTGTATTCAATTTAGACATCCTCATGTCATAAGGGTTGTATGCAGAAATATATATTGTTATAGAAATCAGAATGTGAAAGTCAATTGTAATTCAATCAACGACTGATCACTTTGTATATGCTAGGAATAATTTAAATGACGTATACAAAATGTTTAGTAACAATCTATTGTATGTTTTAGTCGTACGAGGCATAATATTATTGCTGTCCTTCTACAAATATTCTAGCCAGTATGGCCTATAATCGAGAATTCCCTTGAACACGGAATCACCTGGACCCACTTAGTAACCTTTCTGACAGATCTCAAGGTACATTTGCACTTACACTCCATTAATGTCATACTTTTGCAATAAGGAACTTGTCATAAATGTTCTATGAAAAGTTCATCATACATGAACGTTTTAAATATCAAAGTGACATTAACACATCATGTGCTATAATTTTATTTTTCAGTATATTTAACCATAGAAATAAAAGAAAGATGAATCTTGCCATTAGAAAGATAGTAAGAAAGAGAAAGAAACGATTTCAAACCATATTGATATACATGCATCCTGCTAAATCAGCGTATAAGAATCCGCTCTCGCTCCTTTCTAATACCCTGATCTCTTTCAAGCCAAAGGCCTCGTTTCGCTAGCTATATATCCAGCCAATGAGACGACTCGCATCAAGCAACAGCAGCTCAACCCGGATGGACAATTCGTTGAGTTCAAGATAGAAGTTTCACGCTCCTTGCATAATGACATTCCATTGGCTGAAATAATAACAAGTGAACTAAGCAACGGATATCAACCCGATCCAGCCGCATGAAGAATTTGGCCCGTAAGAGATCAGGGTCTTAGGAAGGAGCGAGAGCGGATTCATAAACGCTGCTTTAGCAGGATGATATACATGGTGGGAGTTACCGGTTGGGAAGTTCATGTTAAGCATGTACGACCTATGTCCTGTTTGGTTATCGGTTTTCATTCAAACTTTTTTAATTTTGCCGATCTACCATTTATTACGTTTGTCTTTTTTAAATTTTTTTTAGATAATTGTAACCTCTTGACATTTTAATAGTATAACTTGGACCATGTTTCATGAAAACATTTCAGTAATTCGAGACAGTTGTCATATTTCTTGTCATTCAAAAGCTTTTTCTGAAACTAGTCAGCTTAATAAATTTGAGCTATAAATTTTATGATATCAGGTAAAAGCACTCTCGAAATGAATTGTAAAAGCTTTCTCTTATGCATGAGTAAAACAGTTAGTGAACCATGGAGATGTTTCGCAAGAACACATGACTTGTTAAAGTCCCTAAATGTCAACGGTAGCGATGTTAAAAGCCTTTGAAGGTTGCTACGGAATAAAAAGGGCTGCTTGTTAAAGGTTATGCATATGTTTCAGGTAGTGTTATCTTTCTTTTTTATACTTCAGGAAAAATAACATTCCAAAATACTACATCGTTCCTCAAGTAATCGTGATCAAAAACAATAATTCCCATGACTGTTAACAGAATAAAGGATAAAGAATAAAAGATAACGAATGAAGTAAATTATATTCAGTTATGACTTAACCCTAAACAATTTCGTTTATTTCAACAACCTTATCATACCATTATTTTTCATTCAAAGCAATCATTCCTAAACAAGTAATACCATGGACATAATGGTCTATCCAATTAAAACACAGAGCAACATTCCATCACTTCAATCACATTTTACCATTACTGCTTTCCATTCATGTAATCATGTCCAAACTAATAATACCTAGCTTATTAAAATTTAACACTTGTGAAAAGCCTTCAAATTCAATATTAGAACTAAACACAGACCAATGTTCATCATGTTAAACACCTTTTTATAATGCCTTTTTCCTTTGATTATGATCTTTTAAATTATTGAGCTTGTACCAAATCTGTTATCAGTAAAACAGCAAATAACGTTCCACTACTTCGAATACCTTTAATATTACTGATTTTTATTCATGGGATCATTTTCAAACCTGATATAAGTTAGATAAGGTTTTATATACGAGCCTTACCTACGGTGTAATGACTAATAAAAACACAATCTTCCATCAATACAAACACTTGTTTTATGATTTCATTCCTCCTTAAAATACCATTTGTTTTGTTTAGAGACCATAGCTTTCTTTAGTGACCTTAGTTTTGTTTAGTAACCATAGCTTTGCTTAGTGACCCTAGATTTGTTTAGTGATCCTAGTTTTGTTTAGTGGCCTTATTTTTTTTTGTAACTTTAGTTTTGTTTCGAGAACTTAGATTTGTTTAGTGATCCTAGTTTTGTTCAGTAAACATAGCTTTGCCTAATGACCTTAACTTGTTCAGGGCCTTAATTTTGTTTTGTTACCTTAGCCTCGTTTGATCATCATCAAGGGCCTCTCTATCCCTCAAACCCAAGTCTGTTAACGCCCCCTTTGAAAACCATCCAAATCTTGATGAAATGGGTGTTCGAGGTTTTCAAGAACACTTGGGTTAACAGACTCCATCAGTGTTATTTATGTTGTTCCCCATACCTTGAATACGGTCGAGATCAAAGGGAATTCATATGAACCGGAACCAACCTTTATATCAAAACGAGGCTTGAAATATACAACAAACATTTCGGCTGAGTAGGCTGTATATATTTCATGCCTTCCAATTGGAAAAACATTCCACGTGAATAGCGAGCATTGTGTGGGGAGGAGGCTTAGCAGACATAATAGAGACAGGCTTTCCGTGGAGAAGACTTGCTCAAGTCTCCAATATTCAGACTTTGTGGAGTATTGGGGTTAGAATTCGCAGACTTAATAGATACAGGATTTATGTGGAGAATACTTACTGCAGTCTCCAATATTGAGACTTTGTGGAGTATTGGGGTTCGAATTCGCAGACTTCAAAAGAGACAGGCTTTTTATGGAGATGAATTAGTCTCCAAACTGAGACTTTGTGGAGTATTTGGTTTAGAATTAGCAAACATAATAGAGACAGGCTTTCTGTGAAGAAGACATAACTATATTCTCCAAATTGCGACTCTGAAGGACATATGTTAAACGTCCCAGATATAATACAGTCGACTGACTAAATCTTCATTTTGAGACTCTTTGTTGAGTGTTGAGGTTAGACATTGATGACATAATAAGGACAGGCTTTCTGTGAAGAGGACTTACTTTAGTAATTGAGACTATGAAGGATCTATTGGTTAGACTTCGCAGACATCTTACAAACAGGATTTCTGCGCAGAAAACTATAAGTACATATCGGGGTCCGCAATCGCAACAATGCAGACTGCCTTTCTATGAAGGATTCTTACTTCAGTCTCCAAATTTGAGACTATGTAGAGTAATGGAGTAGAACTTTGAACATAAAAAGGCCGATTATCAGTGGAACATGAAGTTTATTTCTCCAAATTGAGACTATGCAGGGCATATTAGCTTAGCGTATTGGGGTCCATACTCGCAGAAATAATACAGACAGGTTTTCTGTGAAGAAGACTAAAGTCTTCAGACTTGGTAGAGTATTTAGGCTTTTGAATGTGGTGTAGACTTCGAGGAGACTTACTGTAAAGGAGACTTATTATATCTTCTAAATCTGACTTTCTGTATAGTATTAGACTATGCACACATAATACAGTCAGTATTTTCAGTGATCAGGTGGACTTGTTATGTCTATTCAGAGTTTGAACAATATGTCAAAGATAAATTATTCCATAAAATAACGCTAATAAAATTTTGAGATTTTCCTCAATTTTTATCATTATCTTATTTCAACTGATCGACTATATACAAATATATCAAAGCTAAGCCGTATTGTTCGTTTAAAAAATGTCGAAACAATTTTCAAAATTAGCTTCCGACGAAAGACGTGATTCCGCAGATCTGTGCACTTGATTGCTCGGAGGAGGAATTTGAAGAAAGAATGACAACTCTACTTCTTCTGCAAGGGTCGTTGGTTAATGCCTTCAAAACGCGACTGATGTATAGCGTGATATACGAAATATTTGGGTTTGCATTAGGACGTTTTCAGCTCAAATGATGTCCAAAGTGCTAATTTGCATATAGGGCATTCTCTTAGAAGATGTCGGTGCACAGGAAATTGTTTCTTTCAAATCCGAAAATTAATTGATATGAACCTCATTTAGACTGTATAATGTAAAAGCCAATACCCATCTTACATGGTGTAGTCAAACAGAAAAGCTTAATAAAGGTTTGAGAAACTCATTTTAACTTTATTATATCATTTTCAATTTGGACTTTCTATACTACTTTTCTTGTACAAGTTGTTCCCAGACAACACATGTTTTCCTTTATTTATTCACTGAAAGTTGAATCATAATCTCACTAAAATGAAAACTTAAATTTTCTTTGAGAGACAAACAGCAGATACCCTTGTTTAGCCTGAAGGGATAAAATAAGAGATGATAATGTCGACAACAAAACCGTTTAAAATTGAGTAAAATTTGAGTTGAAAATGTAAACAAAACAAATGCACAATGCTTAAAGAAAACACAATTTCTGACATTCTATCATTCTCATTTATTTCAGCCTTTTATTTTGGAGTCTTTAGAACATACAATTATTAAGATGTTCATGTTATAAAAAGATCTTCAAAATAACAATTTAAAGGCAAAAATCTTTAGGAACTCCTTTTCCGGATCACATTCTTTTCTTGATTACTAGAACTCTAGTCCTGATAAAACAGACATTACTGAATACCATTCAAGGATAATTAAGAAACCATGGCTAACTGAAAGAGAGTCTTTAAGAATACAAGACCAGTCGTACTATTGAAAGAGCATTATCGTCAGCTGACATCTTTCTTTAAGATTTTCACTTTAATGATTCTGTCAACATAATGGAATTCTTCTTCTTTGAGGATGTTGTCACGATAACATGTCTAAACGCACGGTGTTTAAAAGAACAAAATACATGTAATCAAAAGATAACATTTTATGAACACAACTCTACGAGAACACAACCTCCAAAGATTCAAACTTAAATGACACAAACTAAGGTAGCAAAACCCTAAACAACACAATCTTCGAGAACACAATATTCAAGAACACAAATTTCGGCAAAACAATCATTTGGAGCACGAACTTCAGGAATAAAATCTTCATGAACACAACCTCCGGCAATACAATCTTTCAGAGCACGACATTAGAGAACACAATCTTCAAGTACGCGAAATTCGGCAATACTATCATTCAGAGCACGAACTTAGAGAACACAATCTTCAACAACACAACCTCCGGCAATACAATCTTTCAGAGCACGAAATTCGAGGACTTAACCTACAGGGAACAGAATCTTTCAACGCATAATACACTCTTCGAAAGCGCAAATTTCAAAGAGACAACCATTTAGAACACAATCAACAAGGACACAACCTCACTCTCTCTAATCAATATCCAAATCAGGGAATAACCGGAGAATTACCTAGAGGAGGCGTGTTTCTAATATCAATCCCATTCCAGACCAATGTTATGATATCTTATTAGTCTCACGTTAGTTTCACAAGAGCAGACATGTTCAGAATAATATTCGGGTCAGTCTGCATATCATATGGACGTAATTGGTTGGAAGTCTGGCGAACAATTTTATTGAGGCAAAATCCATCGGGAAATCACGATAAACCAGCCGCCATGGAACGTTAGCTCCTGACAGCGACCCACGTCGACGCATGCACTGTCATGAGCTTGTTGTATTGTTCGGAGCCAGAAAAACCGGAAAAGTATCAGATTTTCAGCATGTAGTCTGCTAAAAGCTCAAGATCTCACTCTATCCATCTTGAAACAAATCAATAATTCTGAGTGCTCGGGCGTGGAATGCATAAGAATGGGAAATGAGGACGCTATTTTGACAGGAAGAATTATAGTGATGTCCATTTAAAGAATCATGGTCAATTAAGATGTTGTTTGATAATTTGCTCGAATTGCCATGAGAGTGATTTCGTGAAAAAAAATCAGAATTTTGGTAATTGCCTTGGCAATTTATAGCAAGTCATATGCAAACACGAACTGAAAATAAAGAATGTGTATTGAAGCCTATTAAATCATCTTTTTATTCCATAACAGGAATATTAAGATTCATATGATAATCGATAACGTTTCTTATGATTTCATTTACTGTATAATCTGGGCTTGTTCACATCTTTATATTTACTTTAATAGAGATCGCACTTTATACCTCCGAAAAATGTGACAGGAAAGACCGAACCCGATCTCTCTTACATGTTTTAGGCAAATAACCATAACGATTCCAATTACAAATCATTCTTGAAGTTTAATTTGACCTTGACCTACATCAAGATTTTCCCTTTTGCACTCAATGCATACGACTTTAAAACACGACTTGATGATAATGTTTAACGTTAAAAGATGAATGCATAATAATCATGTCATGACTTCTTTTGTACAGCAGTCATGCATAATATTTTCCAATTGGGTCGATTCAAGTATCGTACCCATTATTCAAGAGCAAATTGTCAAATCTATATAAGTATTGTCTCATGGACCTATATCGAAGACATAAATGGTTAATGAGGTAGAATGAAGGGTCCGTGAAAAACGTAAACTCTCTAGGGTAGACTGATTAAGATGCTAAGGAAGTGAGGGGATTATTACTAAGGTACTTACCGACTGTTTAGTTAAGAACTATTATTTGAATTGAAATATGCCTTAAAGGGAAGTTTTTAAAATGATACACTCCTGAAAGACAGCTTGTTATCAGAGATAAATACAATCGCTATGATACAATTAAATAAACTGATAAATAGTTTTGCTTGATATAGATCTCCATATGATCCTTAAGGATGAATGATTCGAGATGATTCAATAAAATAGTGCAATATGTATGTCTTGCAAACGAAAAAAATATTGAATCACTATGGATTTTAGTACAACGTTGTACGATGAATGACTCTTTAGAGATTACAACAGCTAGAGCGTGAGACTATTGTGTAAAGCGCGGGGGAGGAATACATTTCAAGGATACGGAAATCGATAGTCGCTGTAGAACTCTACCGCGTGGCTTCAATGCACAGCGTGTTGGCGGGTCACGCTAAATTCTGACTTGACACTTTGGAAACGAAATGTGAATATTCTGAAAAACATACTTAAAAATGAATTGACATACTGGAAATGAAACATTATTGCTTTTTTAAAACACGGTAAAAGCTTACTCGACACTATGGAAACGAAATATGAGGACTATTATTCTGTAAAACATACTAAAATACTAAATTGGAAACTAATTGTGAATGCGTCGTTATGAAACACGTTAGAGTTACAACCTGACTCAACATTATCGAAATGGAATATTATCTGCAGGTAAGCATGAAGCTGACTCGACAACATTGAAACGAAGTATGACTGTACAGGAACGTAATTAACCTAATTATCGAAACAAAATATTAATGTTGTCTGAAAAGATATCGAAGGTAACCCAATAACAACAATTTTGTCATGAAGTAAAAATGTCTGCTGAAATTATCCGGAAACAATAATGAATTTTTTACTAGAATACTTTATCTTGATGTATGACTTGTATGTAAGCAACTTGAAACTGTGGGAAATAAAATTAAAAAAGAAAAAAATAATAATGAATTTCTTCTGCGATCATAAGGTACTATTTAGTTATTACATACTTATAAAACGTTTGCATACTGAAATATATCCAAAGCACTTCACAACAAAATTGTACTGTCGAATGACTACATGAGCTTAGTCTGGAGAATTATTTTCTCTGCTCTTGGTCCAGAATGAAAAATAATCTCATCTATGCTTCAACTAAATGTACCATATTCAAACTTCATTTCTTGAGCGTACTTTCAAAATTCAGATAAACCCTACGATGAATAAAGTTTTTAAAAAGGAGTATTCTTGATACGAATGCGATAGTCCATTTAGTAAAATTTAAACAGAACATGTAATATTATGCAGTTCCGTAAAATTGTCATTGTCATAGTTTATCAGATCGTTCAGAAATATTGAAACATTTGTTACTAATTATCGTTTTTGGTTTGCATCACATAAAGCTGAAATGTTTTTCATTGTTTAAAAAGTGTTTACAAATACCGAAACTTAAAACTTAATAATTTGATATTAAACTATAAAAAAAACTACATTGATGTCAACCGTGATGACATTGCTTTAACAACAACGCACAATTAACGTCACGATATTCTCAAAATACCACATAAAAGTAATTGATTAAAAACACATAAAACTACCAATCATGATGGTCCAAAATATACAAAATAAAATCGATTACCATGTTCTTCCATGCTATAAAACAAGAATTTCGAAATTATTTCACCAATCTAACTTATTGTATCACACAAACGTCTGATTACAACAAACCATGAGAAATCACTAGAATAATTGAATTCATGAAATTAAGTCGAAACACTTAATCATACAAAGAATGAAGATATCGATAATGTCAAAAAACACTTGCGGCTTATTAGATTATCGCGACTTCATATTAAACAGTTAGATTACTAAAACCGTGTCAAACCACGAACATCATAATCGTAATTTAATTAACTTAAAATGTCCAATCATAAAACCAAATGTCATGTCGCAACACTACGTGTAGCCTATTGAATTATCGAGACTGAAATCGCACGCAGTTAGCCGTCAGCATTTTAGTACAATTTTATTGCTGAGTTTATCTTTGTTTAAAGGTGAAGGTCACTGAGGGGGCGGGCCCCTGCAATATGTTACTGACAGATGAATACTTCATGCCATACAGCGAAACTGTACAGACTTTATGTAAGTCTCGTTTAGCAAATGTTTTACGTATGCGATGCAAAAAAAGCCTTTTGACAAGGAGTACTGAAGTTGTTTAAATTGATGATCTTACAGTGAAAGGAAGACAAACGAAAGTTTATTTTTTAGATAGCTTAGGTATCGGTTAATCTGCGCAAATGTAGTTTAATTAGAAGGATAAACACATGAACCACTCTAAACGCTATTCAATGTTAAACTTGATATCAAAAAGCATATTTTGATAAAAAAAATAGTTAAACAAAAGAACGTCTGTTTGATATTAGTCGATAAGCAACACAACAGTACATTTTCCATTCACAAAATACTGTTTTATTCTTGCTATATTCAACAAATATAAATTATAAAACATATAATTTAGTAATTAATACACATGATTTATAATATGTGCTGTGGTAGCCATTGACAAAACGGTAGGTTTATACGACAATGTACCTTTCAGCTTCCATTCAGACTTATTAATTACGTACTAGCTATATTCAAAGAGTAAAAACGATGTGACTACAAATACAATATCGTTTTATATTTTACACAGAAGCCCATGTACAACTACAAATTAAATGTATACGAAATGAATATATGTAAATGGATGTCAGAAAATGCCGCAACGAGGTATATTTTGCATTAGATATCAGAAACATTAAAAAACACAATCACGCCATTGTTACTGTGAAAGTCGTCCGGGTCCTTATTCTTGCTCATGATTCACGAATAACCCAGATAAGTGTTGAATTCGGACGCGAGGAGACTCCAAACGCTTAAAAAAGATCGTATCTTCAAACTTAAAGCACGCTAAAAGCACATGTGTCATAACTGCAGAGTTGAGCAATAGTTCATTGAATTGAAACCGAATATTTTCCGTGTTGGCGTATAAGCCATTTAAAGTTCACAGCGAACCCCAATGAAGAAAGTTAAATCCGGTTCTTTGTATAATTAATTCTTAACAATTTTCTTATACTTGAAATGTGATAGTAAATCTAGTGACGAATCATTTGACATAAAGTAAGTGATGAATTTGTATGTATTTTCCTAGTCACGCTGCAAGACTTGTGTATTAAATTTAGCTCCTCGCAGCGTTTTGATTCCAATACGAAAGACTATAATCAGATCAAACGAATGACTTTGCAAAGAAATAAAATGCAAATATCGAATATTTATGAAATATACAAATACAGCTTAAAATCCATTAAATGATAATCAAATATTCCTTGAATTTTAGATCAGTTTGTAATATTAGAATAATTCCTTAAACATTTCATGAAAAGACCTCATAATCTAGATACCAGGGGACTTGTTTCAATCCAAGATTGTGTATTAAACAGTCAAGGACCCTGTTGACGGTCTTAATTTGTCTTTGGGCCGCTCTCTTGCTGTGTTTGTTCTCCAGCACTTAAACATTAGGACCTCTGGTCCTAGAGATTGGTCATAGACAGGCGCCTTGACAGTGTATCAAATTATTCACGAACTTTGTAGACAGTCGTGATTTGCCCTTTAGCAAGTCTTCATTTGCACAGCAATAAAAAGAGTCCAAGTCCATAAGGTCGCGACTAGCAATACGCTGTGACAGTGTATTAAATTATGCAGGGTTCTGTTAGGCTGTCGTCCAGACCCTGAAGCAAAAAGTTTAAAGGAGCCTTCTAAAGTCTAGAAAATGTTGGCAAATATAGTTGCCTCAGTTCAGAAAAATAGTAATGTGACTCTTTTTCGTTTATCATATTTCATAACAAATATTTTTAAAATACTCTCATAAACCTTTATTGCGGCGTCCATGGTCCAGTTTACAGTCTATATGTATCTTAAAGCCAGTCTACATTTGTGTTACACCACGGACAGCTGCTTTAAAGCCTTGATTGTTACATTCTATTTTCGTATAGAATATTTGTATACATACATCATTTTTATCTGCACTATCTAAGATTTGTATGACAAATCAGAAAAATATTGCAATATATAGCCATTAGGACTTAGACATGAACACAATTTTACACTTGAATGAACTCATCACAGTCAAACGTCCATTTCAAATAAATCATAAATGATTATCCATTTTACTTTCATGTCACCGTGACCCACTATCGATTTCACCACCTAAATGCCTTCTTTATGTCATTGACCTATTTTTCCAAAGAATGGTTTACTTAAATCATATGATGACAGCAATGTACGTTTAAATTGCTGAAAACATATTAACATGGTTGAAAGTTCCATTTACACTGAAGCATGGATGTAGCTTTGAAGACGCATATGCAAACATACGATATCAACCTATCATATATGCGTTTACACTTGCGCAAATGTGACTAAGATCAAGGAACACATGTGCTATGAAGTTAGGTCACATGATTGTGCACACAAGAGAAATCAGGTTTACAGGTTTATGTGAAAGTGTTTGTAAAGCATATGGAAAACATTAACATGAATGCACGCACTTTTACAAGAATTCCTAGGTGTAACTTACATCAGTTACATCATGTGACGTGATTCTGATATGCATTAACCTCATATCAAATAGTTTTACATTGTTGCTGGATGCATTTGCATCAATGCATGATTTACATTGATTTACAAAGATTTACAAACATCAAACCATCACAACAGAATTGTTCGGATGAAATAAAATCACAAAGCATGCACGTTATAAAAAGGGCATTTTAAACCTAAGTAAGCATCAGAAAGGGAACCGTTCAGCAGCATTTTTCAACAATGCAGTGATTTGATATTCATGAGTACAATCAAGTTGAAAGTAATGTTGAACATAAATACATGATTAGGATACTTCTATTCATACATGGTAAAAAAGTGTATTTAAAGGTTTGTATTTACGTGATTATTTTTGCAATATCGTAAAAGCATTTTAGAGACTAGGATTCTTGTATGCATTCCCATAAATACGCAAGTGCTTACTTTTACGAGATTCTTATGTGTTGATGTTGATGAGCTATGATTCTTGCATGTGTGTAAACGAATATTTTAAAAGGATACGCATGTGCAAAAATACAAGTTACAAGAGAGTCAGTTTCCTACAGAACCAGACGTTATCTGTATGGATATTTCTAAGGATACTTAGAAATGTTAAATGCATGCATATGCATTTGTTTCCATTCCCATTGACATGAGAGAATGTTGTAAAAAAGATTCTTTGATATAATCACATGTAAGTTAAGTGTACATGACTTTGATTGTGCATTTACACGAGTACATGTCTGTGAATCTTAAATGCATTTACGTGTATGAGTATATAATGTTAACGTGATTCTTATTTGCATCGAGTGAACTTATGCAGGAATTCAAGCGCTAAGCTCCCCTTCAGTCATGCTTATATGAGAAGGTTAAGCAAGTTCGATGAATTGTCGAAATCCATAGTTTATTAGCCGAAATATGTTTAATTGAAATCTAACATATCAGATTATCAATGGCTGTTCACAATGATAAGTGCAAACATTAAGGGTTACATGTTATCAACATTGATGCATGGTATGAATTTTCGCTGATGCAAATAAGAATGCCCATATGCATTTATGTGAATGCAAATATGTTGTGACATGCATTTACGTGAATGCATTCTTTTCTCATAGATTCTTGATATGCATTCAAAGGAATCTTGGAATCTGTGTGTATTTACATCACAGTTCATCGATTGTTACATATGGTATTCAACAATAACTGAGATTATCTTGTGAGACGTCTGAAAAGCAATGTTTTGGTTTAAATGGCAAAACTCTCAAAATCGACAGGTAAACAATCTGGCTCTTGTGGCCCAACAATAAATCAAAGCAATGTACTTACACGAATGTAAACACTCCACTATCGTCGTAGCGTCGATAAGGTATCCCCCGCAAAGAGCACACAGCAAATGGGGGTTTAATTCGGTAATCCGCATTCTTCCACAATCCTCCATCGTCTGTAAAGAAGAAAGTAGAAGTTGTAGAAGCGTCAACAGTGGAGAATATATCTGCTTTGGCTCAGGTACGTCCGAACGAATGCTAAGCTCCTTGACATCGCTACACAGTAACTCCACTGCATTGTGAAGCGACCTCACACGCTAATACACACTCCACGACTGTAATAGGGTTCGCACTCGCCGAGTTCAGCCTGCAATAGCTCCGCGCAGCGCGTTTACTCTGCACATATTGTTACACACGAGCAGGCACTGTTCGCGGAAAGGAGCCTCGTTTTCGCGTTGTGGTATGCGGCTTGTCGATTTAGCGCTGTGCAGAGCTTTTCACAAACTCTGTTCTCATTCTCTTCCCGGATCAAAATAACCGGGCACATCTGAGCTCCTGACAGTGCCGTCACGTGAAGACGAACTAGATAATGCCCGTGCGCTGATTTGCGATGCTTGTCGACTGAGATGCTTTATCATGGCCTGGCTCCATACGTTACCGTTACTGAAAGGGCGCGATTCGATTGGAGCTCGCGTCATCGATTTTGACACCTCGAATGTTTCCGAATGCGCGACCAAGCGAATTCTCACCAGTCAATATTACTAGGACGTTTTGCTTGGAGTATTACTCAAATTTAATTAAAAAGAGCGTAGCAATTAATCTCCTTCGAGCCAATAAAGAAATAGGGATGGCTGTAACTTCCCTCTGAAATTGGCAACAAGAAGGAGTATCCCTTTGTGACTAACACCCTTTTTGTACTGAAATATTTTTTGATAAATGCAGCAAATGCAATTAATATAATCTCATTCCCACCTAAAATTGCAAATATTTTTTAAATTGATATTTTATTACATTTTTTGCTGTCTTATCTATTTTTGAAAATATCTATATATACTGATTGACCAAATAACTTTTTTGTGAGGTTGCGTTTTTCAACTCATTTACAAACCATAAAGGTATAAAGTCAAATACTCGAAATATTTCCCAAAAAAATAATATCAATAAACAAAACAGAGCCCATATTTTTCAATTCAGAAAATAAAATTTTAAACAATGTGTATTATTTGTAAGAACCATTTTCATTAGTTTAAGTTATAATTTTAATGTGCAAAAAACTGTTTTGTAATTCTATAAATGTTCCACTTTCACACAAGTCCAATGATAGCCTTTTATCAAAAACACAGGGCGTGGCCTAAATCGCAGGCCCCACTTAAGCGGTTTGTCAAAGTTCAAACAAATATCAGTAATTTGTCTAAGAGGATTGCCAATAGATATCTCAAGTCTCAATTTAACCGCGTTCAGGTTTCTCATTAAAACAACCGTCAAAACGATAACCTATGTTACAACACGTTCTTACGTTGCCAAAGCGAGGTGCGCACTAAATGATCGTCGCTTTCTCAGACGTCCGCACTCTTAACCAAGAGGTGTGACGCTCATCTGATAAGCCGATTAAATAAACGCCCAGTGATATACTACTGGTGCTCATTGAAGTATGACTCCATTGCGAGGAGATAGACGAAGGCCTATGGTTAACCCACTGGCGAAACCGCAAACCACATTCGTGACCTCCAAGCAAGGTGAAGGGTCACAGGTCGTCAGCTCGTACCTTGAATTCCTTACAGCGATAATAGGAAGCGCTAGAATGAGGTAATTGATAGTTGACTGTGTATTGACCCTGCGACAGAGCTCACAGCATGTTGGGAATGTTCCCATGAAGGTCGAGGATACACGATATGTCAGACTGAATACTTAAGTGAGCATATCGTGCCGTATTCATTAATTACCAAGGAATGTATACCCCTTTCGTGAGAACTTACTAACTTGGTTGTAGTAGTGTTATCTCTTGCAGTTCTAGCATCGGTAAAATAGTAGTAGATGTGGCGGTTATGTGAAAATATTTGTGGTTGACGACGTATTAGTAGTGGTACTAGTATTAGTACTTGTAGAAGCAGTAGTGGTAATAGTAGCAGGAGTAATAGTCGTAGTATTAGCAGTAGTTTCAATAATAATTGTAGAATAGCAGTGATTTTATTATTTGTAGTAGTAGAAGCATTTGTAGTAGTAGAAGAGGTAGTAGAAGTACTCGTAGCTTTTGTCGTAGTAACAGTGGTAAAAATAGCAGTACTAGTACAGACAGTAATAGCAGTAGTAGCTGAATTCTAGTCGTAGTAGTAGCAACAGCAGCAACAGTAGTAGTAGTAGTCGTAGTAGTAGTAGTGGTGGTGGTGGCGGCGGTGGTGGTAGTAGTAGTAGTAGTAGTAGTAGTAGTAGTAGTAGTAGTAGTTGTGGAAGTAATAGTAGATGTGGCAGTAGCAGTAGTAGAAGCAACATATGCACAAGATGCTACTTTAAATGTGCATCATTGTTTTTTCAGAGATTTCCCGATGTCCATAGTGTTCTTGGTTAAGAGTTTGTATAGACCATATATAAATATGCAATATACCCTCAAGGCTTGATATGTGTCTGTTACTAGGTAACATGAGTGGACCGGCCTGTTTAATATAAATAATATATAGAAATAAGCAACGTATTCCAAAGCCTGTTAGATATCAATGACTGGGTAACGTAAGTTGACCGCCCTGTCAAAGCTGTAATAATTATGAGATAAGCTTACAATAATAGGAGAGAGAGAAGCTTTCCTAACGTGAAGGCATCTGCATTATATGAACTAAGACGAAGTCTGGATTAACAGGCAAGCTTCAGCCCCCTTTAAGTGCATTTTAAACCCCCCGGAATTTTACCTTTTTAGGGTTAGCGAAACATGAACGCGAGCTTGGGTAATAAGAGTAGACATTTATGTTTTGACGTATAAAAGAAAAATAGGGCTAAGTGAACGACAGTACTATAAATCTCGGGATAATGGGGATAATTCACATTCGTCAAATCTAACAGGGAATTTAAGAAACTGTACCTAATACCTCGTTGCTTTAACGCATTGTATCATTTCTGCAGTGCTTGTTTAGGGCTTTAAACGGCTACCTTGATTCTCGGTTTTTGAGTTTGATATTATGAATTTTTTACAGATTATCTTTTATTCAGTTGGTGGCTATGGGTTATTTCGCTTGAATTAAGATGTTCGACATAAAATATGTAAATTATGGTATTTTTATTAGGAATGAAATGAACCATAAGTTATGAAATTATCTCAGGCAATTTATGACAAAGTGTTGTTGATGAATCATTGACTTTATGAAGAATAAATTGCATCGTGAAAAATATTCAATACAAAGACTTAAAATTTACTGTAGAATATATATCAGAATTTATAATTAAACTGTCTGTTCTATCATACATAGTGTTTAAAAACAAAGCTTTCATATAAAAGTTATCTTTGTATCATAAAAACTATTATCAAGAAATATCTAAAAATGTTAAAATCCTGCATTATTTTCGTATATATACAAAAAAATCATTTGTTTGTAAGTAGTCGTGAACCTCACTCAAACATACCGTACGTACATTTTTCACAAGTATTTAAGTATTTTTTACACTATCGTTATCTTATTACACATATAGAGTCGAGTAAAGTCAACGTACTATTATCTCACGCTAAGGAGCCTCACGCTTTACTCCTTTCACCGCTTTCGTATAGCGAAACCTCTTTTTGCTTTGTTATAACGGGGTATTTGAGAAGTAGGTCACCTCTGCTATCCAGACATGACCTTATAACGGTGCAAAACTATCCAAAACAAACTAGCACGGGTGGGGTTCGAACCCACGCGGACATACGTCCATTGGATCTTAAGTCCAACGCCTTAACCACTCGGCCACCGTGCTGACGATGTATAAGAGCGAAATAGGCCATAACATAGCGGAGCGCCTAGTTAGAATGATCGATTAAATGTTCCTGGTCGTAATGCGTTGTTTTCCCTTTATAAACAGGCAGTCGAAGTTACAACTGTTTATACAAGCAAGGTAGCAGTTTTATAGACGCTAGATATATAGTTTATGTCAACTTAAGTGAACATGTTGTGAAATATGTTGTATATAGGTAGGAATAAGTTTTGAAAACACTCCAACACATATGTGTATAGAGGATTGTTGATGGTTTCTTTAACAGAAAACTTCACTTCATACTTTATCGATGGTAATGGTTAATTCAAAGTGTAATCTCACGTTTAGGGATATTTACGTACATGGCGATTTCCTTTTGAATAGTACACACAAATGAATTTCTTTGCCCTGCCATGTCTATCGTTTTGTATTACGTACCTTTAACGGAGATTTCAGGATTCGTTTACATAAACCTAGCCGTCGCTCTCGCCCTCGCCTTCCCCAATTGCATATATCATATTTTCTCTTTATCGTGTACCTTTTCTACTTGAGTGTTGACATAAGAGAAAAAGTATAGGATGTCCCAAATTTGAAAATAAACTTTTATAAAAGCTATTGCTCAACAAAAAGTTTCAACTTAATCTATGTAAGAGAGCTGTTTTTGTAATACATAATTATTCTACACAACTGACTTCAAACGACATAGTATTGTAGATGCAACTTCATACATTTAAAATGCTACACCATTCGTCCATGAACTTGTTCATTTGGCCCTTGGCGCGTAGAGTATTAAACTTCGTTTAGTTGTATACGGTAGCGCAACTACTACATGAGCAAAATGATACAAACGTAACCTATAAAATTGTTGAATTTCAATTATTTCGGTAATGTATGAACAAGAGACAACGAAATATCTCGACACAATTGATTTATCAATTATCATAAAGGTAAATGCATACACTCCGAAAGGGCGTAAAGTCGTTATCAAAAATCTTAACATAAAAGTTTTCTATTTTCTATTTTTTTAATGTTAAGCTAACGGAATCGGGTGTTGGAGTTCAGAGTAAGATTCGCAGACTCCCTGCGAAATACATATCTTATAGGCTTTATTTCAAAATCTATATCGCAAAATAATTATGTAAATGTTGTTAATAACGAAAGTCGTAGTCAGTGTATGAAACATTGTTCTTTATTGCTCGAATTGGTAATTTATTTTCGGTATAATAAAGCCCGAATCTATACGTTGACTTTCGACTTTTTTTTTATCAATTTACGCGTGAAATGTTTGGGTTACGTCAACGAAGAGCTACATTTCACTCTGAACGCCATTTCAGTTTCAAGTAAAACTAACAACCCAAATCTGTTTTAATTCACCGACGCCAAAAGCACTAAACAGGCCCTTCTATCAGAAAATCGGTAGCTGTTATCACAAATTCACGCGCAAAGCACGTTTTAGCAGGTCACGTGACACATGCGCGTGCTGATAAGTGGTGAAGTAAATGGACTTTAATCTAGCACTTCCCTGTTCAACGAATAATGGACGCTGATAAAAGCCTGCCCGAAAATATTTCAATTCGCATCAGCGAGGGCGAATAAACTGATTCTTACAATATGTCCAAACAAAGATTGGCATCTCCTCCATTTTGGCATTTCAATTATACGCATGCGCGCTGTGGTGTTTATTAACAGATGGTTCGGTCAGTGTGATGCGCTGGTGTGGATGCGGACATGTCAATGTCATGGTTACTGGTGTCCCTGAATTGATTAAAAGCCACGAGTGTCCATCAGAAATGGACCGTAATTATCGGGACCGGATGAATAACGGTTTATTCTAATGGAGAGTAATAATCGAACATTTCCGTCAAACTGACACCAAACAACTGAACTCAATAGATTGAGATTTACGAAGGACCCCGAATAACAAACGTCCTTTGTAATGAAGAAGTTTTGTTTTCATTTTATGTTTGAAATATTGATTTGTATACATAGTTAAGGAAGTTGATGAAGAAAGTGAAAGGTCTCTGCGACACTTCCGATGTTTTCATTCACTCATCGTGAAACTAGATTTTAATATTATGAAAATTTTCGGTGTGAAATGTTTATAACACATGAATAATTACGATAGCTGTTAAGAAAACTGATCAACACAACATGTCTAAAAAGATATTATGTATCAGTGTATATCACTGCCTATTCAGAACATGCTGGGAAACGAGAATATAAAAATAGGAAATTATTATGAGAAAAACGTATATATTTATAGTTAAATGTGATTATACATCATGGCATAACTGTGCATGAATTCTCAAATATACATTTAAACTCATTCAATTCAAGTTTATATGCCAATGCGATTCAACGTTTTGTACGAAAAGCAATAAAATGGGGTCATAAATATCGCGACGGTACGCTGCGATCTTATTGTGATCGTGCATTACTCCATGGCCTATCTAAAATGCACGAAATTCACTTATATTTATAAGAAAAATACATTTTCACCCAAAGGCCACCCAGACACTCGATGCCTCCTTTCTATCCCCACCCAATACCCATAACCATTCATAAATAGCTTTGTTGAATATGGGGTACCGCAAGGACATATTCTAAGTCCGTTTTTATTGGTTATATGAGGTTTCTATTATCATGTGGTTTCTTAAGACGCCTTAGCACTTAGTCTGGCGAGTTTATCACAACTAATTCACGATATTGACTCCATGCTGGGATACTTGTGGATCGTTTTGCTTTTATTATCAATTTATTTGTATGCCCCTCGCCTAGTGGCTAAGCGGGCAAAAGAGACTGCGACATCACAAAGTTTTATTTGTCCCGCTGAAATTCAATTAGCCGATATATGATATACGTTTTGAGAATCTAGTCGTGTTTATTAGGTTGGACGTGTACACTATAGGGCATATTTATTTTTATCAGGCTGGGTATTAATCTTCTCATGCGTGACATCTCAATTCAAATGCACCTCATTCATATTCAGCTGACAGTAGATTTTTTATGAGTTTATACAATTTTATGGAAAATAGGTATTTAACACACTGGTCATGTGTGTACTCAAAACATAAAATGACAATCACATCATGTACAAAGCCCCCCTTTTTACGTTATGATGCTTAACTCGTTTTATGAAATTTTTAAAACATGATTTTATGGCCGAGAACATTCGCTCTCATAATAAGCTTCAAACGAAATGAACGTTGTGCACCCAAATCGTTTACGTTTACACAAGTAGGTTTTGGAGTTCAAAACACTGTTATAAGCTTTAGAAACATCACTGTTCTCACAATAAGCTCATGAATATATAAATCCGCAATTTCGCGTGGAATCGTTACCTAAAAACTCATAATGTTTCAGACTCCATGAGTGAAGTTAGAAGAACTTTATCCGTTTATACAACAAGTGAACAAACCATTAGCGATTACGTCCGTTTGATGGGATACCAAAAAAGCATCAATTATTTCATCGGGTGAGTGAAAAAAATTGTCATTAAGTGAAGTCGAGTATTGTTCAGCATAATTAGATAGAATCTAGTCCCGTGTTTCCTGCACGTTGATTGGTTCCCAAGGGACCCCCCACAGAGTCAGCAGAATGTCTGGCTTCTGGGGGCCCTCATCAATATTCATTAGTCCCCCACGTTATCCCCCTCAATTCAATTTCCTGTTATCGTTTTTAGCGTCTCTTTTTATTAATTGAAGGCCTGGCAAATGTCCCGACGAGCCTCAATGCCTTAGAAGAATCCCCATTAAAAATGTTCTGAAAATATTTCGAGATCCTCTAGCATACCTCACACGCATGCGTCTGCGTATGAACCTCGAATTCCGGTTTTTATAATGTCGTGGCTTACCTTGTACTTCCTAAAAAGAAGCTTTATTTGAAACACGTTAAGTACAAAAAATATTTCGTGAATATTTTGAAATTCTTTACTCTATCAACATATTTATGCAATATACACGTATACAATCTTATGATTTATGATATGATTATGTTATATTTAAAATGTCACATATGGATAAAGCACGAATGTTTTCGCAATAAGATCTCCAGTATATTATTCACATACAATGGGAATTCACTTCACAAGTACATCGATTCAAAAAGTCATATTCGACATTTGTAAAACATTATTTCGAAATCTGTTGAAACCCTAAAGCCTGTTGACAAAGTTACAAGAAAACTGTAAAGATTCACCAAAACATTGAAAATTAATTTAAGATGAATATTAAGAAGTGATTCGATATTAAAATGGCTATAACTTTTATTACACAGTCTATCACAAAAATGGCCAGACAGCAAGAAAGGAAACGGTAATAACAGATGTTAAATTATTTCATTCTAGCGGCATGTCAGTCTCACATTTTATCTTACCACAATAATAAAATTTATTCTAATACCATTTTGAATATATGATTGTTTTGTTTCTTTCTTCTTGTCTTCGGAATTCAATTCAGGGGGAATTTATTCTCATAGGTTTCCAACATCGCATTACCTTTAAGCATCTCTGTGTAGTGGAAGTCTTATGTATCTCAAAATGTAACACTTTGTGTATTTAATTTCTTAAAACAAATTACAACCCCTTCGTTGAATTTCGTTTAATTTATATTAATATTCCCCCTAACGAATTTAATCTTGCATTCCTAAGGATCCTTCATTATCAAGCAGTTCTATAGTTAATCACTAAGTTTGACACAGTTTCGTTTCGTTTGTTTACTATTCCGGGTTGTGGCTACCGCGGTTGATTCTAAAGTTTGCACTGGCTTATTGACTTACGTGGGTCTTCTCTAATCCGTAAACATTCTTCCCGTGCTACGGAATTGTCTACTTCCGAAACAATCTAGACTGGCATCAAGTTTCCAAGTGACATCTAAAACGTCAAAGATAAGTGCCCTAAGCTATTTTTACCTGAACAATTGTGTATTATTAGGTATACTTCTAAATATGACCAAAAACGTAGCTATGAAAACATGCATGATTATTTCTTTAAATGTCCTTTTTATCCCCCACTATAACGTTAGTTTTATTTCTGTTAAG
Source organism: Phorcus lineatus (assembly GCA_921293015.1). Classification (NCBI taxonomy): domain Eukaryota; kingdom Metazoa; phylum Mollusca; class Gastropoda; order Trochida; family Trochidae; genus Phorcus; species Phorcus lineatus. The sequence goes on from OV121092.1 coordinate 30,739,737, forward strand.
AAAGCACGAGTGGCTATGCAGCGTTTAAGCATTATTTATTACTGCTTTTGAAGAACTTACATATGTGAAGTGTTTATGATCAGGTCAATGTGGTATATAATAAACAATTAAACAATCAAAACATTGTCAATCTACATTGGCCAAGGCAAGATTACGAAATGTATCAGCATTTCATAGCGTTTTCAAAATATAGTTTCTCCAATTGCAAGACAATCAAAAAAAGAAGCAGTTTAAAAACTGTTATACCATGGTCGGTGAAAATTTACGTACACGTTTACCTGCCTGAAATGAGTAAAAGGTGGTTTTTGCTTGAAACTTGATTATTTCCTTTTCGACGACGGATTATAGAGTTGAAATGACGAGATGTTGTGACTCTCTAAAAATAATATGTTTGGCACAAACTAATGTTTACAAGAGGAACATTTTAAGAAATAAATATTTGCAAAATCGTGATACTGCCCCTTTAAAACCATCCAGAAGAGTCTTAGCAAATTAGACATGGTTACTATTTTTGTGTTAGGGTCTAAAATCAGAAAGCAACCAATGTCTATTCTTCCTAGGAATATTGAAGACTAACACTTAACACAGTATGAAGACTAACACTTAACACATTATGAAGACTAACGCTTAACGCATTATGGAGACTAACACTTAACACATTATGGAGACTAACACTTAACGCATTATGGAGACTAACACTTAACACATTATGGAGACTAACACTTCACGCATTATGAAGACTAACACTTAACGCATTATGAAGACTAACACTTCACGCATTATGAAGATTAACACTTAACGCATTATGAACACTAACACTTAACGCATTATGAAGACTAACACTTCACGCATTATGAAGACTAACACTTAACGCATTATGGAGACTAACACTTCACGCATTATGAAGACTAACACTTAACGCATTATGGAGACTAACACTTAACACATTATGGAGACTAACACTTCACGCATTATGAAGACTAACACTTAACACATTATGAAGACTAACACTTAACGCATTATGAACACTAACACTTAACGCATTATGAAGACTAACACTTAACACATTATGGAGACTAACACTTCACGCATTATGAAGACTAACACTTAAAACATTATGGAGACTAACACTTCACGCATTATGGAGACTAACACTTAACGCATTATGAAGACTAACACTTAACGCATTATGAAGACTAACACTTAACACATTATGGAGACTAACACTTAACGCATTATGAACACTAACACTTAACACAGTATGAAGACTAACACTTAACACATTATGAAGACTAACGCTTAACACATTATGAAGACTAACGCTTAACGCATTATGAAGACTAACGCTTAACGCATTATGGAGACTAACACTTAACGCATTATGAAGACTAGCACTTAACGCATTATGAAGACTAACACTTAACACATTATGGAGACTAACACTTCACGCATTATGGAGACTAACACTTCACGCATTGTGAAGACTAACACTTAACACATTATGGAGACTAACACTTAACGCATTATGGAGACTAACACTTCACGCATTATGAAGACTAGCACTTAACACATTATGAAGACTAACACTTAGCACATTATGGAGAGTTTTTCCCTCCGAATTTTTAAGTTGAGACGATGATATCACTTTTTTATAGCTAAGGTAAACGCAGAAGGAACTCTGCCATCATGACGTAGAATTGCAATGCAGCCAGTTAATGTTTCTTAACTATCTTCGTAAAGCCTTAAACAGATCATTTAAATGTTGATTGCTATATTGCGTTATCGATCTGACGATCATAAAACGAATTATACCATTAAATAATATTCTCGCGACAGTTTCTCTTAATACGCATTTTTGTCTGTGTCAATGTTTGTCAGGTACGGCTTATACCATTACGGGGACATTTAATTTATTTACGTAATGTTGCTATGGCAACCATCGATTCTAACCATTATGCACTTCTACGGATTCGAAGCCTTACCTAGCAATAATAGGTTTTTCAACGAAACTAACTATTCTTGCAATATTCTTTAGAATAATTATCCCTTCATGCAAATACATAAGAAGAAAAAAACAATTTGAAACATAAGAATCATTACTTACTTATGTCTTGTCAGTCAGATATACTATTTACCCTAACAAATTGTTTTATCTTCTTACCATCTTTACTGCTCGTGTAGTATCCCAAATACTGTGGTCCCAAATATAACATTGTTACGTATTGTATTCATCTTTTCATAGACTTGTATCATGAACCATGTGTCCTGAAATACTGAAATATACATGATTGATTGAATGATAAATTCACATTAAAGATGGTAAACGAAGTATAAAATATTCGTCATTTTCGTGATTATAGAAATACTTTTTCAATATAAAGCTATAATAACTACAATTGGTCAAACTTTACCAGATAGTCTGTCTTAAACCGGACTATATATCCATACTTTGAGCATGTTCGCAATATTCTTCATGACAGCGTCGACAGAGATCCATGAAAAGTGTGGTAGATTTTATTTTACATTTTTTCCATCATCGTGCTATGCTTCAAATCATTAACTAAATTACTTTTACGATTCTAACTATAACATACATGCACAGAGCTGCTTTCGTAATTGTGTATGTACCGATTTCGTCATATAATAAACCAAAACGATCTCAAAGACAGAACGATCATCTCTACCAAACTCAATCTCTATCCAAGGACCCCACACAATGTTAATTTCAAGCCGTCAAAGCTGATGGTGTAATGTCTATTTCAGTTGTTTATAACACGCTCTCTGCCATGTGTCAATCAATTCATTATTACTTGTTCATTTCACGCCTCATTAACCGATTAACGTTTGGTTGAAAACCGCACACCGAATAACCATTAATAACGTTTTTTAACAAAAAGGCATTTTAAAAATATTTTTATCTTAAAACCAGGGTGTTATTTTCAGTGTAAAATCGATATTTTAAATCGGTTTTCCTGGCAACCATTGAATAGCTTTTGGTAATCTTCACTTGATGAAACTGAATCTTCTAGTGAATAACGTTCAATACAAATGAAATTTGAAATGCACAGATTTAAATTTTTATACATTCTCAATAATAAGGAAGTCATTTCAGAATTTCAAATTATAAACATCTTTGAAACGCCAAGTTGTCAATTCATATTTCATGAGTCTGAATTAAATTTTTGACATTAAACAACTTAAATTGCTAATACGAAAGTTCATTTTGTTACTCTTAATAGATTGAAAATCAAATTCTATCACAACTTCGTTGCTTTTTAACGTCCTAAATTCTGGTTATCATGAAATTAGACTTAAAAATGGGTTAATCAATGATTAAAAAATCGAAAATGTGTTGTTACTTTATATGGTCTCTTAAAACAGTGATCGCGAAAATAAAAAAAATAATTAAAGTTCACAGGTTCTATCATTTTTTGCATCACGATTTTCATTTATTGTTGTATTTATCGATATGACTTAACATCACCGTAACGATAGACAATATGATAAGTGGAATATAAACTCTCTTGTTAAATATCAGAAAAAAGCATTATCATATAAGCAAGATAAAAACAACATTGCAATAAATGGAAATTTTCTTTTTTTTTTGCAATTATCAAATTTAATATGTTCATATTCTCAAAAGATTTCAACACTACACTGTAATAAAAATGCCGAACATTTTTCTAAATAAGATTTAATTTTTAAATGTTGTGGCACAGATTTTAATTATTTATGCTTCAATTACGTGAACAACGTATCAAGTGCCAGGAAGTTGTTAATTCAATATCAATTCAATGTGAGAATAGCCTACCAGGGTTTTAGTAGCTCTCCTAAAGAAAGTCCTATACGTGTAGTAATTCTTTGGAATATTCAGGATTGAATGTAATATTAGTTAATCATTGGGGAAATTTGAAATTCAATGTGAAATAAGAATTAAAATGCTGAATTAGAAATTCAATGTGAAATAAGAATTAAAATGCTGAATTAGAAATTCAATGTCAAAAAAGAAATTCACTTTAATTTCTTAACCTTGATGTGAATTAAACGTAAAATCCAAAGTCAATGCGCAAATATAGAATTCAAATGTGATATCGAATCTAGAACTCGAAATGCAAAATGTAATCAGACGTGCCTTTTACTAGAGATAGATTGATACCAATGTTGCATTCTGTGAGAAAGTTAATGTGAAAGTTATATGTTCTAATGAGGGGGAAAGATATTTTAACGAATTAGAAATGCCTGAACTAATGACATTTTCCGTTTCAGGTAATAAGGAAAGATAGTTTTAAGATATGTTATCATTGAAGCATAAGCTGAATGATAACATGATCAGTTTGCTGTCTATGTCTAAAATGAAGGATTACATTCTTCGTTATAACGATTCAACACCAATCAAAGCAATCCAAAAGCCATTTCAACCATTTAAATAACTTTTGATTAAAATAAGATTCTAAAGCAGTCACATGAAGTTTATTATAGTCTAACGCGAGAAACCACAATGTTTTCCTAAACTATCATCCGAAATAATTAGACAAATAATCATACAAATAATTACCACACGTCAACCTGATCTCCTTCGCTTGGTCAAACAAAAGACACGCTTATCGCAAACACTTAATATCATCTATATCCGATACACCATTTAATATGTTTGCCAACATGGTAAATCTATGAGAGTTATCGATAATCCATATTGCTAATCCATGTTTCAGTGTCAGAGCCACTCCAGGGCATATTGAGTAAATATCAGTATTGATATTTTTCTCGTTTTCGATAAAACGTATTGTTATAACTGGCAAAGGATGGTAAACCGAAACATTCGAAAAACAATACAAGGAACTTGTTGTAAAGTGTTGTTCGTGTATACGTATAGCTTTACAAGAAATAGGTTGTAAAGTGTTGTTCACGCGTACGTAAAACAATACAAGGAATAGGCTGTAAAGTGTTATTCGTGTATACGTAAACCAATACAAGGAATAGGTTGTAAAGGGTTGTTCGTGTATTCATAAAACACTACGATAAAAAACTGAACTAAATGAAAAACAATATAAGGAAATGGTTTTAAAGGATTGTTCGTGCATATTGTCTGGATGTGTCTTCTTGCTGAGATGTTTTCCGATTTTGTCAGCTATGTGGGATCTTATACACATTGTTAGCATTTCGTTTATATTGTTATGTCATAATTTTTAGTAAAACTATTTTTTTAAATATTGAATTTGCCAAAAAGGATTGTTCGTGCATACTGTCTGGATGTTTCTTAAGGTCGTACAAGAAACCGTTTCCGATTTCCTTACCATTTGCAAATAAATGTACTTAACATATCAAATCGATTATCTATTTGAAAATATTCTTGTCGGAATTATTGACATTGATATGCATTATTGACATTGATATGCATTATTGACATTGATATGCATTATTGACATTGATATGCATTATTGACATTGATATGCATTACAGTACTAAATTTATATTGTGATAAATGAGAAAGGAATTTGACATTTTCTTATTTTCAAAATATCCGTTATCTTAACAATACTTGCACCTTTATTTGCAGAATGATATCACAGATTAAGATAAGAATATACTTAAAGCAGCGATAACCGATGGTTAATGATTAAAGGAACCATAAATTGAAAATTTTACAAACATAACTTCTGATGTGGGAGTCTTTGTGGAGAGACTAATTTCTCGTTAAGGTCGTTTTTTTAATTCATAAAAGAATGCCTTGCTAACTTTCGTGAAGAGTTGTAATATAAATTCCTCTGCTGTACTAACTGAAATGCAATTATTTCACAGATAATTGACATTTATAAACAAATTTGAGTTTTATTGAATAACTAATAACAAGTCTTCGTTGACAAACAAAACGCCTTTTGGAAATGTGTAACTACTTGATAAACGCATCGTACAAAACGATTCGTTAAGATTTCCAACAAAATACCTATTCTTAATTTAGACAACGCATGTAAGATAACCGATTTTTATAAACTTTTTTTACCATCGGTATGATTTCACTTCACTTAACTCTGACCGTGACTTTGGTGCGGACACCATGGAACTCTATATGTGAGAGACGTATGGCAATAAAAGACAATTTTTTTAACGACTTCAAAATCACTGAAAACGTTTAATGACGAGACATACTGCGCGGTTCAACCTCACTCTTCATGGCCAATAAACGTTAGAACGCTTTGGAAAGGTTTGTAAATCACGTTGCCACAAACATGGGCCTTCACAAAGAACAAATAGTTGAAAGTAAGTCACAGAGGTAGCTTATTGTTGAAGATCGTGAGTTACAATTACTTTTGTCCTTCGCAGCCATTTCTGGTTTTCAGGAAATTCATCTCTTTTCTTATTACATAGTTTGACCTTTTATATCACTTGAAATATCTTGGGAATAATTTTTTAAATGATAATTGACAATACAAAACGTCTATGATTATCACCATTTGGGGGAGAGGGGGAGAGGGGGAGGGGGGGGGGGGGGTGGTAGGGGAGTATTTTGGGTTATGAAGCGTCAACGTAGTAAAACATTAAGAAAAGAACATTAAAAAGTCAATTTTCATATTAGTAGATTATCGAGAAAATATATATTCATGTTGAAGACTTAGTCATTGGTTTAATGCTCAACCAATTTGCTTTCGCCAAAAAAGGCAATCAATCCTAGTAAAACGGTCATCTTGTTTAAACACCTTAAAACGTAAAAGTATTATTTTATCATTATTAAACAAGACTATTGTCAAACAATTAACATCCTCGGAGTAAAATATCTATATATTAAGTTTGATATTATGTTTAGGTGTTTTACTACATTCAGTTCCAAATACATTAACAACTTCCAACTATTCCTGAGTATTACGTCATGAATGCAGCGAAAACACATCCTCGCTTCTCTATTTGCAGCTTTTAATCAAATTGTTGAACAAATACCAAGATCTAAAGAATTTTACTTAGAATAACATTTGTTATGTCTGAAAGTGACGTCAGAGACGTATATATATGGAGTTCTGTATATACTTTGCCAACAACATTGCCAGACAAAGGATTTTCGGAGGTTTAATTGAAGCTTTTATCTTTAAAGAAAACATTACCATTCTTTGGAATAAAATCAACATCGTGAAACGTTGAAGTTAAAGATAATAGGTCGTGTTTCACAACATTTCATATTAATGCACTGAAATTATTATTACATATATTTTCCGCCGAAGGGTATTGTATGGAATAAATGCATACATCATTTTTTTCTAAACAACATATCGATTTTGATACAAGCTTGTCATTGCCCTGTTTTTGATCACAAACCATGACAAACCATTTTATTGCCACTTAACTGAACCAATTAGACTTAGATTAGTAATGTTCATATACAGTTAATTCTGAACGACAACAAAAACCCAGCCCTTAAACCTGTCGACATACTTGACCCAAAAGCATACTTTGTGTACATTTAAACTTCAACGTAAGAAATAAACGTACAAGTTCACCGAAATCACGTTTTGTTACCCTAGTTTGAATCAAATTACGAGGAAACACCAACTAACATTCCCGTAAAACCACTTATCTTATCAACTATACAATTATGAGGTATTATCTCTTTAGAGCGTGCTCATATTTTTGACATAACACGGTACATTGTATATCATTGCTCTACCGAGTTTTCACCTTGCTTCGAATATAGAACACGGGCGCTTAAGTGCAAGCTTGAGGCTGGCGAATTGTAACAAACGACAAAACATCCTGAAACTTGGCACCGAATCTTGGCGAGCTGCCAAAGGTATGTTCTCGCATGTCTGCAAGTTGCACTATTAATGTCTTTTATTTCTCACTTTTTGACCTGGGTTTGTCTTTTACGCAGTAGTTCCAATAATAACATTTTTGTACGCAGCAGTTTCAATAATGACATTTCTATTTGCAATTGTGACTCACATTGCGATGGTAACCTGATTATTTTGTTGTGTGCAGAAGTGATATGTGTAATTTCATTATTTTCTTCACAGTATTGTCGAATAATAACATTCTTATCAATAATAAGTTCCAGTAATAATTGATTAAAAAAAGTTCGATCCATATTTCAGATGAGGTGTATATTAATATTTCATTTGTTTTAATTTTTTTTTCAATTTTGTAAATAAAACACTTGATACGTTGATTTGTGTTGTTTTGTATGTTCTGATAACGATATGCTTATGGTCAACTTTGACTCATACTTCAAGTTTTATATGTTCATCGGTATCTTACGTAGCACAATTCTCTTTCTGAACTGTGGTTCCAATTTTAATACATGTAGATGATATTGAGAACCGTTTTACTCTTAATTCTGATCAATAATATGATAGTGAATTACTTTAATCACATTTAAACATTTAATGTTAAAGATAATGTTTTGATGATTTTTCAAGATTTAAAAAAATGAATTAATATTTTTGTTAATATATAGAACGATATCATATATCCATTCACCATACACCTTTTTTATCGTTTCGTAACTCTAGCATGACTTTATTTCTGAAAGAAAACAAGTATCACCCAAACCATCTGATTACTCAGTAACGTTAAAGAGAAAAGATATTGGGTTTTCATTAAGATCTGGCATTGGCAAACAGTTTAGAATTTCACTTGACACTGTCCTTTTCTGATTTCTTAACCTTTGTCAATATGTCTTTCTCATGGGAGATATGTTCGGTAAACAAACAATACAAAATGATCTTAATAAGATAAAATCGAATATCTTTATCAGGAACATCAGCTCTATTGAAAACAAAATGGCCTTCATCTCTCTCAAACAATTCATCAATCATCTTGTCTCAATTTTTTTAAACATCTTGCTTTTGAAAAAATATATGATTTTGGAATCTTCATCAGACGTTTACCATGTTAAATTAAACACAATCACCGAATTCGCTTTCAGATTGAGAGAGTTCATATCTCTCTTGATACTATCATGTGCATTATCCCTCTCATCAAAATGGTCCCAGCCCTTACAATCATTCAACATTTAAGTGTTAACCGTTACCCTTACAATCATTCAACATTTAAGTGTTAACCGTTACCCTAACAATCATTCAACATTTAAGTGTTAACTGTTACCCTTACAATCATTCAACATTTAAGTGTTAACCGTTACCCTTACAATCATTCAACATTTAAGTGTTAACCCTTTTCCGTACTCAAGAACAAGATAATCGCCCTTCTTACTGCTTGAGTATTCAGTTCTTTTAATACGTATCTTGTTTAACAGTATCATATTCACTTTCCCTCTCTTTCTTAGTTTCCCTAGCTCTTGCAAAGCATTTACATTCATACGACAATGTGGCGTTGAATATACAATAGTAAGACATAAACGATCACAATATTCTCTGCATGAGTTCGCCTTCACTCTCCCTCAAAACATTTCTAGAAGTTGAAGAGGATTTAAAACCATAAAACAAGAAGTTAACCATGCCCAACTGCAGAAAAAAATCAACCTTCTTACTTCGGGATTTATCAATTCCAGGATTTCGTATCTCTCCTCACAATATCATATTTTCTCTCTCCTTTTCAAAATATTTCTTGCTTTATGGGAGACTTATATGAGGCATTTACAACCATCTAATCACACACTTATCAACAATTAGGAGTCAACCATGTTCTAAAGAAGAAAAATGCATTCGCCCTACTTTTGTCAAGAGTTATCAATTCCATAAGTTCGTATCTCTCCTCACAATATCATATTCGCTTTCTCTCTCCTTTTCAAAATATTTCTTGCTTTGGGGAAACGTTTTATGGGGAGACCTCATACCAGACAGAATACTTGTCTTATCTTTCTCAGAAGCCTTCGTAATATAGAAACAACAAACATGCATTTTTATCAGCCTTCCTCTACTTCTACAGCTGTCAGAGATAAGAGGATAAGTTTCAAGTAAATGTGTTAAAGGGGGAATACGATCAGAGAATGATTTCATCTTTCACCCACGCTTCCCCTTTCTTATGTAAACAAATTGCCTCCAAGGCATAAGCATCTTTTTTCTACGATTTCAATTGAGGAGGCCTTTTCGCTTGGAGATAATACCTTTAAGGCATTTCATTTGAGAAAGCTTTCAAGCCTGATAGTGCCAACCAGGATTTGGGTTGGTGTTTGTGAATGTCTTAAGGGCTACCGTTCAAACATATATACGTTAGACGATACCTTAAGGGCTAACGATCAAACATATATCCGTTAGACTATACCTTACGGGCTGACGTTCAAACATATATTCGTTAGACCATACCTTAAGGGCTAACGATCAAACATATATCCGTTAGACCATACCTTAAGGGCTAACGATCAAACATATATCCGTTAGACCATACCTTAAGGGCTAACGATCAAACATATATCCCTTTTTTTCCTGTTACATAATGATACCAAACGACTTTTTCCGGGAGAATGTCTTTGGACAGGGCTTTAAAACATTCAAAGGAAGATATACTTTATTTACAATGTACTCTTATGGGAGTTTTATTGAACGTAAAAAAATAATCTAAAAAAATTCATTTAATAATATATTAAAGGTTCATGCAAACACTTTTATTTAAAAGTTTACTTCGAAAAGTTCAATAATGTCAAAGTATTTTATCTAAATGTCTAGGACACGTAAAATAGTACTTATATCGGATAGTTGGTCTCATGGGAAGTTTGCAAGTCACGGGAAGAATTGTAAGTCGGCTGAAACAGTGTAAGGTAAAGACAAAGGAAAAAAATCATTCCAACAACTGTTACACAAACTCACAATATTTTAAGTGGAAAATTAATTCTTCTAGCACTTGGTGATAATTATCGGGTAGTAACACAAAAGCTAAATAGGTCTGGTCTACCACATAATATCTTTAATAACGCAAAGAGTAAAAAATACCATTAACTACGTCAAGTATTTTCAACTGCTGAACGTACGCGGTCGAGATTTGATCCTATAGACAACACATCTTTTTTTCTCAAATTTCCACTTTATCAATACTAAAAAACTCGACATTGTCGACCATTTAGAACGTTTACTGTCTTTGTTTTAGATGATGTGATAATCATATTGTTGTTTTTCACAGCGAAGAGAAAAGTGGAGTATTTGTTTTTCTTGAAAAATGTGATATTCTATTTCAAATGATTTACCACAAATATGATGACTTGACAAAAAATAGCTTTGAGGGCAAGTCGTCTCAAGAAGGTGTTCTAAGTGCTTACTTTAAATAAGAGAGAAAGGATTTGTTCTGAAAGATTTGTTATTTAGAAAGAGAAATAAGTTTTTTCAAGAATTGAAAAAACGAGATTATTGAATATTTATTCATTTAATCAAGATCATTTTCACAAAATCATATAACATGCCACCTTGCAAAATAAAATATAAAATGAAATGAGTTTTAGAAAGCTAAGTTTATATTGCTTCCGAAACAAATAAAAAAACGAATCTATTCCTTTGTCATTGAAACTACATTGCAAATATACATTTCTAAAATACACAATCGACAAGTGAAAACAAAAAAATTAACGTGAAAAAAACCAACCACATTTGTATAATCTCTTAAAGTTAAGGGCATATGGGGGAAAGAACAGCATTACGTGATGTTCTGACATTTAAATCGGTGATATGAGCTTTGTGAGAATTTAACACAATTATTCCCGCTAAGATTACTTAATGTCAAATGTTACGTATCTATGAGATCCAAAATTCAGTCAATTTTATCATGTTTATGTTATAATTTTACTCTTAAAGGGCATTTAATTGATAATGAACACATATTACGTGATTTTATTGAACACAATCAAGGGGAACAAATGTTGACAATGCATAAACATTTACTGTTTGCAAGTCAATTATCAATTGAAATATGTTTGCATGATTGAATTCATCCTTTGATATTTACGAACAAATCAAGGTTCTAAAGTCACATTGCATTAACATTTGAAATGATTGACCCAAAAATTGAATTTGTGGTCACTATGAAAATTTCAAAGTTTTCCTCTCAGATCTAAATGTCCACAATTTTCAAAGAAGAAAAATTAGAAAGGCAGGCCACATCTATTATTTTTACATGCCCCATAATAAAAAAGTTATGCTGAATAAATATACATATAAATAACAATGTTCTTAAATATGACATATATGAAGTTGAATTATCTTTGGCAAACGTTTCCAGCAGGTACGTTCCGTACCTGCTTCATCAGGCCGTTTATGCAGTAACAATATATATATTTAGAACTATTATATATATATATATATATATATATATATATATAAATACGTGTGTGTGTATGTATGATAACATGATGATATATGTGATAGCAGATAAATTTATCTGATCGTTATATTTCACTTCAAACTATTAAAACAATACATGGAAGTTAACACAATTACCAATACCCATTTTGAGGGTGAAAGTATGGTGGGGCATGATTAAAAATCTGTTCAATACATTTCAGCGTTCTTCGGGGTTTCTTGACTTTGCTTTTACAATCCGAAGCATAAGCTCCACATATTTCTTTTTCCAACGCATAATTGTGTATATTAGATAACTCAAGTGACAACTTTTGGTCATACTATTTCCAAATTGCCTTTTGAAATGACAAAGAGTTCTAAAATCACATAAACGTTATAAGACGTCAAATACTTTAATTTTCTTTTTATCATTCGTCACTTCATACAATTCCTTTTGAATCTTCTTAATGGACATATTGAAATATTTCGAGAGCCTTTTTAAATTGTTCGATACTATTTTTCCAATTTGGACATATATCTATATATATGTAGTCATAAAGAACTCTATTGAATGGATTCAGATAACTGATAGAAATGCATTAGCTTTTTCGCTAAAATCCTTTACTAAGATGTGACACAAGCAATCTCAAAGCTGACCTTTAAACGTGATCCAAATTTATCCGAAAATACACCAAGCATTAACCATGGCGCGGACAACTTTGATGAAATCATTACCAAAAACTGAAACCAACGTCTCCTGTGATAATCCACAAAGGGCGGTTACGAGGTTTCAAACCAAGATATAATCCCTCGTCTTGTAGCAATTAACACTTCGAAGTCACGCGCCAAGGCAAATCTTTAGAATCTTTATCTTTTGAAATTGACATGAAAAGAAAAGGGCGGACTTGCAGGGACGTGCAAAATGTAATTAATATTTGAGAGAGACCTTAATGGCAGTTGCACGTGGGGACCATCACTACCGTTTATATTGATTTGCGCATGCGTGAGGAAATAGCGGAAAGACTCTTATTAAACACGAGAGAATTCAATTGCATGCAAGTGTCTTTTCAAAGCCAGAGGCGATTTTGTAAATCGGCGCATGTTCGAAATTTTTTTATTTCCGGTTGAATCTGAGTCGCAGTATTTTGCCTTCAGGGTTGGTCTTAAGTAAAGTTAACTCAACCGAACATTTTAAATTTTTAAAAAGTTATATCCCTTGCGTCTGTCTTTATGACGGCATGTTGTTTATTTTGAGAAGTTATGGAGAAAACAACAAACCTTTGGGTCATGTAGGTTAAATATGTGTCCCTTCGTGCAGATTTAACCCATCGACAAGACATGCATTGACAATTAAACATGGTTCATATATATAGCATCCGGGCGAGAAAGCTAAATTTATCAATAGGTTTGGTAGTTTGGCTTTCCAAATTGAGGATTCCCTTGCATTCGTACAAACAAATATAGATAAGGTACAAACAATCAAATTAAGTTCTTTGATGTCATTTCGATCGTAATGGCGTATGACAAGGAGTTACCATAAGTCCTGTACCTTTCAAATAATTGTCAGATTTCCGTGTCATCTCTGCAAAATCTACATCCTTTGCTTTTACTTAAGATGAAGTCGGCCCTTTCTCAAAAACAGAATTCAAAAGAATGATGGCCTAGTAATGCGTTGCTCTCGCCCCTTGATCATAAAATTGTTCCCCTTATTTGTCAGAAACCTAATTTCAAACATTAGCACTTTGCAGAACCAATTGCAAAATCAGGGGCAGTCTCTGCCTCTCTGGAATTCGTTAAGTTATTAGCATTGATTTCCCAACTAAATACGAATGCGAGAAAAGCCCACACTAAGACGTTCCTGTTAATGAACGAGGCTTTACTGAATCCCCGTAAATAGCCTCCGTTCTTGAAGGGGCCCTGGCTGAGGGCTAAATTTTTGGCTAATCAATGTCTCTTCAAAGTCAGAAGCATAAATAATTCTAACAGCTCTTGTTTGAATGGAAAGTTCTCAAATTTATGCAGCACTTTTGGAGCGTAAATATTCGTTAATCTTATTTCTTCAGTGAAATGACCAGAGCATGTGTGGAATATAAAGTTTAAGACATGTGAAATTTGAATGAGGCACATTCCCTTTGTAGTATCTTGTATTCGATATCAATTATTATGGATTGGGTTTTTATTAAATGTGATTTTCTTCACAAAATTATATTGGTAAACTGTTATGATAGAAAGAAAGTATCATACAGACACAGTTTACCAAATGTATTCTCGTGATGAAAAACTGCAACAATTGAATGTTATTCATTTTATCATCATAATAAAATCTTATAGATAATATAAAACACTTAAAAATCGTACATGTTCCTTTTTATTGATAACACATTGTTTTAATGATAACGCATTGCGTAATGATTACACATTCCTTTAACGGTAACACAATATATCAAACTGAAATAATTTGGTGCTTTTACTTTCATGATAAACATTTCTATATCACTTCTATGTACAAATAAAAGCTAACAGGGTACCGGTTTGGAATACTGAGCTGTCAACCGATATTCAATTATCGTCCAAACGTCATTTTACCTTCAGATTCATTCGCCAATCTCCGGCTTCGTCCGGTTTCTGGGATGTCGTTAAACTAATTTGAGCGCCACTTTCAGGCGTACTCAAGGAGTTGGGGCACGATTACACCATTCTAACGAAAAATGACATGACTCCTACAAGAAATGATGAGTAATTCAATCACTATTAAACCCAAAAGACAAAGTCGCTAAAAGGGACCTTGACCTTGTGATAACCAATTACGCCATTTTTACGACAGGAGGTCATCAATATCTGGCCACCGCTCTAATGATGCCATAAATTTGTGATGAAAATTTTCAAATTACCATCATAAAGCATGATATTTGATAACTGGGTAATAACCAAAGACAATACAATGTTCGTGATTTATAACGTCTGCGAAATAATGAGCCTACCGATCAGATATAAGACATTTATTTTGTATTTATGTATGTTTACGCCTGGTGCTTTGTACAAGAGTCCCTGATAAAAATGTATTCAAGTTTTTAGCAGTTACATTGTCCTGCCTTAGCTTATATTGAGCAACATTTTTAAAACTGATAAGATATATTGTATCACAATTCAATGACTATGTATATGATCTCGTATTCTATAGTCTGGAAGTTTACCCGTAAATACTTATTCAACAAAGTTCATGTTATGTCAATGACATATTCTTTAAATATGAGAAGAATTTTAGACGACAAAATGATGATAATATATCTGTAAAGAAAGGGGTCTTCAACTAAACAAACAAATGTAAAATGATAAGAATACTCATAAAGTATTTGACAGTGTGTAATAACGTTTTAATGAAACATTTTAAGTATTTGGTATCGGCTGAGCGATGGGCGGGATAATGCAGCTGTAAGCGCGTTCGGATCAAAAGTCCAGGGTTCGAATCCCACCAAGTCCCGGGAACATTGTCTGTAGTAAAGAACTTTCTACATCCAGTAAGGTTTTGATGCAACGCTTCGCTGAATTTTTGCGCAGTACCACCTATGGTTTGCTAATTCCAGCCGATGCCCACAGGTTTCACCGCAATCCACAGCCTCATCAGTGTTGCGGTATTTTCTCTCTGCAGTAAAACTAGCAGCCGTGATAAGAGGGGAAAAGTCTTAAAATCGGCGTTAAACCAAAAATTACCTTACCGCGCCTCTTATCTTCACCAATTAAATATCAATATATGCAAAACATTAGATTACATAAATCCGGATATAAAATTATTCATCCTTAGCTGAGGATCATTTGCAGGAAAAGTTGTATCCATTTTTAGTGCTGTATACTTCATTAAAAGTTTTTTGATAAATTTACAGGAAGGCGTAGTCGAGGTCGATTAGTTTCCAAATGTCTTTTCACTTATGACATTTTAAAACAAATTGCTTTTTTTTCACTTTGCTTTTACGGTGGTTGAAGTTTTTAAAAATTATGATTAAATGGATAGGAAATGTTTCAGATTCCAAAAAAATATATTGTAGTTATATTCCTACGACATACATTTTAAATATTTAAACACTTGATTATCCTTTCTTGCGACTGAAGTTCATTTTTTAATCCTCAACAAAGCTTTGTGAAAGTTTAACCTATCTACATTTTCTTATTCTAAATATTTTAATTCCAATCAACGGTCTTTCTAAAAGACAAATTAAAGTGGCATCGACAAACGTTTTACTGTCTTCCATTTATATCTTTTTCTATTTTCTACTCATTTTCCTCATTGAAATGTATTTTACCCCTTACTCGATTTGAACTATCATTCAGATACATTTGATTTAATTAAACAAGTGTTTATACACCTACGTCATCATCTAAAATATCATATTCCAGGTATTAATCTTCTTCAGAGCATTCACAGTTAACCCGATACTTCAATTATTCACACACTCTCATACGTACATGAAATGTGTTAAATTTGTATTTGGGTTTACGGGTAAACTTCTAAAGTATAGAATACTTGATCATATATATAATTATTGAATTGCGATATATATACAATGAGTCTTGTAAATGTTGCTTAATATCAGCAAAGGAAAGAAAATGTGACAGCTAAAAACTTGAACATCTGCTTTCACACTCTAATTTTATAAAGGATAATTGAAAAAAATGTCGTAAATTTTTTTTAGGTAACTTCTTTCGAAATATTTTATCAATTTCAAATTTCGTTGAACAGAACTATTATTAGTTTAATTATCTATAATTTGTGGTTAGATTTGTTTAAACTGGGGTTTATTTTTACAAAACGTTTTTAACATTTTCGTATACTATGAACGGTAATAGATTCAAATAATTTAACCAATTTGAATTATCATGGAACATTTCACAATTCAGATCAACTCTACTCAGAAACACGAGATTCCATTGGTAAAACAAGCTACATGTAAGTCTCTTAATTTAACACAAGCGAATAATTCTATGCTGGACCTGCGGCTAATTACACAGTGTTAAGAATTCTATTACACAGAAATAAAAACTAATGCTTGTAATCGAAATTAATCTTATAATTAAGTCAATAGAAAGTTGTTTTTCATCACAAACTTAAAATAATTTTTTTAAGAATCATATGCTACAAAGAAATTCACACGGTATAGACAAAATGACACTGCTTGAATAAAAAATATGACACTCACCATTCAAACATGATTTTATTTAAAGATTCACGGAACCGCGACAATGTAAACCACAAAAAGCATTGAAAATGATTCTGATAATTCAATAGACTTGAACAGTTCATATCTATCAAAATACGAATGTACAACTAATTTTCAAACTCACATCTATAAAGATAAATATGACGTTTCATATTCATGACACTAAACACAAAAAAATGAGAAATGATTCCAATAATCAAATATATATATATATATATATATATATATATATATATATACATGCAGCCACTTCCAAGAGAAATAAATGACACTAATTAATATTAAGGTAACTTCCATGTACATGTTCGTTTGATTGGAATTATCAATATTGCATATTTTTACAGTTTTGTAAAATGTCTTGAATTATGACATTTTCTGAGATTTTAAAGAATCCAATTACGTGACAGAGAAACCATTAATGACGAAACCTTTACAGTCAAAGATAAAGCAGAGATAACGTTTGATATTACAGCTATATGTCTTTCTAATTTGTTTTGAAATAGCTTTGTATCGCAACCTTTGTATGCTATTAATAATCCATTAGTGTATACTGAATTATTTATCATCGCAATCAAGGTATAGTAACGATTTACTATATATTGAATATCTTATAAGCTACGTAAACGGCATGTAACAAAATCGATTACACGATATTCTTGTAATATTTATGTAAGTACTGGAAATCATAGTATTGAACACGCATAAAAAATGTTATTTCATTTCATTTACGAGGGAAATTATCAGAGAAAGAACTATTGGCAAAAGATCGAAAGTTGTTTTAAAAATCTCTTAATTATCAAAAACAGAAACAGCTTTCGAAATCATATTAAAATCAATTAAATTTAAATTTAATATCCATATACACGTAAACATGTATATACCAGAACGTAACTGCATGTAGGTAACCGTTCAAAAGCCCTGAACCCTGATTAAAAAAGCGACGACGAAAAGTGTTTATTCAGAAAACCTTCTCTTTTTTTCATCAAAATGAAAGTTTACCAGTTTTGAATTAATGCATACGTATAAGGTAAGATATGAAACATTAGTAGTTACAAGCTTACAAAGTATTTTTGTCTATTGTAAAATAAATAATGAGCACAATGCAATATATTTATGGAATGTTTGAAGGACATGACGTCATAAGGTAGCTAGTTTGCCATTAAACGACAACAGCAGCAATCGCTAGTCTAGTGTATTCTCTTTTTTATACGCTATGACGTCATATAGTTTCGTACCCACGCATTCTCTTCTACGTAAATGTTTTATGATATCTATTTCCATAACGGATATTATTTCCAATGTAAATTTCATTTTAGATGTGTGTTTTTTTCTCAATAATTTCTATGTTTATGTATTAAAAAATCTGAAAAAATTACAAATTGTTTAAAATTTTTAAGTAAGAAATACGTATTCATTTTTTCGAAATGTTGTCTGGCGTTCTTGAAAATTTCACGTATAAGATTGTATATTTTGCGTTGGTATAAAGTATGACCATATCGTCATTTCAACTTATAATCAAGTTTGGGTTTTTTTGTCTGTGAAGTTCTTAATTTAAATTAGTTTTCTCTGATCAGTCTGGTTAGCGTTTTCTAAAACAAAACTTCACACATTATGCCATATGTGAAGGCAGCAAAGCAAGTTATTACCTTTCACTATTCACTTTGCTGAAAATTTTTAACTTAAAACGTGTAAAATAAATTTATTCAACGTTGACTAAATGTCCCAACTAAAATTAATTGGTAATACGTAAAACTCGATTTCGAACAAACAAAGATTTTATTCGACAACTGTTAAAAAAGACGTTATTAACTAGATGAATTTCTTTGAAAAGTAAATTATAAAAGCAAGAATTCATATTTTCGACGTTGAATTAATACAATTTAAGGAATTCTTTAACCTGATGTGCAAGTACAAAGACGTTGTACTAAATGTAATTTTTTAATAATAATTTGTTTAACTATTATTTGTAACGTGATACTTTTTTTCTCAGTTTAACTTACATGACATTCAGTTTGAAGCTTCATCATTAACTCCTAAAACAAAGACACAGTTACTCAATAATGAGCGAAAGTAAAATTAATACGTTCGATATTGATTATTTATGATATCATATTCATTCAAAACGTCATTTATCATACATTTTCTTAATTTTGATAAATTGTTCCACGAGGGAAATATTTGCGTGAAATCAGAAAATAAGATGCAAATGAATAATAATTTGTTCATCTTATGATAATTATTAAATTTTTAAGTGAATTTAACGCTTGTAGAAAATTCGATTGTCTGTAAAAACGAAATTTATTTTGTAACTTCTACATGGGTAGTAACAATACTCTATCTTCGATAAAAAAACATATATAATATGCATCCAATATACGCAGGTTCTACTCTATTGATATTCTAAAATATTGATACGGCTTTCTTCCGTTAATATAACCAACCACCCTGCTAAAACTAAAGCACTCATGATTAAAATTCTCTCACATTTTAAGATTCACAAATATTAATATTTATGGTTTTAATTTACTGAGCTAGACCTTCTAAGATTTTCTCAGAATTTAGATGGTTGTTATGTCCGTTTATGTATGTGAACCATTGTAAGGATTAGCTCAGTCCTCAAAATACTGACAAAGCTCATAAAATTATAAGTTGTCACAGTATTCAAGAATACTTGTTGATGAATCTTATGTGAAATAAATGATTGACAGGCGTTGTCGTTTACATAAAAGCTAGTACTGACATATCACATAACAACGGTTCATCGAATCGAATCTAACAATATCCAAAGAAAATTCTTTGATATGTTTTATAAAATTTCTACTGAGTTCCCACGGCATGGTGTGAAAGGTCCTATGAAAAGGCAAAAATAAGACTGAACATAAAAGATATATTAGCTTAGTGAAGTGTGACATTACAAATCCCGGGAGGTGTTTATTATAATTATACCCCTCCACATTACGCGTCAAACAATGTAACAATAGAACAATGTCAAATGGGCGTGGCACTCGGGTGGGGTTGATATGCAACTTATCAAAAATATAATAGCGATTTGAGAGATTAACCTAATATTTTCACAAATGAGATATTCCCTGGACAAAAGTGGCAATAATTATATGAAAAGCGACGTCGGTACTTTAAAAATGGCGCTATCCTCGAAAATACGTGTCATATATTTGACAACGTAAATCGTCAAACGACGTGATATCGTAACAGCAATATGTAAAAAGTGTTTAAATTTGAAATGTGTTATTAATACCCATTATTGCTTCCATATTTTATCACAAACGGTATCAAAACTTGGATATGAGTCTCATATTTTCGAAAATTTTAATACATTCGATCTACCCGTTCGTTTATTTTGTCACGTGCTCGGGTTTAAAGGGACCGAGTAGCACGTTTTGTAGATAAATAATGTGATCTCACGAAAAAGGAAAATAAATATTTCAAATTGCAAGTCAGTGTTTCTAAATCAGAAGACGCAGTTTTAAAATTCACGTTACATGATCGGTAAAGCTATGCGAATCCATTTCCCTAACTCAAATGATGAAAAGGTGTTCACACAAAAGCGGTCGCCAGTGGTTTTTGCTTGATGCTTGATTATTTCCTCTACGACTACGTATGATCGAGTTAAGTAATTAGATGATTTGATCATATGAAGTTAATAAATTTGGCATAATCAAATGTTTTTGGGGAAATTTGAAGAAACAAACTTTCTGTAAAAAAACCTTGCTCCTGCCCCTTTAAGGATGTATTGATGTCAATATATTTTTCCTTGAGGAGTGTTTAGATAATCGTTTTCATCTAAGCACGTATTGCACATGAAAATAGAGATTGAAGGAACTCGATAAAATCCCCGTTTTACCGCAAGTCGTATGTAATTCCCCTTAAAATAAATAATTACCTTATGGGGGCCACTATAACAGTTTATCAGCACGTTTCGAAGCTTTAGAACATCAGAAAAACAAGATAATAACTATTTTATGGGGAAACACATAGACTTTGGGAACCCTTATCCGAATGAATTTGTCAAAACAATCATGTCTTTCTTGTTCCTCTTTACAGAAGCGTTTATATCATAAAAACATTGCAATTTATTTCACAAAGACTTCAATTGACGTATGCAAATCCCATTTGGGACAAAAACGAAGCTCATAATTGCCAAATAAGATGTTAAAATGTTTAACACGCGACAGGCTTGAAACTTTGGCACTCTGGATATCCCGTTATAAGGCTTGGATGATATTGACAACACGCGCGCGCGTGCGTCACAGGTGTCGCGCACGTGCAGCACGAGATAACCATGCAGTCTGGGTCGAATCAAGGCAAAACCAGGCGAAAAACTCCGCTCAAGACTTACACAACGTCACGTTTACATATTTTCTACAAACCCATGGTATTTGTGAACTTCTATATTTTAATAAGTTAAAATTTGAAAAGATTTTTACTGAGTCTTGATCGAAAAGACAAGATTTTTTTACATATATGATCTTATATGAATTTATAAGGTTTTTTTCGGTATGGAATAAATGATTTCCAAGACGCCTAGTAAGTTAGGCTTGGTTACTAAATATGGTTCTCCTTTCGACGCTAGCTTGAAGAGCTTTCCGATATGGCGTATTAGATGTTTTTTTAACACGAGAAAAAATTCTCTCATCTGTACTTTTGTTGGGTTTTGTTTTTCTTGTTTTCGAGACGGAAAATTTGGACCACCTATTTGCGTTTCTTGTGAAACCAAGAAACCCTAAATAAGGCCAAATGACGAAAATAGCAATATCGGAAAACAGAAATATTTAGAGAGAGAAAATCGATTAGAAAATGTTTATTTTTCTCGCAAAGTAAATAATCTAACGAGCGCTCTAATCCGCATTTAAGCCTCCTTCGATTAAAACGGGTCTCTTCCGAGCACTTTATTGCAAATCGACACTTTCGATTGCAAACTTAGTGAAGGAATTATTTGTTTAGAGATGAAAACTGCACTTCAAAACACTCAAAATTTCGACATGATAATTATTTTGTCAATATCTGTGTTTTCAAATTGCATAGCTAGATCACCAATTACGCAAATAGCAAGCTGTGTCATTGAAACACATAATCTGTCAAAAACATGAATTTATGAGTTTATTGCAACCAAATGGTAATGTGATATGATTCGAAACTTTTTAAGAAACTTTGGTAAACATTTCACTCGATATGAAGGCAATGACATTAACTACATACAAATATGTCATAATAACAAATACGAATTAAACGTAAATGACAAATAAGCGATTTATCAAAATACGATTTCATAACTTCATATCTGTCAACGTTTATGAAGAAAGACGATTAATCGAAATAAATCAGTTTATAATACACCATCAACGAAAAGATTATTATTATGCATATCATGTTATTATGTATATCGTGTATTATACAAATATAAACATCAACAACTGATAATACTGTATGATTGTATACATGTTAAAAAACAAATGTTCAAACCTATGTAACATCTGATGGGAAATAAAAACATTAAAATAAAATAAAATAATAAAATCAACGAATTACTTTTTCCAACCAAAAGCAAACATACTTTAACAACTTACATACCTTACGAAAATGTTAATGCACATTTCTTACATGTTGCAGTCAATTTCAAATGGATAGCCTATAGCATAATATATTGTGTAGAACAACTTACACAGATGTAATGACTTAAAGGCACTAGTGCACGCTTTTACGGTTTAAATTGGCTATTTTAAGGTTTAAGAAGACTTGTGCATTCACTTAAGCTTTCTATCGATGCAATGAAATAATTAAAATTCTTTACAATTGACCTGCAATCAACAATGAACAAATTTAGACAGCCGTAGTCGGCTTGGACATATAACAAATCTAAAGTTAGCTGTGCACAAAACAGATAAATTATAGACAGTTGAAAGCGGCTGAACTATTATTATGTGCAGCTGTTGAATTTACCTAAACTCTGAACTGAGAACAAATAATGAATAATGTTTTATGAAAGCAATGTTGTAAATATACCGATTTAATAACACAGCATTGTTGTTAGATTGACCAAAGCGGCTGCCGTTTCCGGTGTTTTGGTTATAAGCAAAATCTTAATATTTCCGATATCGTAGTTCATGCGGATTTATTGTAACGTAACATTAAATACTTCCGGTCTTTAAAAATCAACTTTACTACCTGAATACGTAAATATTTGTTAAATAACTTACGAGGTAGATTACTTGAGTGAGGATCTTGAATAATATCGAGAGATATGCAGTATCTGTGCATTCGTTGTGTTAAAGAAATATTGGTGTGCACTAGTGCGTTTAATAACAGTTTATTCTATCGTTGACTATCATTAATAACACCAACCAATCTGTAAATTATCTGCTGTTTATAACACTATTACTCTGTTTAGTGGTTTTCAATGTTTATCAAAGTGTAATAGAAAGGCTTAATCAACATAAAACAACAAAGTCTATTACACAATACACATATCATGTGTTTATGAAAACTTTGCTAATTTGTATTCTTTGAAGGTTATCTTCAGTTTAACCTAGTTTAACATCAGCGTATGTACATTTCCATGGAAGTATACAATTTTAATAACGATTTCAAACGTTAAATCACATTTATTAAATCTAACGCAAAAGAAATATTTCAAGTATAACATGCTACCATTTGGAGTTTACTCCTCTTTCGATGTATTACAAGGTACAGTTACATCTTTGGCTTGGGTGAAATATCTATTAAAGTTTAACGAGATATTGAGGGTCTAAATGCTCATCTATTACACCGTGTAACAGTACACAGCGCAAATATGTCATCTGTTTAACAACATCTAGGTCACAATTGACAGGTTACGTGGATGCACATCATGAGGGAAATTGACACATCAATCAAAATGATAATCAATTTCACCGCAGGAACAGTAAAGTGTGACAAATGAAATATACATCCATTTCCAATACGTCAGCAAGCCGGAAATACACGCATTACGTCAGAGAAAACTGCAAGTCGCATGATAAAACGGAGAGCGAAATGTCAGATCGCCCACCGACTGCAAGCAAGATGCATCGTGAAACTGGAACATAATCAATACCCTAGCGAACAGTTAGCTTGTACGCTAGCAGTCGCCATTTTGCCCGAAAATAAACTGTAAGCTTCGTGCACCGCTATACAGCGGCTTCGCTTGAACGTACATACAAAATATATGCTTTGCGTGAATATGAAAGAGAAATAGACAATGCTTACCTCAGTTTTAGAGAGCCCTCGCTTGAAGAAGATATTTCAGCAAAAGTAGGGCATGCTGTTATATTATTCCAGCACAAGCGGCATTCTACAACACTGTTCGGAGCGGTCACATGACTTGTTTAATTGACACACGGTTCGATCGAAGCATTCCGTCAATGGAAGACACGTCCCAGCATTTGTAGCTGTCTTCTAGCGCATAAGAGCTATTGTTTGAAAGAGCTTTCTCTTCTGGGCGCGTATTGTACCTCGAGACGCCCAACACATTACAGCTTGGTTAAGGCATTCCGACAGGGAAAGCATGTACAATGAAATAACCAGATTTTTTAAGCTATTGCATAACAGTGCATATTATGCGGGTTTTGAAAAATGAGTAATTTGCAATGCGTCGGCCGAGGGGAGGATATAGAATAGAATATAGAATTTTATACATTATTAATCATCACTTCATTTTTATTTGTGATAGATCCAGATGCGATATGTACTGTTATTTCCCAAACGTTTTTATCGTGAATGGTTAATTAATTTAATGTCATATTTATATAAATTCTTTGTAACAAAATGACTGACATCATCAGCTATTGCGATAAATATTTAGATATGGAAATGACTTTCTATAATGAATCAATCTATTTTAATTGGATATTTGATTAGTATTATCTTATGATCAAGTAAAACCCTTAGGCAGTGAACATATTAATTTAAAACATGTGTGTAAATATGAATTGTAAGAAAATATTGCAAAAACTGTAAATACTCTAGAGCAAAGTGAATATTAAAAAAAGAAGAAAATACTCTTTGAAGGAAAGAAGGAACTGAGGAGAAGAAGAAGGAGGTATGAAAGGACGAAGGAAGAAAAGAAAAATTGACACATCAGGTGTACAGAGGAATATTTTTATTGTGAAATTGACATTCCTATATGTTCAGGAAAAAAAGAAGAATAGATCTTTTCTGTATTCATGTGTAAATTCATTTGAAAAGGGACATCAAATAAAAAACGTTCATGTTGGTACGTATATGAAACGCTTTAACGTAAACCATTTACCGTTGCAACTCGTTAGGTATAATTTGATGGGGCCATGAACATGTAATGAATCTTCAATATCTTATTCATCATACATTTCTGCTAGAAAAGGAATTGCGGGACCGGGAAAGAGTCATAGCCTGTCCAGATGTGTTACTTATCAAGCGACGTGTTGTACAGTGTTCATATATCAAAAATGAAAAAGTACACGCAACCACAGTGCACTATAAGTATTCCAAAACTGATTAGCCATAGGCTCTCACAAATAAATTATCATGACTTCAAACTCGTCTATCAAAATGCCAAACACTCTTTAAAGACGTCCGCCTTACTGTATGAAAAATAAGTTGGAAATTAAACTAAAGCAAATTAACATCAGGAAACACTGATAATAATGAAGATGACAGAAAACAACCTTGTCATATTCCTTATTTCAATAAATTTACGGGGTATGTGTTCAAATAAAATCTCACAAATTCATCAAATACTAAGGGACAATTGGTATTCGCAAGAACACACCCAATTAGTATCGAATGAATACACCAACGTTTTTCAAGAAGATCAATTGTTGTATTTGAAAACGTAACAAAATGAAATTTGTGATTTTTTCTTTAAACAAATGCATTTGGTTATTTAGCTTGTGAAAATGGTAAATTTGTCGTTTGTTAAAATATTTCCAAAATTCCTTACTCTGACAACCTGTTCGTGAAAACTGACA
This sequence comes from Phorcus lineatus, assembly GCA_921293015.1. Classification (NCBI taxonomy): domain Eukaryota; kingdom Metazoa; phylum Mollusca; class Gastropoda; order Trochida; family Trochidae; genus Phorcus; species Phorcus lineatus. The sequence continues at coordinate 30,766,140 of OV121092.1, forward strand.
AATATATACACCTCAATATGAAACGCGTGTATAGCATTTACGCAAATCTCTCCACATTTCAAAGTTTCAAATTCAAGCGATTAAAATAATTAAATCATTTTCATTTGAAAAACTAATTTTACATTCCAAAGCTCTTTTGTATGTTCATTGTATGAAATGGTTTTAAAATTCTTAGGTGAAATTGATAAAACCAATAAAACTATATTGCATCATCTATTATTCAGGTATTGTCAAATGCGGAATCTTGAATTATGATTTATGACAACGATTACGAAAATATAGCAAATGATATAAATTCCTACAATCCCAAATGCTTGAAATGAATTTGGAATAATGTGACATTAGACATCAACTATGCACAAAACAGGTCGCTAAACGCTTAGAATTTATAATGAGCGCGATGTGTTTCAAAATGTTTCAAATTATTGCGGATAACATACTTCATCGAATATTGATCAATATTCATAATTCAACGTAACTTAGTTATGCTAAACATGTTAAGTGTTTTCAAATTAAAAGCATTATCACTGTCGGAGATCAGCTTCTGTTTTTGTCTAAATTTGTAACTTTCATGAAATAATCATGATTACCAAATAAACTGAAATGGATAGTAATAAATAAAATAAACACTTCACTACTTTTATTTGTGTACGGTTCTATCATAAAAAAGCGCGCTCCGTTCATCATCCGTTTTAAAGGGGTGTTTCTTTCGGCGATATTTTGTTGAAAGAATAATAGTTTACATCCATGATTAAACCAAAACGCCATTGACTGATAATAACGGGGAAATATATTTAAACATGTATCTGCGGGTTGATATTTGGGTTGATTTAGCATATGACAATTTGAATATGACATTTTGACAATGAACAGCCTGTATGCGAAAAACACATAATACAAAAAGATCGATCCCGATATCACGTACTATCCCTTTAAAGGAAATGTAATGTTGATATGATATTCAAAGGATACTTTTTGTATTTATGTTTGACAAAATGACATTCTAGGCAATTGGACCTTATCTAAGCCCATATAAACATTCACAGAAAAAAATGAAATAAGAATATTTCAATAATTTATTTGTTTCAAAGAGTACTTCCATGTTTCAAACGTGCTAAATTGTTTGTTTTGATACATTTATTTTATATATTTATTCTTCTTATCCGGAATAACAAAAATATAATACGAATTAAATTTAGTCTCAACATATTTACAAAAATCTAAACGAGTGTGAGGTACTAAATTATTCTACCATTATTGTACAATGATGCCAAGTGTAAGCTTAGCGGTCTTTAAGGGTTTTAGAATCTGTTTTATAATTATTTGATTTTTTATTTTCATTCCTTTATCGTATACGTCTACTTTCTTTTCGTATCTCATCTTTTTCAAATCTTCGTTTTCCTTTCTCCATTCAACCTTTGTCTTCGTCCATTGTGCCTGGCAGTTATCCAAATATGTGATAGCAAGGATGGGAGAAAAGTTAAGTTAATGGGGGAGAAAGAAGGGGAGAAATCCCCTACTAAGCCAAAGATGTTCAGACGCCGGTAATCTAATTAAAACATCATTAGGAACTCGAGTTCGGTACACTTTCTAATACAAATATACAAGCTCGCAGCAAATGTTCAAATGTGCTCTCGGTGAAAAAGTAACGAAATAATATGTTTGAACTTCAAGTTAATTGTGAAAAAACTTTAAGGTAATTAGCAAGAGCATGGCTGTTGCGAAAGATACGGAAGCGTGGAAGCGATGAATGCTTAAAACATATGGTTACCTGTAAGCATGTGTCCCATGAAATGTAAGTAAAAATAGAAATTGTTACTTTTTATTAGGATTTTAATTAAAGACCCATTTGCTTAATGGCAGTATGTTCTTGAAATTCACTTAAAAATTATGTATTTGGAAAATAAATTACTTGTTTAATTTTTTGCTCGACGTTGATCTTTAACACGTCAGAAACGAAAAAGAATCCAAGATCATTTTTAGATATCACAAACATGGTCATATTGATAATGTTTAAAAACATATCGAAGGGATTTACAAGATATATTCAATTTAAGAAATAACTTCACCCGCAAGTTAATGTCATAATAAAGAACTTATATGCAGATGTTATCAGACTTTTAACTGTTTCCATGCGTTTCCAATGTGTCAATATGAATTATCGACCTTTCCGCCTTTCTACTGGGTCTCTCAAGACTGTTTAATATAGTACATTGAGGTTTAAAATGTAAGCATATAATTACATAGATGATGTATATATTTAATAAATTATGTGGGGGCAAAAAGTAACGAATTTCCTTGAACTCATGCTCAGACGCACCTACTTCTATGACGTCATAAAGATCGCAACTCCACGTCACAATCAACGTGATTACAACTTACAATTTCAGTCTAACCTGAAGGCGCCTAATGATATATATATATATATATATATATATATATATATATATATATATATATATATATATATGTGTGTGTGTGTGTGTGTGTGTGTGTGTGTACGTGTACCCCTTTAACAAATGGTACACAACGATGTGTGTAAACTTTAAATACCACTCGCTTGATATGAAGCCATTGTACTTGCTCCTTATCCTGCATAGTCCTTGCAATATTTGATGTAATACATCAATTGTATTTGAATATAAATCTCAATAATTTAAAAAGCTTCACCATACAAAAGACGAGATTTTTTTTATCAACGACTCATAAATACATACTTTCTTCACGAGACAACTAAACTGTCAGTTTTGAAATAATGTCTGTTCATTTTTCCGAAAAACGAGCTTTTTAAAAGGAACACTCGTCTTTGAAGATAGGTGAGTCAAAATTTGCTCTTTAGTTTGTTATATTGCGTCCAAGAGTAATAACTCCTACGTTAACAAGTTAATGTAAAAGCAACTTATATATGTCGATGATAATTTAAGTAACTAAGTTCTACGTTTCATAAAGTTTTAACTGAAATGCTAAATATGCTGGCCCTTAAACAATTTGAATAATTTTAGGACCGAAAGTTTTTTTGAAAAAAAATTAAAAATAAAAGTATGTTACTCTGACCTATAGAATTGTCAGTTCTTCTTTCAACCAATTTCTATGTAAACATAAAACGTCGCCCTTCTTTGGCAGTAGTACTTCTATTCGATTCCGTTGAAAGTGTGATGACGTTTATTTCGTTCCTCAGTTTTAGAACGTCTTTGTATCCTTGTACAATAAGTTTGAATAATCCATTTTTCCCCTTGTATAAGTAGAAAGTGAAAGTAACTTACAAACACATATTCTAGATAATGTTGTATCCTTGTACAATAAGATTGATAATGTATTTGTCAACTTGTATTAGAAGAAAGTGAAAATATCTTACTAACACCTATTCTAGATAATATTGTATCCTTGTACAATAAGTTTGAATAATCCATTTTTCTCCTTGTATAAGTAGAAAGTGAACGTAACTTACAAACACATATTCTAGATAATATCGTATCCTTGTACAATAAGATTGATAATGCATTTGTCAACTTGTATTAGAAGAAAGTGTAAATATCTTACTAAAACATATTATAGATAATATTGTATCCTTGTAAAATAAGATTGAAAAATGCATTTTTCTCATTGTATAAGTAGAAAGTGAAATTATCTTACTAACACATATTCTAGATAATATTGTATCCTTGTAAAATAAGATTGAAAAATGCATTTTTCTCATTGTATAAGTAGAAAGTGAAATTATCTTACTAACACATATTCTAGATAATGTTGTATCCTTGTACAATAAGATTGAATAATGCATTTGTCAGCTTGTATTAGGAGAAAGTGAAAATATCTTACTAACACATATTCTATATAATAGTGTATCCTTGTACAATAAGTTTGAATAATCCATTTTTCTCCTTGTATAAGTGGAAAGTGAAAGTAACTTACTAACACATATTCTAGAATGTCGTATCATTGTACAATAAGGTTGATAATGCATTTATATCCTTGTATTAGAAGAAAGTGTAAATATCTTACTAACACATATTCTAGATAATATTGTATCCTTGTAAAATAAGATTGAATAATGCATGTGTCTTCTAGTATCATGAGAAAAGGAAATTATCTTACTAACACATATTTAGATAATTTTCAACAAAGAACTTCAGACACTAAGGAATGCAACATTGGAAATTGTTGTTGGCATGTCCGTATATAACATCATAATAAAACAATCATACAGATAAACACGTTAAACAATGCACGTTTTTGCAATCAAGAGAACCTAAAAAAAGTTTTGATGTCCCAAACGTAGTGTAATATCTTAATTAACAATATACTGTGTATAATTAATATTTTTCAATTTTAACAATGTACTAAAGTGCTTTTTATATATGGAAATAGTATAATTCGCCATAGATGTATGTGGCTAACACTAAAATGTGCAACAAAGCCCAAAGAATGTTAATTTTGTTTTAAAAAAAAAACGTAATTTCATTATTAAGATTATTATATCTAAAACATAATTACTTAAAAGATAACACCTTTTTCTTCAACATTAAGCTCTGTTCTTGTTTAATTTATAATGTTCTATAATCATGCAATTATGTTATTTGATACCACATGTTTCCAGTTGTAATGAGTAATGGATACATATAAAGTATTAGTCGTAACGATTTACTACATAGTAATAGTTACAATATTCTGAATATCAAAAACGTACAAGAGCCTTCAGAGTTGGAAAGAGATAGATATGCTATTTGAGATATGGGAGAGGTGAGATAAATTGAGAGATAGGGCGAGAGAAAATGGGAGAAAAGGAAAGTTGAGAGAGAGAGAGAGAGAGAGAGAGAGAGAGAGAGAGAGAGAGAGAGAGAGAGAGAGAGAGAGAGAGAGAGAGAGAGAGAGAGAGAGAGAGAGAGATTACGCTGAAGTAAAAAGTAGGGAAACATCTTACCGATGAACGTTTTAACAGCACATTTGTGGACTATATCCTTCATTAGTACACACATTGGGGTGATCTTCAAACATCATATTGAATTATGTTTGCATATACACATACATATATAACGTAACACACTTCTTAATTTGTCACTTACCGAGGTCAATCAAGAGCAGTCTTTCAAGGTTTCGGTTTTTAAAAAAATTGCGGTTAAAATGAATTCGCACATTAAAAAATCTCACATTCGACGGCCCACCTCATTGACATCAAAATCACAATTATTGTTTTGTGAACGTCACAGAGGCCGAAATACAAAAAGTTTATGTGAGGACAAGGAATGATTCACGTATATATCTTATGTATAGCCAAAAAGGTTAAAATTTCCCTAAACAATTTTTAATAGCTAACCACGAGTGCAGGATATAAAATCTATATATAATTTTCTGCTCTTGCAATGACAGACCGATATCAAAATGATAACATCAAATATGAAAAATATTGAAATATTAATAAGCCATCTCACGGATTGTGATTTTTTCGCCTTCAAGAACCAGCGAGTGACAGTTGATTCTCTGGAGACTAGTTTGGCATCACGACCTAATGATCTTTTTGGCAGGTTTTCGGAAAAACTCGAAAATATGAGAAATTTACTGGGCATAAATCCAATTATGTTGTTCGCGTGGCGGGCTTTTAATATCCTGTATTCCCACACACGTATTCATGCATATTCTCATTTCCATCGTCACTGTCTGGTTTCGGAGGTTTTTGCAAGTATTTATGAGAATTATTTTGGATTGTTCATTGCGTTTTTAATATTTATTTTCCGTGTCTTATTTCACATGACTAATTTGAGTTACTGTTATTATTGATATTCATCAATTTTTTAATTTTTAATTTTGGTTCGAAATTTAAAAAAATAATGGTTTTTATGTTTATTCACTCCTTGCTATTTGCACCAGTACGCAATAGCTACGTATGTACTCATATCGAAAACGGTGTAATTTTGATAAACATTTACCAAGGGTTTTGTAAAAAAACTGTATTCTAACGGATTATAAAGGTTCAAGAAAGATAACAACACAATAAATTGTCATTATGAAAATGTTAACTAAATGTTTATATTTTTTTCTATTAACATTTACGACGTAAAAAGACCCCAAGTAAAGCAAAACCTAATAATATGCATTCTTCAATTTTATTTAAATCAGTATTAGTTTCTTCTTCATTGAACAAAATCTCATTACGAGTTGAAACAAAAAATATACATGTACACATCATTACAAGAAAACGGGGGAATAACGACTCGTTGTACACGACATATAAGTTTCGTATGTTGGTGACAGATGTCGATGTGCAAACAACACACAAGCCTGATCAGTCTGGCAAATGGAGGTAATTGCGTATAATACGTATAATATGCTGTTCCTAAAGGCAGTCTCTTCGGAAGGGGTCGTCTCAAAAACAGGATATCAATATATAAAAGCAGAAATTAAGGCTTGTGCCATATTGAACAATTGGGATTTTTAAGTACCAGGGAGGCATTTCAGTAAACACAAGTTTGCATCAGTGTTGAAAAAGTTTCGTACATTATGATTTCTTTTTTGTTAAATTCGCATGAAAATAGCCAAAATAGGTTCACTCCTCTTGCGAAAACCAGCTTCTTTAAAGGGGCAGTAGCACGTTTTTTTAGATGAATCAAGTGATCTCAAGAAAATGTGAGATGTTTCAAGTTGCAAGACAATGTTCTTTTAATCAAAAGGAGAAGTTTTAAAACGAACATATCATGATCGGTTAAGCCGTCTCGGATGATTAAAAGGTGTTCCCACAAAAATGGTTTTGCTTCATACTTAATTTATTCCTATACGACTTTGTATGAGAGGGTCTACTAATGCTATGTTTTTTAACCCTCTGAATATAATACATTTGGCATGAAGTAATGGGTAATTTCGGAAATTTGAAGAAATAAATCTATCAATAAACGTGCTACTGCCCCTTTACGATAATCAAACGCACAAACCGTTGATATAATTGTATGTTGACCTGAATTAACCTCTTGAAAAGCAGGTCTAGATTTGAATATTACTGCACAGATTTCTTTTTAACTCCTATCATACAGCTGCATAAAGTTTGTTCACTTACTACTGTATCTAAGTGCAAATATCATGTAATTTGTGTTTGGTTTGAACGTCAATAAAATAACTTCAGCAGAGCTGACAAAGTATCTCTTATTTGCAATGTGTTAAATAGCCATTCTTTGACGTATTGTGAGATTGTCTAGTCTCTCATGCAAAAATTCGAATTTTGGTATGATTAGTTAGATGGAAGGGGTCACATTTTCGAAATTCGAAATTCCTTAAATTTGATTAAAATGTTTCATTTCGACTCTCTAAGGAAAAACACAGCAAATTCCTATTGAAATAATGAACATAAAAAACAGGACTTGTGTTTAAAGATGTTGATCACTTGTAAAGGATTTTATGGAGAAAAATAAAAATGACTGTTTTGAAAATTTTGACCCCTGGTCACTTCAGTGGCCTGCCAAAAATTATTACAGTTAACGATGGAATACGATTGCGTTTAGGTGCGATGGATTTTCACTTGGTTTCGTTTTCGCAATGCTACGATGCCTCAAAGAATGCCAAAGTACATGATATTTGCACTTGGATATGCAGGAATGTGAATAAACTTTTGCCATGCAGCTGTATAGTAGATAAAATAGTCCTTTCGGTAAATTATTGTTCAGAATATCAATTTGATTAATCAATTACATTACTTTGAGGTTATCAAGAATCGCTCGACAAGAAAAGACGACAAGATACTTTAACTTTCAGAGGCAGTCATTGACATAGCTGGGTAAAGGTGACACACGTGCACATATGACAAATGTGATATCGCTTATTTTTCACATATTGCTTAAATGTATATTGGATTATAACGAAATACAGTTTTGGTCATCTAAAAACCAAAATATCCAAAAGAAATAATCAGTTTACTAAAATATAAAGTTATGTTATACAAACTATCCTTGTAGTAACAACACTATAAGCTTTCACTGTTTTATCCTACAAGCACTGAAAAGAACATATATTCAGATCACAAGTTTGATGTTCATGATTAACAATGTTAATCATTTATTATCATGATAATCATTGTTTAATTTGTTAACATGTGTATCTGTAAATGCTATAGTACCTTCAAAACATAAAATTAATCGCTAAGGGGGAAAAATCAAATTATCGCAAGATACGTTATATTGTCAAATAAAAACTATCTTTAAAGAAATGTAATAAACTATCAAAATTCATGGCGTTATAATTTTTATTCAATAACGTGTCAGAGATGTTTTCTTGAAATGAGATACAATTATTTTAAAATCTAATCATGTTTCAAACTATCTTAACTTTGTGGATATAAAATGACAATCTGTTAAAAATGGAATATTTTTAGTGCACAACGATTAATTTGATTCAATGAATTAAGCATTAAAAGTTGATACCGAGTTAATAAATGTCTTATCAAGTAACATAGAATTTTGAAGCAAAACAACAAAAATCAAGAAATTTCAAACGGCATCTACTTTTAATCCATTTGACAATTTCAACTAATCCTCATCAAAATACATGAGGACACGTCTAGTCAAATTTGAAAGAAATATTTCAAACAAAGAAAATAAATTTTGTGTTGTCAAATAACATTAGAACAAATGATCAAAATGTAACGTAATCATCTATCAAAAACCTTTTATTTGTCACCAGATCTAAAACCAGTTGTTCTAATGACCTTTTAAGCTGAATATGAAAAAGAACATTCTGGTTAAACCGATTGTTGTCTGAAAATATAAAAACTGCATATTGTCTCAATTCTTTTATATACATGTAAAATTTAAGTCTTTTAAAATCGATAACGCTTTCCCTATTGAAATTCACATCATTTTCACAAGAGAAAATTAACATCAACGAGAGACGAAAATGTGAATTTGCATCTCACGGTTTGAGACGATCCCCTATGCGACCGAATATAGCTTATCGATCCGTCTGGTTGTCTATTTCATTAGATGATGTAGACAGGCGCTGATCTACGGTCAGACGCGTTGAAATGGACATGGCTTGGGGACCGGTGTCTATGATCAAAACATCCCCCAACAAAAGATCTTTTGATCTTACAAATTGTGGGCTAATACATTCGCCTTTGGGCTTTCGAGTTAAATGACGTGTTCGTCGGTTCGACCCGTGGTCAGTGTTGCCTTCTGGATAAATGTTGTTCGGTTGTGGTTCTAATGCTGTCATCAGCTTTGGTCAGTTTTAGGATCACGATCGTTATATTCGTGATCGTGATTTTTATACCAAAGATCGCGGCGTTTTCTCATAGCTTTCGTCAATCCCCTCAAGGAATTTAGTAGTATATAGATTTGCAGCTCTTTCGGTAACATCGCAATTATCACCATTCTTGTGGAAACGTTTGGCTAGAAACTTAACAATCTCAAAAACAGCAGTTCGTAATTGTATAATACAAGCTACGAAGGAGCAGTTACTAGAACCTTATAACAGGGCATAATGTTTTATATAAATTATACTGTATGGTATATTGCTGCATCCCAAAGGTTACTTCACCTACAGACAAAGGGGATTAAATTATATTAGACAAAAATTTAACCTCTTTTCGCAAATTTCCCAAATGAAACTGATGAACAAATACTAATTTGAGTAATATAAAAAAATGTCATGATATTTCTTTGCCATGTCATGAGACGTTAACACAACACTTAATAAAATAATATAAATATTCATGATTTTTTGTCAGTAAAAGTAAGTCACGCCAATCATGTGAAAATACGTTACGAACCAAATAAATTAATGCGATCGATATCCTATCCTCAAATAACAAAAATGATATTCAAGTGTGGATGCTATATGAATAATATTTCGAGAGAGTTGAACATAAAAGAGAAGTACACTGTTACTATATTTCATATTTCCTTGACGAAAGCCAAAAGACAATACTGTATTCATAGATTATACTTAAATCAGGAAGGAAAGTCACGCAATGAAAACAATATGATCAAGCCCCTTGTTTGCAATATAATATGGTCTGTCTTCATATGAAAAAATTGTATTAAGGAATGGTTTCCTGGTATAAATAAATAAGCATAAGATATTAATAAACTGGTACAAAGATAATTAAAACATCCTTGCTCATTTCAATAAAACAATCGCAACAGTAAAGTACAAAGGAATAAAAATGTACTTTTAAATTGTATTTAAAGCCGGTATATGTATTCTATTCATTAAAAATAAGTCATCAAGCTGTTACTAAATTTGCTTGTCATGTGTTGTTAATACGATATTCAATTGATAATCTACTTGTCCATGTTTTAGTGACTTTCCTGAAAATGGTGTGTATCTCATATTTCCAATATATGTTTATGTAAAAACAAAGTTGAACCAATAACATGATATGATAAGATGTGGGGCTTTAATGCTCGTACAGTGTCACGTGATATCATATTCAGACTGCAAAATCCCCGTGTCAAATTGACACGGTCGCCTCCACATGTACATTATCTGTTATTCCTAACGCCAATCATGTCAAGATCATATCCTTTTAACTTGCATTCATCTAGAGCTTTTATCTTCTATATAATCATTTTGTCTAATTGAATTGTGTATAAATATTCAATGCGTTTTCAACTTTATCCTCTTCACTTGATTATGTATATGCTGTTATGATCAAACTGAAATGTATATGTATATGTACATTTGTTCTATTTCTAACATATTGATATTTGATCCTCTACATTGACATATCCATGTACCATATGTGTTTTATCTTCACGTTTTCAGAGTATATATTGCATCGACAACTTAATATTACATATATATATATATATATATATATATATATATATATATATATATATATATATATATATATATATATATATACATATATTCCGTGTGTTATTGTCTTTTCCATAATAGCAGTGTCGTTTTATAATGGTTTTATCATAAATACATTTTTCTACTGTCAACATAGAGAATATATTATTTGATTAACGCAATTTATTCGACATCAAAACATTGTTTTTTTACCTGTATTTCATACAAAGGATATTTAAATTGTTTTATCTTGACAAATAACAGTTCAAGACAACTACATGATTACCCTTCAAATACCGGGATCTTTCAGTGAAAAATAAACAGCGAAACAAGTGAAAACAAAATTGAACATGTTATCAATCCACTGATAACAACAATAGACTGACGTCATCAAACAATGCTCTGACGTAATTGCACGCTCATGGCGTCATATTTTGCCAAGGTGACGGGCGCTTTCAGGGGCCGACTCGGCTACGTTAATTCACTTCGATTTCCGTAAAGATATAACAAATATCTTCTATATATTATCTAGTGTGTTAGATAGTTTTTACTTCTCGAGTGGCACAGCCTCAAAAGGTGATATAATCGTTACTCCCTCGAGAAATGAAATAAATACTAAATTTGTCAGTAATTTACAATATTCTCTTCATTTAACGATTTATCTTTGTGAGTACGCTAAATAGGATAACGTTTTTGTTGCGCATCTGGTAAATTTTTGGAGCCCGTCGTCACCGGTACTGTGTGACGTCGTCGCACTCTTTACTCAAAACCATTGTTTCTTGAAGTAGAAGAAAAAAACATGTTCTCAGTATTTTAGAATTAAGCGGATATTTTCAACCAAGAGGCACCGCTAAAGGCTGTAATATTATCGCTATACACCTTACTCAACTAGGAGAAAGTTGTAATTTTCTTGCTAGTACACGTGTACAATAATCAAAGTGTCTCGTATATTTGTATTCAGATCGAATAAATTTTCTTCATGTAAAAAATGAACGCTGTAATATCCTTCTTGTAAAAATTAAAAAAATATACCATGTGTTATTACTTATCTAATTAAAAAACCTTATCAAATTTTTCTGGTTACATTGATCCTGCTAAATAACATTAAAAAATCATACTTTTTTATGATTTTTATCATTTGCGAAGGTTTATAACAAAACATCAATGGTCTGTTATATCAGCCGTGTCAAAATAACGGTTACATGTTTATCCACTCCTAACATATGTAATATTTCCACATTCAACGGTCTTTATTGGTACCGTGTGTTATTGTATTGATCTAAGTTCCAAATTGAAACTGTCGCAAACATATATAATCTATTTTTCCTTATCCTATTCTATGAACTTGCATCGATAGTTTCTTGTGCTTTATCTTCTATATCCAATTTATCTATTTAAGTGTTTTATGTAATATCTTTCGAACGCATAGCGTAACACCAATCATTATTGCATTATGACATTAAGCTATGTTTAATCTTCGCAATGCTTATTTCTAATTTATCAAGATTTATTGTCTCATGAATATTCATGTTGTGAAGATAAAAAAATTGACATATTTGTTATATCCCCTGCGAGGATTTTATCCAAGGTGTCGTCAGTTATTAATTTTAAATCTTCCCTTTAAAAGTTAAAGCGTTTACATTTTTATTATGCGTATTTCAATGTTCAAGATTTGTTTCTTTTATCTTTACTATATGGAATATTGAATGAATGCCATCTATTTTTTCATGTTGTAGCCTAATTCAAAAACCGCTGCACTGAATAACATTTATAGTTTTAAATCCCTGTAGCATGGTATGTATATGCTTTATTTGTTCATATGTTCCCTATTTATACACGTTTAGGCAAAAAACATTTTCTTCGGATGGTAAAACATAAGGATTCTCAATTCGATTACCCGTAGTCGTATTAAGGTATAACGTAATCGAAAAAAATTCGAAATCGATCATTTTAATGTCAAAGCCTTTCATCATTCAAATTTAGCTTAACCGTCCTTGGTGCATTTTTGAAGATGAAAATGAATGATTATTCAATTGCTAAAATATCTTTTGTTGGATTCCTTAAGTTCCCTAAAACATGCTTTAGTGCCTTTAAATATCATGGGAATGGTTTCTCTATACTAAAATAAGTAATTCTTGTACATTGCATGTTTTATCATTCGCAATTACAGTTTGAAACTTTGAATCCATTTGATTTTTTTCTATTTCCGAGTAAAGGCGTTTCTCAGCAAGAACACAAACGGGAGAACCAAATGTTGTTTCATATCATGTATCACGAATATGCAAGCATAATAATCTTCCTAGCAAATCCAAAGTTTTTTTGTTCTATAATAACGAACAATGTGTCATAAATCATTATCGTCTACCTTAAATCATGTCAAATTTATCATTTATGTGTGTCTTATCTTTTGTCCTCATATCGACCAATGTGTCACATTATCTTCTGTGTACGCTTCCTCTATAAAAACAATTACATCCATATTCGCTACATTCCTGACGTTTCAATTACCTTATGATATTGACCCATGTGTCGTGATATTATCTCCAGCATGACCGTCTTGTCATGCAGATTAATATTACATTATATTGAACGTTACTGTTTATTCAAGGAAGTAAACGAAATTGGTTTCTTATTTCGAAGACGTAATTGATTTTAAGAAATTGTTTTTGCTAAGTGTGCAGATATAAAAATGACGTTGTCATGGTTATTGTATTAAGAGATCTAGAGAAAAATTCTACCGTTATTGGTTTCTAAGAATATTACAGGATGTGGCAGAAACTCATTTTCAGGGTTGTTTTCCAATATCACTTTCTGTTTTCTGAATCAGTTCCATGACGTCATGTGGTGTATATGTACATGTATAAAGAGCGTTATATTTGTCATAGGAACATTTTGATTAGATATTTTTACAATGCAGATACATGTATGTTCTTATATAGAGAAAGACGTCTATTATATGGAGAGATAAAGATAGATAGATTCTATAAATAAATGAAAAAAAGAAATATTTATTACGGGTGGCCAATGAACACGAAGCCTTGAATAAATATTTGATTGGCGTCGAATTTCATAAACATGTTTTGCATGCACACAAATAAGTTTTCTCTCATTGGCGTAAAGGTTTTGCCAAGGAAAGTTCATTTATTAATCGAATTTTATAGAATATATCTTCAACTGATCTTGACAATTTATCAATAAATAAATATTTTGAAAAAAATGACAAAATGAATGTTTGGGAAAAATCGGTTTCAATGAGAAATAATTCCCTTTGTTTATTCAATTTTGTAATCGGTTAATAAGAAATCATTCGAAACAGATCTGACACAAGATATATCTTAATTCACTTAAATAGTTTATCAATAGTTTCTTATTTTGATGTTTTCAATCATAAAACACCACATAATTTTATGAATATGGTTAAATTCTTTTGTTTGAGACAATTGTAATTTGCTGAAACCCAAATGGTTTCTACAACTACATGTCAAAATATTTCGCCTGGTTTTACGTATTTATATTGTGTATTTCATAAGATATAAGTGAAGCTAAGCTGATATTTTGATTTACCTATTACCCTATAAAGATATTTGTTAGAACTGCTTCACGAGATTAGCTGAAGAGAATGGGTTATGTATATAGTTGATGAACAGGAGAAATCAATTATAATAGCTCTTAATTTTTAAAAGTATGGTTTTGAAACAGCCATTGAGATTTTCTTTCGTTCTATGAATTGAACAATAATTTAACCTGATTTTTTCTAACATTGTTTTAGATTTGTTTATTCGAACATGATAAATAATATCCTGGAAATCGATTATTGCGTATGTTAGTCATGTACGTTTTCTATAAGTGCACAAGTGTACTACCCGGTAATTTGCAACTTAGACATAAAGATGCAGATATTTCTGTAGACTAGAAATACATCGTCTCAACATTTGCTTACTGTCATATAAAAAAATGCCTGCTGAAAAGTTAACTGTTACTCTTGAAACATTTGCATACAAAAAAAAAAAGAAACGACCGCTGAAAAGTTAACTGTTACTCTTATAATACTCAAACATTAACATACTGTCATATAACGAACCGACTGCTGAAAATTCAACTGTTACTCTTATGATGCTGAAACATTTACAATTTATAAGAGTTAAAAAATGTACAGATCTACACACGTTCTTTATACTCCTTCCGTAGATTTCAATAGTTTATTGTTTTCATTTCTAAGAGAGTTTTTCTATTTTTTCTATTTTTCAGAATTCAGTTTCTAAGAAATAGTTTGTATAGTGCTAGTAGGGATAAACATCTGAGATTCTAGATAAGGTTGAACAAATATTAGGTCAATTATTTTAATTCAAGCAAATATGGAAATTATTCTCACAGACATCGTGTCTAACCCTTCAGAAATTCATATATATATATATATATATATATATATATATATATATATATATATATATATATATATATACAAGTTAATAAATAACCACATCCAAATTATATTCAATATTTTCTTTACAAGAATTACATTTCTAAAGTCCCCTCTTGATTTCATGGGAGATTTGTTATCAAATATCATAAAAATAGTGTCAATATCACAAGCGAATAACTATAAATACCGGATATTTGATAAGAGCCAATGCTTCGTTATAACATTAACGATCATCATATCTGTCTAATCTAAACGTCGTTTTAAGGTCAATTAAATCAAATAATTTGCCTCGTGCCTATTTTAGTGTCTCCTAAAACTTTAATTGCCCCCGTTTCCCCGCAACTTTGGGGCATTTGGTTTAAACAACTCCTGTGTGAGAACGGAGCTGTGCGAGATGCCCTGTGATAAACCCTCGACAAGTCCTGTGGCTTGCTGTGTTTGTTCGTCCTTTTGTAAAGGCCCCAGCCTTACTGTAAGTCTCTTGAAAGAAAACATTGTCAAAGCCACAGTATCACAGTCAAGTTTTAAACAAATTGTACCAGCATACCAGGGTTTGTTCATATGTTTGTTAAGACTCTAGCCTTACTTTGAGTCTCTTAAAAAGTAAAATACCTTTTTGAATGTTTCAATATGAGTTTTGATAAAGAAAATTTGATTCGTAGAGTCTGTCAACGATTACTTGAAATGCATTGATTATCTTATTGTTTTACCAACAACTATTTTCGTATTTTTTGTGTTTGGAAATACTTAATTTAGCTTGTCTTTAGACTCTTTGAAAAAACTATCTTTTCTGTGAGTTCGATTCTGTGTTTGCGTTCTCGATTTACCGAAGACGAGTACCAACTTTTAAATGTTTGTTTGTATAGCCTTGTCAATACAGTAACAAGCGCAATATAGAATTGTAATAAAACACTCCATTTGATTTATTTAATGCTGAATTTTACTTTTACAAGAATAAAAAAGGCCACAAAAATTCCGTAATTTGCAAAGAGCGAAATTGGGAAAAAGGAAAAAGTTTAAAGGTCGGTATGACAAACAAGTGTTAAAACAAAGGTAGGGCTCTATCTTGAATGGTTGATTAAAGAGAATTGATCTGTGGGGTTATGTATTAGATCAACTCACACTAGAATTCATAGGTAAAAATTACATTTATTCATTTTTAAATACTTTAGCCATACTTTCAGTCGATGAATGTCATATCATTAGTCGCTTGAGAATGCTAACCTAAAACTATAAACAGTACAACATTCACTATAAATAGTCGTTTGAAAAGTATTAAATGCTGGAGTTTTGTTATGGCGAAAAAAAAGATTAACCAGTGCCACTAAAATTCCGTAAGCAAGGACATTATGAAGTTGTTATTAGTTAACTGTTTAATCAATTTATTTTTAAAAGGATTCATTTGATGTTTGAATATGGGAAATGAATTGATCTGTGCGATTACGTATTTCATAAACTGGACGTAGTTTCCGTTTTAAACAAACCCTAGCCAAATACATCTTTAAAGTTAATACTTTTAATATGCGTTGCATCGGTTTGAAAGTATTTTAATACAGATCACAATATGAATGCGTGTATAGATTTAGAGACTGTTTGGCAGTCCCATACGTCTGATCGAGATATGGTCCTGATCGAAAGTAAGTTTGAAAGAGGGTCTTCAAATGTTAGCAATATAAGTTTCCAAAAATCAAAACTATTAACTTTTAGGGTTCATATTAATACTGTTAAGAGACTGGATAAATAAACAACCAATAAATAAAACTTACAAATTATGTAAAAAATAGATTTGTGATGATTTTCTTTTATTTCTAATAAAATATATCCTCACTATGTTTAAAGATCAACTAAATCTTTACAAATGTTTCAACTTTTGTTTTTCCAGAGAATGTAACATGTTGATTTTCAAATACGATGTAAAGGGCTTGTCGTTTCTTCTCCACAAATCGACTTTGAGTAAATCTACATGGTGCAAATCCGCAGTTATCGCCACCGTTAGATAATGACATGAAAGCTAGTTTATCAGCCCCTCATATCAGAGATAGGTAATTATGCATGCATGTTAAAAATCATATATAAATGACCTTTTTCATTTTTCATTTCATTTTTAAATTTGTTGAAAATCTTTAAGAGATGAGACGTTCGTCTACTTCAAGGCTAAAGGTTGAAGTTCGAGTTAAATATTTCCTGTTTATCAGTTCACATTTAAGCAGCTCTAAATCTTCTACGAATAAGAGAACATTTTGTTTATCAAGAATTTTTACAATAACTCGAAAATATTCATATATGAGGCAGCAAATTCGTCTTCTGAAAGGCACAACGTTTTAATGAAAGGGTATTTTTTTAGAAAGCGATTCTCATCCTAGATAAAAAGTATGTCAATTTTAATCAAATTTAAAAAGTTTTACAGAAAATTAAGATACTCTGTCAACACTCTTTCATTTTGTAAAATGCATTTTAGAAGAATTTTTAGAAGGTGATAAATATTGTTAAAAGAGACTGGTTAACAGTCTACGATAAACCTGAGTTTTTTTATGGCCCCATTGACGGGGAAAGGTATCTCGTGAAGGCTCGCTACTGACACGAGACTTTTAGACTAGTCACATGATCGTACAACGCTGCACTTGAATTTTAAACTTTAGACCTTCGTGAGGCTCCATTGGAAGGGGTGAAGGTAACAATTTTAAATTTTGCATTTCATTTTTTAAATTTTTTTATTTTTGTAAGTAGAAATTTAGATTTTTACATGTTCATAATAACGCGATTGATTATGATAATTTATCGATTGAAATGGGTTATCAACACATATATATTTAATTGGATAATTCGTTGATATTTGTAAGTAAATGGAAATTATGGATACGTATTTAATGAATTCCAAATGTGTTCATATAGATGTACTAAATGAGATGGAAATAAATGTATGAAAATAAAATTTACTGTATTTTATCTGTTGTTAGTTTACTATATATTGTCATGCCGCTGATAAGGAGGTGCACCTATATGAAGTTCAGGAAATTGGTGCCCCCTTAAAGGGAGGGGTACTTTAGTTGACAAGAACATCGACTGGATCTTTGGATATTTTACATATTAGCTTGTAATATCTGATATCAAATGCTATAGACTAAAGAATTGATAATACCTTATAATTAAGATTTTAACATCACAAATGCACAAATAATATTACAAGTATTTGCTTTATATCCATAGATCATCCAGTGGGTCTGTTTATTTAATGAAGATTATGTATAAGTGAATACTTTGCTTTGTGAAAATTTGATTAACCTTTTGGTATTTTCACAGACTATATTCTTGATTCTAAATCAGAAGAGTACCTAGCTGTAGAATACGTAAAGTAAAGTAAAGTAAAGTAAAGTAAAGTAAAGTAAAGTAAAGTAAAGTAAAGTAAAGTAAAGTAAAGTAAAGTAAAGTAAAGTAAAGTAAAGTAAAGTAAATGTTTTTCTTACATCACGACGTTTCGGAGTAAATGTTTTTACTAAATCGGTTGATAACAGATATCAATTTTCCTACCTTTATCAAAATTCTATTCATAGTTATAAATTGGTGGTCTCTACGCTTGAACTGTGAAATAATCCTCTTAAATTCTTACTAAATATGTAGTTACTTATTTTATCTTTAAACGTATTAACTGTCTTATTTCTCGACGAAAAAAATGATCTTTCTTTTACTCGTTGCATTTTAAGCAGGTTACCTTTATACACTGCCTTATTAACTTACTTCATAAGTCATCATATGATGTGTTTTGTACTTGTTCTAGTTTAGTTCTAGTAATTAGCATAAATAGAAAAAAATAATGTCAAGAAACGGTCGACGCATTATTCATTTTTTCTTTAAGAAATTGCTCAAGTGAATTTCACTGTTTGCTATACGAAATAACGAAAAGTAAACCAAACGCCCCTCCACGCGTCATCATTTTTATTCAAAGAGGTAAAAATTCCCTCGTGTAGCACAACGTAAGATAAAAAAAAATTAACATAGAATATAAAAGTACGATCCGTCGATTTTTTGTTAATTCAGGTAAACTTTAAACAAACCGCAGTTTTCATTAGTAGTACCATACATGTTCATAACAAAATAAATTTTAGCTTTTAGCAACTTCATTATATTTAATGAAATATATTTGTTGCATAGAGCAAATTTGTATATCATACGTAATACGTCATACGTAATACGTCCATTTCTATTACGGACAATAGTCAAACAGAATTTCCCAATACGTGTAATTTTAAATATTGTTAACACATTGTATATCACGTGTCATACGTCCATTTTTCTTATGGACAATAGCCAAACGAAATCTTCTGAGATGTGTTAATTCCGTTCTGACGGACAATAGTCAAACAGAATCTTCCAATACGTGTTCATTTTTAACATTTTCAACATGTTGAGTATCACGTGTCATACGTCCATGTCTCTTACGGACAATAGCCAAACGGAATATTCTGAGATTTGTAATTTAAAACATTATTAACACATTATATATCATGTGTCATACGTCCATTTTCCTTACGGACAATAGCCAAACAGAATCTTCCGAAATGTGTTCAATTAAAACATTAGATTAAACATTGCTAACGATGGACTATAAAACTTAAATTGCGAAAGAAATGTTCTTTATCTGTCACGATTCTATTCTATGTTTTATGATTATAAACAATCGCCTTTTATCGGATTAAGGCGACATTCAGACTTAGATTTAAATGATTTGTAAACTCATCAAATACGGATTAGAATGTTTAGCAAAAATATCGCCTTCTTACAAATAAATAAGTATTATGTATGTATAAACACACAGGTTTTTTAAAAATAATTATTGTTTATACATTTCCTTGATTTAAAACAGTTGGAAGTAATTGTGATGTGTCAAAATTATCTTTGGAATTTCTATCTCTTCTGAATTTTAATTTAACCTGCATGTTTATTACCTAAAATGAATTATAGATAATGACGATATAGGGGACGACGGCGCCGTTGACAGCGACCAAGACTGTGATAATGGGGGTGATGATGAGGAGTATAGTGATAATGATTATGACGATGACGACGACAACGACAACGATAATGATGATGATGTTGCTCTGTTAAAATGACGTATCTGAGTAGGCTCTTTATGCCTGCTCATTCGTCATATGCTTACAGTTAGTTAAACGAATCATGGTTTTTATATCCTGGGCCTTAATCTTCGAAACTAGTATAGCACTTAAGTATCCGATTGTTCAGTACGCATCACTAAACGCGTATAGTTTCGAGAACAAGGGTCCTGAGTATGAGATTACAAAACTTAAACCCTCGATTTAACAAGATCCGGGGTGATTTATACCCCATGTAAATTACTCCTCAAACAGCTGTTTGAAATAGTTATCATTCGGTTTAGTAATTAACAACACCTAAGCATCAACAAAACTCGACGGTAGAACTTTAAATAAGACATTAAACATAGGTTTTTCAAGTCGTGCCGATCTCGCGACCTATCGTGAGATTATGGTCTTAGGTCAGCTTGAGGTCAGAGTAATAAATATGTAGATAGGTATCTCATTACCTATATGTTAGCCGCTGGCTGGCCAAGTACAGAAACACATAAACTGTTATCTACATGAGCTTCTGTCAAGTTGTCTTGAAATTGACATGAGAATGTCACGTGTCAACTTGATATCTACATGTGTACTTAACAATGAAATATACGAGGGTTGTTGAAGTATGCCTGTTTGGTCCTGCCTACATGTGAAATCAACAAGTGAAATCCGGAATATTGGTATGATAAAATACATTTCTTGTGAAATATATCACGTGCTGAGAAAGGAAATCTAAGACTTAGGTCTTAGTATAGTTTTCAGTAAAGTTAGTAGACGGAATTACCATTGGCGACTTTATTGAAAATATGTTAGTTTTATTCAAACTTGTAACTAGCACGGTAATTATCGTAAAGCTTTACTGACTTAACATCGTAAAGATTACGTTTTTTTTAAATGACCCTATACCTACAAAGATATGATGACTGTTATTGAATAAATTCGTATTTGTTACTAATGATTGACGTAATCTTTGTAAGATGTCGCATATATTTGCAAGTAATCTGGCTATGGTGTAAGGTTGATCTTTTAAGTTTTTTTCTGCACTTCACAACGCATTTAAAGACCAAAAATAAGCCTTATCTACCATTGTACTATGCATGCTTTTTGCATTGACGAGATACATGCTGAATAACAAAAAGCTTATTATAAGATGTTCGTTGAATTATAAATACGTGTTATTAGTTTACATTTTTTTAATGTTTCATTTCGTTAAGTTGAAGAGTGTACCAAGAATTGTTCTGCAATGAAATTTCAGAAAACTGTTATGAAAATAATGAAATTGAAAATATCTTTCAATACTCAACAATTTCATTAAAGAATATAAGCAAATATATATTTTGAAATTTAAAATTGTTTTTAATCATCCAAAAAACATACCATATTCGTGTAAAATACTTACATTACATAAAATATTTAGTCGATTTCAATTGGATACTGCTTGAGCTATCTCTAACAACCGCAGAGTTATTTTTTTTCAATTCTGTCAAATATGAATTTGTATTTCAAACAATATGAATTACATGGTTCCTCATTGAACTTAAGATCAAATATCTTTGAGATCCCTTTATTTTAAGATCAGTACAATCTTGAAACGGCTCGCTAAAACGTACCTGTATAAAAAGATCTTTTTAGAATCTAAGTACATTCAAAAGTTCCATTCCCAATGATTTTCAGCTACCAAAAAAAAACAAAAGGGATTTTCTAAATTATATTTCATCGTATAGTTGACTATTATGTTCTTATAAGGTACGTTTGTAAAGATCAAATCTTTTACATTTCTGTTCTATTTCCCACCTCTCGGCATTTCTTTCAGTGGAAATATCTTAGAACTCATTTAATATCATTTTTTTATTTAAACGGTAGTTGACGTTAAAAATACCAACTTTGATTCAATGATTGTCATCGAAAGAATAGCATATTTGCACATATTTAGTAAAAATGTCTTTTGAATATTACATGTAAAGGAAACCTTTCATTAAAAATCAAACTATGAGCTGTTACTTTCAAATAATAGCCTAAATCTTCTACCTACCTTAGCATTGAAATGGTATTCGGTACCATTTCTTAATTAGAAATGGCTATAACAACTATCTCACTGCTAAACAGCAAAGTCTAGACCAAGTAGTTAAGCAATAAAGCAGTTATTTTCATGATAGGAAAATTTATTTTAATTAAAAGGTAAAGAGCTGCTGTTAAAGTGATAAGCGTTACAAGGAAAGACAAAGGTAAGAAATAAATAGAAAAAATAAATAGATATATAGATTTGTGAGGTTTCGTATACATTGTTGGTATATATTTCATATTCCCTACTTTCCTCCCGAGAAAGAAGTAAGCTAGAATGGTTAATTCCACTTTTAAGAAACTTTATCCCGAAAATACAGCTGCATACCGAAAGTTTGTTCACTTATTACTGAATCATAGTGTAAATATCATATAATTTGGGTTTCGTTTCAACGTCAATAGAATAACTTCAGAAAGACTCACAATGGATCACCCACTGTCCATGTTTGAATTAGCCATTCTTGAACTAATTTAGGCATTTTCTGGTCACTCGTGCAAAAATTCGAATTTAGGCATATTGATATGACACAAGGGGTCACATTTTTGAAATTTCGATTTCGTTAAATGTCGAATAAAATGTTCCATATCGACTCTCTGAGATTAAAACTAACATAATCACATTGTCTTTGTGCTAAGGACCAAAGTGACTTATTTTTTAAGAAGTTGATAATTTATAAAGGATTTTATGGAGAAAAATAAAAATTAGTGTTTTCGTAATTTTGACCCCTGGTCACTTCAATGACCTACCAAAACTGTTAAGGGTAATTGTGGGATACGATAAACCTTTGCCTTAAAGAAGAATGGATCTGCATATGTGTATTGAAAATTCAATATTATACGTTTCTTTTTCGCAACGCTACGATACCTCAAAGGCATCTCAAATTACATGATATTTGCACTAGTATATTCAGGTATGTGAACAAACTTTTGGCACGCAGCTGTATTGTCTTCCATGTGTATGTCTAAATGGCATTGTTTTATATTGGATCACACAATCTGCACTGTGACAAATGAAAGTCTTGGTTCGAATCACGCAATGGGCTTCATCCGAATAAGTACAAGAACTGTACAATTGCAGATAGTGTCATCCAAAATATAACAACTGTACACACAGATCGACAGATTCACTTAAGAGTACATTTACAGTTATCCGTCAAAAATTGCATTACTGAAACATAATGACGGTTTAACCTAAAGCATGCAAATATAGATATTCAGAATATTTACTATCGCGATCCTATGAAAACATTTTTTAATTTGTAAGGAAAGCAGCATGTAATCCGAAACGTAGTGTTACAATTAGACTCTGAAATGAAAATGTATCAGTTAATCAATTTTTTTTATAAAAATTGAATGAAAAGGATATCAAGCTCTCGATGATTTTTATAGACTTGCATGGGCTTCTAAGTTATTTCAGGGCCTGTTCTACAGACTATCCGAAACGTAGTACAAGGGAAAGCTACACATAATTAAATAAAATATATATGTTGGGAACCCAGTCCAAGCTGCATGTTCAGTTGGTCACTAATATACGTGTTACAGGCTTGACACTAATCTAACAAAGAAAAATTCGCAAATCAGCGAAGCGTGAAATGTGATTGAATTAGTGTCCACTACGAAATAACCCCTCTCTTAACATTAATGCTATTCTCATAAAACTCTGAAATAATCCTTCCCTAATAATACTTCCCTCACCCGCCCCCTATTTGTTGGTCCCGGACAACACTCCCTTTGCTTGACCCCCAGGAGCACGCATTAATTAATAAGACGAAATAGGGTACCGTTTATAGCTATTTAAAATTACCCTAACATTATATTTGAAATTAATGTGTTCGTGCAAAATAGGAAGGTGTTAGGAGAAGTATGGCAAGGAAAGAAAAAAGAGAAAGAGACAACAGACAGAGTCACAGAGACACAGAGAGAGTCACATGCAGACACAGAGAAAACACATACAGACACAAAGAGAGACAACAGACAGAGTCACAGAGATACAGAGAGACACATACAGACAGAAAGAGACACATACACAGAGAGAGAGAGAGAGAGAGAGAGAGAGAGAGAGAGAGAGAGAGAGAGAGAGAGAGAGAGAGAGAAAGAGAGATATACACAATGAACCTTTAAGTCGGAAATTACTAAAGACATTGGTAGTAACAATCACAACAGAAATAACACAAGTGAGCAGAACGTCATTACGGGGTTTGCATCTTGAAAAGTACATCATGTTTGTAATTGTACAAGGATAAATGAAGTCTCTTGCAGCTATATCCCTAAACCTAAACCCCTCTTCCCATTGCCATCCATCACATCAACACCTCCCGCCCCTTACGCATCATGTTGACCCCGTCGTTGAGGTCACGTGACCTTGACATTCACAACCCATATGGTTACTTTTATTACCCCTCGAAATGACCCTTTATTGCAGCTTGAAGTATAGGCCATTAGTGGGTGAATTATTAAAGGGGCTTTGCGAGGCGTGACCGACAGACTGAACATGGCCATTAATAACGGATGACCAAAATGGTAAACTACCTGTATTGGTCAAGACATAATTAAAATAACGTTTCCCTGCCACAGCTGACCGTATCGGTACACTACCTATATTGGTCAATATGGCCAAGATTTAATTAAAGCCATGTTTTCTGGTATGAATGACCGTATCAGTAATCTACCTGCATTGGTCAAAGAGGTCAAGGGTCATTTAAACAATGCGTTTACCTGGACAATCCACGTGTCAAGGGGTTATTTACCTTAGCGTTATTTACCGTTATGCCGCGCCTAGACTATCAATTTTGGAATTTATTAATTATTTCTACAATAATGTTTTGTTTAGGCTATGAAAAGGGTGTGATTGACCATGTCGTTGCTTGTATCGTGTTTCGGTAAATGAATGTTATTATTCTTTGTTTCAGCATTGATTAAATTTTCGGAAATAATATATTTTCATTATTTGTGTTCTTATGTTTCAGATACTTAAGAGATACATGGCATTTAAATAGTGAACAAATGCAACATCGTTATATTTGGTATTACACGATCTGCCATAATACATATTCTTGAATTTTTCTTCGAGGGAAACGGGCGAGTTGGTTAGCTGCTGGTATATCAGCGCCTGTCTCAAATTTAAAAAAATATATAAATTTATACTATTGCAGATAATGTGATCCTAATATTTGAAACTTTGAATTGGAAAACAAATATCTTAACCTGCAAAACGGCATTGCTTTCTAACAGTATCACAGTCATCTAACCAGTTAGAAAAAGGAAATCTTTAATATCTTTGATCAACAAGATATCTTCTGATAAGCCTTTTTGAAAGATTGTGTTTCTCTAAATCCCATTTATCCGAGATTCATTATCTAATGAATACTCTATTTGAGAAAATGGAATCTTAAAGAAAAAGATTTGATCAAGACCAAGCTTCGATCTCTAGAATTAAAATTTTGAGAGATGCCGCGAAATGAAAAATAATTGAAAAAATAAATTCTCAATTTTTGTTAAGCTGTCCGGACAATCAAGTTGTGGTATGTTTTCCGGCAACTTTCTTAGTTTTATAATAATATTTCAAATATTGTTTTCTGCATAAGAAAAGCGAGATGTCTTGATAAAAACTTTGGTGTGAAATGGCTTACTCTTGAGCATTGATCGCCATGGACGGATGCCAATATATTCCGAAACTTCAACAAAGAAGAATTTTGTCTCATATGAATTTAAAGAAATGTATTACGATATTTTTTTTATTGATATGAAATATTTGTTGATGGTTTTACGCCAATTTGCGGTGGAATCTGAAAACTATGTCTGTATGGAGCCCATTATCAGATGAAATTAAAAAAACATTATTTCAATTCCTAGCTTGGCCCAACAATTTTAACAACTCAAAAGACGTCTAAACAATATTTTCACATTTTATCCTGATTATAACTTTATTTCCATACTGAGAGGCCACAGGCCTGTAGTACATAGTACATAGTTATACATTTACAGGTAGTAACACATTCTTTCTAAACATAAACGCTTTGTGTATATAAATGGACAAATTTTCTAAATGAGATTTACTTTGGTTATTCATAAGAGATATAAACTTATTAATATCAGGGTGCTTATAAAAATATTTCTTTATGTACATAATTCTTAAAGAATTGTATGCTGGGCAAACACATAAAAAATGATATTCATCCTCGACTTTATTTAGATCACACATTTGACATATTCTGTTTTCTCTTAAGATTCCTTGGTATCTCCCAGTATCAATATATAAATCATGAGAAGAGCAACGTAATCTTGCTAGTGAAGATTTGTATTTTCTTATCGTTAAGACCGAAAGGTAATGTTCTGGATAGATAGAATCTTTAATCATTTTGTAGTAGAAACATTTGTTAGATAGTAAGAGGCTAGCTGACCAGTTTTGTAGGAATATATCTTTAAGTCTTTGTTCAACTAGGCAAATAAAACGGGAGTGCGATTCTACGAATTGTTTATGCCAAGCATTACCGAAGCCGATAGAGAATAATAATTGTTTAGTGTGTGTTACCCAGTTATGTTTACTGTGGCTATCATATAGTAACATCATATCGTAACATTTTCTTGGTAATCTGCATGACGGCATTGTTAACAGTCTTAACCAGTACCTTATGATTTTAATGTTTGATTCGATATATAATGGGTATCTCCCACATTCTCCATAAACCATACCACATAACCACATTTTATCAAAATGAACAATTTTGTTAATGCACAATCCTTTATTCGTCTCACATATACCAAATTTGCTAAAATAATATTGTGTTTTATTTGAAATCTTCCTTAACCAACATAACTGAATTCTATGAAAAATATTTTCAATAATGATATTTTACGATATGATAATTAATATTAAAGAGTGCCACGAAATAAGTAATTTCAGATATAAAAAAGCTAAACGTCATAGACTGCTAGAAAGTCGTTTTGTCCGTAAAATACCATATCAATATACAATCAAAATTGCAATGAAACTTAAGAAATAAAAAAGGTATTCTTTTTAAAAATTTATCATAGACGAGTAAATGAAGGCTTTTGGATATTCGTCTTGAAACTGAATATTTGATAATATATTTAGTGTGTGTAAAGTCAAATCATATTCTTTTCACCATATTAACATGCACAGAACGCTTTTCGATTCTTCATTGATTGATGACAACAGCAGTTGATTTTTACAATTTTAGATATGAATGCTGACTTATCGCCTTGATTTGACCAGTTCTGTTCCATGAAGACTGTCCAATGAAGCTTTGATTTAGAATGAAATATTTCCTAAAAACCCTTAAGAATCGTTATGGCAGTTAATGTAGCCAAGCAAGAGTCTTGTAAAGAATGAAGTGAGTCCTTTTCATATTTTGCTGTTGGGTAAGAATAGATAAATGTGACAAGAACTTCACCATTAAATTACATGTAGTCAAAAGAAGCTTCTGACAACATATCGCCTTTATTTTCATCCCACAGAAATTATTCAAGTCATTTTCTTTGTGATCTGTGTCTCAGGTGGACCAGTTTATAGGTTTCAGAAGATTTTCCAAGCTCAAATAGTCGTGAGTCAGCGTCAATATATGGTATTTACGTCTCTTCCCTAACAATTCTAGGTTCAGGTTCCTAAATTGTTGTAGACAGAACGACAATAGTTTATTTACCTCTCACTTCCGTACATACATAAAATATATTAACATTTGAACATACAATCCGTTTCAAACATGAACAGAAGCATTCAATACAGAATCATGAAAGACATTGTTTAACATTATAAATATTCTTTTCTACGTTTTAAAGATAAAAAGCAGATTTCACCTTTTGGTTAACATTTGTCAGGGTTGATAAAAATAAAACCAATTTTATCAGATTTTAAAAAAACTCACTAAGCATAAAGTAATTACACTTCATTTAAGTGGTTGTGCAATCAACGACACTGGTTCATTGAGAGCATTCCCGTCGCTACTGAACTGTTGAGAAGAGTGGAGCTCTTTCTCCTTTGCGATGCGCACTTATTACGTACAAGACAGGCGTCATTGGGAATTGTTAAACGATATTTGACTTAATATAAGAAATATGTCAATGTCTCTTACCACTCAGTTACTTTCGAATAATCACTATACTGCTATAAACCCGCAATAGTATATTTTCTATCTTATCTTTTCCAGCAAGATTTCTAAAAGGCGAGGCAATGAAAATAATTATTTTGATCCTTTTGAAAATAATAAACTCTGTTATCAAGACAATTATATCAAGGTGAAATCAAAGCATTCTCAGTGACAGATAGACAAAGAATGAAGATATCTCGAAGGTTAATTTTATGTGGTTTTCAAATTGTTTCTGAAACTTTAACAATCGAGTAAATACGTTGTTCCGGGCTGTGATAGAAAATAATGAAAAAGTAAACCCAACCCCAATGCGACAAGAATTGGGTGAAACTCGGGTACGGAATACTTACATTTTGGAATAGGTCATACCGGAGATATGAGTAATATGGGCGATTTACTAAGAAGTGAACTTCGTCTTCGACAGCCTAACGACTACGGTGGCGACAAATCCTATCAACAAGCGATGTCACAGGGTGAGAAAATCTACTGACTTACATTAACCTTAGCTAAGAGAGCTTCGAAAATCTAGGCTAAAAAAACCGTTAAACAGGCCTGATTATAAGAAACGAACGACAATCCGATAGGCACATCGTCTCAATTTTTAAAAAAATGTTAATGTCACTCAGTTTTTGTATAGCAGATGCATTTTTAACAAACATGTAACTGGATATTAACGTAAAAACTACACAATACTCTGAGAGCGGTTTATTTGAACAATGTATACATGTATTATCAACCTCGAAAGAGAGGATCTAATGATACCTTCAACCTTACAGATGACCCGAAGATGATCAAAGCGAGAATTAGATTTGCGTTCACTTAAATATCGCTTAAAGAACATAAAATCCACTACATTCACACTTTCATATCAGGTTATCTGCATATTCACTTCCAGCAACACCGAATTCCCGAAAGAAATTCAGAAATAATATTCTTTAATCAAGCTACTTCCTTTATCCATCTTTCCATACCTTTTCAAAGAGACACTCTATTTGACACAATGCAACCCAATGACTACAAAATAGCTCCGTGTGATTATAAGGCATAGAATCAACCTGTTCTCAGACACCAGCATGGCATTTCCGAAGATTGTTTGATCTCGGAGTCAATTTCCCAAGCTCCCTAGACCATATTCTTAGAAAAATTGTTTTGGGCACAATCGCGACTCCGTGATGTCGATATTTCGGCACCCAAAGCGACGTTGGTCTGCCATAGGAAGACAATCAATTGCCTTGGAATATAAAGAATTAGTCAATTTTCTGCACTCCCTGGCTACAAGAAGCCGCGGCTTGCAATAACATTTCCAGCCTCTTATTCTGAAGACGACGAATTTGGAAATTAAATCTTTGAGCCCTTTTTCCATTTGCGATTGCGCCATCGATTTTGCCCATGCTAGCGGTGAACATTAAAGTTTGATAAATCCCCAGCCCCAGTCCCTGCGTCTGACAGCCGTATCGTTTCGCGTAATCAATTTATGGCTAATTTCACCCAAAATAATCACTTCGCCCCCGCGTTTCGATCATCGAAACCCCACAATTATGTTGCAGAAATTGCCTCGAGCGTCCTTATCTCTCATTCAAGATGGCGGCCTGCCAACCCCACGCTTGTCTCGCTTTGCGCGTGCATGACTTTGACTCGTGACCTGGGTCAGCACGTGAAAAGCGTGCAGCACGAACGTAAACATATTTCGCTCATTTCTCGAGCATGCAAAGTCCGTGCTCGCTGTCATACCGCATCGCTACACTGCCTGTAAAATAAACATTAATAGATGACTCTTGATTGGCTGACGGATCGTTGTCATGGAAACGGTTTCCCCCCAGGGTAGGATGAAAAGAGGCGACGGATGATAAAGTATCGGCAAATGTTCAATGGTGCAATGGGCTACAAGCAGCCTCGTATGCCATCTTGGCATATAAGACAGCCATGTTTTGCCGCTAGCAGACAAGCCGAGATTGGAATCGTGCCCCGGTCTTCAGAGCGTTTTAAGTGAAAACGTCTGCAAGAATTATCGATCTTGCATGCGTAAAAGATGTAACCAAATATTCAAGCAGTCTTACTTAGTCAGAGAAGATTGAATTTATCCAGACATTATTTCTCAAACACGGGCGCCAATGGTGACGGATAGGGAGAATAAATAAACATTGTCAGGTCTGTTTGCCTGGTTAATTAGATGTTTAGCGATGCACTGACAACGTCGCTCTTGATATTAAATTTTATATTTTAACTATGCTTAATTATTGATATGACGCATATTTGTATTTAATGTCTTTAGAAATAAACCATTAAATTGATACATCGTCATATGAGTTACAAGATTAAAATTTCATTCAAGCAATTGTATGTTGATAACAAAATATTCACGAAAATAAGCTATTTAAGAGGGATTGATTTCAATTTATTACATTGACAACCAAAATAGCATGATCTTATTACCGCAACCATTAATATGGTAATGGTGAAACTACACAATAAAACGTCCCAAACATTTACGCTTATCATTACTTCTACATTTTTCATGACAAAATGGTTACAAATAATACTATTTTTAAATTCTACTCCTTACTGTGATTTTATCAAAATTAATATTAATGCAAATAATCATACTTTAAAAACATAAGTTATTCATAGCCTCAAACAGCACATAATTTATGTTTGAGCAAAATTATTGGTGTAATTAAGATATTTAAAACTCTCATCATATATGTATTGAAGCTATAAAATTGCTCTGAAAATACACGTAAAATGCAAATCATACCATTATTTACCCATTTCAGTTTAACAATTCAATCGCGCGAAACGGACAAAATAAATTGGCTTTGTTTCGAAAACAACCGTTAATTTCGTAAGGCAACAAAATCTTAACCGATTCCAGCATCAACTCCTTTCATCGTATGATCATCAATACCCTTGCGGCTTACCACATCTCGAGAACAAATAAATATATCGTCAAAAACGCGTATTTGGCTAGAGTGCGGTTCGGTGTAAGCCAAGGTTGTTGTTTTACTGCCGTGCGCTTATTGTTCTTCAGACGTTTTCCCTGCCTCGCACGTGTGGTTTAGATTACCATTTCGCTTCATACGGAAGCGGCAAGAATGCTTGGAAATTCCCCAGGGGCCGATTCCTTAGACAAGCCTTCGTCGGTTCCACTGGTCAAAGAATAATGGTTTACATCGACGATTTCAAACAGAAGCTAGCCTATTACCGTTACGTACTTAGAGAGATAAATGAAACTATTGAGTTGATTTTTTTGGATATTTTTCTAATGAAAAAAGTCACGTTTTGTTTGATACGTAAATTGATATGTTACGATAGCAGTTTTTAAGTTTTTATATTTTTATCTTAGTATTTGATATTGATTTTTTAGTATTTTATATTTATAGTTTTAGTACTTGATATTGATATGATATATACATCCCAGGTATTATAACCTGATCTGATACCTGACAGCCACTTATAACCCCTGACAAAACTCCGATATGAAATGATATACAAGGAGTATTTATCTGAATTTTGTTATGAAATTTTATATTTGCCGATATCGCAAAATCCAGACAGTCTATAGTTTGTCCAAAAGCCGAACTGTTGGCGAGACTTTCTGAAAGTTTATATTATGGTGGTCGGTGTTTTAACGATGCATCAGTTATTTATCTACATAATTATAACTTTGTTTTGTTGTGTTTGTTTTCTCAAGTTTTAAATATTTCAGTCTTTACCGATGTATCTAAGCATGTATATATGCATATAAAATTTTGGTTACTGACATATGACACTTACATATAATACTCCCTCTATATATATATATCTTCAAACTCAATTTTTTTTATAAATGTTTACTTATTGCATTTACATAACCTTGTATAAATAAAATGTAACACAATAATAGAATAAAATCTAGGTCGAACTGGACCCAAACAATATAATGAATATAGAAGATCATGAATAAAAATGACGAAAATGTGTTAAAGTATTTATAGAAAAAAATATTTCATAGACGCTTTTAAGACAAACATCGAAAAGGTAAGTGCCGAACGGTCGCTATCGAAAAGGGAGAATCAATGTTGAATATTTTTATCTAAATTTTTATAAATTGACAAATCATTGACAGATTTTCGCCTATTCCTAAGGACAAATGTTATTCACAATGCTTGGAAGAATTAGGAAGCATCAAACAGCAAACACAGTGAAACTCACTTTTATTTCAAATAAATTATATTGAATATTAATTTTGATTAGACTAGAACCGTCTTTTGTTGAATTTAGGACTGAATATTGAGACAAGCCCATTGTTTAAAGTACATGTCTGCATGTACCCATTATCTATTCCCCTCACCCTGACATATGAATATTATTCACACAAGTTTTTAAACCAACAATTGCGTCAAAGATTGAACCCACCTCAAAACTACCATGGAAGTTGTATTTCGAACGACATGCACGATGAATGGCCATAAATATCAAATAAAAAAGTCGCAGTACATCTATTGTCTGATATCATATGGATGGGTGTACGCAGAGCGCAGAAACGAACTAGGCAGTCTAAAATGACAAATGCTTGATATCTGTTACAGGAGGCCCTTGAAAATGAAATTAAGGAAACATTGCTTAACATTTATCTAAAACAAGAAACGATTTCAATAGATGTTTTCCAGATTTTTTTACTCACCTTTCAGTTTCTTTGAGTGCCATTTTAGAAGTTGGAAACAACGTAGTACAAATATTTATGGATGAAAACTTCTTTATTCTGAGATTTACGACGTTTCGATACAGATTATAGTATCGTTGTCAAGCGTGAATGGCATAATAGAGCAGCTGTAATATATACTTTCAAAATCTACGATAATATTATTTAGAACCCAGAGAAAATGTTAATACACTTTGATAAAAAATGCAAAGTGTCTTAGCATTTATCAAAATAGTTTATAATTATTATCAAGTGTCTGGAACCATCAGTACGATAAGAGGCTGAACTGTATTAAAAAGATAGAGCGTACTTATCGTATTACTTGTATACCGAGTGTCAAGTCTTCTGATATGATTAGAAGCTGTTATTCTGAAAGGTACAGTATTGTAAAGATTTTATCATATTTTTATGATTGTGACTTATATGACAAGAGTTTAAATTGTAACAGAGTCATCAACCTGTGAAACATATTTTAGAATAGTTTTTTTTAGAAGCGTTTATCAATATATATCTTCTATGATTCTACCATTTTAAGGTTTCGTATATGATCAGAGGTATGCACTCCACTGTCAAGCATTTTATCACTTTCTTTAATAATAAGATTACAATTTATTTGATGTTGCCGAAAGTTTGAGTTTATACTAAAGGTACATAGTTCATAATAGTTCCTTTTTTGTTCTGAAATGGTATAAAGTTAACGTCTAAGTAAAATTCTGTGAAGTTAATGTCCAACAGAAAATGTTTGAAGTGAACGTCTAACAAAAATTGTATGCAGTCAACTTGTAACAGAAATTGCGTGAAGTTGATATCTCAAAGGAACTTAAAACCAAAATTGTATGAAGTTAAGTTGTTAGTGAATTGTATGAAATTAACGTCCTTCAGAAATTGTATAAGGTTCACGCCTAGGATTTTTGGAAATTTTATGACGTTAAAGTTTATTATCAGAAATTGTATAAAGAAATCGTCTTAAAGATATCGTATTATGTAAAGTCCACCAGAAATTTTATAAAGTCAGCATCTAACAGAAACTGTATTATGTTAACTTCTCACATAAACTCTATTAAGTTAACTTCTAACAGGATCTTCACAGTGAATTTGAAGGCAATATCATTCTGTTTTATTAGGAAAACAATGTTTCATAAGGAAGATGAATTTTATCTTCGGTACACCTCTATAAACAATCACCCATATAAACACGAGAGAGAAATGATTGCAAAAGGTAGATTCGTGCTCATGGCTAAAGCATGACATCTTTTCTCAGTAATTTTATCATGATGTTGGTAATCCATACTAATTTCAATGATATATACGATGTGCTCTTTGCAAATACAATCATGAATTTACTGTCTCGTGGTTTGATAGTTATTATTTATATGCAAAGAGTCAGGGGTCTGTTGTTTTATGGTATTGGTGAAACCTGTCTATTGTACAACAAGAATAAATCTTTTCTTAAAACGTTCCGAATTCTCAATGGAAATTATCTTTGCATAGGGATTGCCAACAAATCAAAATCGTTCAACAAACCAAATTGCAACTGAACATGGCATATATATTCAATAATGATAACAATAATAATGATAATGAAACTTCTCATCATTTCCCACTCCCATACGATTTATACATATTTCCTGAAGCTTGCATTTATATATTGTTTTACTCCTCTACCAACGCTGTTAAAGTCGATATATGCATTTAAAATATGAAGAAAATAACACAAGAATATTTGTTGTTCAGCCTGAGAATTGGAGATATAGAATGATCATTCGACTTTATCGGTCCTTCGAAGTCAGTATTTAATTGAACGTAGTTTTGCCAACTTTAAAAATACAGTTACTTAGCCCTTATTTTTTCACAGATGTTTCCTTTACAGTCACAATAACATTCGTCTGACACATTTACATTTTCAACGTCACTTAATTCATTTTTATACATGGATATTTAGTTAAGCTCTAACTGGCTATTTACACTCAAAACATAATTTAATTCTTAGAAAAAATTCCTCATCTTCTCTTAATGTCATTTCCCCGAAATAAGCCAATAATTGTTATCATCTAATTTTTTCATTGATAAAAGCGGAGATAAGGCAAATAATGGTTTTATAAGATGTCAATTTTGTTTTGGTGTTTTTAGTAACAATGTTTTATGTTATTCATAATAAATTTCG
This sequence comes from Phorcus lineatus, assembly GCA_921293015.1. Taxonomy (NCBI): domain Eukaryota; kingdom Metazoa; phylum Mollusca; class Gastropoda; order Trochida; family Trochidae; genus Phorcus; species Phorcus lineatus. Next base: position 30,801,448 of record OV121092.1, read on the forward strand.
ACTTCAAAAACCTTGATCATTTTAAAAGAATATATTCAAATGTATACCATTGAATAACCCGAGTATTTCTAATATAGTTTTGAATATGCTTCTAGACAAATCTAAAACTTCAGCCTCAATGTATATTGCGAATGATTTAAATAGTTAAGTTACTCTTAGTTTATAAAACGATTACCCCGACACCTTCATTGGAATTCATACAGTTCGTACAATTAGAGGTATTGAAGCATATTGATTTAAAACACAAAATATCAAAAATACAGCAGAGTTATCGACATTGAAATCTAATTTCTACTTGTCAATAAATCATTCTATACGTGCGCCTGTCAGTAAACAACCCTGTTTGATATACAAATCCACTTTGACATTGTCATAAATCCGTGTTCGTTTTACCAACATTCCAGGCTTTGTGTGTACAATCCAAGGCTATAAAATGTTTCTCGCTGAGGACTCTAAATCTTAGCGGGAGTCCAATCATTATCTTGGGATTTGAGGTTTATCTGTTTATTTTGGGGAGGGACGCCAATCGATAGATCATTATCCTGCTAATCCCGACGTGCAAGGTAAAGATTTATAATTTTGTAACCATTTTTTTTTTTATTGAATACCGACGATGTATGGTATGAAAAATGTATTTGTTAATTTTTTTTTATCAATCGGCTGAGAATAACCATACCGTTACATTAAACATAAGTGCAATTCTGTGTTAGGTTCTAAAAAAAAGTGCAAGTTACTGTGATATTTTTTCTACAGGTTGGCAGTTTCAGTTCAATAGCCTCCAATCTTATAAAGATATCAAGTTCTTGAGAATTTTTTTATGAAAATTTCTGATGATTTCATATTCTAATTGTAACCGTTTTCTGTAATTTAAATCTCACAAAAGTAAAAAAAATAATACTCAAAGTAATTCATGTTTAATGTAAAAGAATTATAAAATGCTGTCACTTTATTAAAAGAAGATTAGATTTCATGAAACAATGATCATTCTAAATTAAATAAAATGAAAAGTGTCCGAGTCTGAAGGCAATGAACAATTGGTAGAAATACACAGAATATCAATTATACAATTACAATTGTCGGAAAATTAATAGCAACACTAGTAAACTTCTCATTAACATAAATATGACTTTCATTGTGTTTTTGAGAGAAAAAATGTTCTGAAATCTGAATTATTTTTCCTTTTATCAAAGTAACCAAATCATACACTGAGAAAGAAATTCATTTCAGCAATCCGTTTGATTTGCAACAGAATTTCTCCCTTTCAACCTGATAGCCAAAATCGGATTGCAACGTAAATCGTAAAAACAGCTTTGTTCTAAACAAATTTTCTTAAACTATATGAAAATAAATATCTCTAAATACAAAACTCGTTCATTGTGGGGATAGTTATTTTTAAAGCATTTATATATAAATTACATCATCGTTTTACTAGAGGTACAGATTATGCTCAATTCTCACTGAGTATTTTTTTTGCAGTTGTCATTTTTGTTTCACATCACTGACAAATAAATATAAATCGGGAACAGAAAAAAATCAACCAAATGATGAATACCTTAAAGGTCAACATCAAAATGGCGGAATGTTAGACACAACATGTCAAAAGTTAGTCTCAACAACCTTGTGAAATTGATCAGTTAGAATGTCAAATAACGAACGTATTTTTTTTTAATTTACGACCGCGTCTGTGCATTCAAATGCCTGCGAAGAGTAATGCCGACCCAAAATTTCCTGCACTAACACAAACTTTCTTGTGTTGTTTTTTTAAAGATAGACCATTGCTTTATTTTTAAAATGTATATACACATTCAGAATATTTATATTGCGTTTAATATAATATCTTTTAGGCACTATTATTCTAATTCTTTTGACGCATATACATGTACCTCTTTAAAAAAAATTAAATAAGGCGTAACTAAAAATAATTGACGATCATACGAATAATATCTCTATTACTTATTCTTCTTTCATGAAAAAAATGAAACCATTCTACAACGGTTTTCGACTCTAAGTAAAATGTATGTTCCATACATTTATAAATAGCATTTCTAGAACACAAAACGACTATGATTAAATAAACGAGAAGAACCACTAATTTTATTTGTTTGTGTACGGTATTTGCATTCAAATATTTCATCTATTTTCGCACAATTTCTGCACCGGGATTTCCAGAGAAAGAATGGGACGAAAACGAACAGAAAAATCCCGTTTATGGTCAAAGGGCATATAACTCGTGCATAACTCAGAGTGCATTACCTCCCTTTGACCACTGAACGGGAAGCTATTTTAATTGGTTCATATATGTACGATTATTTTTACTCGGGTGATCGTTTGAATGTTACTTAGCATATTATTTGGGAAACTTCCTTTTTAAGTATTCATGTCACATGAATATCATATCCGATGAAAAATCTCTTTTTGTCAGCAAAATCAACACTTGCAAATTTATTACTATTCATCTCTGAAGACGAGTAGGAAATTGTTTTTTTTCTTAAAGAAAATGGTCATTTATTTAAATGCTATTCAGATTATAACCTTCAAAATAGGATCGATGATTCACTACATATATTTTCAACTGTTAAGGAATATGTATGAATGTTTCACATATAACATTATTTTGTAAAGAGTATGTGTAACAATGTTGTGACATAATTTCCTTATTGGCATTTTCAATGAGAAATGTTTATGTTCTGAAAGTTAATTAAGAGAAGCTTAACATAACCAACATTATGAAAAATAAATCATATAACGAATTGATCATGAATTAATAATTAATATAGTAATTGACACTTACGTAAATGTTTGATGAAGTTCCTTCACATGCCATTTTATCGATAACCAAAGAAACTTTATCAAATACAATAAAAGTGAAGATGTATAAGATTAGGTGTCCTTATGTGACAAAGTATTCTGTATGAATACCTGAAAAAAAAGTAATAAAAAAAATTAGGTGACTAATGTCAAGCCACTCTTAGTTAATTGTTTTTGTAAATACTGGGCAAAACCCTAAACATTTTATTTCAAATTATACGTACTCAAAATATGAACGACATTTATCTTCAGAATTTGGCAAGAAAATGTTAAAATTTCAAGAAATATAGCATTTGTTCCCTCTATAACAGCCGACATTATTAATAATAATTTCAATACTGATTTTCATCAATTTAGTTTGTAAACGAGTAAAAAAAATCTTTGGAAAATCTATAGTCAGTTCAGATTTTCATGACCTTTTGATTGGGAAAGAGTATATTTGTTAATATTACTAAAAAGGACGAAAGTAAAATGTTGAATATTTGCACATTTTACGTGGAAGGAATGTCCTTTCTAAAATTATTGCTGTTAAGAAAGGAGGGTCAGAAAAAAATATACAGCCACCAGGGGAGGGGTCATGAAAAAAAATACGAAAGGTTGGGAGGGTCATTTTGAAATAGACAGTTATAAAACCATCCTTCTTTAGCAATTGAAAGTGGGGCTGAAACACTATCATAAAGCCTTATAAAAAGAAAATAAATTCCAGAATATGAGCAAGACTCGTTTATATTCTTAAAAACACATGCTTATATAAAAAAAAATCACCATGAATTCACTGCTCAGTTCATTGTTCTTTTTTCTTGTAGAACAAAAAGTAGAAAACTAGTTCTGTTGGACTGAGAGTTTATACAAGCGGTTAACAGGTGTTTGCAACATTTTTATACAACAAAGATGCATATTTGATGACTAATAGACTGATAAAGCTAAAACAGCTAGTCAAATATTATTAATATCTGAATGATTATATTAATCGTTCTCAATGATACAAAGTTATGAAATCATGATAAACCCATCAATGGAAGGGTGAATCTGTTGTTTTTTTCAACATTATTTTAAGTGTTACTTAAAGAAGTTTCTCTTTTGGAAATATATTTTTTTTTAAATTAATGTAGAACCGACCATAAATCTTCAAAAGACCAATTTCAAGAACTGTCGTAGATTGGGGAGGGTCATGAAAAAAATACGCTTAAATTGGAAGGGGCCATGAAAAAAATGGCGACGAGTTGGGAAGGGCCACATTTTTATAGACAATCCAAAGAGAAAATAAACCCCTATAGATAATTTTTCAGAAAGTTAACATTTATCAACCCCATTCTTGAAAGTAAAAACTAATCAAAACTGAAATAGTTAGTATTGCAGAAGTCAATGAAATAATTGTCTATATTAATGGAAAATATTCTTAATTGTCAACGTTACTAATTTGTCATAAATACATTAATAATTTTCGACACACGATATTTCCCAACATAAAACATGTGCAAACAAGTTCTTTCACAGATGTAAACACACGAAAACGTCATTTCCATTTTCACAGCCAATCGGCGTCAACTTCCGGTGCGCGCATGACAGTTTCCCGCGAAACACGGCCAGGATGGCGGAGTGTTGAAACTGTGAAAGAAATAGGTAAACTATGTTGATTGTGATAATTTTCCGTTGAGTCAGTAGCATTTTCGTGCAGGAACGATTTAAAGGTACTTATTGAATGTGTGTGTCATGAATTGATAGCCAAAATCTAGACGAAACTGCCAAATTCCCGCTCTCTGTTTTGTGCCAAGTTGCACACTTCGCAAAAAGTCGTATATGAAAGTTATCTGTTTAAAACCTTAATCATTACATTTGCCTGGTAGTCGTTTCTTAAATTTATAAGCTGTTCATGTTACCAACTGCTATTAAAATCAAAGATGTTTTCATAAACAATTAAATCTAGCTAATCATGGTAAAATAGACATGAAATCATACAAAATTGTATATGATTTACAAATTAAATGAATATCTATAGTAAATCTTACTTTACAGCCAGTTGATACTATTGGTACCCCATAAAACCAAGATGGTTTGGTTTATGTCATATATCATTGTGTATACATCTGTTGGTATAAACTTTTCAGTTACATTCTTTGCTAGTTCAAGTATATTTTAAACTTCCAAAGCCTAGTATTTCTGCACAAATCAGTTTCCTGATAATCTTAATTGAGAATAATTTTTGTTCTATATGCCTAAGTCAATAAAATAAAAAGATTAAACTTCAGTCTTATCGAAAGGATATGCCCCAATGTGACGCCACCAACCAACCTAATTTTGTCGGAAAGAGGAAATAGATTTCCTTTCTCTCTTCAAGGAGGCACATATGAAGATAAAAATCATGGCATGTTATCACAAAATGTGATGGTCAGTGGTTAAAAAAAATTCTATGCCAAGGGTGTTTTGAATAAAATGGCCTTTCAGTCAGCTGTAACAGCTGTTGCATGAGGAAAACTGATAACGATTTGAGAATCATGTCGAGAAAAAATGCAGGACTGTCATGCAAAGATTCTATGATGTTTTCTTGCTTTTAGCTCAAAGATTTCATAAGTTAGCAAAGCAAATTATCATATGTACTGATTTAAGTTAAAATCAACTCACTCAACTTTAATGGTGTAACATTTCACGATAGTATCATTGGTGCCATGTTCATTGTGTGGTTCTTGATGATTTTCTTTGCTGACAACAGTCTTGAATTGTCAGTTTGTAAAGCTATACCAAGGAATCAATTTAATTTTACGCAGGTTCGTGAGTATGATGGTTTCATCGTCAAGCAACATGGACCTCAGCGCCATTCTGCAGACCCTTGAGTCAAAGAAAACCAATTTGGATGACAAGATTGAAGCATACACTAGTTTATCCTCGTAAGTATTAGTCAGTGTTATTTCTCGGTGAACAGTACAAGGGGTTTGTTTTGGTCAGTTCTGAAGAGGGGGGCTGTCTATCCCCAAGACGGAGAATTAGAGTTACCTGTTCCTAACTTTGCTTGCAACCAATAAGATCTCTCGCTGCGGCCACACCCCCGTAAGGTCAAGGTGACGGGCGGCCATTTGTCCCATCAGCATTAAGTTGGGCGTGAAAATCGTCTTTCGACCGTCCTCATTAAATAACCCCCAAGATTTATTTGTTTAAGTGAGATGGAGTAGAAAGGCAAATCATTTGAGAACATGTCTGCATAAGTTTTATATTGATTGCGTGCGTATTTATTGTAGCATTCAGTCAAGAAATCGGGTGGGGGCGAATGGAGTGTCTGGCCTTTCCATATACTATTAACAAAAGTACAATTCTATTCAGGGGGTGTTCTCAAAAAAACATTTTTTTTTTTTTTTATAAAATTTTTATAACTTTTTTTAATGATCCGAGGGCCTGTGGTCTATCCTGCTACTCAAACTAGCACAGATAGCACAGTGGTTACCGCATTCGGCTTCAGATCAAGACGACCAGGGTTCGAATCCCGCCAGAGGCTCGGCAACTTTGTCTGCGGTAGACAACTGTTCTACATGTAGTAAGGTTTGGTGCAATTCTACATTGAATTTCAGCGCAGTATCACCCATGGTTCGCTAGTTCCAGCTGATACTCGCAGGTTTCAACAGAATGCGTAGCCACATTTTTGTTGTGGGCTTTCTCCCTGCGATTATACTAGCAGCCATGATAAAAGGGAAATTTTCTTAAAAGCAGCGTTTAACCACAGATCACCTCACCTGTAACTTAGGGAGACCTTTTATAGAAAGGTGGCCAAATTTCTACAGGACTCCCTCTAGGAATAAAACTTAACATTTGTAACTGTTAAGTTACTGTTAAAGATGTCATGTGAAGTAATTTTCTTAGTGTGACAAAGAAATGAGAGATGTCAACAAACTTTTTAAATGTATGTCTAAATTTCAGTAGTTATTGTGAACTCTAAGAATAAACTTACCTATAAGCAGTTATTTGTTCATCTGAACACAACTTTTTCTCTTATGTTATACATTTCAAGAGGTACACTCTTTTCAAATTAACGTAGATTTCTAGTTCAATACCAATCGAAATATACTGAACAAGACTGAAATGGCATGTAAACAACTCTTTATGACACATTTGTCCGTTTTCAGGCATTTGAAAGAAGAAGAGTTGAGCTTTGCGAGTCTGGACCTGACAAAACAATCCGATCGAGTTCTTGCTGTACTGAAGAGAGATATCCAGAGTGATTCCAGCTCGGTCCAACAGGGGGCGCTAGAAATCCTTGGCTTCTGTTTACATGATGTAGAAATTGTCAGGTAAATTACTAATTCGAAATGGATGTTTGAACTACTTCTTGATTAACAGATACTTTTTGAGATGTACTTTATTCTGCTGAGGCCTTGTGATAGCGAGTCTCTAAACACAAAAGGTCATACTTCTAGATTTATCTCTGTATGGCACACTTTTAACCAATAATTTCTTATTAAACACAATTCTTTTTAGAAGAAGAATTGATGGTCTGCTCCATAAACATCATGAACATCTTATCACATCACATGAACATGACATCACATGAACATCTTATCACATCACATGAACATGACATCACATGAACATGGCTTCACATGAACATATCAAATCACATCACATGAACACTTGATGATCACATGAACATGACGTCACATGCATATGACATCACATAAACACAGACCTAAAAAACTAAAACTGGTCGTGATGATTGGTTGTTAGGAAGAGTCCATATGGGAGAGGAAGATATGGGTCAGTACTGAATGCAACTAATCATTCATTCTCTATTTTTCCGCCAGATCTCTATCGACATCCAGCAGCTCGCAGCTCCTAACACTACTCCGACACTGTGTGGAGAAGACGGATGATAAAACAGTCGCTACTCGCGCCCTCTGGTGTCTCAGTCAACAGAAATGCGGAGAGGCAGTTATTGTGAAAGAGGTATTAAATGTTTTGATATTTTAGAAAATATTAGTTTCTACTCGATTACATATTTATGTTTCAATAGAATTACTCATACACCATCAAGAAAACATATTGCATCCATAAAACTAGATACAATAAAATGGCGATTACCATGGAAACATGCTGGACAGAAATTTACATGGGTTTTGAAAATGATGTACATGTTATTTTTTTATAACAAATGATTTATAAATTGATATATCTGCTTCGATCTCATGAATGTTCTCTGTCCTTCGTTTATATAGTCCAATTCTGGTAATTTCAAAATTATAATTATTGACATCACACGATATGTTTATGACTAAAAGCAAACCACCATTTCTATGGTTAATAACAAACCATATCAATTATACGATCTTATTTTTCTTGCAGCTACCCTTCATATTGGAGGCATGTTATCATGCATTCACTAAATGGAAAGGACAATCAACGGCTGTCGAACATGAAGCTATTAATGCCATTTCAAGGTAAATAAATTTCTCTTGTAATTGCCCCAACGTTACATGGTATGCATATTAATAGGGAGCAACAGGGCTTCATAACCAGTACTCCCCCTTCAGAGGTAGCTAACGCTGCTGATGGCTAAAATATCTCTTAAGCAATGTTTAAAAATCACGCACTCAGAGGTAGCTCAGGTCATAAAATCCTGACTGTAACCTCTGTTTGACTGCATTTGACTTCTGTCAGATTCCCATAGCGGCAAAATATTGAAACACAAACTATCTGCTAAGTTTCAGCCAATGAAAAAACTTCATGGATTGAAAACATGTTTGTTGTCAGTGAGGCCATTGTTATGTTACGTTACATGATCGTGTTCTTTCAAAAAGAATCGAAGTGCTAAGTGCATAGTCGAAGAAAAATGTTAGTTTTCGAAAACATATAGGAATGACTTACTCCTTACGAGAGAGTAGTTTTGAAACAGCAATTTTGTTAAGTTTGTAACCTTGGACTTGCAGAATTTTAGCCCAAGTCTGACTTGCATTCTAAAAAGAATGTGTCCACATGATGCTAAAGGCTTTGATATTTCCCAAGTGACGTTAAACAATTAGTGTTGGGAATCGGTTGAAATTTCATAATCGATCATCGGTTGGTGGCAACCGATCGATGATCGATTAATAATCGGTTGCTTTGAATTATTTAATTTATCGCTCTTGACATATCTAATGTTTTCTTGGAGACTGGTCCTTCTTCATTCTTCCGAAATCCAAAGTGAACCCAAACTCTGGAACGCATTTTTTTCCCAGGATAGTTGTGAATTTTTGCGATGTCATCGCTGTCCGCCATTTTGATTGTTTGCGCCCCTTAGAACAAAACTAAATATAAACTTGTTTACTTAAACACAACTTCTGGATGGAATTATTATGCAGAATACAAACAAACATGCTTTTTAAATATATAGGCAACTTACTTTTACGATTTAAATGTTTTAATGCATGAAATATCTTAATTTATTTTTCGCATCGTAAGCGGGAGCAAAGGGACGTAACTCCGTGCTTGTACTCGGTTTGTACTCGATCACAGATTTCTTACTCGATTATGTGGTCAAATGGCCCAAACGAGCAATGCTCGCCGAACTCGATTAATCGGAACACCACTATAAACAATAACTCGCTCTTTGTTTAACCCTCGTATGTCTGCTTTCAGGTTTGTTGAGCAAGTCCCAGCTGAAATGAAGCTGCATTGCTCCAAGTGGGGGCGTCACACCATTCCGCTGATTGTACACCCGGCCATCAAAATACGAGAGAAGAGTTTAGCTCTTTTGGAAACAACAGTAGCTTGGGTAGAAGACAGTAAAGACCTGAAACATGCTCTCGTACCAGATTTTAAATCTGTGAGTTATCTCTAAGAGGGTTCTTTCGTTTGTAAAATGTGTAACCATATAATACTCCCATACTGTTTTAAGTGATACAGAAAATGGTTACAGATGATATGTCGTACCGGAGTTTAAATCTGTGAGTTATCTCTATGAGTGTTCTCTTGTTTGTAACCTGTGTAACAAAATGTTCCCACACTATATTAGGTGATACAGAAAATGATTACCGGTATATGTTGAGATGAAGGTGTCGGGAATGTTGGCAGTGATGGCTCGCCAATGACAATATATATATCTAAAAATTATTTTCTTTCTATCAATCTGAAATTTTACTTCAAAATAAATTGTGCTGTTGCAGAAAAAATCCTTGAAATTGTCTTTCGTTTATTTACTGTGTTAACAAATCTGTTGGTACTATTTTTCATGGAAAGTTATTCAATTACAGAAAGTCTGTGCAGAGCTGAAGAAGCTGTTTGTCAAGAATGAAATCTACGTTCTGCGAACATGGGCTCTGGTTGTGAAGATGTTTGCAGAGGTTTGTACTCTGATTTTAAAAAAGAATTAATTTGCATCAACATATCTTTGTAGTAGAATGCATTTGTATCAACATCGTTGAGGCAAGGAACCAGATTTAAAGATTGGTTGACAACAATGACGAAAACCTTGATTTTAGGCAAAATAAACAATTTTAAATCAATAATAAAAATCACTATACAGAGACTGTATCAGGATAAATATATTTGCCAATACAGATCCGATTCTCGATGCCGTAACAATTCCTCACAGCTATACTGGTTTCAAAAAGATTTTTACACAATGCATTCTTGATTTTTTTGCAGGAGCTTCATCATGGAAGTTTCATCAACAGCATTTTGCCGATAGCCGAACTGGGCTTCAAACATGCGTCTCCCGATGTGAAGATTGAGGCTTTCAAAGCATGGAAGAGTCTTATTGACAACTTCTCACTTAATCCAAGTAAGTTTTTTTTATTCCAGTTTGCCTTGAAAAGAAATATTTATTCACTCTACAAACTTGCAATTGATTTTAAGAAATCCATATGAAAAACACTTCAAAAAATTAGAGAAATGCCTTCAGGGGCTTCACTAGTTTCTTTGAAAACGTTCTTCTTGAAAATTGTTGGCCTTAAAACTGTATTGTGAAAAATTGTCATTAAAGATCAGAAACATATATATATTTTCTTCACCATTTACAGAAGCATTGGTTATCCCCTGTCAATTATCTTTATTTTAGAAATTTGTGATTTTTTCCATGTCCTAGATAATCAAAATTCTCTGTTAAAGATGGGGGTTGTTCCTCACATCTGTATTTCGAAATATTGGTAGTGATAAATTTTTAGATTTTCCATGCTCCCTGGGCTAAGTAACAGTGATTAATTCTCAACTGGCTGCCATTTTGGAAATAAATGATTCAGTTGTTATCAATTTAAACTCATTTTTCACTTTTCAAGTTTAACCTTAAAGTAAAGTTCCATTTTTCAGGTTATGTTTTTCTGTAATTTACACCAAAATTGTTAATTTTAAATTGACATTTTTGATATTTTCAGAAATGTGTGTTGGTACATCGTATGTTTCTGTATTACAATATACAATAATACTATGCATCCTTATTCTCTACTGACCCTATGTGAGAGGGCTTTGTAGTTTAGGCCCAGAAGATCTACCCAGTACTTATTGATGTCTAGATTTTAAGATCAATGTTTCTCTTTCCCCAGACATCATATGTGATCAGAAAAGAGTTAAACTGATCATGCAAGTGTTCAAGATCAACAATGCAAAATTGGAAGCAGTTGCAAAAGAGAAACTGAAGATCTGGTGGTACTTCGTCAAAGCTCTCGGTGCTAAAATATCCCAAAACTTTGATCAGGTAGGAATTCAAATAAGATTTCCAAAAAGGGTAAAATTTTATCATTGTGCAGATTGTAGAATAGCTGTCTTGGAATCTGATAATGGTGGCATTATTTTAGGAAAAAATCAAATGAGAAAAGGTTTATTGAATTGGTAATTACATTCTTCTATCTTCATTTTCAAGAATTCCCATTTTTTTGGAAGTTATTAGCCATCACCAAAATGTTTTTATTGTGACAATGATACAATTCCAACTGATTTTATGTCTTTTTTAATTGAAAAGTTTAAATCTATTTTCAATTAAAATTAAAAAATGTTTCAGGTGTTGGTTCCATTGCTGCATTTCTGCCTGGGTGGAATGAAGACTGCCACTTCTACCACCCCTGGCACTCCACATATGGGTAGGTACTATGATACAGACATGTCACGATACGACACACATCGCAATATCTGTGATACATGTTATGATACCCTATTTTCAGAATTTTGCAATAATAAAAAGCTTAACTATTTGACAAACGTCTTGATTTTTGGTGGGGAAAAAACCAATTTAAAAGTCTCAACATGAATCACAATACAGACAACAGGGTTGCATCTAGAGATGCGGCAAGGGGGCATTCCCGCATAATTTTAAGATATGCCGCAAAAAATAAATTATATTGCGGCAGGTATGCCGCAAAATCCCTATTAATGCCGCGAAATTTGTTAAAAAGTGGGGCATTCTAATATAGATATTCTGTCAAGTATAACAGTTAAAACAAACAATGAAATTCTCAGTAAGATATATTTAATGTACAAAGTATGTTCGTAGCAAACCTTGCCGACCACGTACTCGCTCAAAATCAAAACTTCATCAAGGAAACGAGAGGTCTTCATAACCTTACTTCTGATTGGCTGTTTACTTTGGTAATTTCTCGCGAGAATGCCAATGTCATGTGACTAAAATGGCGGCTCCTGCGAAACGGAACCGAAGTTTGCTGGATTATTTTAAATCTGGAACCATCGGCTCATCTCAGACTGACAACAATAATCAAGAAGCTACAACCGAAACAAGTGACGATGCTACTACCGATGCTAATATCGGATGTGAAGACAAGTCACGAAAACGAAAGTACGTCTTTCAAGAAGAATGGCGAAAATCGCGCCCTTGGCTCGATCTAAATGAGAAAGGGGAAATGATATGTGTTTGGTGTATTAAAACTGGAAAAAGCAATACTTTTACAAGCGGAAATGTAAGTGCTCCGAAGTTTGATAAAGATCACCTTATGACAGAGTGGAGCCTGGCCAAAGCCCTAATCAGGAGAGAAATGTATCCAAGGGATAGAATGCCAGAACTATGGCATTTGGTACACCAACACCATGGACCTACATTTCCAAACTTATTGAAGCTTGTGTCCATTGCTCTTGTGATGCCCTACCAAACAGCTGATTGTGAGAGGGGTTTCAGCCAACAGAATCTCACCAAGACGGCCTCAAGAAACAGATTGGAGAGTACCACACTTAACAGATTAATGATGATAAATGTTGAGGGTCCAAGCATGAAGGAGTTTGACTTTGAGAGGGCTCTTACAATTTGGAAAGGGAAAAAGGACAGGAGACTCTTCCACAAGTAGCTCATCATCATGCCACTACATGTACATAGACAGACAATTTTATTGTTTCTTGTTCAAAGTGTTGATTTGGAATTTTTCAAATGTTTGAACTTCAACAAGTGACCTTTCCCAGTGAAATATCCTGTTACAGTGTTAATCATGATGAAATACAAACTAAGCTTTTAGACAAGCTGGTAAGTATACCTTTTCATATTTAATTGTCTTAAGTGATATAAGAATAAATTACAGACATTATTCTCTAATATCTTTGTCAATTTTATTGCCCCCCTTCCCACCCCATTCAAAACATTATTGCCCCCCTTTTGTTCATGAGAGTGGGGGTCATCCCCCACATTTGTGATTTTCTAGATGCAACCCTGAGACAATGTATCAAGATACATATCTCTAGATAAAGTATCACGATTCTCGATATTACGATTCAAGAGAATTCACAGCATTATGTTATTGTTTCATAACATTAAATTCCTAACTTTTGTCCATGAGTAGTGATGACATGTTTTTTTTCACTTTACTTTGAATAACGTGTTCTCACTATTGTTGACTTATAGCATTTACATCACTGATAGCATGCAATTTTTTACTGGCAATCATCTTGTAAATAGAGATTTTTTATCTGAGAAGGAGTGTCATAGAATTTAAATGAAAAGCTCTGAATTTTTTTATTGAGTTTTGTAAAAGTCTTATGACACCCTTCTGAGTGAGATAATTTCTTTATCGTAAATTTTGTTCCATTTGAACCATATGGAAAAATCAAGAAAACAGGCTACTCCCATTGTGGAAGCCCGCTACAGCGACGTCACAAACAGTTGTTCTATGACGTCACAGGGGACAAAGTACTGAAAACTCGTGCCAAAACAATTGTTGCCAGGTGAAAGTGATATGTGCACATGTGCTCATATTGAAAATATGTTAAATCTTTTGTTTCACCCTATTTGTAATAAAAGTTCATTACTGTCTCTAGGAATGAAGAACATGATATCGAGCCCAGCAACTCCATGTCTCAACCTGACGACCTGCAGTCCGGGTCTCTCCCGCCCTGTGTTTGCTTCCATACAGGTTCAAGGATGTGAGGTGATCGCTCGGGTTCTCGCCTGTCCCAGCAAAATGTCAGATCTCCCTAGGATCAACATTTCACTTGGTGAGTATTATAGTGTTTAGAGTAATTCTAAATCTTTAAATGGAAAGCATATCCCAATTTTAACACTTTGAAATATATGATGAATAAGCCATTTATTCAACTGTCTAGGTGAAAGTTGTGCAAATGTCATCCTTTAGTTCTGACATGTGATCATACATTCTGAAACCTTATGGTCCCTGATTTTTCATCAGTACTCCTCTTTAGATTGTGACCAATCATTGACCCTCAATTTGAAGACATGATTCCATTTAATTAGTCATCTTACCCTGGCTGTAATTCATTCATGGCCATATGAAAGCTGTATTGTAATAAGTGTTGAAAAATACACTTGAGAGGCATTGAGCTTGTTGTCTCAAAACAAATTAGCCAATCTCTAAATGACATAGCCCATGAGCAAGGCAGGCTTGTTAGTCACTTTTGTATTTCGCCCCATCTGAAACTCACTTAATTTGCTGTCAGGCGCATAGTTTTGTCCAATACCTATCAAAGAAGACATTTCAAACACTCAGTAACAGAATTCTAATTCACCTGGGATTTGCCTGAGAGTTTACTAGATCTCTTTCCTGTAAGTTATCACGCAATGACGTTTCACTGATTCATTCAGTATATGTACTAAATGTTTTGCTAAATCTGTATTTCAAATTCACTTACAGAGAGTCTCTCGAGTGAAGTGATCACGGGTACACCTCTGTTCCTAAAACACTCTTCTGTCATCATCTCAACCACCCTCGATCTCATCTGTGCACAGGGCCCGCATATACCAGGTTTGTAGAACATTCTATTCAGAGGATTCTGGGACCATATTTCCTTAAAATGCAATATGAATAATGGTGTCTATATCATTTAGTTCGAAGTTGCTTTGTGCAACGACTCCCTAGACCTGTATTTTCAAAGCTCTCTTAGTGTTAAGACAGTCGTAAGTCAAGTTAATGTATGGTACTCTCTTAACACTAAGAGAGTTTTGAAAATACAGGTCAAGTGAGTCTTTGCACTTGGCTACTTTTAACTAAGCTTAACCTTAATACCATTCTCGAACGTTGCACTACGGCTACCTCAGCGGTTTCTGGTTACCTTAGTGTTTTGCGCTCCTTTAATTCATATATCAGAATTCTAATATTATTTTGCTGGTGCAAAACATTTTTTTAGATTAAATGCTGTATCAAGATATACAAACCAAGGGACAAAGTCTATTCAGTAAGATTTCATCAGTTTGAGAGTTCCATCATGTTTTCAACCTCTGCAATTAATTCTCAGGATTTAGTTTAAGACCATGTAAAATAATTAGGAAGTTCATTGTGTTGCAGAGCCTCTGTTGATGCACATATGGCAGTGCTTGATGTATCATCTTCGTCACGCGATTGAATCCTCCTCAAAGTCAGAGAACAGAGAAGCATTTTCCTGTTTCCTCGGACATTTCCAGACTCTCGTCTTCAGTCAGACCCTTAGCACCAAACTAATCATGGTAAATTGTTTGAGTGGCATTCTAGGAGATTCTAGGATAAAGTTTTCCCATATGCTTGAAAAAGGTACTAGGAAAAGAAACAGTTAAAATCAATTTGCTGTTGCTTAACAGTCTTTGCTCTTTTCTCAGTTCATTTTGTCAACAAAATGTTGTTTATATTATAATTCTTCTTCTTCTTAATTGTTACGTTTTGCCGCGGGCGGCTTCATCAGACACCACTGGCGACAAAACGCAACAATAAAATTCATGGCTCCTACTCCTGAGTTTGTCATCCATTGTATGGTCAACCCCCTTTCTTTATCTACTAATGGCTTATCTTTTAGTCTGCCTTCTTTTAGTGGATTCGAATCGTACTCAGCTTCGCCAACCGCCATAATTACTGTAGAATACGCCATCAGACAAGTTCTAGGTTTCATTTTACTAATAATAATTGAAATATTTAATTGTGACACAGAAATTTTAATGTGATTTCATTTTATAATTATCACAGAAGTTGTTCCAATCTGTGTGTGGTCTGCCCCAGAAAGCTCTTTCCTCGACAGCTTACAGCATAAACAGCGGTGAAGTAGTTAGGGTAAGTTATTGTTTATATGCCCTTAATTGTTTATTTCAAAATGTTTTTCATTAAACCGTCTTGACAGAGTTGATTTTGGCAATTCATGATAAAAACCCTGTTCTTTTCCTAATGTCAAAATAATAATGTATTGTTGATAGTATAGACCAGTTTTCAAATAATAAATGATGTGAGTAAACAGCACTGCCTTGTCTTGCCACACATGCAGCGCGTTAAATTGATACATTTCTTGATATTTTCTTTTCAAATGATTGTATGCCTTCTTTGTCGAAATTTCAACTCTTAATCCTCCAAAATATAACTCAAGAACATGTTCCAAGTAAATTGTAATATTCATTTTTCAAAAAAAGAAATTTTTACCCAATTGCTTTATATTGACAAAAGAATAATATACTGTGGTTTCTCAATTTTAGTAATTGTGTTAATTTCTTTCTTTTTTTTTTGAAATAACAAAATTTGCATTTTTGTAATAGGGTACGCCAGCGTTGTATCTGTGTGAAGTTCTACTTGCCCCGACACTTCTGAAGGATCTGGCTTCATCTGAAAAGTGAGTATATCATTATATTGAGAACTTTTTGTCAACATTGATAGTAGCATGAAAAAAACTTAAAATGGCAATTTGAACTGATCATATATACATTGAAATGCCTGCAAATAGTTACTTTGTATTAATTGTAACAAAAGTTAAAAAATTTCATCATATACTTTATTTATTAAGCAGATGCCTACTTAAGAGTTTCGAGTATTTTGTAAATATATCAGTCCTACAATGCTCTTATATACCAATGTGCAATGTAAATTGTACACCTTTACTGTTAGAAACTCATAAAATTCTGTATGCTAGAATGAGGTGCTAAAACTTAAGTGTCTTATATTTTAACTGTTTCTGATGACATTTTGTGTTTGAACCCTTAGTGTAATTCCTATGTTTTGGTACTAATGAAAAGAATAGAATACTCTTAAACAACAAATCTACCCATAAGCTAACAGGTGGGATGGCAGCTCAGATAATATATATCTCTTAGTAATATAGTAATATATATATATATTAGTATCACATGATTGTCCCTGAATAGCATCACACCTCAAACTCAAACTCTTGTGATGATGTCTGATTGTGAGGAGTGTTGGTTTAGAGAGAATGCACTTTATCAATATGAACAACAATTTCAATCCTGTTTTATCGTTGTGTAGTTTCATCACCCTCTTCTCGACCCTGATCAACTGTGGGACATATAGTATGACGGGGGTGCTAGAGTTCTGTCAGGCGGTGCTGGACGTCCTCAGTAGACACGCCTCCTTCATTCCCAGCCCTGAGTCCCTCTGGAGACTGTGGAGTGTTGTAGCCCATACCCTTCAGGAGCACATTATCAAGGTCAGGCACGAGAAGTTTTTTTGATGATTATTTTTTTAAACACTTGATATATTTTTATACCCCCGCCTTACAGCGTAAGCGGGGGTATATAGCGTTCATTCTGTCCGTCTGTCCGTCCGTCACAAATCTTTGTCCGGAGCATGTCTCCTAAACTATACATGCTAGCTTCACCAAACTTCATACACTTATCAACCATGATCCCTAGATGTGCCTTTTGAGGGTTAGACCAACAAATGATTTTTATTTTTTGAGGTTTCCATGGAAACATGACTTAAACAGTGAATTTATGACTAAGTCTTTTGTACGGAGTATATCTTCATAACTATACATGCTATCTTACCAAACTTCATTCACTTATCAACCATGATCCCTTGATGTGCCTTTTAAGGGTTAGACCAACAAATGATTTTAATTTTTTTTGCGGTTTCCATGGAAACATGACTAAAACAGTGAATTTATGACTAAGTCGTTTGTCCGGAGTATAACTTCTAAACCTTACACGCCATATTCACCAAACTTCATACACTTATCAACCATGATCCATTGGTGCACCTCTTGAGGGTAAGACCAAAAAATTATGTATGTTTTTTGCGCTTTACATGGAAACGTTACTAAAACAATGACTTTCTGACAAAGTGCTTTTTCCTGAGCATATCTCCTAAACTATACATGCTAGCTTCAACAAACTTGAAGGTTTCATAGCAATGCTTAGCCACAATAGTGTTGCAGGCTTTCTCCCTGCAATAATACCAGCAGGCATGACAAGTAAGATACTCTTGAAAGTGATGTTAAAATCCAAGTCTCCTCTACCCTCTAAATTGATGTCGATGTTGTAGTTTCTCTCCAAACCTTCACCAGACAAGTGAACCAATGCCTCTTAACCCTACTGGCCACACATATCTACTAGCGGGCCCCTTACAATTTCTAGCATTAATAAATATCAAATATTTATAAAAATTAAATTTTCAGAGCAATGAGGTAAACCAAGGAGACTCCCTCGAGTACAACTTTGACTGTATGTATGCGGCTCTTCTTCTACCTGTTAAACACAGGCTCGGTACCAAACTCTCACAGGTAATCATCGATCTTAACAGATATATATTTTACTAACGAGAAGTTTGATTTTATTTGTATATTCTTCTCTCCTTCCTTTGACTTGTGGGAGCAGAGTGCCAATCACAGAATCTCTTTTCATTAGAATGTTGTCATATTGCCCACAAGCTAAACTAATCGAAAAATTATGTATCATTTGCTTAAATTCTTACCCAGGTGTGTTTATCTTACTGCTTGAGATTGTGCCTTATCACTCAACACATAAGGTGTTTGAAGCCATTAAGCATTTTTTACCAGGAATCTGTAAATTTTGAATGGCCTGTGGTTGTTTAGAAGATTTATAACTTACCATTTGGTCTTTAATTATCTTGTTAGGAATATATGTAATCATTCCAATGACCTAGTTTTACTTAGTTGAGAGAAAATCATATTGAATTGATGTTGACAATAATGATAAAATACATCAAATCATTATAATGTTCATTGTATTAAAATGTTTTTGTTGGTAAAATTTGAAACATTGTTTTTATTGTTTACCAAATTTAAAATTGTTTTCTATTTTCCAGCCTGTTTGCAAGTCCCTGTTAAAAACATGGGGAGAACTCTACCACACATTTGCTCGTCTTTCTGCCCTTGTGACAAACGCTGAACCAAACATTGCCTGTGAAGAGCTGTGCCAGAAAATTCTTCTCTGTTTGAATGAGGACGATACAAAAGTAAGAACCTCTGACAAATTATAAAGATTTGATATTGTTATAAACATAATGATTAAATTAATTAAAGTGTGAAAGGTCAAATGTCATTATCATAGGATGATGATAATGATAGGAAAACTTAGTTTATAAATAAATATCACAAAAAATATTCTACAAAAATAAGTTCTTTTACAGACCTTACATCAAGTCCTCCATGATTTTGATTTTAACTATTCATTATTTTTGTATTTAAGTTAATTGATTTTAACGTTCAAAATAAGAAAACCTTGTTGTAGACCTGATAATTTCTGCATGTATTCAGCATGAAATAAGTGGATTCTGCTTCAAGTTATGAATATCTTTTGATCATGTTTGTTGTGTCCACAGGACATCGCTGTCGTTGAGATGTTGACCCAGATTTGCCAGACGATAATTGACAACTTGGATTTTTCCTCTCTCGGACAAACTACTTCATTCAGCCACGGAGGTGAGAATAAGTATTTTTTGACAACTTAGATCGCCCAAATGTGCACTCTATTTGTAATTAACATCTCTATTACAATCTCATCCAATAGAAAATAGGGGCGGGATAGCACAGTGGTCAGCTCGTTCGGCTTTGGATCAGGAGGTCAGTGGTTCGACTCCCGCCAGGGGCTCGGCAACTTTGTCTGCAGTAGAGAACTGTTCTACACGCAGTCAGGTTTGGGTGCAATGCTACACTGCAATTCAGTGCAGTACCATCCATGGTTCGCTAGTTCCAGCCGATGCTCGCAGGTTTCACCGCAATGCACAGCCACAATGGTGTAGCGGCCTTCTCCCTGCAATAATACTAGCAGCCGCGATATAAGTGAAATAATCTTAAAAGCGGCGTTAAACACCAACTCACCTCACCTCCAATAGAAATTGTTGGCACTTACATAGCGTACACAATAGTGCTGAAAATCATGTCAACATGCATGTCTTCATCATGATAAAGAGAATGTTATATGTCAGATTAAGAATCATGATTCTAGATACTACAATGACTCTACTTTTTATCCAGTTAATGTTTCAAAGGGTGTATGCCGCTAATGGCTGAAATACTGCACAAGCAGCTCAAAACAATAACTCTCTCAAACCAAAAGGGCATCCTAATTGACATCCTCCTTGGAATAATGTTTGTCTTTGTCAATGTATCTTTAGATATTAATCCTTTGTTTGAAAGTTTTAAGGTTCTTAAAGATTATGCATGGAGGTTGAGTATCTTACCATGTTGTTTCACATTTTTGTTAGATTCAATCTCAGTAAAATCTGATCAAAAAGCAGTAATGCTTACCTCAATGTTTCTGATCTGAGTAAAGATCCATAGAGTTCATGTCAATGAGCCCTTCATACTGGCCAATCGGCATTGAGGTTAGGTAATCATAGACACCATTATATATCTATAAGAGGTTGTGATTGGTTGAAGTTAAAGAGGGTGGAAGGTCAGGGTCAATGAAACTACCTGCTGTCCTCATGCTACAAGCCACCATGTAAAATTGCTTCAATTATTTCTAGCCACGTTGAGTCCTTCCAAGTGGATAAAGCGCAAACAGAAGCCGATGGAGAATCTCCACTCGTACATCAAGTTGCTCGTGCGACTCCTTGAAGATCTGGAGAGTCTGGCCGAACAAGAACCTACCATTGCTGTTAAACAGGTAATTCAATGATTCACACTTATTTTGCGACCAGGTTTGAATAAATGCAGCCATAGTCCTCCACCCGGTAGGAACCCTCTTCTGCTTTGCTGACTATTACAACTAAACCCTGGTCTGAAAAACAACAATGGAGAAAAATATAACATTAATTACAGTAAATGAGTTTTTAGGTAAAAAACATATTTAAATGTTATTGGAGGTTATTAACATAACACTGAAAAAAATATTTCTGGTTTGAATTTGATCAGAGAAAAAATATGTTTCGGAGGTAGAAGATATGCTAAGTTCAAGCCTTTGTGTTTAACCATGTAGAGATAGGAATTATTTATTCAGATCTTTACCTTCAAACTACCACAGATTTAATTCTTCATCTGTCAAAAGTTTTGAATGAAAGACAATATTTGGATGAAATGTACAAACATCTTTTCAACAACTTTTCACATCAGATTCCGAGAGGCAAATTTTGCCAAGATCTCAACTTTAATGTTTTTTGTTTTGATGTCATTGTTACTGATATCTTATGTCCCTATCCCGATGTTTGTATTTATTGCTGTAACTTATCAATATCATCCAAAAATATCCTCCTCTTTCTTATGACATGAAATTTCTCAAAGATCATCTAAAAATCATGCCAAAACAGTGCTTATGTAACATTATAAATAATCATCCATGGATTACCCACTTTAGCAGCCCATGGCAGTCCATGGTTGATGTATTGCCTAAATGGTGACAAACAATAACTCTCTCTTCACTAGTCCTAAAATTTCAACACTTTCTCCACAGAAACCAGTGACGGTCACCGCAGCCGCCACAGGCCTGGTTGACGTGTTGGCAACTCTCTTCACCCATGTGACAGTCTCAAACCTCATCGCCAAGGTGATGACCCAGCTGGCCACGCCCACTTCCTGGTTTTACTCTGCCTCAGCTCGGAAGTCCTGCAGTAAACTCTTCAGCTCAGCCTTTATGCAGAAGGTTTGTTTAACCCTTTGTGTGCAAGTCCTTTAAAATTTTGATAGAAATACCTTCAGTCAATTTGGATCTATCATGGACCCTAACAATATAAATATCCTGTTATATATTCTAAATGTCTTTTGTAACAATGCACTCGTATCGCATAGTAGACGATGCAAACCTTCATACCATCGATGAATCGTTACACCCATTATTTATATCAGGGCGGTCTTCAACTTATGTGATAAAAGTTAAGGCCACTGTGATCTTCAATAGTTACGCTTCATATCGATCATTATAAGAACAATGGAGTATCTCAATATTTAAATTCAAAGGTGGTCCTTAACTTATTTTGATGAGTATGTTTGTTAACAATATCGTAAGACCTCATTATTTTTTGTCTTCAATCTCAATTTTCAGCTTGACAAGCTGTGGCTTGATATCTCTACATGTATCCAGAGCCGATACACGATGCCGTACGACAGTGACTTCCTGTCATGTGTATCCCCGCTGTTCCGAGAGACTTTGCTTCACCCGCGGAGACAGATCAAGAACCAGGCTCTCATTCTATGGAAGGCGACGTTCAGTCACTCCGCACCGTTAACCTACCCTGAGGATCTGAAGTAAGCGGTGCCAAGTATTTTATGTTTGGTTAAACCATTCCAAATTTGTTAAGTTGGATACGAGGAGAAAAATGTCGCCTAAATGAATGCAATCGGGACAATAGTGTATGAAACATGCAATTTAAAAGTTGGAAGTATTCACCACTGAACTGATTTTTAAAAGATA
This sequence comes from Phorcus lineatus, assembly GCA_921293015.1. Taxonomy (NCBI): domain Eukaryota; kingdom Metazoa; phylum Mollusca; class Gastropoda; order Trochida; family Trochidae; genus Phorcus; species Phorcus lineatus. The sequence goes on from OV121092.1 coordinate 30,824,213, forward strand.
AATTTACCACAGTCGCAGAGCTTTGTACCTGAAATCATCAATGGAGTACAAGTTGATTTGGAAACTTAATGATGAGAAATTGTGCCTTTTAGGGGTTAAAACTGCATGCCAAATATTTTTTAAAATTTCGACTTCATCAACCAACCCCGATGCCTTTGTTTTGATTCTGGAGTTGAACCCAAAATTATTTTGAAAATATGAAGTTTGTTTTGAGGTTTGAGTGATACCACCAATGGATATCGGGGGTGGATTAGCGCAGTGGTTAGCTCGTTCGGCTTCAGATCAAGAGGTCTGTGGTTCGAATCCCGCCAGGGCCTCTGCAACTTTGTCTGCAGTAGAGAACTGTTCTACACGCAGTCAGGTTTGGGTGCAATGCTACACCAATTTCAGGGTGTACCATCCATGGTTTGCTAGTCCCAGCCGATGCTCGCAGGTTTCACCGCAATGCATAGCCACAATGGTGTTGCGGGCTTTCTTCCTACAATAATACTAACAGCAGCGATATCAGTGAAATACTCTTGAAAGCGGCGTTAAACCCCAACTAACTCACTGACTCACCAGTGGATATCTACCATATCTTGGTTTCAATCAGTTAAGAATTAATGATGTTTGTACAACTAACTTGATACCTTTATCATCAGACCGGTGCTACTGAAAGTGAAGGAAAAAACACCAATACTGCTGCCAGGCTGGGTTCAGTCGGAGACAACAGAGATCGAGGAGACGCCATTTAGCCAATTTAGTCAGGTAAGGACAGATAGGAGACGCAAGTTAGTCAGTTTGGTCAGGGAGGGCTCAAATTCTTAGGCACGTTTTAGCTCGGTATATACTTTTGAAGTCCAGTGTGCATCGAATGTTGAAATAAGAGTACGCAACAGAATTAAATAATCATTAAACCTAGCTATCTTCAAAGTGTAATGATTCCTATTTAAAAAGTAATATTTAAGAAAAAGCCTAAGCGATTCTTTTATCTTTTATGCAATCATTATCGAGAAAGTCAAACATTTATTTCAAACATTGTTAACAGTTTCGCCCAATTCTTGAAACTGGACAAACACCTACAGCTAGAAAAAATATAAAGATATTATTAATAAATGTATTTCTCTCCAGATGGACTCGCAAGCCCCCACCCCCCATCTTCCCGGCCTACCCTCCCCCCACAAGATCCTGGGTAGCTTCATGTATAAGGCAGTGTCCCCAAACATGAAGAAATCACCAGCGAAAGCAGCGGCAGCGTCAGACTCGCCCACTGTCCACTCTGCAAAGAAAAAACTCTCCGTCACAGACCTTCGGGATGAGGCAAGTAGAGGTTTGTCTTACTTGTTAGATGGTTGAAGCATTTGAAAAGGAAGTCTCTTTCTTTAAATGCATTAGTACTAATTGGTATTTTTTGTGCAGTCTGAATTTGGGTGTCCTTGATACTCTTGGGTAAAATTTTCCACTAATATCCTAGATCAAAAGTAGACCTGACCCAATAACTTTATAATCTCCCTTTTCTTGGCTAATTGAAAATTATTAAGCAAATTTGGTGTCATTGTTTGCCGACAGAACCCTAACCTATTCCCTTTTGTTAATATATTCATTTAAGTGATATACACTTCAGGGAGCTCAATCATTTTGTGTATAGCTCTCTTTTAGAAATAGGGTGAAAGTGATGTATAAATAAGTCGCATAAAATAATATCCATTTTTTTCTTTTAGGATTTTGTTGTGATAAAAGCATCGCCAAAGAAGAAGCGCGTTCTCACTGAACATCAGAAAGAGGTTATGAAAGAACGAAGGTATAAATTTTACATGTTCAACTATTTTCGTTATCCATTTAATCTTCAATATTGTCAGAAATCTACTGTTGCTCCATGACATAAATCACTTCTCTTCATTTAAATCAAAACATATGAGCAGGAAATTATATTACCAAACATCAGAAAAAAGTTATGAACTAGCAAAGGTACAACTCTGAATGCGTCAAATATTGTAACTATTTTCTCCTCTATGCAGTCTTTATCCTGATCAGAAAGTTATTATTTGCTCTTTGATGTTGATGTTTTCTTTATCCTTGTTATTTTATTCATAAGAAATAAGTTTTAAAAAAAATTCAAATGCTTTTTAATTTTTTTGTATTTCCATGATTACATTTCCATTTCCATTACAGGGCATATAGTCTCCTAAACTGAGTACATTGAGTAAAAATATTTCAGATCAATTTTCATCAAATACACGTAAGAACAGTATAGTATTATGAAGTTTTCAAAAGCATGTGGAGAGAACCCATTTTCAAATGTTGATTTCACAAATTTATGAATACATTCAAATTCTTTTTTATTCAGATCTCTGCCTGTAATGTACAACAATTTGGATTTGTCCCAGGATGTGTCGCTCATGTCGCAGTTCAACACGGACACCCAGCAAGAGTAAGGATTACATTAAATACATGATTTAAGAAGTATAAAGCTCCTTGCAAAATCAAGCATGTAAACAACCCATCCCCTAAAAATTGCAACAACTAAAGATCATTCTTTGTGTATGCAGTGTAAAAAATTAAGCCTAAAGAGATGCCAATCCAAAAGTGTGATTTTATCAATTATTGGGCAAAATAATACAAAGAATCTTAAAATAAAGTTACCAGCCTGTCCAAAAAGAAATTTGGTAACGGCTGGTGGTCTGTTTTATTTCATATATTAAGCTGTGCATACCTTTATGTCATTTCATTTTACTATTACAGAATCATTCATAACAGCTTCAAAGATATTTGATCATAGAAATATCAAAATACATGCCTTTTAGGTAAGGACGGCGCTAATGGCTGAATTATTGCATAAGCGGGGTTAAACAATAACTCGCTCACTTTTACGTAAGGAATAAATGCAACTTATGACCACACTATCTGCAGTAGATCAAAATAATGCACAATTACTTATCCTCTTGACCACCAGCCAATCATGACAATGATTTTAGGTTGTGAAAATTGATAAATGAATCAGTCCCTAGTAAAGTGGGGAAAAAATGAGAAGTAAATTGCATAAAATCAGTTTTGAAAAAAAATGGCGCTACATGTATCATATCATAAATTAATTTACTATTTCAGATCCATCTTGGTGCCATCACAGTCGCAGAATGATTCCGTAATCGTTATTAACTCCAGCCAGTCACAACACCAAGATGCTGACAAGGTATGTATTTAGTTTATTTTAAAAATATCTGATGAAGAATAAACAAGAATATAGAATAACATACTTGGCTAGGTAAAAAGTAGTACTTTTAAGCCTTTAGTTCTAGGCCTGGAATACTCTAAGATAGTGTTATTTTCAACAGCTTGATACTGGGTTTTTCTCTTTTGCAAAGTGTTGTGATCTCATTAAAAGACTATTTAGAAATATTTGTCACTTGTCTGAAAGGTATAGTATAAATAAGTAGTATATTTAATCAATATAATTGAACTGTATAGTGAAATTAATTTGAACTGAATTCCTTAGCTACAGTTATTTTCAATTCATCTACTGACAAAAAGATATTGATGGTTTCAGGCAAGCGACAAGTCAAAGTCGTCAAGTAGCGAGTCTGAAGACGTCACAGAAGTTCGACGTGGACGTAGAAGATCTGTAAGATTAAGCACCGAGGATCATGACACACAGGATGACAAAGAAGAAAAAACAGAAATGAAAGCTCCTTCAACCAGATCCAAAAGAACCAAGAAGGAGACATCAGAAGATAAGAAGACTGAAAAGTCTGATCAAAAGGAGGCAAAAGAAGTCGAATATTCAAAACAGAGTTCGGAATCAATGGATGTTGACCCAAGTCCTTCCTTAAAGCAGAATCTTCTTCATGCAATGGGCGATCAATGGTTGAATACACAAAGCAGCAAGACCTCAAGCTCTTCTGTTGGAAAGGGAGACTCTTCTGTGGACAAAACTTCATCCGATTCCGATAAGAATTCTCAAAAGTCAAATTCACAGACTTCTCAAAAGACCAATTCTCAGAGTTCTCAAAACTCCCAAGGTTCCCAAGAATCAACCAAACATTTCAGTCCATTCAAATCATTGAGTCAGTCTCCTCCAGAGCGCAAGTCTCGCTCCCCTGGCAGAAAGACAAGGAGTCAGGAACAGAGTTCATCCAAATCACCCAAAGGACGAGAGAGAGGCAGCCAATCGGGAGCTCTGGACCGATGGTTGGTGAAGTCACCATCAAAAACTAAAAGCCCTGTTTTAGACCGTTCCCCTGATGATTCATTTGTTCCAAATACTCAGTCTCCAAAAGAAAGCGTCTCGTTGTTAATGAATGTCGTTGAAGATACAATGTCGCCAAAGAAAGGCAGAGCAGATAGATCCTCTCATTCTTTCGTAGAGGACACACAATCTCCGTCAAAGTTCAGCCAGCAAAGCATGTTTTCACCAGACGTAAATGCCTCCATTGAGGAAACTCCTACAAAAGAAGAGGGGAGAATAGATATAGACGCAATTGTTTCAAGTCGTGCTCTCTTCAGTGAAGAAAAAAAGGAAGAAGATGTAGCCGTAGGTACACCCGTCATAAAGATAAAGAAATTGACGTCGGAAGAGATAGTTGAACTTTCACACTCCTCTCCAGAAAAAGAAGTCGTGAAATCGCTGTTCAAAGAGCCTGAGCCTGTTTCTAAGGATACTGGAAGTGAGATTCCATGTTCACAAGGATTCCAAACACCCTCTGGAAATGTAAATCAGCTCAATTCTGAACTAAGTTCAGGGTTTGATGGACTTTTCGATACTCAAAAGTCTCAAGAATCATCTCAAGAATCTGAGGACGGATTTACAGGAATTCTCAGCGCGGAACAAAAGATAGATTTGAGCCATGCTTCGTCCTCGTCGTCCGCCTACAGCACTAGCATTGTCACAACTGGAGTAGGATCGCAGGAATCTGACCTGACTTGTCCCGAAAAGCTTCCAGCATCTCAGGAAGTGGAAGCTTCGCAGAACAAGGATGAGTTTACAGAGGAGCCTTTTAAGACGTGTCCAGAAATGGAAAAGAGTTTTAACCCTGATGCAGAGTCTACCTTAAAAGAAGGATCTTCTCAGAGTTCGGCCTCTAGCAAGAGCTCGCAGAACACTGGTCCAAGTCAGAGCTCCCAAGAAGCTGCTGGTGAAACTTCTCAAGATGAAGAATTTGATCCTGATGAGATGTCCACGCTTCAGGAGAAATCTGGAATGGGTCGAAGACGAAAACAAGACTCTCCAAAAAGATTAAATGAAAACGATGTTCGGAGGACACCGCGGCAGAGAAAAAAGAAAACTTTTGATGATTTTGAAGTTGAAACCCCTTCAGGGGGAAAAGCTGAGGGGACTCCTTCCCGTAGAGGACGAACACCTGGAAAGAAAAATGAATCTGAAATTGATGGAAGTCAGAAATCGACAAGGCGGTCAAGTCGTAAAAGTGAAGTTAAACCTGATGAATCTGAAAGTGAAAAGGAAGATGATAAGAACAAACGAAAAAGGAAGAAGGCAGAGGATGAGAAAAGTTCCCAAGAATCAAACTCTCAAACAAGCCAAGAGGAAGCCGAAAGAGAAGCTAAACGTAAAACGAGAAAGAGGAAACATGTTAGGGAAGAAAGCGATGAGAACATCCCACTTTCTCAAATAAAAACAAAACTTGATTCTCAAACAAGCTCTCAAGATGCAGCAGAGGACCAGAATTCTAAAGTTGAAGAGGAGGATTCTGGGATACCTAAAAAGAAACGAGTTCGTAAAAGCTTAGCTGCAGAAATGATCAGTTCAGAGTCACAAGATGACGAAAAAAGCCAATCCTCTCAAAACTCATCACAAGAAAATCCCAAACCTCGTAGAATTCAACTTCAGCCAGTTGAAAAGACCTCCAACACAGTTTGTCCTGTGTTTCAAAAAGACCTGGAATCCAAAACCAACACCATGGACGATAGTGAAAGTTTAAACACAGATTCAAAGGAACATACGATGTCTGAAAGTCAAAGTGTTCTACATAGTGAAATAATTTTTGTTGGAATGGAAACGGACAGTTCAAAGTCTTTGAACGAGCAGACGCAAGAGGAAAGCCAGCTGGCAGAAAGCGACGAGGTTTCAAAAGGCGAATCGACCCCGACCAACAAACCGTCGTCTGCTCCTGTGAGGAGGAGTACCACTAAACAAAAGATGGAAGAAGCAAGAAAAAGATCAATATCCAAAAAGAGTGACAAGAATGATGATTCAAGTATTGAAGATGCTACAGAATGGAAGCCCGCTTCTGCATCGACTTCAGTTGAGAAAAAGGAACCCAATCAAAATGACGATGTTGATACCCAAATGGATTTCTTGGCATCTCAAGTTGTTAATAAAGCAGTAGCCAATCTTGACATGTCGTTCTGTAAAGATTCTCCTCATGCAGACCAGGACAAAATTAAAGGAACCGTTGATACCATTATCAGCAGTTTGGCAAGTCCAGTCCTGCCAAAGAAGGCAGCAAAAAGAAAGCGGAAACAAACACTGCCGAAACCAAAAACGGCGTCGCCGCTAAGCGTCAGACTGAGGTCTTCACGTTTGGTTCTTCGTGCAAGGGCTAAACTTGGAAGTAAGACAGTTTCCAAAGCCTCGCCTTTAGCATTGAGCCTTTCCAACTCAAAGAGGAAACATTCTCAAGACGTAAAGGTTCAAAAGCTTGATCTTGAAAGCGAGGATAATGATTCTGAAAAAAAGGATGAAGGTGTTAAAAATGTTGAGAAAATGACTGAACCAGAAAATGAAACGGAAGTTAAAGATTCAGTTTCAGAGAGTGCTAATGAAAACATTATTTCAAATGAAGAAAAAACTGACAATGTAGAAACAGTCAGAAGTGCAGAGCCAACAAATTCTTCATCCAAGGCCGAAACCTTGGACGAAACTCCAAGAAAAGGTGCTGAGAAAATTAGACACAATAGACTTGCGTATGCAAATAAGGCCTTCTCCGATTCAAAGGTGCTTAGTTTGAACCGAATTCGTAGCAAAAATCGAATGGCGGATCGTGGAATGAGTATTGTACGTAGAAGCATACTGAAGCACAAGCATCTCCCGGAAGCAAAGAGTCCGACTAAACGACCACAAGACCACGAGTTTCAGCCAATCAGAGTGTTCCAGTTCCACTCACCGAGTGCGTCACCTAGCGCCGGAATATTGAAGAAAAAAAGATTAAGTGCGAGTGCAGCTGTCTCTTGCTCCTCTCCGCCGGCTAAGGTAAGAAATCTGAATATATATTCAAACATTGCAAACCTAATGTAAATATAGGTAACAGAGAACGTTGGAGTCAAATATGTTAAAATTTCGAAACGGTGTTATTTTATCAAGAAGTAGCGGTATTTAAGAAAATTAGCATCCTTGTGCTTATCAGTTTAGCATAGTGACAATAAATAGGTCAAAGACGTGATCGAAAACTGGACAATTACACTCGCGTAACTATGACTCAAACATAATTTTGGAAATTTATTTACAGCAGAAACAAAATCTTACATGGGTAGGTAGTGTTCAGTAGTTCATTTAATTAATGTGCATAAAGATTGCGTAGATAAAATAAATATATATATATTGACAAAATATATATATATATATATTGATAATTGACGCTATTCTTTGTTTTCATTTACCAAATATGAAATTAACAGGAAAGAAGAGTCTCATTTGCTGAACCAATCATCAGTGGCGCCAGTCCTAGCAGACATTCCGGTCCAGAGTTTGTCAAGTCAAAGAGTTCTTTAGGAAAGGTATGCTAGAGTTCAAATTCTTGAGAAATTAATTTACGCTGGATATGATTAATTGGCACCGGTGCAACCTTAAATTTTAAGTTGCATCTTATAAATTTGTTTAAATGATTTCAAAGATCAATCAGCATTAGATACCCAAATATGGTAATTTTGGTTTTAGTTTCCTCAACCTTAAGTACAAGAAAAAGAGAAAGCTTATGATTTGATGATAAATGTCATTTTTTCAAACCAGTTCAACTTAAAGTATCTTGTTGGTGCAACAATTTTTTGTGATGGTTGCACCTTGGCATTTAGCACATAAATTTCCATGATCATATCCAGTTACATTTTTATCAGTCATTCTGTGTGTTTTCTTGATATCCATATGACATGTTAAATAAATTTTCATATTCCATTTATGTAATTCTGGTAACATTTGCTTTTCCGGTTCAGTTTCATTGCAACATTCAAAATGTTTTTGATGTTATTTTGCTACCTTCAACAGTGACATCTAAGGAAACTTCCCTTATTCTCCATTGGAGCATGTGTGTCAAAAATGAAATGATTTAAGATCTTAAGCTTTAAGAATACTTTCATCAACATTGTAAATTAGGTTTGACATACTTGCCATGAGTTTTTCCAAAAGTGATGTTTAAACTTAAGGGCTGATTATGACACCAGCCGTGAATCTGAAATTATTGCAACACACAGCATTTTGTAATTATTCTTATCAAAAGGATCAAATCAGATTGATACTAATCTAATTCACTGATCTGCCTTACTCGGATATTATGCTAAGTGTAACTTTAATTTCATTGATCCTTTTTAATTTACCATTTGTTGTTGCTATTCTTTTCATTTAATCTAAATTTCATTATATTTGTGTCGATAGTATATCATTGTCAACGTACACAGTTTTTTCATCTTCATTTGCTTGTACATTTTGCTTGCAGCAACTTTTTATGTTTCCACGGCGACCGTTAGGAAGTCTTCATAGCCCTGCTAATAAACTGAAAAAGGTTTGCATGACAATCATTTCAGACATCATTAGAACTATCAGGCCTAGATTTTGAAGTCATTCTAAGCGTCAGGATGGTTTTGTTATTATGTTTTACTTGTGACAATCTTGGTGTGCAGCGTCATTGTTGGTTTACGCTGAGCTAGTCTGTATCTTCAGCTGCTCTATTTACTAAAGTTTACATACCTCTGATTTTAAAAAATGAATTATCACCAAATTTTTTCTGAATTCATTGCTCCAGATAATTATTTGGACTCAGGGGTATTTCACTCCTCAAAATACAAATTTAGGAGTAAAATTACCACATGAAAAAAATCAGAATTATTTCAGGGTTTATCGTTTCAGATCCTCATTCCAAGTTAGCATCTTTATCGATGTTAGTCGTTGATTATTTTCCACAAGTTTAATCTGAAAATAAACGAGAGATTTCTCTTTGATGGAATATAAACTTGGTAATCTTTGTTGCCATACAGACTGGCATCAAGTTGGCTACTGTTCGAGATGTAAAGATCAGACATGTACCAATGAAACTTTATTTTGACAAGTCACGATCACTCGTGCAAACAAATATCTGACACGTATGCTGAGAAAGTTGTGCGTATCCGTAACTCATTGATTTAATTTTTAATGCCTATATCTGAAATACCCGTGCATATTTTGCGCACATACGCAGCCTAACTAGAGCCCTGAAATTGTCATAATTTTATTATGCATTAACAACTTAATTTTGGTCTGGATGGGCGTGACCTTGATATTTTATATTACCAAGAGTTTTGTATGCAATTGTTTTGCAAAGGTGCCAACACCTGCTTTAAGAAAAAAAATTTTATTGAAAAAAATACCATAACGTTATACAACTTACATGGTGATTCACAGATTTATTTGATAACATAAGAATAGTACTCAGTTATCTCCCAAAAATCATCAACAGAAAAAAAACCCAAGTTAATTATCTGTGGACAAATTCACGTCTAGGAGTGGGGAAAACAGGAGTAATAAATCATTTTAAAAGATGAAATAAATGAGTATTAACTACCATAAAATTAAAGTGTTACGATACAGACATTTCATGACACGATGCTAATGATTAAAGGAAGATTATCTTTTGACAAACATCTTTATAATGGGCAAGAAAACACTGTTTAAGTTTACGACATGTCGCAATAGAGAAACCTTATCACAATACTTATATGGAAAGATTTAGTATCACAATTCTTGATTCTACTATATATCATTACATCTCGACTGAATAAGTAAACTATTTTACCTCATCATTAAAATGAACATGGTATAAGTAAACTCTGTTGTTTGTGTAAGAACAGAACAAGACTTCTAAGCAATGACTTTATTTTCCAACAGAAACCGGAAGAGATTCTAGTTGATTCCCAACCCAGCCAATCACAGGCCAGCTTCAAGAGTACCCAGGAGACCGCATTAAACTGTATAGATCCGGTGTACCCCGATCTCGTAGAATGCACGGAGTCCGTCACCAAAGTTCTGCCTCAGCTTACTTCTTCTGTCTGGTAAGTCTGACTGATTTAGAATAATGAGTCATGCTTTTGCAGCTGCCACCTCAAGAAGTAATTTGCGACAGTCTAGATCAGAGGTTAAATTTAAGCCTTGCAGTATTGCACCAAAATCGAGTGCAGCACCTTTATGGGCAAATAGCGTACATGTTAGCCACAATTGTTGTTTTATTTCTCCATGCATTGTTGCTTTTATAGGATATATGGAAGGATCTTAAGAGCATATATCCCTATCTCGTGTCACCTCATGTTACTGTATAGTAGTCCTTTCTTCCTCATATGCCTAAATAAAGCAATTAAGTTTATGAAATGGCTCTTTGGGCGTTGTCTGTAAAATTTTCATTAAAATTTGCCTTGATGGGACAGTAGACTCCCTTTTTTTGCACAAAATTGAGAGCCGCACCCTTTTCTGCAATTACACATGCTAGTTACAATTGTCACCTCACATTACCTTAGAGTAAATTGAGACCTTTAAGATTGTATGCCTAAATGAAACAATTTGGTTAATGGCATGGACTCTTCTTTGGTGTGGCGGCGGGTTAGGGTAGTGTATGAAGAGCTCCGGGGTTTAGAATGTAGCATGTTAGTTCCAGCCGATGCTTGCAGATTTCACTGCAGTACATAGCCACAATTGTGTTGCGGGCTTTCTCCCTGCAATAAAGCTAGCAGCTGTGATATAAGTTTGGTGGCATCTGTAAATTTTCATTGACATTTAAATTGATGGAACAACACAGACTCTCTTGAAGCCAGAGAATCAGATAATCACATCCTTAATCATATGTTATATTGTTAAGATATTGAATGGTTTTTAAGCAATGTTCCAATCTTTTTCAGGTCTCGTGGTCTTGGACAACTAGTGAAAGCAAGGAACATCCACACAGTAGGAGATTTAAGCAAACTGACCGAAGTGGACATTCACAATCTGCCCATCAGATCACCCAAGGTTGTTACGGTTCGTCGGGTCCTGAGTGACCTAGAGCAACACTTCAGAAGGTCGCGCGATGTCAAGTCGAGCGAGTCTGACATGGATCAAAGTCTGAAATCAGATGCTGAAAACTTTAAAGGTGAGCGATGAGCAGGCTGCCATTTCACAAAGCGATCTTAGCGCTAAGACATATTCTAGCGAATCTTAAGATGAACCTAGGTTTGATCTTAGTGTAAATATTGAAATAATGAAAATTGAGAGACTCTACAGGGATATTCAATAAGTTTCTTCTAGGCCTTGAACATCTTCCCACACATCGGCCTCGAAAACCTTTTGGAGAACTCTACACTGAATTTCATTGCAGTACAACCCTTAGTGCCCTAGTTCTAGCCGATGCTTGCAGGTTTCGCCACAATGGTGTTGTAGGCTTTCCTGTGTTAATACTAGCAGCCGTGATCCAAGTTGAAAACTCTTGAAAAGTGGCGTTAAAGCCCAGATCACCTCACCTCACATCACCTCACCTCAAGCGTCACACACCCTACACACAATCAAGGAAACGAGGGATTTTGTATAGCTTACAACTTGTGATGACAATTTAGACCAGAGTTGATTCTATGATTCAAGATTAAACGTTTAGATCTTCTTTTCAGTCCCGAGCCTTCAAGCGTCACCTGCGCTAGACACAATCGAAGAGACTAGCGAGACGGAGAACAAGGAGAACAGAGACGACGCAGATGAACCTGACTCACTTCCTAACATGGATGATGCTCTTAGTCAGCTCACGCCTAAACAGGGTATGTACATTTTGAGTTAAATCTTCCATGTTATATTTTTCCCTTGCGAAAAAATCCAAAACTTATACACGCTATATAACTCCAAAACTTTTATGCTTCTGAGCTTTGCCAAAGGAATAGTATTTATGTATAAGAATCCGTAATCTTAGGGTCAAGTGGTTTGATACAGATTTTATATTGTTATCAAACTTGAAAAATACAATGTCTGTAAGAGACATCTTAATCCAAGGATTGCAACTTCAAAAAAGATTTTTACAATACCTAATGTATGTGCATGACCTATGATTATTTATGTTGCTTTTGAATAATTTTCAATTGGATGATAAAAATGAAATCATCATGTGATGTGTATCAACATATCTGAAGTCTGCCATTTTGAAAAATTCAAATTTATGCATCCCCACGGCTAATTAAGTTTGTGCATTGTCACTGATTCCTGATAACATTATTCTCTTGATGAAGACCAAAAAAATGACATTATTTAACTTTGTTTGCCTTTCAGATGATTTGAACAGCAGTATCGAAGCTGAACCAGATGAACCAATGTCATGTGACCTGCCTAGCCAATCACAAATCTCAACACAAAACCCCAGCCAATCAGATACAATCTTACAACAAGAGTCACAAACTGTTACTGTGGATACCAAATCAAGTGAAAGCAAAAGTGACAGTGATATAACAGACGGTGAACGTTTGGCATCATCGCTAGACGATCTAGTTAAAGAAGTTGAATTTGATAAACTACAGAAAATGAGGACTGGGGACTTGTTTCAAGTTCATCAACATCTAACTCATCTTTCAAATCTCGTCATCACAGCGATGAAAAGTAGATGTCATTCGCCACCCATCTCAAAGTAGTTTGTAGTGCTCTAAATATCACTTGAGATTTTGGAAATTCAAATACAAAAACCTTGATTTAACTTGTGAATGTCTGGTTTTAAGCTTGTAGCCATTGATAAAGTTTTAAAGCATGTATAGACAATTTGTGGAAGGAAGATGTTAAAAAGATTCGAATGGTTGCATCCCTTGTGCCTTGATATATATTTGCAAGTTTTAAATGAATTACTTTTGAGCAGAATAATATGGAGATAAGTTCATTATTGTAAAAATCGGTATCATCCCAAAATGATTTTCACAATAAAGAAGGAATCCACAAAATCTGCTGTTTCTATGTTATGTCCATATGCCCTTCTAAGATTTTATTTACTTTTGTCAACAAACATTTTTTATTCTCTTTGTGAAAAACTACTCTGATAAATTTGTGCCACTTTAAAAAAGTTCCTTCATTCATTGAAAATTCTCTTTCAATTAAATCAATTTGTTATGGAATTTTGATGTCATGAATTTTAATTTATCATGAATCTAATTGTTTTGAAATATTCTGGTGATTTTATAAAGAAACTTTATGAAAAATTTTTGGTTATAAGATATAAATCTTTGGCATTTGATCTTATTTTTTCAAATTCTGAGGCTCAGTGAATTATTCACATTTCAGAGTCGAGAAATAAATGTCACAATTTCTATAATATAATTAATTGTAAGCCTACCTTTGATTTTTACTTAAAGGGATCATTCTTATATGATGACCGAATAAAGCTCAGCATAGAATTATTTTTGTTTGAAAACGCCAGCCTCAGAATAGATTTATTGCCAAAACGGTAAAACAAATTTGTTTCATTTGAAATTATTTTGTTAAGGTAAAAAGTTCACTTCAGCTACAAGTGATCAAGGTCATTGAATGTAAATTATTTAATCTTAATCATGTAAGAAATTAATAATTTTGAAAATTGTCATTTTATCATTCTTTGTCAAGAAGTTTTAACAACTTAAACAATAACATGCTTATGATAACAGTTGAATTTAACTTTGATGTACATATGTTATTTATAACCCTTTTCAACAGAAGAAAGAAAATTTGTCACAATTTGTGTAGAAAGTTTGTACTTCAATGCCTTAACAATAAATGAACATGTTAACACACTTTCATGGTTTGAGTTATTAAAAAATCTTTATGTGTATTCTTAAACCGTATGGTGGGTGTATTCTGTATTAAGGGTGCACAGCGTTATCGGTATACGAACACCAAGATATGTACCGGTACACTCTTCTGAAAATATCCAATATATCAGAGGTTTTAAATTTTAGAATTTCCATGTAAAATTGCAGAGAAACTGACTCAAACGTGATTTTACCGAAACTTGTAAACAAAGTGTGAACTCGGTATGTGAAAATAGCAAGGACATGTTAAAATCACTGAATTATCTCTATTTACAAAACGACGGCCAGTTGAGCATTGATCACTGATTTAATTGCTGCTATTCAGTCAAGAGAGCAAGGAAAAAATAAGATATGTAAAATACCAGTATATTGCAATACACTTTTTTGTATTGCAATATATTGAGATACAAAATGAGGAGTGATACCCATCCTTATTCTGTATAGTTCCAAATTTTCACTCATGCACTCTATGATCTATTATCCTCGTCGAACCGTGGTTGACATAAAGTGGTTCAAGAATCACCTCGAACACATGTACCAGGTACCCATTTAAACAGCTGGGTGAACAGGGTCACAAAGATTTACAACACAAAACTTTCACCTCGTGTCTCGGTGTGAATTTGGCATAGTTAACGCGTTAACGGCTTCGGTTCAAGAGGTCCGTGGTTCGAATCCCGCCACGGGCATGGCAGCTTTGTCTGTAGTGGAGAACTGTTCTACACACACTAGTGTTCGGGTGGAATGATACCCTGAATTTCTGTGCAGTACCACCCATGGGTCGCTAGTTCCAGCCGTTGCTCGCAGGATTCACTGCATTGCATTGCCACACTGGTTTTGTAGGCTTTCTGTCTTCAGTAATACTAGCATCCGCGATGAAATCGCAATCGCAAAGCGGCGTTAAAACTCTAATCACTTCACCAAGTAGTTAGCGTTTAATGACATTTTAGTTGTATATAGACATGAAACATAATCAACGTATAAACAATCACTATGACACAAAAGAGACCTTTACAACTAATTTTACATTATTTCTTGAATACTGGGTGATTTCCACACAAAACCAAGTATACAAAAATCGTTATTTTTGTTCTGAATAGAGTTTTAACCAAAGTTCAAGATCAGTCAAGAATTTTGTTATTGCACATTTATCCCAATGTATGTGACAAATGCTCTTACAAACATCATTGCAAAAATACTTATATTATTATCAAGGAGATCCATTTTACATTCATTCTCATATAAGTCAATTAGTTTAACATGTTTTAAATGAAGCCATTTCTACCGGAATAGTATCTAGTCTAATTCACAGTCATTGAATGTAAGTTCCCACTTCAAGTTTTTCATTTGTGGAAATCAGCTTATCGTAAACAAAATCTTTATCCTATATCCTTTATATTATATTCACGGGTGGGAATAATCGTGTACATGATATAAGAGATGTTCATTTGAGGAAATATGTAAAGTAAATCATCATAGTCTAGTGGTAAACCTCTAATCTCTGATTGTAGTTTATCAGATAGCAGAAAGTCATGTTCCTCACATGAATCTCAAGATGTACCTTACTGAAAAGCAAAAGTGCATCTCTTCAAGACAACAGCGTTTACCTCACAATGAATCCAACAAACATGGCTCTCTCCCATTTTAACTGCAAAGCCTAGATCAATTACATTCAGAACAGAAAACTCATAAAGAACAGAATAAAGCTAATATCCAAAAGGTCAGTGTATCCAAACTTTACATCACATTAGTCTTTCAGTCATGAAACTTGATGTGACATTGAGTTTGATGATTTTTTCTGTGGCCAAAATACTATATGAACTAAGTCAAGTTCAAATCGCCCCTCTAAAATTGTAAACGCTAAAATGCCGAAACTATGATATTTCTTATGTTCAAAGATTTATGAAAATCAGCCTTATAAATGTCAGGAAGTCGAAATTCTACGTCCATTTTACATGTATATTAGTAAAATGACTTACTAAACAATACCAATCATCATTTGTCTTTGTGTCTTCTGTAAAGCGGTTTCAAAATTAACTAACTAAAAATAAAAAAATTGACTCATTGACGCGCGCCTTGACCAGTTTTCGATCACTTTTCACGCCCTTAACCTGTTTATTGTCACTATACTGAAGTTATAAGCACTTTGATGCTGATTTCAGAACAAACCAACTCTTTTTGATAAAATAAAACTATTTATGAAGCTTGACATATTTTGCTCCAACGACATACTCTATGGCCCTTTAACGACAGGAAAGCAAGATGTATGTTACTCGTTGAATGCATAACGGTTTCCGTGTGCATTGCGATACTTTTGAAAATATGTTATCAATTTTCAACGTGTTTTTGCTGAAAATTTATAATCTCATTTAAGACTTTTTCTGACTTTTGAGTATCTTTGTTAATGTCTTATCTGTGTTAATACAACCTGGTAGCTGGGCGTGTATTTGATTATTTTTAGAGGTTAATGTCTTTCCTATAGTTACCCTTCTGGATTCTTCTTGTGGTAAGCTATATTCATGCCAGATAAAGATTTTGTCAAATCAATTACAGCGCTTGTAACTGTTATAAGTCGCTATGCGCTTTAATAAACAAGCTAGAACAAAACACCTGACGATATTTTGACTGTGATTGCGTGGGGGGTGAGGTAAGTCAAACTTTTGGTTCTATTGTTACCATCGCTCTCAGCGACCTCTTCGGCGAAAAGTTTCAATTCTCATATAATTTCTCATTGGACTATCGCGATCCGTCGCAAAAGACTTGGCGACAAGCAAAGAATGGTACGTGAAATGCTACAAGGTCCATCTTAGCAAGTTATGGGGGCTGGTGTAAGAATAGGCCATGCGTGGGAAGGGTAACCTGAACAACTATCACAATTAAAATATTGCTCGTAGTGATAGCAGTAAGTGAAAATATAATACAACATATTAATTGTATAAATGTGTGGTTAATCACAATTATTGATTTACTATTCGAATGTCACAACTTCACTATTTTTATCACTTGAAATCCTTGATCTTTTTCAGAGAAGGTTTATTAAGGGTAGGGTTTATCCTTTTAAATAATATATATTATCTTTGACTGAATTTGACTTATAAGGGTGATGGTCCACACCGAGGTAAGGTGAAAGTCTTGTGTTGTAAACCTTTGTATTTAATATTTTATTTACGTCTATATTGCAAAAGGCGAACATATATTGAAGGACAAATTTTATATTCAAATACTATATTCTCGTGATTGAATTAATGTGATAAAAAATGAAGTGCTTAAAGGGACAGAAGCACGTTTTTAAAATTAGATAAATTGATCTCACGCAGACTAAAAAGAATGTTGCCAATTGCAAGATTATTTGACACATGTCCTTAGAAAGACGTGACTAGTTTCCTCAGAAATGATGTGATTAGTTTCCTCAGAAATGATGCGAGTAGTTTCCTCAGAAATGACGTGATTAGTTTCCTCAGAAATGACGTGACTAGTTTCCTCAGAAATGATGCGAGTAGTTTCCTCAGAAATGATGCGAGTAGTTTCCTCAGAAATGATATGATTAGTTTCCTCAGAAATGATGTGACTAGTTTCCTCAGAAATGATGTGGATAGTTTCCTCAGAAATGACATGATTATTTATCGTAGTAATGATGTGATCGGTTTCCTCAGAAATGACATGATTAGTAATCGTAGAAATGATGTGATTAGTTTCCTCAGAAATGATGTGATTAGTTTCCTCAGAAATGATTGTTTACTTTCCATATAAATGACGTGATTGGTTGTCAACAAGAATAACAAGATTCACAAGATAGGTAGAGCATACATCGCACATAAACAACTTGAATCCAATTACAAGTCATCAATTGAATTACTCTATGACATTGACTACCTATCTAAATACGTACTTCAAAGCGACATGTACTAACATTACTTATATATTTTTTCTATATCTTCATTACATATCGTTAATGACTGTATACAATATCTTTTCCGTATTATCAACAATACATATAAAAACTGTTTAAAATTATGAATATCAATTTCTGTATGTATTTGGGATGTAATCCCCTAATTCACAATGGTTTTAATGGCATTGTAGCACGTTTTATTGACAGATTCAGATCAAAAGAAAGAAAAACAAATAATGCCAATTGAAAGACAGTCTCTTTTGATAAATAAAAGAAGTTCTAATACGAAAGAAGTTTTTAGAAAAGCTTTGCGAATCCATTTCCCCACCTCGAATGATTTTAAGGCGTTCACATTAAATCATCGGCATAAAAAAATTCTATTAAAACGTGTCACATTAGTCTACGACATCTTAATAATCGCTTTTAGTAAAGAGATATCTTGCTCTCTAATGAAAATATTTCTTGTGTAAAGTTATGCCATTAACGTACTTTATAAAAAATGGTATTAGAAAATGCGCATATATATAAAATGTATACAAAAACTTGCAGCAAGCAGCCGTGTCTTCCATTGAATGATCTATGTAGACAGTTACCCTACCGGACTCTCAGTTTACTTAACTACATAAATGTACATTAAAGATTCTATCAATCAATGTTTCTTAGCTATCTGTTAGCGGTTTCAATGATCTAAGTAAACAAAGAAGAACAACAAACCTAACATATTTTTCAAATATCAGAAGACAGGGACTTGGTCACATATCAGGTAGGTTCGTTCAGAAATGCTGCTGTTAAAATCTATTCATTGGCATCAGTCATTTCAGGTCATTGTGACCTTTGAGATCTATCTATATAGGTTGTTTCCTTCTCTTGGTTAAATCTTTATTTCGTAAATTGTAATTTTCTTAATCCTTGACTTTCCTCGGATATAAATTTGGTGTAGCGCTGTCGGGCAGTCCTTAATAGGAGAATGAACCAGTCATTTTCGACGGATAGAAAATCATCCGAAACTCATCTTCTAAAATCATATATTTGGGGAGAGAACTCCGAACTCCCAAATCAAAATCCGTCTGGATCCGAAAATGGTACACTGGCTTTCAACAAACGTGCACTTTGGGGATTGAATAGTGTAGATTTTTGTCCAAGGTTCATTCTCGTATTTTGGTTTATTCCGTTGTATATTTCATAATGTTTTTAAAGATTGTTAACATCGGAATATTTTGCCTTTCAGGCGAAAACATTTTGTCCCGTGACAATTGGACTTTACAACACTTTACGGACAACTACTTTTCAAACATGGCAGAAGAAGGCAGTAAGTGAGAATTTACAAAATCATGCAAGTTTTAAAAAACGTTAAATAAATCATAGAAATTGATTCGAATCGAAACACTTCAACTCTATTTATCACTTTTAACTCTTGATATTTTGCAGAAATCTCCTAATATTCTCAGTAGGTTCAAAGAGAGTCGAGATGTGTCTATTTAGTGAAATATATTTTAATTCTTATTTCTCTGCAAACCTTTCACATTCTCAACCTTTCCTTCAACACTTCCATGCGGAAATACCTTGCACCAAAATTTCGTACACATTTCTTCAACCATTGCATTGCTTTTAGATGTTTGGTTCTAAACAGCTTCATCTCTAAATTTGACCTTTTTGCTTTCTTGATATGCATTTGAAGTCGTTTTCCCAAAATGTCATACAGAAACCATGTAGATTCATGGAAGAATAAGCGCGTTATGTCGGAGAGATGCCAAGCAAAGTGTCAAGCAAATGGTAACCATCTAGAGTTATGACTTTGACGCCACCTTGTGGACAAATGAGAACAAGTAAACAGCAAGAACAACTGCAATCGTGTTAACTCTATCTAAAGACATGCGAATTCTCGCCTTCTTACCATTGTGTCATCCACCAACATTTTTTAGATTTCTGTTGACTGTCTATTTTCAAGTTCATTCGTGATATAGTGCGATATCAGGAGAAGAGTGGATTTCGTGCAGAGATTACCGTTCATTTTATTGATCAAATAGCTTCGCCATTGCTGCAACCTTTACCTGCAGCTGTATTACGGTGAGATGAGATGAGATGAGATGGGGTTTAACTCACTTATAACACGACTGCTGGTTTTATTGCTGGGAGAAAGCCTGCAACACCAATAAGGCTATCCATTGCAGGGAAACCTGCGAGCGTCTGCTGGAACTAACGAACCGTGGGTGGTACTGCGCTGAAAATCAGTTCAGCATTGCACCCAAACCCTACTGCATGTAAAACAGGCCTCCATAGACCGAGTTACCGATTTCCTGGCGGGATTTGTTAAGAGGCCCCCACATCAACACAAAAAAAAATGATGTTGACACAATGACTTCGTAGGTGTGTAACAATCATTATCAGTCTGTGCACCGGATATGGATCCCGTTGAACCTTTACCGGACACTGTTCGACTCCAGTGGGACCATACTAAAATTAAGCTTAACATTAAGGTTACTGAAGCAAAGTTTAATCACTTTCCTTCAATAAATCATAATTGGTCGTATTTGACCATGGATTGAAATATGCGTTTGATCGTGAACGGAGCGCACTTTGACCCTTAAAGTTAAACTTTATTCGAATATGCATCTTGCACTTTGAGTCTTCTTTACAGATCAGATACGCCTCATTTAGCGACTACATCATTGCATAGACCTGTGTGGCAACAATGCATTCGGTGTTTTCATTGGCTGAAATATGATAGGTAGTTTAAGTTGCAATATTGTGCCGCCAGGGGAAACTGCCGGAAACTCGAGAAGAGCAATTATTAAGACAGAGGTTGTATAGAAATTTATGACGGAGCTACCTCTGTTGGGAGAGAATAATTTGAGGCACTGATTTGAATAAGATTTGATGACCTAGCAGGTAGATATGATTTTATCAAAATTAGTGTTACTCATACTTTATTTGTTACGATGTGGTCTGATGAAAGTAACACTGTGTATAATAATTGATTCGAAGTAAAAAAAACTCCTTTCAGAATGAAGTTTGACTATTTGGTTATGTTGAACATGTTCTTTTTTACATCAATATATATCGTGACAACATTTGGTATACATATGAAGCAAATGAATATCAATGAATTATTGAATCAATGAATAAATACTGTATGCTTTGATCTCATAATATTTACTTTGCCTTTTTAAGTGTACTTCTGTTGTGGTATGCAGGAGAGGCTGGTGTCAATGGTAGTCAAACGGGATGCTGTTCACAATCAACTTGCAATTTTTTCTCTTATTTCAACACCGGTACCTCCGAATCTGATTCTCAAGGTAGGTAACAAAATGTCTCGCCATTCAATCATACTATTTAGATTTGTCAACACGTGTTAAGAATTATCTATTTAATAGGTACAGCTTCCATAAATGCAAAGGCAAATTTTCTTTAATTGTGTCAAATGGTTAGACTTTTATTTAGATAACTTGTCTCTTTTTCTTGTCTTTGTTTAAAGGACATGATGAAAATGCATGTCCTTTGGCTTGGCGTCCACTGTATGTAAACATTTTGCTTTTCAAGAAACGAAGTCAAAAAGTCCATTGAAGTGAAAATTGACACACCCCGAAGACATCATCGTTGATGACATTATTGAGATAGGCAATCTAACGACAGTTTACAGACATAAACAACCCTTCTCGATAAGTTACGTGAGATGTATAGCCTGTTGAACACAGGTAGCCTTCTGCAATCATGGAAAGTTCTAACATTGAGCATAATGCGCTTTTTAAATTTCTCACGAAATAAGGGGTGAATGCGACTGAAATACATAAACGTATGACCAATGTGTATGGGTGAAAAATGCCCCTCAATGTGCTACTGTTGTAAAATGGTAAGCTGAGTCTAATCGGGCTCGCAGCACCATAGACGATGACCCACGATCAGGATGGCCTGTTAAAGCCATTACAATTGATATCGTTGCACAGATCAAGGGCTTATTCATGTCCGATCGTAGAATAAAGGTGGGCGAGATATCTTCGGAGTGTGGCATTTCTCATGGAAGTTTCATAATCTAGCAAACTGAATCCTATTTGGGACTTTTTCTCCTCCTCTTCCTTCCTCCGACTTCTTCCTCTTCTTTTTGTAGTGGTGCCTTTTGGGGTTTTCTAGGATTTTTAAGGATTTTTTCCCAGACCAAAACCAAAAAACTCTAAGGCCTATTGAAAGTAACAATTTCATGTGTAGTGATGCCTTTTAGGATTTTCAACTTATTTCTACTTTACTTTTGGCAGTTTCCATATAAAAATACGTCAAATTTGTTTCTGAATCATAATTCAGAATCCTTAAGGCCTAGCTCAGTGACACTTGGTATGTGGAACAATCAGCATATGTAGTGGTGCCGTTTTGGTTTTAGACTTGTAAGCTCATGAGGCCTGAAAGAAACTGCAAGTTTGTGTATAGGTACCTAAGGCGATGGGTATGATGAATTGTACCTTTTGTGATTATCTGGCCCCTGATATGTCCACGCCTTAAAACCTATTTCATATTCTTCTCCGCCTAGAAAGCTTAAATATTGTATATAGATTCATTACACCACAAGGATTATTAGTTGTAGATTTGGTGACCCTATGGCCCCGTATAAGGGCCTCATGCTCAAGAAACTTACTTTTATTGTATTATCATGAATGATAATGGCTAGAAACCTGAAACGTTGCGTATAGACCCCTTATCTCATAAAAATTGTAAATTGTATGTCAATGCCATATATTTCGGTACTGTGCCAAGTATTGATTGTATCCAGTTCAAGTGACTAAGAAAAGAAATAGATTGTAAATTGTAGACATGGTGTCCCTGTTGCCCCTAATAATGGCAACAGGGGCCATACCCTAAAAAAGTCTACTTTAATCTTCTTATCATGTCTGCAAGGCTCTAGAAAGCTGACATATTGTGTATAGACTCCTTACCTCATAAGGATTTAGAATTGCAGATGTGGTAACCCTTTGTTCCTTGATTACGGCTAAAGGTCCAGCCCTTAAAACCTATTTTTACCTTCTCCTCATGAATTAAGGGGCTATAGAAAGGTGAAATATAGACTCCTTGCCTCATGAGGATTTAGAATTGTAGATTTAGTGATCTTGTAGCACCGAAAAAGGGACACTTTGGTCAAAACCCATCTTCCTCCGCGAGGCTTTAATTTGCATCAATCCTTTCACTGGCTATAACCTTGCTGCCAATCAGTCATAATTCTTGTTTTGAGAGCAGTGCTTTCTTCGCCGAAAAGTTACAATTCTCATATGGATTCTGATTGGTCTATCGCGATCCGTCGCAGCAGAAAAGTACGGGAAATGCTGCTAGGCTAGCGTAAGAATAACCCATGCACGGGAAAATGGCTGGCCACTAATGACCTAGATTCATCTTCATCAAAGGAATGAAAATGACCAGAAAACTGAATTATTGCTTATAGACTCCTTACGTTATAAGGAATATGGTAGATTTGGTTGCTCATTAGCCCCGCCTTCTTCTCCAGAAGCAAAAGGTCTATTAAACTGTACTGTTGTACAGTCTCCTTAACTAACGAATGTTATAAAAATAGATTATTGCCTTTTTGGCCCCTCACTAAAGTCATGCCCTCGAAAACTATATTTTCCCCTAATAAGGTATTAAAAGCCTTGCAGCTGAAATGGGTACATGGTCCATGGTTACGTGGGGTTATAATGATGGCCCCGTCCTAATGAGGATAAATTCCACAATCTGATGAGCTAAAGAGCCATTGTCTCTATTTTTTCAGAACGCAGCCTTGCCTACTAATAGGTATCCTTTCGAATTGCTATTTAATAAGTTTTACATGTTGCTACTCAATTCACGCATCCACGTAGTATATTAATGTCGAAAGCCATGCTCGGTTAACCAAAGTTGGGATGTTTCTATGCACTCCACTACAACGTATGTAGTTTTCTTGAAGAAAATGTGAAGTTTTTTTATGTCAAAATATTAGTAAACGTTCGTTCTTGTTTTCAGCGTTCCACTGTACAGGCTGGAGTAAATTCGTCGCTTGCCTCGCTGGTAAGATAGATAGATGGACAGACAGACAGACAGACAGACAGACAGACAGACAGACAGACAGAGAGAGAGAGAGAGACAGACAGACAGACAGACAGACAGAGACAGAGACAGAAACACACAGACAGAGAGACAGAGAAAAAATAGGTGACCAACAAAATTATTTAAACATGTTCTTAAACGGAACTCTAGTAAATGGGCCACGGGACTCAAAGGTGAAGCAATTTAAGTTTTTATACCAATACCAAGGTCTTCCTTCCATCACAAGCACGGCGAAAGGCACATTTACTCAAAACTGATAACTTGCTTAAAATCTTGCCATACAAGTTCATGTAAATAAGTATTTAACAAATATTTAAGTGATACAGATATAATCGGAAATTTGTGTTGCTGTCACCATGTTATCATTTTACTTTTAGTTATTCTCATCATAGCGGTTCTGGTAGCAACCGGCGTCATCTGTAAGTATTGGGCTATCATTATTTCTTCGACCAACAGAATATTTAACTAAACAGTACCTTGTTCGCTTGGTCAGATTTATTAATACTAAAAACATTTGAAAGCGTATGAAATGAACATTCTCACCATTCCTTGAAATCGCTCTTTTTTAGGTTTGAATTTTTTACACCTTCTACACCACAGTGTGACAAACAACACTGTTCCTGTTGCAAACGAGAACGATGTCTTGAATGTGACAATGGCTGGTTTGGATCAACATGTGAACACACTTGCAGAAACTGTGAAATAAGTGGTTGTGATAAGGTCAGTAGAATATGTACAGAATGCTATCCCGGGTTCCATGTCAGCTTTTGCAATAAACGTTGCCCTGGTGGCTTTATGCTTGGGTCTGATGAAAGGAAACATTGTGACAGAAAAAGTGGAATCTGTTTAGAATGTGCATCAGTATTTTGGGGCGAAACATGTACTAAGAAATGTGGAACAGGTTGTCATACCTGCAATCAAGATACAGGTGAATGCGTGGTTTGTGCTATGGTGCTCCAACATGTGAATTCAACTGTGACAACTGTAAAGACAACACTGCAGCGGGATAGATAATTATAACTACTTCATCTATTACAAAGGATGCAAGGATGGCTGGACATCACTAGACTGTCAAGAAGAATGCAGCTCAAGATGCAAAGACGGATATTGCAGAATCGACGGTACATGTTACTCATGTATAATGGGTTCTACGGTCCAGACTGTCATGAGCCGCGTGCAAAGGGGTGTGCTTCAATTGTCTGTGAACAAGTAGACGGCACATGTTACTTGTGTAAAAATGGATACTTCGGTGAAAGATGTCAACAGAGATGCCCGTCTACATGTGCCACATGTAACAAATATAATGGGCGTTGTACTTCCTGCGTTGATGGTTACTTTGGTCAAGATTGTTTACAACGTTCTTATTCAGGATGTAAGGATTTACGTTGTACCTTCGTTGATGGTGATTGCACTTCATGCCCTTTGTAGCACGCCCTGTCCTGATACTTGCAAATCTAGGAACTGTACAATGGACGGAACCTGCAGTGGTTCAGGTAATAATTACACTTATATATGAAATTGAACATTATGTTTTGCTGTTGACATCATACAATAAAGTGATGTATCTACTTACAGCGAAATTTGCTATGTCGATAGATCGATTAATCGTGACAGCCCTACTTTCCACAGTTTTAGAGTATACAACGTTTTGCAAGATGCAATTTCCTGTCGAAATAATTTAATGAATCGATGCTGGTTGCTATAAATTTATTTTCTATTTTCAGGTCCAAGTTGTAGCGCGCCCATGTGTCCTATGCTTGAGGTCTGTATTGGGATGGTGGCACCAATGGTCATTCGATCAAGATGGAATGACTGATTTGATGTAAAGCAAACTTCAACCTTTTAAATATGCTTATTTAAAGCCACTAGTGCACGCTTTTACGGTTTTAATTGGCTATTTAAGGTTTACGAGGACTTATGCATTCACTTAAATGTTCTATCGATGCTATGAAATACTAAACATTCTTGACAATTACCTGCAATCAACAATGAAAACGTTAAGACAGCCGCTGTCGGTTTGGACATAAACTGAACGCCAAAAGAAATGTTACATCTCTTTGAATTTGAATATAATAAAAGGTTACGAGTTCAGAGGAATTTGTTTTGTTGTGTTGTAACACTCCATCAGTGTAGTGTTTTGTGCTAAAATAGCAGACCTGTAACTTTAATGGTAAATAAGTTATCGCCAGTTCTTCATGGGTGGGGTCAATTGTCCTATTTCCGGCCATGCACAAAAACAACAAAATCATAGAATAATAATTAGTTCAATAACAAATTGTATGTGATCAGTATCTGGTATGTCCGCCGTTGGCATTCAAACATGCCTGAACTCTTCGTCTCACAGAAAACGTCAGTCGTCTGTTGAAAGCAGGTGGTATCTGCCTTCATTCGGCCATCAATACAGCAATGAGTTGTTGACGTGTGTGTGGTTGGTGTCGACGTTGACTGATCTTTCGATCGATATAATCCCAGAGGTGCTAGATGAAAAAAGGGTGTTTGGGTGGCGTTGTCAGAATGGGATGACCTCTGGCTGTAGGACCCTGTCAATGTACCTCTGCGCCGTCAGATTGCCGTCAATGACGACGAGGTCGGTGGTTGCGTTGCCGCGTATCCCACCCCAGACCATGAGGCTACCTCCACCGAAAGGGATAACTTCCTTTACGCAGCAGCGTGCCTCCCTCTCACCCAGGCGACGGTAGACCCTCCTTCTCCCGTCTGCTACGTGCATCAGAAAACGACTTTCGTCGGAAAATAACACTCTCTGCCAGTTTTGGTTCTGCCAACGTCGAACATTTCTGGCCCAAGTAACCCCGTTTTGTCGATGTCGGCGCGTCAACAGCATTGCTCGCATCGGCCGGTATGACCTCAGTCCATGTTGTTGGAGCCTTCTTCTCAACGTCTGGGGACTGATTCGGTGTCCAAGTGCAGTAGAAGCTGTCGTTGTAGCGGCTTGAAAGCGGTTCCTGAGATGCAGTTGAAGCAGGTACTGGTCTTCATTTGGGGTTGTCACTGGCGGCCTGCCGCTTCTAGCTTGGTCTCGAGTCGATCCAGTGTGTTGTAGACGTCCACGCAGCCTAAGAATGGTGAGACGATGACATCCTAATGCGGCAGCGACTTCTCCATCAGTGGACCCAGTCTGCAGCATTCCAATCGCTCTTTCCCACTCTTCAGTTTTTAATCTCGGCATTGTAATCGAATTATTGTGTGAAATAATGAATACAGGGGCCTTTTGTACCCGTTAACAATTGATTTCACGTGCATAAAAATGCTATGGCTACGTTTTGGTGACATGATCCTTTTGATGAAAACCAAAATGTTTGAGAAGTTCACTATTTATAAAGATTTAGAAACAAATCTAGTCCGTAAACATGTGCCAACGCTTCATAAAACAGCCGAAGCACATTTTTAACAAAAACGCTTTTGTAGAATCTAATGGTTGTGTTTAGAATAGAAAAATACTAAATCTCAATATTTCGTCATTTTCAGAGAAAATAACGAATAAATATTTCCAAAAACATAATTTATTTCCCTTTTTTATGAATGTGCATTCATTATCAAAGAAACCAAAGTCAGTTTGGTTAATTTTTAAATTATCACTTCAATTATTGCATGATCGGAAATGGGACAATTGACCCCATCCATGAAGAACTGGCGATAACTTATTCACCATTAAAGTTACAGGTCTGCTATTTTATCACAAAATACTAAACTAATGGAGTGTTATAACACAACAAAGCAAATTCCTTTGAACACGTAACTTTTTATTATATTCAAATTCAAAGAGGTGTAACATTTCTTATGGCGTTCAGATTCTAAAATCTACGGTTAGCTGTGCACAAAACGGATACATTATTGACACTTGGAAACGGCTGAACCAGTATTGTGTGCAGCTATTGAATTTACCTAACCTCTGAACTGAGAACAAATAATGAAATATGTTTTCTGAAAGCAATGTTGTAAATTAACCGATTTAACAACACAGTATTAGCATTGTTATTAGATTGACCATAGCGTCTGCCGTTTCCGCTTTGCTGGTTATGAGCAAAATTTTGATATTTCCAATATCGTAGTTAATGCGGAATTAATGTCACGTAACATTATACACTTCCGGCCTTTAAAAATCCACTTCTCTACCTGAACACGTAAATATTTGTTAAATAACTTAAGAGGTAGATTACTTGAGTGAGGATAGTGAGTAATATCGAGAGATATGCAGTATCTGTGCATTCGTTGTGTTTACGAAATATTGGCGTGCACTAGTGCGTTTAAAACCGATGAGTTTTTTCAAATATACCAATATCAGGCCAAAACATTCGTAAATAGCAAGCCTATGAGACGACTCGCATTCAACAAAACCGGCACAACTCGAATGACGAATCCGCTGAGTTTGAGAATCAGCTTCAAGTTTCTTGTACACGGATATTTCACTTGCTGAAAAGTTACGCGCCAACAACAACCTTCAAGAATCAGGTGCCAACAATACGAGTCATTTGACCTGAAGGATATCAGGGTATGGGAAGAAGCACAGAGGATTTAAGCTTCGCATATTGAGAAGGACGAACCAGTCAACCAGGATTTAATGTTTCGAAACTCTTGACCTTAAATCACCCCTTAAATATACACTTAATCTTATTAGGAATCGGTAACTTAACGAAATAATATGAAAAAAACCCGGAATGCTACGGTATAGCATGAATGTATAGTAGTTCGTTTCAGTTCATACTCAGGAACTTGAATTAGAAATTCCGAAAGTGCACCTTCTACCTGATTAGTTACACGGTAGTTTAGGTAAAGAACTTGAATTCCTCTCTAAGCCTGTTGTAACTATGTTATTTATTTAATTTTCTATCAATTCATGTTCCCTTGGTTTGCGGTTTTTCTAATACATTTTATCCAAGTATGTCAAATATTTTTAGCTGGACGAGTGCAAGTACACAGAACTCGTATTGATGTTGGATGTAGATAGGATATTTGCATATATTTATATATATATATATATATTCTTGTAGAGGCATGTAACAAGTTTACATATCAATTTACAAATAGTACTTTGAGATAATGTTTTGAAACACAAATATTTTAAAACTACAAAAGTCAATCAATAATTAAAACATTAATCAACATTTTTTCATATATCTTCCCTTTTTTTCTTAGATAGTTTAAATTTCAAATTCATTTTCTTTGTAACAATGATGGTACGATAAAGCCAAACAATCTCTGAATTAAAACTCGCATATTCCGATTGTTTCAATAAATCCACTTTAATTGTGCTATCAAATTATATGTTTTTGTGTAAACTTAAATGTTGTGTTGATATGTTATTTCATTACTTTTCCAAGTTTTTCTTCATAGCTTTCGTGGTTCGAGTGCTTCATATTGCATCTATTCATATTAAATAAAATCACGTTATATATTCAAAAAAAAAAAATCTTTTGGAATTATTTACTTTGTAGATCATCAGGCCGTATAAGGCCAGATAAACGTTTTGCATGGTCCGTTTTCTGTACAATGTAAGCTTTCACATTTTTTACTTCTCAGAATAACCATCCTGATAAATCAGTGTATATGAATCCGCTCTCGCTCCTTCCCAACACTCTGATCTCATTCGGGCTAAATCCCTCGTCTGGCTGGTGGCTTGATATTCGTGGCTATGTTCATCTGTTATTTTTTTCAGCCAATGAAATGTTGTTCTTTAAGGAGCTTGAAGCGACTACCTAAACCTCAACGGATTTTTCCACCCTGGTGGTGCCACTGTTGCTGTATGCGAGTCCTCTCATTGGCTGGTTAGATAGCTAGCGATACGAGGGTTTTAACATGAAAGAGATGAGGGTATCAGGAAGGAGCAGGATTGTCGAGAGCATATAAAGTCACTGTTAAAACGACATGGAGTATGTTGTTACAGTCAAATATGTCAAACTTTATAATTGATGCTACTTTTATCGAGGAGAAGTGGTTGTTTCTGAAAATCACCATCTTATTGCTGATCAGTTTAAGTTATAATTTATGATCGAAAATCGGACAACGGCGCGCGCCAATGACTTCAATGTAATTATAAAAACTTATCTACAGCAACTAAAGGAAAAATATATGTTGATTGTGTGAAGTAGATCAATTAACTAATATTCATGTAAATAAGATGCAAAATTTTGACTTAATAACATCTATATGGCCGGGTTTGTTTCTATTATTGAAATCGACGATTTTCCTAATTTTGGCATTGAGAGATGAAGATGAAAGTTTAGGGACGATATTTGAATTGAATGCAAGACAGAGGGTATTTTGGCTATAACCTTGCTTTAGGTAACTTAATTCGAAGAAGACTTACTTTTCTTTCATTTCTTTGATGAAAAAATATAGACTCTCCTACTCTTCAATAGTGCATTTTCACATAGAAAAATGTTGATCCCTCTTCAGAGAAGTACATGGAAGGGTATCCATCCCTAATCTAATTGTGTATTCCGCAGGTTTTGCTTCACAATATATTGCCTTCCGATCAGGAGATCAACTAGTGTAAGATGGATTTGTAAAGAGCCCGCTTTCAGAGACACCCACACCCGTGAGCGTTACTTTCCCTTTAGCGCTTTGCTAATTTCACGAAACACCTCAACGGCGAACGTAAATAAACTAATGCCAAGGGCAATTTAATGGCATTTTGTGAAACGAGTGTAACACATTCTTAAAGCTGCCCTTGTCATCATCAAGTAGAGGTTAGCTTAGTGAACTTTGATAAAGCTTACCCAGAACGTTAGCAGTTAACCAAAACCACTATCACATTTGTAATATCACTCGGATAGATCAGTCAGTGCACATATACTAGAACATTTAAAACACATTTATTGATTTACTGTTTGAATGTAAAAACTTCAGTTCATTTTATCACTTAGATATTTGATATTTTTCAGAGAAGGGTTGAGCTGTATGTTCCTAAGAGAAATATATCTTCTTTGATTGAATTTGCTTTTTTAATTATTAACATAAATAAAACTTATCTCTACAATGCGTTAGGCAAATAGACATTGAAGTAGACATTTTATAGCATAGACTGTATTCACTTGATGGAATAAAAATCATATCAAAATAATCTCTTAAAGAGTCAGTAGCACGTTTTTTAACTAGTTAAATTTATCTCGCCCACAAAAATTACAAACATTACAAGACAAAGTTTTGCAATCAAAAGGCGGAGTTTTAACAAGAACGTTCCATGTTCATTTAAGCTATGCTTATCCATTTCCCTACCTCATCTGATTCAAAGGTGTTCACACAAAAATGGCCGCCAGTTGTTTTGCTTGATACTGAATAATTTATGTTACGACTAGGGATGACCGAGTTGAGTAGAGTTATGTTTGACCCTCTGATGATAATCCATTTGGCATGAATCAATGTTTATTCGGGGAAATTTGAATAAATAAATTTGGTACTATGCATTACCTGAGTACAAGTATCACCTTTTCATCAAATGTGGTTATAGTCAGTAACCTTTTGTTGAGGTAGAGGGTCAGTGGTTGTGTTTTGTGTTTTGTGTTTTGTGACCCTCAAATGCACTGTTGACCTTTGTCAATCAACATTTTCAGTTAGTTTCCTTAAAAAGGTAAGTTTTAATTAACTTAGAAATGACGTGTTTAGTTTCCTTGGAACTGATTTGATAAATGTTCTTAGAAATAATGTGAGTACTCTCCTGAGAAAAAAATGTGATTAGATTCCTCAAAAATGATATCTTGTCCACTAATGAAAATATTTTTGCGTAAAGTTATATTGGTATTGGTATATGGTATTGGTATTAGAAAATCAGCATAAGTAATTTACGCGTTTATAAAAACTTGAAGCGATATCGTGTGATATATCAAGTGATATATTGAGTAAGTAACCCTTCCGGATTCTCCGTTTACCTAGCTACAGAAATGTAAATTAAATAATCTATCAATCAAGGTACGTTTTTTAGATATCTGTTCTCTATGTCACTGTTGTGAATTATGAGAAATAAAATTCTGTTCTGTTCTGTTATCGGTTTCTAAGTAAACAAAGAACAACAAACCTAAAATGTTTTTCAACGAACAGAGGACAGGGAGTTTGTAAGATATCAGGTAGGTTCGTCTATGAAATACTGTTGTTATAATCTATTCATTACCATTCGTCAGTTCACGTCATTGTAACCTATCTTTATTGTTTGTTTCCTTCCTTTGGTTAAATCTTTATTTCGTAAATTTTAATTTCCTTAATTCTTGAGTTTTATCGAATACAAATTGACGTAGCTTGGTTTCCGGCAGATGTCGTCCTGAGTACGTAATCGTTATCGGAGAATGAAATTTTTTAAAATCTCCATCTTATTGCTGATCAGTTTAAGTTGTAATTTATGATCGAAAACCGGACAATGGCTCGCGTAAATGATTCAAACGTAATTCTGAAAACTTATTTACAGCAAATACAAGAAAACATATGTCTGTAGTAGATCATTCATGTATATTAGATGTAAAATTTTGACTAAATAACATCTATATGGCGGTTTTTCTATTATCGAAATTGAAACATTTAAGACGATATTTGAATTGAACTCAAGATAGATGGTATTTTAGCTCTTATTTCAGACAAAAAAGATCATAACACATACTCTGTGTAACTTTAAGAACTTTAGTAGACAGAAAAAGACGTCTAATCATAACATGCAAAATTTCAGTCAGACCTCACAGTTGTCGATGCGAATGACCACTCCCTCCGATGATATTTGTATTAGTAGTGTAAACTTAAAACTTCAAAGAGGCGCTATCAACGGCAGCAACGGTATTTGGACACCCAACGAGCAGAGTCAAGGCGTCTACAGACCCAGAATATCAGATTTTATAGACCCTACCGTGGATTTATCATGAGGCCCCCACATCGACGCAACAAGCCGGATAAGGATCTCGTCGAACCTTTACTGGATCGAATTTCTAAATATATTCATACCCAATTAAAACATGACCCTCCAAGTATGGCAAACGTCATTCATTCAACGTTCATTCAAAGAGACGTTTTAGCCAATGCTAATTGTTCTATTGTTATCACGGCATATCGAATGGCCAATCAATAGAGCTGTAGCATAAGTGCCCATGTGAGTAACACAAACTATTTGACATGCTTAATTTAATTTCCCTACAAATGTCATTTTGCGTGAAAAATCATATTTTCTGTATGATGTTGCATATCAAACTTTTGTTCACCTACTACTGTGTCGTAGTGCAACTATCATGTACTTTGGCTTTGCTTTGAACGTCAATAAAATAAATTCAGCAGAACTGACAAATGATCTCCAATTGTCAATGTATAAAATAACATTTTTTATTTCATTATGGGATTGTCTAGTCCCTCGTGCAAAGATTCGACCTTAAACATGACTAAATAGACAGAAGGGGTCACATTTTTTAAATTCCGATTTCTTTAAGTTTGATTGAAATATTCCATTTCGACTCTCTGAGAAAAATAAAAATCAGCAAAATTCACATTGACTTAATGCAAACGAATAATCATGACTTGTGTTTAAAGCTGTTAATAACTTAATAAGGATTTTTTAAATTTTGACCTCTGGTGACCTGCCAAAAGCTTTTACGGTTAACTGTTGCGTATGGCATACGATTGCGTAAAGGTGCAATAGATCTTTTCTTCTGTATTGAAAATTCAAAATTATCTGCTTCTTTTCACAATACTATGATACCTCAAAGACATGCCAAATTACACGATGTTTGCACTACGATACGCAGGTATGTGAACAAACTTTTGGTATGCAGCTGTAAATGTCATAAACGTGTAAATACTCATTTGAAAATAATGTCACACAAATAAGAGTATACATTTGTTCAAGTTTGGTCCATTAATTCGCATTCAAGAATCGGAGTCACCATTCAATTTTTATTATAGCCCACGCTCTTCTCAACAAACAGACGACTGTTTTCCATGGATCGTCAAGCAGTTTTCAGTAATGTCAGCTCATCCGGCATCCATTCATTTGACGTCTCCTAACGTTTGTAAACTTTCCAAATTCTCCACTTCTCCTCACGTCGAGATGGTTAAAGGCACTATAGCACGCTTTTTCGGTTCAAATTTGATATTTTAAGACCTATAAGGATATAGTTATCTATCAATGCAACACTTATAATTCGTCACTACTGACCTATTATCAACAATGAAAAAATTAATACGGCCGACCATCTATTTGTTTTTTAAAAATGTGTATGGTTTACTTCGAGACTGAGTTGATAAGACTGCCAGTGAACCAGCGAATGACTCAGAGATGTGCACCAGGAAACAGGGATTTTTATTAAGTGACTTTTTTTCTGGCTTTCAATCAACAAATTTCAAGTATGTTTAATTATCACTCGAAAGAAAATTATACAGCCTTTCTAGTAAAGCTTCGGATACAGACGACGGAGTACAGATGTACAGAATTACCGAATAAAACAACAGAGGGACGTCTCTAGAGGTTTATAAAAGCCTACTGTGTCTCATCAATACATACAAATTTATTATGGCACTATTCTTATAAAATCTTTTTACTGAGTGAAATATCTTCATGGTTGTGTAAATTGCAATTTGACAAAAAATACGCAATCAAAAGAAAGAGAATTTTACCGAGATAGTGCTCGATACTAGATTTTGATTGGTATATTTAAAAACATAAATTGTGTCAAAATCAGACTGGTAACTTAAGAGCTGAAATTCTATTTTTTAAGTCAAATGAATATATTTTTCAATAGTAATCAACCATGTCTTATTTCGTGGGTTCACACGAAAAAAAATCCCCAAACGTTTCCAAACACATTGTATAAAAATAAATGATATAAAGAGAAACCATGATGTCAAGGACATGATTAGTACGTGTACACAAAATATACCTTCGTTCTGTCAGTGATAGGTACATGAGGAGAAACCATGATTCCGACGGTAGGGTAAAGTTGTTGAACCTAATAAGGAGGAAATGCTCGAGTGTAGAAGATGATGATAATTAACAATGCTTTTACATAGAAATGATCTTGTGGACAACGGTCTGATTGAAACTTAAAGTGAAATCTCCTTGCCTTGTTTAATAATTAAGTACCATTCATTTTATTGCAGTCAGTGTTCTGATAAAATGGATTAAGCTTAACGGGGCAAGTGTTATCGAAAACAGAAATCTTGGAAACAGCAGGCGTTAACGATTAACCAACCACTTATTATTTTAAAAAAGTAGAGGAATATTTCACTCTTCGTCTCTTTAAAAAATATTATATTCAAAATATTATCCTCGAAAAAATAATCTAATCCCAATACGGTTAACAAACATTATGCAATCAGCGAACAAATTTGGGACCTGCAAAACTCACTTCAGACCAAGAAAAAATTGGACTTTCATTATCGTAAAAATTGTTCTGATAATCCCCTTAGGTAGATACAAATTGTGGACTTCGGCCTCAAGTGTAAGAGTGTGCAAGAATGTTAGCTTGCAGTCTTTTCAAAAATGACATATATTATCTAATTTCTGATTATCCAATTTGATAATTATAGTAATAAAACCTGGTCTACAGGATCAGGTTTTCCAATCACTGTAATCCATACTTATGGGGTTGACAACTGTCTTTCTAAACCGACTTACAACCTGTGTATTGCTAATAGGTTGATATGCTACATATATAATTCAACTTTAAAAAAGGACATAACTATCCATGGGGTTAAACAAACAAATCGATAAGAGGCTGACGTAACAAACAGCGAAGCGTTTCTTCCGGGTTATTTTGAAGTGAACTGCAGGTATGTCAAATCATGGTACGACGGTTGTTGCTATGTGTTATCAGTTGCTATGAGCCGAAGTAGGCAAACCAAAACATTAAACCCTAAGCTTTTAAAAAAATAACGTAATTAACATGAAAGCAAGGGTCCACCATTACGTATAACGTATCCATCCCCCTCGGTCATTCTACGCTATACCCATCGGATCAATTATACGGTTTGTTTTTTTGTTCTTCAACATTTGTTTTTCGTTTAATTCGAAATCCTTCTTGATATATTGTCTTGATCTCGGAAACAAGAAATGCTACGGTGGAGGAAATTTTGATTCTTTCACTCATAACCATCCTGGATCAGTCGGTTTCACTCACTTGCTGCTTCAAATGCTGTAGATATCGTCCATGTTACGTTTGTACATATAAATGCTATTTTGATATATTCCTTATTTTATTTCAAGGGTTTTGCTGTTCACATCATACAATTTTGTGTTTCAGCAAAGAACTGATGTAGCGTGACACCTTTGAATTGAACATAGCAACGACTACAATTAAAATATGCCTCAGATTGAAGACAGTAAGTGCACATTTAATACAGAAATCCAAGTGTCTAAAAACAATTAAATGTTAACCGCGTCGAAGGCTATAAAAAATTGCTGAAAGTAATCAAATAATCATGCTCATATAGCTTTCCTCGCCTCTTTCGCAAGCTTTCAGATGACAGAACGTACTTATGATTATTTGAAGAACATGTTACATTTGCTCAATGTCTGGACACATTGAATTTGGAACACTAAAATCGGCGTTGTTTTCACAACACATCCTTAAAATATCTGAGTCAAGAAATCCAATTGCTTGATTACTGATTGTGACTTGAAATCGTACCATAGTTCTAAGAATACGAGGGGATATCAAAATTTCAAATTATCACAAAGAATGTACTGGTGAATACGGACCAAATGGTCACTGTAGCATAGGTGATCCTTGTCTAGTTCCTGGGTCAACAATAGTCTTTTTCGCGACAGCCAGTTTTACGTCTGTTGACCAAATAGCACAGAACCCCCTATTATGGAGAAAACTGAGGCACGCAGTGTAATTAAGTTGTTACATTTGAAGGGCAATACTGCACGTAAAATTCATGATGAGATGAAATCTGTTTATGACAATGACAGCCCATCCTACGACACTGTTGTGAGATGGAAATGGAATTTCCAAACAGACCACATGTTCCTCGCAGATGAGCCAAGAAGTGGACGCCCGTCACTTACTGATGATATGGGTGTCATCAAGAAGGTTGAGACGCTGGTTCAAGATGATCGCCTCGTAACTCTACAAATGATAATGCATGAAACAGGTCTGAGTTATGGCAGTGCATGGAACAAAAAGTCTGCAGGAAAGGTCAGGTGGTGTCTGCTTTTTCGGGATTATCAAGGAGTCATCTTGACGGATTTTCTAGCTAAGGGTCAGACCATTACTGGAGCTTATTACTGCAACCTGCTGAGCAAGTTACGAGATGCCATTAAACAGAAGCGCCGCGGTATGATCACCAAAGGTGTACGCCTGTTAGCTGACAATGCCCCAGCTCACACTTGTCAAGCAGCTGCTGTGGAGGCACGGCGATGTGGCTTTGAAATCTTACCGCATCCCCCCTTTTCACCCGATCTTGCACCAAGTGACTTCTTCTTGTTCCCTGAGATGAAAAATCCACTTCGTGGACTTCGTTTTGAGGACACCAATGACATCTTTCGAGAGGTGGAGGCTTGGTTTTAAATGAAATCAGGGGTCTTCTATTCAGACGGTCTGCGCAAGGTGAAGAATGTGTATCTCTAGATGGTGACCATGTAGAGAAGTCTTAAAAACATGAGAACAAAATAACGTTTGTACCTTTGATATGTGTCTGTGATAATTGAAACCTTTTAATATCCCCTCGTATATATAATGTATATGTATATGCACACATACACACACACATATATAGCCCCCCTCCCAAAACCCTCATTAATGGTCGTTTTCATGAACGAAGACTAACATTAAGTCTTCAATATATTTTTAGAAAGATAGTGAATTGCTTTATGTAATTTTTATTTCTTGTTTATTCATATTACTTCGTAAAGTCTAAACTTGCTGAGTGATTACCTAGACTTATTACGGGCTCCTATTCAAACACAGTGATGTAGAAGAAGTTTTAGAGAGAAGCAAAAGACCACTGACTCCAAATGAAAACAAACATTTTAGTTTTTTTAAACTGTGTAAGTTTTGACATGTAGAAGTTTTCGGAGGACACGGCTATAGCGCATTAAGCCGTTTTCAATGCTATTTTGAACTTCAGTGTTTAGCTGAGGGATGCTTCATTGAGTTTATTAGAGCAGGTTTCTTAAAACTACTGCAGAGCCTAAAGAATTCACACACTTAAAAGGTATTTCATACATCTACCATCCCGCTAAATCTGCGTATATGAATCCGCTCTCTCTCCTTCCTAATACCCTGATCTCTTTCAAGCCAAAACCCCAGTAGGGATACCCATTTAAGGAGCCAATGAGACGTCTAGCATTCAGCATGAGCGGCACAACCGCTGGATGGAAAAATCCGTTGAGTGCAAGCTAGCAGCCCCAAGCTCCTTCATTCTCGACATTTCATTGGCTTAAAATATAACAGGTGAGCATAGCCACGAATATCAAGCTGTAAGGCATACGAGGGATTTAGCCCGAATGAGATCGGGGTAATAGGTACTAGCAAGAGCGGGTTCATACACGCTGATTAAGGATGGCGAATCTGAAACATCATTATAACATATAGCATGTTCATTTTTTGGGTAAGACATGAAGGAAGAGAGAACCAGATCGGTCCAAGCTTAATCATGCAGCGACGATGCAGTGGGCAGGACGAGGAGTGAAGTCCTCACGAAAGAGGACAGCCTTTTACGTATTTTCTGACACAGGGACTTGTATCTCCGAAAATGAGAATATTATTATATAGTTAAAATTAAAAAAATGAAATCTCTTCTTTATAAATACTAAAGGGATATAACGCCCCCGGACCCCTCGTCTTGTTCCGGGAAAAAATCAACTTGGAAATTCAATATAGATTAAGATAACAGTACACAGACATGAAGCCTGATAAATCTTCTTTCCATAGAATGTAAAAATATGAAAATCGGTTCACTTTTGACCGAGCTACACTGTTTAGAAAGTAAGCTTTCTTGAGAGTACGCCAAAATCCTACCTCACAAAAATATCGCTGTCAAACTGATAAAATACGAACTGAACACTCGCATACGTAATATATACGACAAATACAGCTTAATTGCAATACCTATGTATTCCGATTTCGTAGCATGACTATTCAAATGAAATATTATGTGATCCATACCATGAAGCGAGCTTTTACTGCATTAAATGCGGTTTCGATCGCTCGAGTCTGCCGTTGGCATTATTTTTTGGAGCTGGTGGTTCATTCCACATGTATGATTTATTTTCAGGAGAGGCAGCTGGTATCAACTGTACAGAGCTTAAAGATAACAATACGGTATGCTGTGCACAGTCCAGCTATACGTTTTTCTCGTTTTTAAACACCAGTGCCTCCGAAACTGATTCTCAAGGTACGTAGCCAAATGTTTATCCTTTCCTGCATATAACATTATATACCAATGATATTTAATAATCTTTGTGTTCTGAAATATTTGTCTACTGCCCATTTGATCTGTTTCAAATTTGAGAAATCTATTTTTGAAAGGACTTTTCTCGAAAATTATTTTATTTGGATAAATAATTTTCTCATATTTATTCTAAGTTTTTGTTTTCAGTTTGCCGTGGTGGGAGTAGATTTGTCGGAACCTGCATCGGTAAGCTAATCATTATCACCCTTAGGTAAAAAAAAGCCATTGCACCAAAGAAATAAATCTAGAGAGCAGAATTTATACTAAAGTGAGATTAAAAAAACCAAAATGTTTATTCAACAAGAACATGTGACAATAATACAAAAGCAACAAATTAGCTCCCGGTATCAAGGGCAACGTCTCCGATATTGGCCTGACCAATTCATTGTCATGACTGATCCCGGTGCAGGGAAATACAGGTTCAGTGTGTTGAAAGCAGTACTAGTTCACATTTATAACGTGTATGGCTTCCACTTGCCTCAATACACGCATTAACCCTCATTCAATCGTCTGACGTTGTTGCGTGTAATAAGCCTCCATTCTTCTTGAAGGCATTAAGCAAGTTGCTGGCGGTCACCTGTAGGTGGTCGTCGTAGACGAATACGACGATCCAAAGCATCCTAAAGATGTTCGATCGGTGACATGTCAGGCGAGCATGCTTGACACGGCAAAACGTCGATGTTGATGTCAGCAAGGAAGTTCTGAGTAACTCGAGCTGTGTGCGCTTGGGCATTGTCTTGTTGAAAGATCACACCTTGTGCCTGTTGTCGAAGAAAGGGACAGACGACAGGATGGAGAATATCATCGACTACATACAAAATTAATAAATCTATCAATTTAAATCTTTCAGAAGTAGACATCCAAGATCTCATGGACGTGAAGTTAGGGTATACACAACATCCCCTCGGCTTGTCAAAGCCTTGAAGAATTAAACTTGTCTTAGTGACTCACTTTATTTGAAACTATAATTCTTCTCATACTTACCAGCTTTTTCCATTTTACAGACTTTATCGTTTAAAAGTAGAAGGACAGGCGATCACACCATCATTCAACCACTTGTTCGTTTTATTCTGTCGCGGAAAGAGTATTTTTCCAATCCAAGCGTTATATCTTTCTTTTGGTTGAGAGACTGATTTTTGATTTTAGCAGAGAGTTTTGAAGAACATTTAAGTGGAGAACATCAGTTGAACATTGAAGAGTTACCTAAGAAATTGATACATTGGTACACAAAATCAATTACAGCTCTAAGTATAACAATATGTCAGAACATTTAGTATGAATGATTCTAGAGGCGGGATAGCGCAGTGGTTAACGCGTTTGGCTTCGGATCAAGGGGTCACGAGGATTCCAATTCTGCCAGGGGCTCGGCAACTTTGTCTGCATTAGAACTGTTCTACTTGCCGTAACATTAGGGTGCAATGCTACACTATATTCACCTCAGTACACTCATGGTTCGCATATTCTAGCCGATGCAGGTTTCTGCAATGGTGCTGCAGGCTACAATTATACTAACAGCCTTGATGTAAGAAAAATACCCTTGAAAGCGGCGTTAAACCCCAAATCACCTCACGTCAAAAATGATCCTGATGAGAATTCCCTTGGAGGATTTAGATCAACAATTATTATCATATTTTGTGTTGAATTGTACTGAAAAAGTGCAGAGAACAACTGGCTAACAAATTCGAAAAGATGTATCATCAATATTGTTAAAATACACGAAACGTTCAAATCCTCTGGGAAGCCTCAAAGATTGTCCCAGTTCCAAAAACTGTAAAACCATTTGTTAAAAATGATCACAGATCTATTCCGTTGACTTTAATTGCAATAAATGTTTTGAACACTGATGAAAGATAAAGTATTAACTCCAATATATCCATTCTAACTACCATTGAAAATTGCGTACAGAGTTAGTAACGGAGTCGAGGTAGCTAAAGATAGCCTTTTGAACAAGAATTACCAACTTATAGATAATTGTGGTTCATACGGTTCTATGTTTTCCCTTAAGTTCAGCCTCATGAGTGAGTTAGATTTCAACGTTTTCAGTCAACCAACACTTGGATTAAAATATTGGTGCTCTTTAATAAAAGTTTTATCCGGAGTGGTCTGATTTGGGAACCTTTCAGTTCAAAACCAAAATGAAATTGTCAGAATTGTCAATACGTCTTTAAAAAATATTGGATTACTTCTAGAATGTCTTCGCTATTCGATAAGCAACAAATTCTAAAAACGACTGACTCTACTCATGTTTTATTTTCGGAATAATATATTTATCTTCCCGTTGGAAATAACTCACGCGATTGATGACAGACATGACTTCTCATTCCTATGTTAGGAAACGCGAAGCAAAAGCAAGAGAGCCATTGGTGCTGTAGCACAACAGGCTACAAATAGTCTATTTTATAAATTGCTACAGTTGTTTTACATCATTATTTAATGACATCAGAATGCTATGACGTCATAGTGCTATGACATCACCTCATTGGAAGTCTTAAGGTAGTACATTGTTCAGAAATGTAATGACAAATAATTGTGGATGATAAATAAAATGTCATCCTCTTGTCTGCTGATATCAAACATATCGACTGATTTGTCTAATTTATCATCCTATGTTGATATATTTGAAATCAAAAGACACTTTGGATTCTCTATATACACCCGTATGGTATCCAGGTAAAAAACATCCCAACATTGTCAAGTTTCTGGGCATTAGACAGTATGTCTGAACATGTTGATAACACCATATCTTATTCGTTTATCCATTATTCAATGTATAAAAAAGATTAATTATTTCTATAAATTATCTTAAATTTATCTTTTTTCTTGCACACTCTCTTATACATTGTCTCTCTTATTTGATATTTAAATTGACAAAAGCTTTGAGATTGCCCTTCAATGTGGGCGTGGCAAGGAACCCAATCTAAATATAAATAAGTTTCATGGAGCTTAAGATACCATCCTTAAAATAAAAATCCTTGAAATAACTACGCTTATATGATTTTGTTTTGGTAAATCACCATAGGCCCTTCTGGGGTAGGATATTGATAGTTTCAAAATTTGAGATTCCCAGCATGAATACAACGATAAATGATTTGAGGGTTGTCATACTGCAACGCCCATATTTGAAGGGGATAATTACCAAATTTGCAAATTTGAGTTGCCATGTCACAGTAATATTCCTCTTAAATTGTGGCTTCCTATGTCATACGTTTCGGTAAAGAAATTAAAAAAGATTTGATAGAAGATGGCTTCCACGCCCATATCTGAAGGGTTCAGTCCCAAATGTACAAATTCGGATCTTCTAGAATCAAGGTACATCTCCACAATTTCAGCTGAGGGACTACAGATGTTTGGAGGATAGGTCGAAACTGTGTTCAATGTTTATGCCGACGGATAACGGGCCATACCATTATCTAATGACGAGAAAACAAATCGGGGATAATAGTTTGTAAGGATCTCATCACATAAGGAGCCTGTACACAAGGCTTCAGCTTTCTAGTCCTTTTGCTTCTTGAGATGAAGATGGAAATGCGTTTTAGCTTGGCCTCTGTGGCCCTTATAAGATGTCAAAGCTTTAATAGGTTTCATCTTTCTAGGCCATTCGCTTTTGAGGAAGACGATGAAAATAGTATTTTTGGGTATCGACTCTGCTGCCTTAGTCTGCGGCCACAGGGTCATCAAATCTATAAATTAGAATCCCGATGAGGTAGGAGTCTGCACACAAAGTTTTAACAGCTTCCTATGCCTCTTGTTTCTTAAAAATATGAAAGAAGTTCTTTGGCTATGGCCCCTGTAGCAGGATATATAAATTAATTAAAATCCCCATTAGCTTAGGAGTCGATACACTGGTACTAGGGAAGAAGATGAATTATTGAAAAGTTTACTGATAGACGACCGGATGGCGGGCGACATGACATACCATAAGCCAGTCAGGTCTGACAGACCTGTGACCTTAAAGAGACTGCGTGTGTAATATTTTGGGAAGGGGGTCTTACTGGATTTCCTATTTTGTGACTTGTTTTTTAATCTATATATTTTATGTCTGCATTTTAGCATATTTGGGTGTTGAACTGTGTTTCTCCTATATCCAAATTGGACAATATAGAATTATCCTATCTCATAATGTTAATATGTATAAGTGATACATACATTACCGGAAATTAGGGGCTAAAAGATGAATTCGCTTCCTAATAATATCTTATCCTCAATCATTTTACTTTTAGGTATTCTCATCGTATTGGTTCTGGTAGGCATCGGCGTTGGTAAGTATTTGGATTTCATAAAATTTCTGACAATTGAATATATACATAGTCAAAAAGTGTTGCACCCCCTGTTTTTAATAGGGTATGAAAGTTTCAGTGATTGTGTAAGATATAGGTATTATCACATGGAACATAATGATGGAAAGATTGAATAAGACACTCTCTGACCCCATGGTATATCACAATTTTGCTCTCAATTATGGCCTGTCACGGAGATAATACATGGTCTGCCTGAGGGTGTGGAATTCTTCACGTCATTGGTTTGTGCATATTGCATGATAGAGTAATGATGTCCAGTTCTTCTTGCAATTTCCTGGAAAGAAGGCCCGCTCCGAGAAGACCCATAATCTGCCACTTGACAGCCTCTGTCATTCTCGCACCCGTCATTCTTGGTTACATTGGCTAATACGGCTTGTATTAAAGTTTTTATAACCGAAATTGTTCGCAAACCCATTCTGCAAATTTCGAAGAGCAATCTTGGAGAGCAAAGTGCACGTGCAGCTTGTCGCGTTTGGATGAAGAATATCCCCACACGTACATGATACAAATCAAACTTATTACATAGCAGATTCATGGGTTCAAACAACATCAAGGCGGGTTTGGTATGAGCCGAAAAAACTAAACTTTCATTTGGGAGTTGCAACACTTTTTTACTATGCATATAACGAAACACTACTTTGTTGCCATCTTTGAATTTTTTTATCTGAAGAGAGCTAAACAACGATAGCCGAATAGACGTCACTTCTTTCAATACCTTAGGCAATTAACATCTAATCAACTTTCAGATAATTTATTTGGCAACTGAGGATCAGATTAATGATTCCTACTGTTTTAGTCACTTAAAGATACCTTTTAATTTTGGTGAATTGCATAATTATAAGGTGTCATGTCTTCAAATCCTTCCCTTTAAGGTGTGTATTTTGGAGTTACACTTTCTACACCTGAGTGTGATATTAAACACTGTTCCAACTGCAACGGAGAACGATGTCTGGAATGTGACAATGGCTGGTTTGGACCCACATGTGAACAAGTTTGCAGAAACTGTGACAAGGGATGTAAGGAGGGCTGGACATCACAAGACTGTCAAGAAGAATGCAGCACAAGATGCAAAGAGGGATATTGCTTTATCAATGGTACATGTTACTCATGTATTGATGGGTTCTATAGTCCAGACTGTCGTGAGCCGTGTGCAGAAGGGTGTGCTTCAGACGCTTGTGCACAAGTAGACGGCACATGTTACTTGTGTAAAAATGGATACTTTGGTGAAAGATGTCAAAAGAGATGTCCGTCAACATGTGCCAAATGTA
The DNA here is from genome assembly GCA_921293015.1 of Phorcus lineatus. Classification (NCBI taxonomy): domain Eukaryota; kingdom Metazoa; phylum Mollusca; class Gastropoda; order Trochida; family Trochidae; genus Phorcus; species Phorcus lineatus. Next base: position 30,869,056 of record OV121092.1, read on the forward strand.
ACAAAAATGATAGCCGTTGTACTTCCTGCGTTGATGGTTACTTTGGCCAAGATTGTTTACAACGTTGTTATTCAGGATGCAAGGATTTACGTTGTACCATCCGTGACGGTCATTGTACTTCATGTCCTTTTGGCTACTTTGGAACAAAATGTAGTAAACCCTGTCCAGATACTTGCAAATCTAGGAACTGTACAATTGACGGAACCTGTAGTGGTTCAGGTAATAATTTTTTTGTTAATATTATATATCAAATTGAGCATTATGTTGTGCTGTTGACACCATACAATAAAACATTCTAAAATAATAGGTCAATATGCTTGACATGAAAGAAGAACATAAGTTAATTGTGAAGTAGCATTTTAAGCACATCTAGCGTAAAAGGCACAATTGACAGCTGTTGGTATGGCATTGCGGGTGTCGGTTAATCTGAAAACGTCTTTGGTGACATCTTCCTACGATTCACTGGCCTTAAAGGACTTTGGCCAATGAGTTAATCATTGCAGATTTGAAATAAGTGAAAACCTATTGTCACATTTTTCATATTTTAACTAAAATCTTAAGAAAACTGGAGGGTTATTGAAGATTTGTATATTAAATTGTCGATATCTACTTGCCAGATATGACTAACTTGTAATTAAATACTTGAAAATGAGAGAATTTTTTAGGCTTAAACTCAAATTTTGAAAATATAAAATCTTACATGTTTTTCCTAATGATCATATAAAGCTTTGATAGGTCTAATTATGTTGGAATTGATGACTTATAGCCTTTATTTTTTTGTATAATTATCCCAATACGTTTGATAGCCAATAATGGCAAATTGGCATTAAACACGATATTATCTGAAAGAAGGGACGAGTACGTATTGAAGTAATGTATTTCCACGACATTTTCAAGAGTTATAAATCCTTAAAGATCAACGTTTCTTAGAATGTGAAAAAATTATCTTTGTCTCAAGAACACTGAAATATCAGAATTCCCTAAAACACGAGCATAAGAAGTGCCCTAAAGCAATGAACAATGCCTTTTGATTTTCAAGCACGGTGGTCGAATATATATAGTAACTCTAGTACGTGAAAAGTTAAAAAAAAGAAATATAAGTTGTGACAGTTTGAGATTAAAATAGCCTTCATGTAACTTGAAACTCGCATCTTTGAAAAACTCCATATGACTTCTTAAATAAAACAATATGGTCGACCTCTGAGGCTTCTTAGTCGAGCTCAACATAGCTTCTTGTGAAGTTAATAACATTCTATCTTTTCTGTGGTCACTTTATTTGTCATCGCTGAACTTTTTTTACAGCATTGCTTTCTTGAAAGTTTACTAAAAACGAAAAATTACTATCTTTAAAGTGTTGCGATATCGACAAGGCAACTTCCGCATAAAGCGATAGTTCGAGATATCGTTACAACCCTACTTTCCATAGTTTAAGCATATACAACTTTTTGCAAGATGAAAATGTTGATAAAAGTGCCCGTCTCCAACCTTTCCTTTCGTATTTTTAATGAAACGGTGTTAGTTGAACTATGATTTTATTTTCTATTTTCAGGTCCAAGTTGTAGTGCGCCCATGTGTCCTATGCTTGAGGTCTGTATTGGGATGATGACACCGATGGTCATTCGATCAAGATGGAATGACTGATTTGATGTACAACGAACACCCTTTTCAATTATCGGTGTTCAATCAGCGTATTAAATTCGATCAGCGCCTTACATATAAGATGAAAGGGAAGATTTCCTCCTGATTTCCTGTGAACACGGAATTATGAACTAATAGGTAAAATACAAGCCAATTTCCTGAACACAAGAGAAAAGCTAGGTGTAACACATCTTTTAAAGAAAGGCACACTTCTGCCAGGCAAATTTAATGCACGCAAATAGTCACTCGCGTCAATCTTTTCCCTGACGTTAGCCACAATTTTCAGAATTTTGCGTGTATTCTAGCTCTCAGTATTGATATATCAAAATTTCCCTAGCCTCCCCTTTGTCGTACGACAGAGCCTATCACGTCATTTCTTCAAAACCGAGACGTAGAACACATTGAATTTTCCAGGTGCTATTTCGACTCAAGAAAAAAGAAATCATTTGTACAGAGTGCTTGACTAATGAAGTTTAATTCATAGATGTGGTGACACTGATGATTTTCAAATGGTGATCCTGTGACCATAGGTATAATAAACTGTAGAAAGCTAACCCTGATGAGCTTAGCCATGACAAACATTTGTCAATCTTCTTGTTAGCTTTTGTTTCTGGTGATTCTCTCACATTTTTGAGTTTTGAATTTTCGAAAATAAGTGTTATGTTTTGTTTAAGAGTTTGCTCTTGATGTTGAAAAGACAGATGGACTTGTGACATGGCAGTGCATTTTGGTTATTAAATTGAGTTTGATCTTAAGGTTGAAAAGACCGATGGGCTTGTGACATGGCAGTTCATCTAAATTGAGTTTGCTCTTAAGGTTGAAAAGACGGATGGGCATGTGACATGGCAGTTCATTTTGGTCGTTAAATTGAGTTTGCTCTTGAGGTTGAAAAGCCCGATGGGTTTGTGACATGGCAGTTCATTTTGGTCGTTAAATTGAGTTTGCTCTTGAGGTTGAAAAGACCAATGGGTTTGTGACATGGCAGTTCATTTTGGTCGTTAAATTGAGTTTGCTCTTGAGGTTGAAAAGCCCGATGGGCATGTGACATGGCAGTTCATTTTGGTCGTTAAATTGAGTTTGCTCTTGAGGTTGAAAAGCCCGATGGGTTTGTGACATGGCAGTTCATTTTGGTCGTTAAATTGAGTTTGCTCTTGAGGTTGAAAAGACCAATGGGTTTGTGACATGGCAGTTCATTTTGGTCGTTAAATTGAGTTTGCTCTTGAGGTTGAAAAGCCCGATGGGTTTGTGACATGGCAGTTCAGTTTGGTCGTTAAATTGAGTTTGCTCTTGAGGTTGAAAAGCCCGATGGGTTTGTGCCATGGCAGTTCATTTTGGTCGTTAAATTGAGTTTGCTCTTGAGGTTGAAAAGACCAATGGGTTTGTGACATGGCAGTTCATTTTGGTCGTTAAATTGAGTTTGCTCTTGAGGTTGAAAAGACCGATGGGATTGTGTCATGGCAGTTCATTTTTGTCGTTAAATTGAGTTTGCTCTTAAGGCTGAAAAGACCGATGGGCTTGTGACATGGCAGTTCATTTTGGTTGTTAAATTGAGTTTGCTCTTAAGGTTGAAAAGACCGATGGGCTTGTGACATGGCAGTTCAACCACTCTGGCGTCAGTCTGTCCATCCATCTGTCCATAAACTCTCTGCGTTTTAAACTTCATGTCTAAAACCACTAACTCAAATATATGAAATCGTGTGTCTAGACACGCATCTACCAGCAGATTATTAGAGCATGTTTGGTGACGATTCGTTGTATATCACAAGACACTGTATTTCTTCTTCATGTCCTCCGTATCAGACGATTAATCATACAAAGATGAGGTACAGAGATACTGGTTAAAGTTTTTACCAATTTTAGCTTTCTTTGCGGCTTTCTATAACATTTTATCCAAGTATGTCAAATTACTTTTAGCTGAACGAGTGCGAGTACATAGGACATACATACTTCACATATATATATTATTGTAGAGGCATGTAACAAGTTTACTTATCAATTTACAGATAGTAATTTGATATAATATTTTGAAACACAATGACAGTTTTTTTCAATTAAACTCCAAAAAGGTCAATCAATAATTAAAACATTAATCAACATATTTTCATATATCTTCCTTGTGTTTCTTAGATAATGTCAAATTATTAAATTAAATGTTTTTTGTGTTTTGTGTTATTTAATTACTTTTCAAAGTTTATCTTCATGGCTTTATTGCTTTGACTGCTTTATATTGGATCGATTTATGTTAAATAAAAAAATCATTGTATATTCACACAAAGAAACTTTGAATTATTTACATTTTAGATCATCAGGCTGTATAAGGCCAGATGGACGTTTTGCATGGTCCGTTGTCTTTAAACTGTAACATTTTTGACTTCTCAGAATAACTCTCGTACCCTTAAAAGCACTGATGCACACCAATATTTCGTAAACACAACGAATGCACAGATACTGCATATCTCTCGATATTACTCACGACCCTCACTCAAGTAATCTACCTCGTAAGTTATTTACGTATTCAGGTAGTAAAGTTGATTTTTAAAGGCCGGAAGTATTTAATGCAACGTAACTTTAAAATCCGCAAGAACTACGATATCGGAAATATTAAAATTTTGCTTATAAACAGAAAGGCGGAAACAGCAGCCGCTATGGTCAATCTAATAACAATGATAATGCTAACTGGTCAACTTTAAAGAATTTTAGTACTTCTTTGCATCGATAGAAAGCTTAAGTGAATGCTTAAGTCCTTTTAAACCTTATAATAGCCAATTTAAACCGTAAAATCGTGCACTAGTGCCTTTAAACCTGAAATCAACCAAGGAAGTAGCTACCATCTTGAGTATAAAAGTTTTCACACGACTGGTGATAAGCCTTAATATGATGTTTATATCTGTAACATATTTAAAATCAAAATGTTGCCATTCAAAATCGTATCCTTTGTTAAGGATTTTCTGCAACAGATAGTTCCCCTGACTGGATATTTAGCGATTAATGAGTCGCTGAGGGAGACAGTGAGATTGCTAGGGAGGGGGGATAACTTGTGCTGGGATTTGGTCGGTGAAGTGAGTTTTTGAGGGGGAATATGTACTGTGAAGAGAAAAAGTGAAGAGAAAATACAGTCATATGCGTACGTAATAAAAAGCAAGTTGGCGTTGGTGTACAATGAATGATTCAGAGATGATATTTGCCCCTTTAAGTCGGAGCAATCGACCAAAAGGTTTATTTCATGTAAATTTTATAATGAAGGACTTATTATTCGAGACTAAATGATAGTGAATAGAATAGAAGTGATGTTGTTTCTTATTCTCTAGGAAAAAAGCGAGATGGTTTGATTTCTTCAAATAGTATATATTGCACATATTAGAAAAATGATTATTTCAGGGCTTACCATATTCGTAAATTGATAAAGGTTTTGTATTCTGAACATTAAATAAGATATAATAAATAAAGACTTGAAACCAATGAAATAGAATATATATAAATGTTGTCGTTTTGAAAATATTCCTCCTCGATGTATCGTTGCTTCAGGAAGATTAATACACTTTGATTTCGAAAAATAACCACAAAAAAAGAAAGAAAGAAATATTGATTTTCAAAGAGGTTTTCCACAAAATAGGTCGTCTTCAATATAACTAAAGTTTGTGATTACTATGATCAATTTTTATTTAGCAGTTCCAGTGGCTTTCCGGCAGATTCCTGTCAAATGGCAGGTGAGTGAATGGGTTTATTTTAAGGATTAGATGACTAACGACGTAGTAACTCTTCCTGATTCGTTCCAATTCTTCCTGGCAATATACAAGTATGTTTAGTCAAATATGGTTGATTGCGTTGGAGAAAAATGTACCCCTTTCAGCTAACTATGATCCGAAGTAAAGAAACCTTTGACAGCTTTTAACTCAAGAACTGACCCATCAACTTTAGGTGAGGTGAGGTGATTTGGGGTTTAATGCGACTTTCAAGAGTATTTCACGTATATCACCTGTAGTTTGCAGTAGAGACAGGTATTATCTAGTATTATTGCAGCCAGAAAGCCCGGAACACCTTTGTCACTCTCATTTGCGGTGAAACTTGGGAGCATCGGCTTGATCTAGCGTAGTACTGTGCTGATATTAAGTGGAGCATTGCACCCAAACCATTCAGCGTGTAGAACAGTTCTCTACTGCAGACAAAGATGCCGAGCTCCTGGCGGAAATCAGACCACGGACCTCATAATCCGAAGGCGAACGCGTTAACCATTGCGCTATCCCTCCAAAAGGATATACATTTTGCCAATTTAACTCCTACAGATTTTTACCAAACCGTTAACGTAATATATCCTTTATTCAAATCCGAAAACAATAAAGTCAATCTGTCCAATGACACACATCCTACAAAAACACGGGTTAATTTACATATTACTGGATAACATAAAGTTTCTCAGAAAGTTTTGCTTGTTTTTGTTTTACACTTTTTTTCTTTATTTCAAAGATCCTGAGACAAGTTATTGCGATTGCGTTGAAAAAAAGAATATAAAGTCTCATTCACATTCACTGGAACATTCTTTTTATAGATATGCCAATAGCTTTAAGGAATCAAAAGATCTATATGACCGGGAACTCTTTGTTTAGACGTATGACGCTGTACAAATGATTGAATTGTGTGACGATCGTGTTAAATAACGACCAAACAAGAATTGAAGCGTGATTAAAATCTAAAAATCATGCCTAAATTTCAGCTTTAGAAAAGCGAATCTCGCTGTTTTCAGGTAGAAACAAACATCAGCTTGAGTCCCTGAAAATGAGAATTAAACAAAGGCTGTGTTACTTCATCATTTCGGTTAATATATGCTTTTGCTTTCATAAAGTGGAATCATTGTCCCTTTTACTGAATGAGTAAGCACTACGTCGTGATTTTCACAATAAAAAGGTTTTCCCCAGAATATCTTGCTGTGCTATTGTATGCCACTTCTAAATGTCCTTCAAAGCATAGGGGCGTGTAGTAGTATTATAACCGGGCAAAAACCCGTGTATTTTCCCCCGTATTTTACATAAAAATATATCTATATTCACTAGATCTAAATACACCGTCCATAGGTCAGTAACCCCACATTGTATATCTAACGCTATCCCCGCTGGGCTCATTACCTTAATATTAGGTAACAAGCCTTTATCACCACGAGTATTGGGTCACCATAATATGTAAACTGCCCGACCCCTATGCTCTGTTACTAGCGGTGGACGCATCTTATGTAATTTCTATAATTTAAATACATAATAGAAACCATTAATATTGTAATCTATCGCTTAGCAATGCGCTTGGGAATGCAGATTAAACCAGGCAGTCGATATAAATATGGGTTGCGACTGAAGCAAATCAGTTCCATTTTCTGACTGACTCCTGATTGTTTGTGTTGATCCCAGGTGTGACCATCCGGTACCAATTCCCCCACATGACAAATTCTAGGCGAGAACGTTGTCTTTAAACCACACACAAAAAGACACGTTTTCAATTGGCAGAGAAATCCTAGATGACTGGGTACACGCCGATCAACGCATACAAGCACAAGCTACGTCAGAACGAGCAAAGGCCAAGCACTGCCAACGCGCTCGCCACGGACTCACAACTCCAGCAACAACAACAACATCAATAACTCCAAGAACAACAGCAAGAACAACTACAATTCCAAGAACAACAAAAACAACAACAACTTCTACTCGAAGACACCTTCAAAATGGCGGCTCCTGGTTTCAAGGTGACGCCCTTCACTAGACAGGAGTATGCGTCTACTCGATCGTCTTCTAGATCCTGTACACAATCACGGAAATCAACGTCCGGTTCCAAGTACTTCTGCTGACGAAGCAGATATTATCAACTAGGTGGCCCCTTCTCAGACACACACATCTGACCCACATGATACGCCACCTCAGTCAACACAACAGGACGATGCATCACGCGATGATACCATATATCCTGTTGAACGCATCCTCAAATTCAAATTCAAAATGTTAACAAATGGTACCATACCAAATGAAACGATTATTTGGAAGCAAAATCAACTTTGCAATCAGCTTCCAATATTGATCCCTTCATCCCTCCATCACTTTCTACAAGGCAAAAGCTACGAATGGAAAATCACGTCATAAAGGACATAACTACTTCAGTGTCACTGAAATAGGACACATGAGCTATCATTTTTTTCCTAGGAGAGATTGTAATAGATACCTGGAAGTAATTGATCACCATCTCTACAGTTATCCTGCTGTGTCTTATAGTGCTAGATTGTTAAGATGTTTGTGGCCACAGCATTCTTATCAGTCAGGTCATGTCTTCTAATGGTGCTCTTATTTTCTCTCTCCAAAGGTTCAACTTGGAGTCTCATGGTCCTTGCTCTTGTCCTCCTTAGCGTGAAACCTGTTCCTGCTAACTCCACGTCATCCCACTCAACAAAACTATTTCCACCATCCTCACTTTGCTATCTCTTCTGACTCCAACTATCACATCAACCTTCATAGTAAACTCTTTACAAAGAACACTGGAGCCGATACTTCTATCTTCTGTCCATTCCGTATACCACTTCATTCAACTGTATTTTTTGTGTGACGTTTGACTTTGTATTTTAGATATCATGTTTTTTGTCGATGTTTATGCTTTGATTTTTATCATTCTTATAAACTTGTAGATCAATAATTTGGCTTTTGCGGTCAAAAGCTTCACGAAGCGTGGGGATATTATAACCGGGCAAAAACCCGTGTATTTTCCCCCGTATTTTACATAAAAATATATCTATATTCACTAGATCTAAATACACCGTCCATAGGTCAGTAACCCCACATTGTATATCTAACGCTATCCCCGCTGGGCTCATTACCTTAATATTAGGTAACAAGCCCTTATCACCACGAGTATTGGGTCACCATAATATGTAAACTGCCCGACCCCTATGCTCTGTTACTAGCGGTGGACGCATCTTATGTAATTTCTATAATTTAAATACATAATAGAAACCATTAATATTGTAATCTATCGCTTAGCAATGCGCTTGGGAATGCAGATTAAACCAGGCAGTCAATATAAATATGGGTTGCGACTGAAGCAAATCAGTTCCATTTTCTGACTGACTCCTGATTGTTTGTGTTGATCCCAGGTAAGTTGCTTTGCTATTCTATCTTATATTTCGGCAAACTGAAGTTCTAAATGTTTAACTCCATGCTTGAACAATGAATTTCTATCAGTATATATATTTATCAATCTTCCGCCGTTCGCATGTAATTTATCTATACTTATATACCTGTAGTTTCTAAAAGGCTAGAATGTCTGTGCTAGACTTACTATTAGTTTTTAATGTTTGATATATGTCAGCTGCCGACGCTTACTTATTGTAGAGCCCGCATTAGGTGTATCTTCTAGATGTTAAAGAGGAGAACTAACGCATGAATTTGATTATTACAAATTAGTATATGTATTCGCTTCACTTATATGAATCAATAGAGCCAAAAAATGAGAAAATATACGCTTTAATTCGACTACTAGGAGACCTTTTATACCCCTGTTTTGGATAGCCGCCTAATTATAATGAGACTGGCGAACGCTTACACAAAATTACCGAAGCATGACTCGAAGCCACGCCCAGTGTGTGACGTGCTAGTGGTCAGCTGAAAACCCAGCCCTTTGATTTTCTCTGTATTTTTAAGCTAATTCAACAGCAAAATAGAGGCAATAGCTTGACCGAAAGAATTCCAAAATACGATATATAACGGCTTCATGATATCAACTTTCCCTCTCAGTCGTCAAATCCATCTTAATTGGTCTGTGACAATCCTTGGACGCGGTTTTCTTGGGTGGGTTTATATAAAAAAGGTAAAGAATTTGGTCGGTGAGAGATCCAATTACAATGGGATATCACGTAGTGTTTCAACATGTATTTATCGATATGAAGTTATAAATTGTCTCGAAAAAATTAAGGTTTTTGTAATAAACGGGAGACAATGTAGAAACTTTTTAATGACTATAGAAAAAATAATTTTGTTTCACTTCACTTTCATGTCAACTTAGTACTTATTGGATGATTCGTTTGTATTTAACTAACACATATCATATTCTTATCTAGTATTACATCACACATCGTGTTGCAATATCTCTGTCTTTGAATTTAACAATAAATGACATGAAAACATACCTGGCGCAAGCGTTAGAAACATCCTTTGTAATCCTAAAGAATGTTGGTTCCTGATATTCACGATTTACTTTTTAAATGTGTGTCATCGTCCGTAGAAGTGCATGAGCCAAATCTCCTTCTCTTGATTTATTGGTTGAATATATATTCTACAAGTTCATTGGTTCAAAATGACTGGACGCCGTGACAATAAACTGCGTACCAGTCGAATGCCAAGAGTTACGCCATTATGACAGGACATATATTCCGCTTGGCGGGTCCAAGGCGTTAAAATTCAAAAGGTATAATTAGAGACCATTAAATTGAAATTGAATGCGATAGGATTACATAACGGCCACCTGTGTGTCATAAAAAACAAACAAACTAGTTAAACTAATCCGATTGTTATGACAACATTTGGCAGACGTCGTAATTGATGAACAACTTAACTTTAAGGTTAACCTTTAGTGACTTAGGCTACCTTAGAGTTTTGTGCAACGGGACCCAGGAAATTATCTTTGGATGTACATTTATGATGTATGACCTACAAATGTGATAGGATTTGACTTCCACTTAGCTATTCTTACGACGATATCAACAATAATGTCTCATTCATCATACACTACATGCCTACATTACATTTAGAAAATTGTGTGAACGCCAAAATACATAAAAATATGGATATCATATTCAAATAATCCATGGTCAATAATACATTCAATTTTATTATATTATTTCTGTTGACTGAAAAAATATATAAATATAATGGAGAATTGTTTTTTTAAATAATCAGTCCAATGCAATTTAACATTAAAAGTAAATTCTTACTTTTGTTGTAATAGCATAAAAATTAAATTGTAAATGCCAAAAGAAATTCATACCAGTCGATGTTGTTCAATCTGTCTCCGTTTTGATTGCTTGTCGTCTCTTCTGTTTCTATGCCACTCGAACTGTCATTTGGCTCATATAAGTAAGGAAAAGTATCGGCCCTGTCAATTGAAATTAGCGATTCTGAACATGATGAGACACATTCCATTGATAATGATATCTCACTTTCTGAATCGCTGGAGGACATTATGCGTTAATACTTGATAAAGGTTATATTCTTATGAGAATGAGGATGCCGGTGCATCCCTCAATATAATGTCCGATAAGTGATCATAGTTCATGTAAGAAATGCTTCCGGGATCTCACGCGTTAGCGCAATCTTATAACTATGACAACATGGCGCAGGGTCGTGACTTTTAAAAACATTCCGTAGGAAAGTGCACACAGCATCGTATTTAATCAGGGTCTTGCGCTTGCAAAAATAGAAATTTCCAGACAATGAATTAAACAATAGATTCCTTTTAGGTTTGAGTTGTTTGAATAACGTTTAGTAGGTATAACCGACGGTTTAACTGCGAGATATACTATCGGCTAGTGTTGTTTTACATAACGAGCGAATGATGATATGCCAACTAGCACGTCACGAAAGATTCACGCTTCAGTGACCACAGTGCCTTTCAGGTTCTGTTCGCCGGTCGTAATTAGGCAATTTAATTACAAAGCCGTATTTACGTTGTTTAGCGGCCGATTTCAGAAATTTAAAGTTGAGTCCACGTCAAATTGTAATCCCTTTTAGCGAATTCCGAAATCGACCATAGGGCATTTCACCCGATCTTTAAATATCTATCAGAGAATCTTCCTATACAATGTTTATTGACTTCATTTAAACCTTATTCTAATTTGAACAACATGTACCTTTAATAGATATCGTTAGGAGCAGTATATAATAATCATATTTTATTTTCAATACGCCGACTCTAACTATTATAAATCTTTAGAGATGAATTATGCAACAAACGTATGCATATCAAATCAGTGTTATATGTTTATATGTTCTATGTTTAGGTGACAATATGTAGCCGTCATATTATATCAAGTTATCCTTTTGCAAAAGTCATTTAGAGATACAAACTCATGTGGTAATACCACGAGAGGTATTCGACGAGAAATGTCAAATGTTCTATTTATTATGTTTCCAAAAACCCCGTAAATTACCTTAACTATATGAATAGAGTAGCTAAATCCCTTCGCAGGCGCGGCCGTTGCATGACGTCATTAAATTGTTTCTTGACGTCACAGATGACGTCATATGATTGTTGCGTTATTTCACTGAGTAGGATACCATTATTATTTCACTCAGTGAAAATACGGATTTTATTTTCACTAATAAATGGCATATTTCACCATTGAAAACATAATAAAATTATCTAATAAGAGATTAGCAGCGGCAAGAATTAGTAATGTAATTCATTTTATACTCCTTCTCTCTACTACTGATGCAAACTGTTTCATTAAGTCCAGATAAAATTTTAGAAAATCGGAATTTTGAAAATCTGAACGTATATGTCTATTTCCTCCTTGCTAAAGTTGAAAATGCATCAACCACCTGACCACCCAATGATTAGTTGTAGAATGATCATGGTAAACATTGACTTGAGATTGTGAAACTGAGGTCAAACCTGACGTCCAACGAACTCCATATGACATGATATTTGATCTATAGTACACAGGTGGGTGAACAAACTTTCGGGATGCAGCTGTAATGTGTTTCGTTTGATATTTTAAATTGCTATTTTGATACTAAACTATCCTCCAAAGTCAGTACAGTAACTTTCACATACATCATTACTCACTGTAAGCGTTATATTTTATTCATTTAGAATATCATGAGTTCACAAGAGGTCAGTGTCACAAATTGCTTTCACAAAACTGACCTCCTCACTGATAGCCGTGATAACTTTTATTCTACCATAACTGTTCAAAATACCCAACTCTGATTGGCTGCTGTGAAAAATCAGAGGGTGTATAATCTGGTTATACAGTCTTCTGTTTACTTCATCTAACGCGCAAGAATTCACTAGTTGCCTAGCAACAATATTGTCTAAGTACTTGTCCGCTCGGACATTTTTACAAAAGATAACATTATTGTGATTAATATTTCACGATTGTAAAATTCCAATTCAATAAACGTATGCAACTTCGAAACGCGGTCAAACACGGCGAAACCCCGACAGTTCAAGAAGGCAGGCATTCAATGACACGGCGTCGGTGTTAGGGCTAGGCTGGTGATGGTTTGAAACAGAGACGGAAAAAATATCACACAAATTTAATAAAACTTAAAATTGCACTCACCACATAAGTTTATTCAAAACATCAATGCCTTAATACCGACTTAAAAATTCAAGTATTGCAGAAATTAAAATACTAAATAGACTGAATAGAGTGCGCTCCCTTGAAAGCATTTGGAAATTGTCGGTAATGTCCGAGGCTTACTTCAAGTAACGTTATTCGAGTTCCAAAGTACGTCATCTTTGTATGAATGTCAGTCCGTGGAAATCGTGCACGGGCATCGATGACACAGCACAATCGAACTAACGCGAAAGAATATAGTTTAAATTTAAATCGTTTTTCTGGTAGAATGGAGATAAACATGCTGTGTTTGGAAATCAGAGGCATATAACGGAATTATAATAGCTCTAAATTATCCGTTTAAAGCCTCACGCTACGCGTTCGACTTTAAATTAAATTTAGAGCTATTATAATTCCGTTATATGCCTCTGATTTCCAAACACAGTATGTTTATCTCCTAATTAATCAATACTATGACATCAAATATATAAAAATATGGAATACTGGTATGCACGTGATGCATCAGGGAAATGACATCAAGTATATGGAAATATAGAATACTGGTATGCACGTGATGCGTCAGGGAAATGACATCAAGTATAAAGAAATATAGAATACTGGTATGCACGTGATGCATCAGGGAAATGACATCAAGTATATGGAAATATAGAATACTGGTATGCACGTGATGCATCAGGGAAATGACATCAAGTATATAGAAATATAGAATACTGGTATGCATGTGATGCATCAGGGAAATGACATCAGATATATAAAAATATAGAATACTGGTATACATGTGATGCATCGAGGAAATGACATCAAGTATATAAAAAATATAGAATACTGGTATGCATATGATGCATCAAGGAAATGACATCAAGTATATACAAAATATAGAATAGTGGTATGCACGTGATGCATCAAGGAAATGACATCAAGTATATACAAAATATAGAATAGTGGTATGCACGTGATGCATCAGGGAAATGTCATCAAGTATAAAGAGACGTAGAGTGTTGGTATGTGTGTTATTCATCATATGACATCGATCATATTGAGAAAATAGAGTATGCTTGTTATAAAGCACTTATGTGATATCAAATCAAGATTTTGTGTATAAGAATTCCTGTATTGTGAAATTCACGAAATATGTGTTTTCTATGTGTATTTAATTTCTAAATGCTCTTCAAAGACGGTTATATTTGTTCAAATGAAATCTATGGCAACTTTCAGCTACAGCAAGAAAGGGCATCATGTTCAGGATCATGACCCAACCTAACATGGGGATCTGCACGTACATCCTCACTTACCCAAAGGTCATTACCATGAATTTGCTTAAAGGGACACCATGACCCTGTAATTAATTGCTGAAACGAAATGTAGGACTTACATAATTCATTATCCGTTTACTTGCTATAAATTTTCATAACGAAATAACCTTTAAAGAATATTAAAAGTGAGTTAAAATTGTGCATGAGTATTGAGCAATACATAGTCGTTTCATGCGTGTATTTTTTAATTGACAGAACTTGAAAGAGATATCAGTTAGCACGCCAACTTGCATGTACATACGTACTGGAAATATTTTTTTTACTTGTTGTAACACGTTAGGCAAATCAATTTAGTGAATTTCATACTCGCAACCGAGTATTCATGCATTTTAAGATTCATTTTGCACAAATTCCTTAGTTTGCTTGGAATTTTAGCGTTTGTGTACACTAGCCTAAATAATAACTCTATCAATGTAAATGCAAACCTTTTCAAAACTATATATCCCACGCAAACAAGACATCAATTCATACCAGCTACAGTCAAAATCTGAAGAAGTGTTTTAATCTCATGAATAAAGTATGAATGCAGGTCATATTCGTAATTTAATAGCAGTTTTAAAAACCGCCTACATCCGTCACGGTTTGTGCTCTAGACTGTCAAACAGTTCCTTTAAGTGACACAGAGTATATTTAATTATTTGAATGTGGCTTCAATAGAGCCAAAATATCATATGACCTGATTAGTTCAAATCGCCAATCCTTATTTGCAAATTTATTTCCTATATGCTAAAATAAGACATTTTCTTGTTTTCGAATTCAAATTAAAAATGGCCATATAAATGTTACGAAGTTGAAATTCTGCGTTCCATTTACATGCTTATTAATAAAATGACCTACTAATCAATACCAACCCATATTTCTTGTTGTGTCTGCAATAAATATTTATCAAAATTACATTTGAGTCATTAGCGCGCCATTGTCCGGTTTTCGATAATAAATCTCAACATGTTCCCTGTTTATTGTCACTACGCTAAGCATTGAGGTTTTAATTTTCAGAAACAACTACTGTCTGTCGATAAAATAACACCATTTATGAAGTTTGATATATTTAAGCCCCAACCACTCACTTTGTGCCCCTATTTTCCACTCGGTTTACCTTTACCTTTCATTAAGATTGTTTCTCAATCGCAAAGTTTTTACAACTGCATGTAGCCCATAGACCCGTTTACAAAACACAACATTATGTACAATATATACAACATGCTTTAAATTAATTTTTTTCTTAATAAGAGAGTATGAACTACAAATGAAACGATATTGGATTCTCGTTATGATGCCTTAGTGGCGAGTATTTGGTGTAATTTTTTAATATCATTATTGATTGTAGACATTGAGGAAGATACAGTGTCCTCAAATCTTTATACAAAGGACAATTAACAAAAGTGTAATTCATTCTCTACAGTATTAGAAAATGGAAAGAACTCATTTTGTTTAGTAATACAAAGGCTCTTATACGGTGCGTTAATCAAATATTACGTACCCCTCATTTCACCTTAATAAAAACTTTTCTTTTAAATCACTCTCACTGCCTAACTTTATTACTAAGCTATATTGTTGAAATATCCGTCGTAGTATAGAAGAGTATGGTATAGTATAGTATAGTAATATGGTACTATACTATAAATAGTGTATAGAATAGTATAGTATAGTACAGTAAAGAATAGCAAAGTGTAGTATAGTATAGTATAGTTAGTATAGTATAGTATAGTAAAATATACTATAGTATAGTATAGTTAGTATAGTATAGTATAGTATAGTATAGTATAGTATAGTATAGTATAGTATAGCACCATTGACATGATGGTTGGCTATTCTCTATATATATTAAAGAAGAAGACTTCGTATCAGTCTAGTTTTATATGCAGTATACCTTTCTTAGGAATTTGTCATTTGTGTGCTGGCTACATTTTTCACTTTATATTTAAGACCGGTAACAAACATCGTTGTAATTGCAATGTTTAATACCTGCTTTATACCTTCATGATAAACATTGGCGTTGGTTAGATTGTTTCATTCGCGCTGTGTAAACATTGAGGCAGTTACAACAGTGAAACCTGATGTGGGCACGCTGAGAGCTGTTTACAAACTTAAGTCATTGAATATAAGGAGGAGAGAGAATATAGGGACTTACAGACACCGGGCTATCAAAGATCGAGGACAAAGTTGAGCAGGATACACGGGGATGCGTTTTGCGATTACGTCGAAATATCACGTTTTTCTTCTATTTCAAGGAAACAGTGTAAGAACGTTGTAGCCTTAATGGGCGTTGAAAAATTAAGTACTCTTTTACCTGGTAAATTGTTTGTACGAATTAGCGTGGGCAATATAAGTTTTGTTGTGTGATGCAGCTGAATTGATTCAAAAGATTCAAAGGATTGTTATTCACAATTTGGATTAAACGTTTGAAAATTATACAGTGTGTGAGACTTGTGTGAAATATCTTGTCTGATTAGATTTCATCGATTCCGTTTATTATTGTGACAAAGACTGATAAAGGAAATCTCTCCCAATTTGAATTATTCTGCCTCTCGAGTTTAAATAATTCCACAATGGCTGAAATGAAGTCGACAACATCGCTTACGTCGACGGGTCCGACGTTCACATCGCCGATATGTACAAACAAGCGTCTTCTTATTTGCGTCATTGTCGTCGGCGTTGTCTTGGCTGTGATAGTCGGTGTCGCTGTCGGGGTACCTCTCTCACAGAAGCCCAAACGAGAGACAATGACAAGTTACGAGAGAGCAATACAAGTGCTTGAGAGCTATCCCCTCATTGACGGGTAAGTCATTTTGCACATGTGCATATCAATAAATATACGAGAAGTCGTATCATACCTGTAATTCTTTTTATTGAAATAGCGTGCATTACAACAGATGTTTAGATACACATCTGCGGGTGTTTTAGTCTGTTTAGTTTCAGGATTTATTTATACTCTTTTTACGTACATTTCAATTGTTACAGCTATGTTACAGCTCTGTTGCAGCGGTTTTAGATTGTTAGGTTATATTAGAAACGGTTAGTGTCGATGCCAGCCCTATTCGTTGACATCACATTCGAATACTTTATTTCGTCAAACACGACGGACTACGGGAATGGTTAGCAGAAACAATTTCTGATGGGAAAATGCTATCTGCACATATGATTGATATGACATTGCTTATGTTTTTTATGTATTCAAAAATATGTTTTTTAACCTTGTTGGAAAATCTATGTTTCTATTGAGAATGCGCTCTCATTTTAACCAACATTGTTTTAAACCTGCTATAGTCATTGACTTAAGCATATGTATTGCTAAAACAGCTTTTAAAACTTTACATGTATTTCAGATTGAAATTTAAGTGTACAACGACAATTACCACCTCTCGTATAAATAGCGTTTTAAATTCAAATGCGTTGAAATCATTACCTTTTTATCCGTTACCGTCTTGTTGTTCTATCTCACTGTTTACTGCTGCGGTTGAGTCATATTACGCTACATAGGTAGTGCACAGAATCATGCTTAACATACATGTAAAAATGTTATGCAAGAGCACAATTGTAAATTGACTTCGAGTGTGAAGGTACTAACGTCAGAATTGCAGCTGCTAAACGGCTAGGTTGAAAAGTTGCCTGATGGCGCTACATTGTCTGTTGTAAATGTTGAATTCACAATTGTCACAATAACATTAAAACTAATTTTCCCTGGTGATAGTTCGTACACATACTGTCAGTTTAACAACACGTTGTGACGTATGACAAACCGTCCTTATGGTATATGGGAAGGTTGCCTGAACGGTAAATCTGCTTCGGGACCATGTGTTAACGAGACTTTAATACAGTCTAGGTCCTCATTCATCAAGTCCTGATTTGTATAAACAACGACGTAGCACATTAGAAAGTTTTCAGGTAAACAAAGGGAACCCGCGAAAACTAAAAGAATTTTAACAATTGCAAAGCAAACATTTTGATAAATAGAATCATTTTTTTTAAACGAACGTAACATGTACAATTCAGGTAGGCAAATCCATTTCCTACCATGAATAATGAAAAGGTGTTCATGCAGAAATGACCACCAGAAGTTTTTGCCTAATAGTTGATACTCACGACTGCGGATAGTCGGGTTGAGTAATGGAATGTTTTACACTCTAGAGATTACATCTAAAATTTAAAAATGTGCTACTGTATCCTTAAGAGCTCACTTTTTCATTGTGGACCATGGTTTGTTTTAGATTAAAGTAACGTGATATATTTGATATATCATAACGTCATAGAGCATATACAAAGCGAGGATATTTTCTTCTTATATTGCTTCTACTGAGCATACAATCACATTGTAAAAACATTTTGATATCATTCCTAAGGGATATTAACGATCGACTGATAAGTGAGATCAAAATCTAATCTGAAGAGTTCATTTATTTGAATCAAGGAAATTTTAAAAAAGCAACTATTTATCTTCTTAAGTAATATCTTTAAACGCTAAATATAATAAATTTGATTATAGCATCCCTTTGAGATTATTAATGACGTCACAGATGAAAACATACAATTATTGGACCATCCTAATTGAATCCGCTGATCGAGCTCCTTCCATATACCCTGATCTCTTTAGAGCCAAATCCCTCGTACGGCTGGCGCGGCTTGGTGTTCGTGGCTGTGCTCACCTGTTATTGTTTAAGCCAATGAAATGTCGTTATCCAAGGAGCTTGAAGCTACGCTTTTGAATTTAACGAAATTTTCCATACGGTTTGTGCCGCTGATGCTGGATGCTAGTCGTTTCATTGGCTGGTTAGATAGCTAGCGTTAGGAGGCTTTTGCCTTTAAGGATATCATGGTATATGGAAGGAGCTCGATCAGCGGATTCAAATAGCAGGATGGTATTGGACCTGACAATGTTACAATGCTTACTATGCAAAATTGACAGGGTACTAGTTCAATGTTTAGTGAACAGCTTTGGAAATAATTTATTGTCCAAATATTCATAGTCATGAATTGTTAGAATATGGGTTAGATTTGATTTTATGGTACATCAGCGGGACCTAAAATAGGTTATCTGAATATATTCCTTTCAATTTTCAAAGTCATGCGCTTGACACGAGGTAAGTAATGAAAAGAGGCATCGGATGCGAACTGTGACGCTCTTATTAAGATTTTCTCGTTGAGTGCATCATTCGCTCAACTGATAAAGTCAAAAGTTCAAAGATGAAGGATGAATAAAAAATTAGACATTTAATACAGACTTTACTGTCACTGCACTCTTATCCTTTGCAATTTGAAAAGAATAAGCTTTAAATTGTAAAGAAAAAAGTTGAAGTCAAATAGAATGAATAAATGATGTATTTGATACAGACTGACAATGCTATTTGATAGCTATCTTATCCAGATTTAGTTGCAAAATGTAGGACACTGACAAAACCACACAATAGCTTTACAAACCAGTTTGACTCCTTCACTTTACCTGCCCTTCCCTTCCTACCTTTACACAGATTTAACACACTTTATTACACACTTTGGGTCAGCGCCTTTCTTTTTGTAACTTTAACTTGTGCTTGATAAATGTCTCAATAATTATATTTGATAATTAACTGTGTTTAATGTAAACTCATCTCTATTATAAATACTAAAAGATAAAGGTATACATATTATATATATATATATATTGTATTTCAATATATATAATATATATTATATTATAATTCATATATTTTTCATCATTTCTTTTTTTTTTCAAGTAACTTTATTATTCGAAAAAAATCCTTGTTAGTAGTCTTAAGGCCTTACAAAAAGTTTTCAGACTTTAAGATATGTAATTTGAGGCTATTTTTCAACATTTGAATGTCACAAAAGAGCACAAGAGTGTGCATGAAACATAAGCATGCTGGCCTCGTGTCAGGTGACCATGTCAATAACATCTAGCGTTCACCTTGAGGTGCATAAATAGAGAATCTCACCCAAGTGTCTTCTGATATCAGATATATCAACATGAGTAAATAAAAGTTACAAAATCCGAGACTTGCCGAGGATATTTATACTTGTATCAACGAGTTTTGATATATTTGATATCAGAAGACACGAGGGTGAGAGTCTATTTATTATCCAAAATCATTTTTCAATTCGATTCCGTGAAAAATCTTTGTTTCTGAACACTGCACTACACGAAGACTCTCAGTGCGATGATATCATAGCACTGTGACGTCGTCATGTTTATGACGTCGTAGCATTGTGATGTCATTACTTGATGATGTAAAACAATAGTCTCTTCCACAAGCGATATCTCCTGTGGAGCACAGTTTTGGAGGATAAAATGAAATTTATCCCATGTACACTTTCTGTCATTATGCTATAAATTAAAAAAGGACCGCTAAATTATCAAATTGTCTCGCTGACTCCCTCGTCGGTGATGGATTGAGTACATGTTCTTACCAGAATCCAAATTTGCTTTAAAAAAGTGTTTAATTTCTTTACTTTGTATAATCTCACAGCAAAGGTTAACAATATACAAAAACGATTGTCAAAGGAGACAAGTGGAAATGCATATAAATGAACTCTGATTTGATAAATGATTACGCAGTATTATTCAGTTGTTTAGATTCATAAGCACACCGATACTGCATAAGTTTGTTGAAATTTTGGCCAAATAATCATCCTTTTTGTCATACTAACATTGGGAAATAGAAATTTCTACAAAGAACATGAAATTCGTCTTGTGTAAGAAGTTCAATACAAGACAAAAGAAAGTCTTTGAAATAACCCACTGGATTTCTTGTGACACTATTCATTTAGATAGTGTTACAATACCACCTGTAGGAGGATGTTATCTAAACAGTGAATATAAAGGGCTGTTCAAACAGGTTCCAATTTATGTATACATATGCATAGACACGGGGAACGAGTGGTACACACATGGAGATTGCCTTCCGATATGATCTGGTGTCCTATTCAACAAAGTAGTTGTCGAGTTACAATCAATTGTAGCCGATTATTTTAACATTTGTTACAATTTATTGTAGCCTTAAAATCACTCGTAAGTGTTTTAAGGAACGGGCCCCTGGTTGTCTTTGACGTCGTTCTGGACATTTCATGAAGTGTTCATACTGCTTCATCAGCGTAATTGAATCCATAATTGAATCCGCTGATCGAGCTTCATCCATATACCCTGATCTCTTTCGGGCCAAAACCCTCGTACGGCTGGCGCAGCTGATGTTCGTGGCTGTGCTCACCTGTTATTGTTAAAGCCAATGAAATGTCATTATCCAAGGATATTAGGGTATATGGAAGGAGCTGGATTAGCGGATTCAATTACGCTGTTGTAGCATGCAGGATAGATTGATGTGAAGTGTTCAGCTGTTAAGAAGTGTATGAAAGCCTATCACGCCTAAGGCACGAATAAAAGTTCGAATCAAAGTACCAAGAAACCAAACATGTGTGATCCTGGCCTTAGTCTGTTTAGTAAGCATGGGAATGTTTCCTAATTTACAAATGGGTACCTGAATATGGGATTGCATGCAATTGTAGGTCTACAATTGCGTTGGGTGATTTTTAATGGCCTAGAAAATACTATTTCTTAAAATTAATAGAATTGAGCATTCTCAAGTGCACAGCATGAACAAATATCACGAGGGAAATGAACTAAAAAATTAAAAATTTTACGATTGATACAAACTTTCCATGGCTCAGATAGTACAATTTCTTAAGATTTATAATATAATAGAGCATGCTCATACAGCATGGGCATTGCCCTATGAAACATCCCTTCGAAATATGTTATGATACATTAACTACGTAGCTATGTCATATTTCAGACACAATGACCTGTCCTGGCAGTATTTGAAGAATGCAAACAACAAAGTTAACGATGTCAACTTGAATGGCAATCTCAGTGGAAAATGGAAATACAGCCAAACTGACATCCCAAGGCTTAAGAAGGGCAAGCTTGGAGCACAGGTGGGTTAACATTATAATTCAAAAATTGTGGTTTTTCGGGGACATGGTTATTGTTTTTTTTAATGCCAAGAAACAAAATTCTTCTGATATTTTTCAATGTGACAAGAAAATAATGATTTTTGTGAACTTTTCATTCATGACCTGCTTCTTTTTTGTTCTACATTATATTGCTTTATACATTCATGACTTCATTTGTTTTCATTTCGAACTATACTGATTTTATCATTCATGATCTTTTTAAACTTTTCGTTAGTACCATATTGATTTTTACAATCATGACTGCGTTCTTTTTTGGACTATATTGCTTTATATATTCATGACCTTACTTCTCTTTCGGACTCAACCATTTTGCTTTTGACTTCCATTTCCAAATTTCTTCACTTCTGAACTATATTGCTTTAACCATTCATGTTGATTCTTTTGTAATGAACCGTAATGTTTACAAATTCATGACTTGTTTCTCTCTTGGTCTGGACTACATGTTATACATTCATGACATGCCTTTCTTTTGGTTTGTACTACATTCCTTACACATTCATGACTTCATTCCCTTTTGTTTTGGACTGTATAGCTTTACAGATTCATGATTTCCTTTTTGTGTTATTGGATTGTATTGCTTTTAATGTTCACGACCTTACATCTCTTCTGACTGAAACGTACTTTCAGGTCAGGAATATATTTCTTTTGACGTCCATGATTAACTTCCGTTCTAGGCTTCATAGATTCTACATTCTTTTCTCCCTAAGCATTTTCGTTAACCAAAGTTCTAATGCTCTTCCGTTTATAGCCTTACGAACTATATATCAGGAAAATATGTACTGAAATGACTCGCCCTTGCTTGAGTAGGTTATGTAATGTTTTAATATGCACGCATTTACTTCCCCCAAGTTCTGGGCTTTATAACTTTCTACGTTTGTGGTTCTTATTTCTCCTCAGTTCTGGGCTATCTACGCCGATTGCAATGGTCAAGCAAAAGATGCAATCAGACATTTCCTTCAACAAACAGACACTATCAAGAGATTCGTTGCCAAGTACCCAGATACTTTCAAGTATGTCGACACAGCCGACGGTGAGTTGATTATATTTCTAAACAATTATTGATAACGACAAGGGTAATTGTATAAAGAACAAACCTCCATTCGGAACGTACGTTTAAAAAAGGATACCTATACAATGTCGTATAATCTATTCTCAAATGGCAATCACTGAACAATGGCATCTCACTTGAACAGGCTTAATTAACTTGTTCACGCTCACTGAAATTTGATATCTGCATACTTAAACACTTTTAAACACTTAAGAAATACTCTTCATGAGTTGGAAATATTGAGTGTCTGATATGACGTCACAGAATACACGTATTCTTGGTAGTTTTTGTGCAAAACCTTCTTTCTTTGCTTTTTCTCTATTCAAAACCAACTCTTCTTTCATATTTTCGTCTTTCATACAGTATAAATTTTACTGAGAATTTCACTTCAAAATTACGTTGTAAAATTTTATAAGAAGAACTCGTATTAATATTAGTCTGGAAACGTATCAAAAGATATAAAAGAATCATTTTCATAATATCATTATTTTTCACATCGATCACAGTGGATGAATAAATACTAGAATGTTTCCTGTTTTATCCTAATATTCCCTGTATAATTTCAATAGGAGCTTAAATGTTGTAAATTAAGGTTGCCTTAGTTTCAATTGAGTGTAATTCTGAAAAAAGGAAAGCAAAGAAAAGATATATATATATATATCAATTGACTTTCAAGGAATTTTGATATCTGGTAATAACACGCTGAAAACAGAACAAAATTAAGCATTACTTTCTATAATGTCAAACCCTCCTGAATATTTTATTACATACATGTTGAAAATGTGACGTTCACAAAATATAATCAGAGAGCAATATTGCAAACCAGTATGGTTGCAATTAGTAATAATGTTCTAAATCAACACTTGTTTCATAGTGTAATTGAAAGCAATTAACACAAAGTTGCATTAAGAACAGTGGCTTCTATTATCTAGGTTTCAAGGCAAATCTGTTTCGGTAATATCTGAAAAACTACAGGAGAGATTTGGACAAATTGGGCTACTTCAACATTTTCCTGCTATCTAGAGCCAGGGTTTTCGTGCAATATGGAAGGAAGATTGAAATTTTTGCTTAACTATTATTCTTTTCTTATATCATTGTTTATCGAATATATAAGAAAAAGCTAGGTGTTCAGGTTTAACAATTTATAAATACCGAGCTACTTCCAGGTATTATTGAAGCATTCAACGACGGAAAGATCGCCAGTTTGATGGGACTAGAGGGAGGTCATGCAATAGACAGCAGTCTGGATGTTCTGCGCATGTTCTATGAACTCGGGGCTCGCTACATGACTGTGACACACAGCTGTGACACCCCATGGTAAGTGTAAACATGAAGGGTTAATGAAAACCTCACAAACCACACTGTATATTTACTTTTATAGCAACTTGACTTGATATTTACTTTAGTAGGTAGGATTTCTCGTTGTATAAATAATCATTATTACACATTTTTAAAAATTGATATGCATTTCGTTTTCATGGTCAAAAGGAATGAAAGCTTACGTGAAAGTGTATACTATTGATACCAAAGTGAACATATTTATATATATTTATAGTCATATATGTATAACAGTAGTAATAACCGACCGTTTAAGTTGTGGTCCAGAGATATCGCCATACATATCGTATGGACATACCAAAAACTTTGAAACTGGGAATTAATTATCGAGAATTATCATCCAAAACTTTTTTTTACAGAAGATAAATATCTATGCGTATTTATCCTGGTGATATCAACGGCAACTTCAGCTATTTGTAGCCTCTATCAACTTGAATTGATATATTTGACATGAGAAGACTCTTGGTGATATTCTCTATACAACGATAGATATATCATCATTCATTTTTATTATCATTTGTTGCCAATTTATTGATTAGCAATGATACATTTCAGGGCAGACAACTGGAAAGTTGATATTACAAACACATCAGAGCACAACGGTTTAACAGAGTTTGGAAAAGTGAGTAATGAACCCAACAATATGTAAAACAGTAACTCTTCAAAGGTATTCGAACAAACAAACCATAACATGACAAAGAAATGTTCAATGCCGTCAAAGGATTTTTTTTTAGCCCCTTTCATTTCATCATGTTTTTATGTTTGACCCACATATTCTTTCTCTGTAACATTCAGACAGTGATACGAGAGATGAACCGCCTTGGTATGATGGTGGATCTGTCTCACGTGTCGAGGAAGACGATGATAGATGCCCTGGAAGTGACAGAGTCTCCCGTCATCTACAGTCATTCGTCCGCCTTCAGTGTGTGTAATCACTTCCGTAACGTGCAGGACGACGTGCTCAATCTCACCGTGAGTTTCATCCTGCTAAATCAGCGTATATGAATACACTCCCGCTCCTTCCTAACACCCTGATCTCCTTCAAACCAAAACCCTGGTATCGCTAGCTATCGAACCAGCCAGTGAGACGACTCGCATTCAGCAATAGCGGCACAACCCGGATGGAGAAATCCGTAGTGTTCGCTATCGCTCGAGAAATATCGATATAAGGCACTCGTGTCTTAAATATAGAATGTGAGTGACAGTTAAACTATCCTCTATGTAATAGCGCTGCACGTTAAACGCACAATAGTGCTAGAGTTATTAAACCTGAAGTAAACAGGTCTCAATTAATATCATCAATAAAATAAAGATAAATAATAAAAAGACCTGCACCCACCCTCCCTCCCCCCGGAAAATTTAATTGCATCCTAAAAGAGAGTCGTTCATAAAATCTCTTACATCTCCGTTGCAAGTCGATCATGTGTATCGTTTTATAAATTCATAGTTCGTTAGTATTATTTGTTATCTTAGTTTCTCATTAACCTCGTTTTCCCAGGGAATTCGTGACAGGGTAATTGGTGGCAGCCTATCACGACTTTGAGATTACACAATTAAGGACTGACGATTGCAAATCCATTGTTAAACTGTTATATAGTTTATTTCATGAAATCCTATTTAGCTTAGATGCGTGTTTCTTTACTTATGCGCTTTTATGAAACAATGAATTGAAAATTCAATTCAATTCATTGAACTTAGTTATTCACCCAAAAATGATAGAAAAATGATACAACTTGTGTTCATTGACAATCACGCCAATGCATTTTTTAATTTCAGATACCTTAAAGTGCGGTAGCAGTTGTTCATTGTTCGGTTTTCGATCACAACTATTATGAAAAAAATGACGATAATGACTGAATGAACTGAAGAAATAACACGATTGACTCGTTTGTCATATTGACCCCAACAACATACTCTACATCAGCTTAATTCAGTAATAACTTAGTTCAACTAACAATGTACGAACGGTGCTGTGGCATCTTTCTTTCAGTACAAAAGAGCGTCACTTAGAAAACACAAGTTATTTCCAAAGACAATACTTTCAAAAGGCAACGGCAAAAGACAAACATTAATGATACATAGCAGTACATAAACCGGCTTGTGTATAATACTTTCAAATATGGTATAAAAAATATTGAATCCTTCGAGAATAACTAGGAAAAACGTCCTTAGGTAACAATGAATTGAAATGAGTCCCTAGCTTGTTATTCACCAGTTTTCATTTTCATCAAACAGAAATAGAAATAATCAACCATATGTTTTGGGAATGTGAACCTATTTTCAGATTATGGAATAAAAAATGGCTTAATTTTGTTCAATTGAAATTAGAATTCACAAATAAAACTATCATTTTGGGAATGAAGGGTAAA
Organism: Phorcus lineatus; assembly: GCA_921293015.1. Classification (NCBI taxonomy): domain Eukaryota; kingdom Metazoa; phylum Mollusca; class Gastropoda; order Trochida; family Trochidae; genus Phorcus; species Phorcus lineatus. The sequence continues at coordinate 30,896,050 of OV121092.1, forward strand.
AACAATAATCCTATTAATGCAATCATTTTATTAGTCAAACAGTGTATATACAGAGGCAGCATGAATGGTTTTAAACCAAATTTAAAATACGTTAAAACGGAAATTGTACGTAATTACGATTTATCAGGATTTGTTTTTTTGTCACTGCAACAGAAGAAATGTTTTTTTCGATATTGGTCAACTTTGCATTTATTACTTAGGAGATAGTCTTGTTTTGTTAGCACAATGAATTGAAGGAGCCGAATGTGGATTCGTGTATATGTTTATATTTATCGCGTTTCCTTATACAATGTAATTTTGCGTGTATCATACAATATAGAAAATAAATAAGTTTTCATTTTGTTTACAGAAAGCAAACGGTGGACTTGTTATGATAAACTTTTACGATCAATACATCAACTGTTACCCTTCAAACCAAACAACTGCCACTTTGTCTCAAGTTGCAGGTATGTATAAACTATTTAGATTGAAAATATTTCTTAATCAAAACTATATAGATTGAAAATATTCCTTAACCATATGAATTCTCTGCGTAGCTGAAGTAGTAAAACCCTATTTTAGCGTTTGTTGTAATACGATCACTTCTCAGGATTCCGTTGGAGCAGCAGAAAAGTGAAAAACAATCTTCCTGCAAAATTTCAGCCAGTGAACTCAGTACATGCTTGTTGTAACCTAGGCCTATGCAATGATTCAGTCGCCACATTAGGTTACCGTGTTCTGTCAAGAAGATGCAATATGCTAAGTCTAAAATTGAAAATTCTATTTTTCCTGAAGCTTAAGGAAATGAGTCAATGGGACGAAAAAGGGTTAAAATACAAAATGATAAGTATTACGCCGTGCCATGCAAATTTGTAGAAACCCATTCAAATTGGTGTATTAAGTCGATTTTTCACGGCACTACACAAATACAAAATCTATCAATGAAAAAGTCATGTGATGCACCCTTTAAAATGATATAACGTGATATCTAAGTATTAACTATTTAAAAACGGACTGGGTTTATGAGCCATTAATGCGAAAAATATTTAATGTATCTAATCGATGCCAAAGATATGAACCACAGTGACATAATGTTTTATCTTTTCAGAAGTTTTGCATAGAAAAATAGAAATTAATCTTTACACATGTTTATCAAAGTATATTTCTTTTCTAGGAAAATTCCAATTCGTGTTTTATAACTTCAGATCACATCGACTACATAAAGAATTACATTGGTGTTGATCATGTAGGAATAGGAGCTGATTACGATGGCGTCTACACGTGAGCCTTTGATTCTTTGTATTTGTACCATATAGAAAATAAGAATGTAAAAAATAGTTCTATATTTGTATTCTTAAAACTTCATAAAAGTGTCATAATATCAATCGACACCAATCTTATTGATATCAGATAGAACTTTTCACTTGACCATTTTGCGTTTATGATCTGAGTACTGTATGGTGACCTTTGAACCCGAACCAGTCAGCGATAGTATGAGAGAGCCATAGTTCTGCTACATCAGCGTAGTTGAATGCACAGACGAAAGCATTGCCTATTCATTGCGGATTGCAGTAAGCGCTGATGGAGCAGAATGGAAGGCCATGGACATTGTATATGTTAGTGAGCCTCTGATTTTTGAAAATTCATTTTAGGTCAAAGATCACAGACATGGCCACCTTACAAGATCCCTTAACTCAGATCAGAAACACAGCGAGTTAGGATTAATATGTTTTATCTGATTTCAATGAGATTGGTCGACAACATAAAGTGTTTTTTCTCTATTCAAAGAATGCCAGTCGGTGTAGAGGACGTCAGTACATATCCGGATCTGTATGCAGAACTTATTGACCGAGGGTGGACCGATGAAGATCTGGAGAAATTATCCGGCAGAAACCTTATGAGGGTGTACAAGGAGAACGAAAGGGTAATTTCCCACTGATTTAACAGAAACAAAATGGCATACATTTGTGAAGGTTTGGTTGTTACAAATACAAATTTGAGAAAGAGATAAGACTTTGGCAGTATTCTTTCAAACCATGCTCGTAGATTTGTATATTAAAAAATATATTCATCATTGCATATTCAAAATTAAAGAAAACAATTACAATCCTGCAAATTCTTTATACGAAACCAAACTGAACAATGTACCTCTCTATAACAGGTACATCGTATGTTTCAACGACTTCAAATGACTTATGATTAAAATCATTATTATTATCAAAATAATTAACAACATATTTGCAACTAATTAAATCATTATCGTTATCATTAAGACGGTTTTCTTGAGGTGTTTAAGAATAATTTCACAGGGAAATGCAAATATCCCATGAAAAGGAAATTAAATGTTACGAATTGAAAGTCAACCCTTTTAGTCAATACAAGGAATTCTTACATAGACATACTAAGTTGGGTAATCAAAGCAAATCTTTTTCGAAAAACTCGAACGAATAAAAGGTGTCTACGCCAAAATGGCTACATTTAGGGGGGGGGGGGGGGGTATAAGATAGTTAAGATATGATTTCATGAAAGTAAACATTGGACTTCTACCAATGAAATATCTTTATTTCAGATAAGAGATACAAAGCTGAACCTTCCGGCGTACGAAAATGACATATCGTCAGTCATTGCAAATGACACCTGCAGAACAGTAGATCCAGAGACATACTAACTGAACATTCCTATGACAAAAGAACACATGTTATTCCATAATAATGATATCACATTTACATGGAAGTTCGGGGTTAAGTTGGAGGCTAAAAACAAATACAGATTTTCCAAATATTTTTTATTGTAGGGGATAACTGTGAATTGACGATTTTTACACTCTAATCATCACAGTCTGCCCAAAAAAACAGCTTTTTGGTAATCTGTAAGAAGTATAATTTCCTGTGTGCTGAACAGAAGAACACGATAAAACAATAATTAAACTCTTATTCTAACTTGAAAAAAAGAAATGCCAATAATGGTGTCATCAAGCCATTATATACATAGAGAACAAAATTAAGCACCCCCCTATTTTCAAAATTGCAAAATGCATCTGTGGAGAAAAACACGACAATATGACTAATTGGATCCCCTTGACATAGAAACTAAAGTTTTTCGTGACTTGGTATCTTTAAAATCATCATACATGATGACATTTTGAGAACTTAAGATAAAAAACGTAATGGTACTGATTTTTCACCCAAAATAACTATCGTCCGTTTGTCAAAAGTATGCGATGGATTCTGATGTTAGTTGTCATGAACAACAATTTTGTTATAGGGTACAATTTTACACTTTAAAAAAACACGTATCCTTCACAATAAGGACATAATTGGGTTTTGAAATTTGATAAGAATTTTCGATAATTTTTAGAAAATGGCCATAACCAGACGATTTTGGAATAAAGGTGGTCTTCTTTCACTTTGACTCAGTAACCCTATATTTCTTTTTGCTTTATAGTCGTTGTTACGGTTAAAACTGCCCCATTTAGTCCCTTTTTATGAATGGGTCATTTTCCAAAAAATGAGATTTTGAAGGTCCATACTGCTGTAACTAGTGACTTTTGCTCAAGAGATCCATAATAAAGTTTGATCAGTGGAATAGGAATAATGGAATAATAGACATTAAAACAAAACATATTGACTTTCTGAACATATTCACCTTTTGATCTCAAAATTACCAATTTGTATAACTGCAATTATTCAAAATATCCGAAATGATATTTTAATGAAATTACGTTCTTAAATTGCAAAATTATGATTCTATCATATCATACAATTACTTTTACTGCAATGTGGTCCTCTTTATTCTCAGACAAAACTTACTGGTGAAAAACTTGGGGGTGCTTAACTTTTTTCCTTATGTATAAATCCGTTGTTATTTCTTAAGCCCAGTCTCAACACAAGGGCTATGATCAAAGATCAAAGTTTTAAGGAAAGACGTATGTTAGCTAAATAAGGCCATTTCGTTTTCAACGTGGTGAACTGAATCTTGTATAATGCATTATCACAGAACCGATCTCATTGCCACTTCAATTGTGTTATAAACCAGCAGTTGGCAAACCATTTCAAAATGTTTTCATCATTTATGAATATTTAAGCAGAATATCATTTTCAGTAAAGGTATGTATTTACATATATAGATATAGATTCATTCATTTGCTTATGAATTTCAAGTTACTTCTTAATACTGACATTCATTTATAATCAATAGTTATACTCTCATGTTTATGTTTATTTGAGACGTTTTCATTACTCAGATGTCATTGTACAGTGTGAAAACTATTTTTTAGATATAAATGATATAAAATATTAAAAAAACCCGTTTTGTTTGTTTTCATGTATGTGGTATTTCGTGATAATTTGCAATATCTGCGATATATAATGTGAAACGATAATGATTGACCCTCGGGACTACCTAAACGATTTCTCGGGTTTCATTGCATGATCAGCTGATTGGCTTGAGGCAAATTACTTTCCCCAATCAGAATGCGCGTCTCTAGGTTTTTACCCCGCTAATGCCTACAAAAAAGTTCAAGAATTCCTTTGAAAATGGAAACTCAAGACAGTTTAGATAGTTCAATGCAAGAATTGGAAGTGAACCCTGAGGATTCGGCAAGTCAAACTTCCAGTATTTCTACCAAATTTTTATTGACAAAAGTTGCAGCTAAGAAAGCAGCTCTGCTTGTACGGTCACACAAATTAAAGAAATCACAGGAAATAAAACGTCGTCAAATGGAGCTTAATGAACTCCAGGAGACTCTGGATATAGAGACAGATATTGCTATGCTGGAAGCAGAGGAGTTAATTTATGCAAGGTCATGTAACATGTCATTGAGTAATTTAAAACAAGAATCAAAGTACACCCCTGATAAGGTGGTTGAACAGCACGTAACTAAACAGCATATCACAGAGAACACTAATCTACCTACAGATGAAGTAAATAATGACAGGTTTAATCAGTCAGCATTACTTAAAGTAATAAATGAACAAGATGAACAGATCAGACTTCTTCAACAAGCTCGTCAAGACTCAACCGGACAAAATGCTCAGGGAGAGGGAGATCAAGTCAGGATTCCAGATAATCAAGGTAATGAAGCTCAACAATTGTCTATTCAGAAACAGATGCTAAATATTCTTCAGCTACCAAAAACTGAATTGATGACATTTGATGGAAACCCACTTAGATATTGGATGTTTGTCAGGTCATTTGAAAAGAGTCTAGCAGATTCAGGTGCCAGTGATGGAGTCAAATTGAATCGTCTACTGCAATATTGCACTGGGAAAGCTTTGTCTGTAATTGAATGTTGTGCGGTCATGGATCCAGAGGTTGGGTATGCAGAGGCAAGGAGACTTCTGAGTGAACGATTTGGTAATCAGTTTGTTATTTCTAAGGCCTGGGTACAGAAAGTCACGGAACGTCCATGTCTAAGGCCTGGGGATAGCGCTGAGCTACAACGTTATTCAGATGATATCAGAAGTTGTGTAGTAACACTGTCGGCAATGGGTCGCATCAATGAGATTGACAACCAGATCAGAATGAGTAAAATTGTTGAAAAGCTACCAACATATTTACAAGGAAGGTGGAGAAGAGAAGCAGTTGGGGTTTTGAGGAATACCGGATATTATCCTGATATATATCATCTGGCAAGTTTTCTTGAGACTACTGCAGAGGAAGCCAATGATCCAGTTTTCGGACAAATGAAGCCAAAAGGCAGTCACATACATAAGGGTAATTACATTTCAAACTTCAATGTTCAGACAAAGCCAGGAGAAAACTACAGAAAGAGACATCAACCTGTTTGCAAGTATTGTAATGGTCCACATGTCATTTATGTTTGCCCAAAGTTCAGAGATTTATCGCCAGAGAAACGTGAAGACTTTGTTAGGGACAAATATTTATGCTTTAACTGTTTCTCCAATCAGCACATGTCATACAAATGTCAAATGCCAAGCAAATGTTGGATGGACGGATGTAATAGAAAACATTCTTTTGCACTTCAGCATTACTCGCAAGATGAAGCGGCTGAATGAAGACTCCAAGAAATCCCAAGATGACTCAACTCAGACTACAGTTCAGTCCCTGCACAACTCAGTAGGAAGAGACTATGGGGCCGGTGGGAGCAGGACAGCTTTACCGATTGTACCAGTCGTGATCCAAGGTAAAGAAAACGGCGTCAGAACATATGCACTACTAGACCCAGGTAGTACGAACACATTTTGTACCAGGACTCTTGTTGAAACCCTTTGTATTGAAGAAAACAGTACAACGCTACACTTGACCACTCTGACAAGTGATAAATCTACATCTGAAGCAAGTTTGGTGAATCTTGATGTTACAGATTTGAACAAAATGCACTGGCTGAAGATGAACAATGTTTTTGTCATCCCTGACATTCCTGTCTACCCTATTAACAAAGCTTCAGAAAAGGACCTCAAGAAATGGCCTCATCTACATGAAATCAATCTTGCTAATTGGACAAGGTAATCCTTCAGCACTTGTTCCTATTGATGTAAGAAGAGGAACAGACAATGAACCATATGCCACAAGATCAGTGTTTGGATGGGTAGTTAACGGACCACTTCAGGATGGAATTCCAAGTTGCGCAACATCTCATTTTGTACAAGCCTCTCCAAATAACAGCGATCTTCATTCTTTGATAGAAAGATTCTGGAAGGTTGACACATGTGATCTTGACAGTGGAGCAAAATCAATGTCTGTTAACGACAAGAGAGTTATCGAGATATGGAATAAAAGCCTTGAAATCTCTGATGGACATTACAAGATGGACATTCCATTCAAGTCAGAAAACCCAGCTTTGCCAAACAACTATGGACTTGCCGAGGCCAGATTGGAATCTCTTTTTAAGCGTCTGTCAAGAGATGAAAACCTGTACAAAAGATATGAAGAGGGTGTTGGTGACTTGATCAAGAAAGGTTATGCCGAAAGAGTCCCACCTGATGAAATCTACACAGAGAGGAGACCAGTATGGTACATTCCTCACCATGCTGTGATAAGTCCTCAAAAACCAGATAAGCTTAGAATAGTCTTTGATTGTTCAGCACAGTGTGAAGGGCGAAGTCTGAATTCTGAAGTTTTGCAGGGACCAGACCTTACTAACAAACTAATCGGTGTGCTTCTGAGGTTGCGACAATTTCAAGCTGCTGTTATGGGTGATATTGAAAGCATGTTCCACCAGGTGAAAGTAAGCACAAGGCACAGAGATGCACTTAGGTTCTTATGGTGGCCTAATAATGACAGAAGTCAAGCTCCAGAGGTCTACAGGATGACGGTACACCTGTTTGGTGGGGTGTGGAGCCCAAGTTGTGCGTCATATGCAGTGAGGCGAACAGCTGAAGATAATAGAGAGGACTTTGACCATGACACAGTTGAGATGGTACTTGAGGACCTGTATGTTGATGACTGCTTGAAGTCTGTGCCATCAGAAGAAAAGGCAATTCATCTTATTCAACAATCTAGTGAAATACTATCCAGGGAAGGTTTCAGAATGACGAAATGGACAAGTAACAATAGAGCAGTATTGGAATCTGTACCAATTCAGGAAAGAGCCAAGGAATTAAAGAATATTGACCTAGCCTATGACCTACTACCTCAAGAGAGAGCCCTAGGAGTCAACTGGAGTACAGAGGATGATACATTTGGATTCCGGATCAGATCAAAGGTAAAGCCACAAACAAAGCGAGGCGTAATGAGTATTATCGGCTCACTGCACGATCCATTGGAATTCATCTGTCCGGTTGTCCTCAAAGCTAAGATCATCTTTCAACAAGAATGTCGTTTGCATAAAGGATGGGATGAGACATTAGAACCAAATAACATTGAAAGATCGACAAAGTGGCTACAACATTTACCAGAAATTCAGTCCTTTCATGTTGATCGATGTTTGATTCCTGCAGACTTTGAAAACTACAAGAGTGACATACATCACTTTGCAGATGCATCAATGGACGGATATGAGACTGTATCATATCTGAGGACAGAAAACAGTGATAGGAGGATTCATTGTGCTTTCATCATCGGTAAGTCACGTCTAGCGCCACTGAAGCAACTTACAGTTCCACGCCTAGAATTATCAGCTGCAGCCATGGCCGTGAGGGTGTATCAACTCCTGTGTAGAGAATTGGGAATAGAAATCAATCAATCCTACTTCTGGTCTGACAGTACAATAGTTCTCCAATATATCAAGAGCAACTCCCTGCGATTCAAAACTTTTGTTGCCAATCGAGTGAGTGCAATTCATTCAGGATCGTTACCGGAAAATTGGAGGTATGTCTCGTCAGATCTTAATCCTGCAGATGACGCTTCCCGTGGTTTAGAGGCGGGGGAAATCCTGCAACAAGTAAGATGGACTAGAGGACCAAGTTTCCTGTGGCAAGAAGAGCACAGATGGCCTGCACTTCCAGCTACACTAGAAGTACCAGAGAACAGTCTTGAAATTAAATCAGCTGAGTGCTACACACAGGTAAACACTTATGAGTCTGCACCTTCATGTACACCTGAGATGGTGATTGACAAACTATTACACCAATTCTCATCATGGATGGAACAGTTCAACTAAAGAAAGCAACAGCATGGCTCCTGCGATTCAAGCTTTGGATCAGCAACAGGAAATATTGGGATCTCAGGACATCAGCTGATTTGCGCCTGACTGTGAAGGAATTAGACAATGCAGAAGCTGAGATAGTAAAATATCTGCAACAATGTCACTTCAGAGAAGAAATACAGTCACTCAGAAGGGGGAATCATGTCAAGAAATCGAGTAACCTGTATAAACTTCAACCTTTTATGAATGATCAGAAAATTCTTTGTGTCGGTGGCAGATTAAGGAATTGCACCAGTCCCTGAAACAGCGAAACACCCAGCAATTCTTCAAAAGAACCATCATGTCGGAAACTTGTTGATTTCTCAGTGTCATCAAAGCCAGGGACACTCCGGAAGAGAACATGTTCTTAGCCATTTACGACAAAGATGGTGGATTATTGGTGCTCGGGCTTCTATCAACCAGATTTTGAGAAAATGCATCCATTGTCGTAGATATCAAGGACGTCCATCGTCACAACAGATGGCAAGTCTACCTGCGGAAAGAGTCACTCCATACAATCCACCATTCACCTTCGTTAGAGTTGACTGTTTCGGACCATTCTTTGTGAAGCGAGGTAGAAGTATGGTTAAACGGTATGGATGTTTGTTCACATGTCTCACTGTAAGGGCTGTGCACATTGAGAAACTCGATTCCTTAGATACTGACTCTTTCATCAATGCGCTGGTGAGATTTGAGGCTCGACGGGGCCGGCCGAGGATAATGCGGTCAGACAACGGGACAAATTTCAGAGGGGCAAATCTGGAGCTGCGACAAGCTATTCAAGAACTGGACCAGAAGAAAATTTACAACTCACTGTTAGAGCGAGATATCCAGTGGGTTTTCAACCCGCCAGCTGCTTTGCACATGGGAGGAGCTTGGGAGCGACAAATAAGGACTGTTCGAAAGGTGTTGTCAGCTCTTACAAAGCAAAATGGACTGTGTGATGAAGGACTCTCTACGCTTTTTTGTGAAGCTGAATCTATTATAAACAGCAGACCTATCACTGTTGTTTCGGATAATGTGAATGACTGTGAGCCATTAACCCCTAACCATCTGCTATTGCTCCGATCGAACACTCTGCCGTCAAAGGGAATCTTTCAGAAAAGGGATGTTTACGGTCGAAGATGGAGACATGTGCAGTTACTTGCAGACACCTTCTGGAAAATGTTGATAAGAGAATATCTGCCAAATCTACTGCTGCGACAGAAATGGTTGCAGCCCAGTGAGAATATCAATGTCGGTGACATTGTACTAGTGACTGATGAAAATTCTCCCCGGAAGATGTGGCCGCTGGCTCGGGTCACAAGAACACTTCCTGGAAGAGACGGGTTGGTCAGATCCGTAGAACTGCGAATGCCGAGTTCGACGTTTGTGCGCCCAGTGCACAAAATCTGCATGCTTGAGCATGTTGAATGAACATTTAGCAAATCAATTCCATTCATTCCCAGACAAAGACATTAAAATTTAATAATAAATAATAATAATGTGGATATTTATATGGCGCCTTTTCCACGTCCTAAGACATGCTCAAAATTTGTTACATTCATATTGCAGAAAGCAGTAATTGTTTGGTTTTTAGAAATCTTACTAATTTCTGAGGGTTTGTAGGTGGTAAATGTTTGCGTTTTGAAGGCTTCACATTTAGGGGCCGGGAATGTTGCTGATATATTTTATATCGTTTTTATTTCTATCAAATGTTTCGCTTTTGATTCTTAAATTTGGAAAAACCCGGGGAGTAGGGGGAAGTAACTCTGTTTTAGCGAGCTGCGGTTCGAGAAAATGCTTGACTTCGCTGCGGTGAAGCTATGCGCCATGTTTTGTAGGCATTAACGGGGTAAAAATTGTGAGTATTAATTTATTTTATAGCTTAAATGTTTATTTGATATTTAACAATTCATGAGTAATCCAAAATTGTTACATTTTTCTCAGTAAGTTTAATTCAAATGGTGTTGGCAAACCATGTGCTCTTTTTCGTTACCTATTTCTGTGAGGGTCGCCCAATTTCGTGATAGATGTTTTCACTGTAAGCTTTCTTATTTTAAGCTTATTTATGGCAATTTATTATTTGTCAAGGTACTTAAAGCAACATCATTTATTCCCTAGCAATTTGTCATTTAAAATTGTTTTTTTGTGTTTTTTCTTACTTAAAGAAATACTTTATTTCTTTTTCTAGCTTGAACCAACTCAACAATAAAAGGTTGTGTACAGGAAAATCCTTTGTTTTGCCTACATGGGTAATATAGACTAATTTAATATAGAGGAAATTATATCTTAAGGGTAATTTGGGTACATTCCATCTTAAATCCCTGGCGGATTCTATAATAATACCGCATCCTGAACGAGGATCTTTCTGTCATTTACACTTCGAGTATGTCTTAGATAAAAAAATCCCATAAAAATACTACCACTTCTGTTGTTTTTTACTGCCAAAATGATTATGGTTATTTAATGAGTACTTAAATCATATCACAATTGAAAAGAGGAAACGTATATACAACGTATATAATGAAAAAAGAAGCGATTACAGCTAGTTACCTGGTCCTTTCCACTTTCCACTTTCCACAATTTGTTTTTAATTCTAATTGATTTATGAAATTTTACTTAGTATATTTAAATTACTTCCATCAAATTTAGACTAAAAGATGGATAGTCGCAAATGTTTATTTTCCTAGTAATAAACAAAGGGGATCAATAAGTGTAGGTTGCCAAAGCATAATTTTGTGAAGCCAATGATTTGAATTCTGTTAAAGATGAACTTCACGGCTTGAGGTACAGGGTCTGTGATGTATTTAATCTGCGTAAGGTAGTGCATGCAAATTTTGATCGTATTTGATAAAATACGGTGTTCAATCAGGAAATTTCGTACCGGAATTACCAGCCCATGCTTTAAACGAGTCAAAACCTGAACCTTTGAACCCCACAACAGACAAATAACAACAGACTTTATTCTTTTGTTGCGGAGCTGGCTTGCTATTATAGTTCTTAGCCCATACTGTTGTGATTTTATCCAATCAGATAGCGAGGTGTCAACGTTTCTAAATATGCTTCTTCAAATCTCAAGCCGTTTCATTGGGTCATTAATTCAGAACACGAATCCATGGCAGGTTATTTGAGTAAAAGTTTTCTGGTGAAAGTTGCAAAGGCTAATATGTAAAGAGAAGCGGTAATGAAGTCCCAGGTGTTTTACGCTTTGTTTTCGTCCTTTTTTTAATGTGACAGTTTGTGATTTAATCTCTTAACATGAGACTCTCGGTCTACGATTTTTGTCAAACAATGAATTTAAATGCCAGTTATGTACTGTTTGAATATGGTAATAAATCAAATCATCCAATGTCACGTGTAATGATTCTGTGGATCCTAATAGAGAATCAAAATTGCCAATGAACGGATACTGATAAAAAGATATTGCAGAGCACGCCAAAACCTCTACGGTAATTCCTAATTTTACTTTCGAAAAGCTTTGTTCACAGCTTTAGCATATAACGTTGCTGATGTTTATTTCATTAACATCGATCATGCAGCTGTACTCTCGAAGCACGTCAGTAAGGAAAAAGAATAAATTTAAACACATACATGTAGGTCTCGTCTTTTTCGTTATTTGCCTTTTGTTACTTACATAACTATTGTTGTTTTCTAAGGCTGGTTGTCTTACAAAAAAAGTCAACTACTTGTTATTTTTTCTTTTTAATCATAGCGAAATGGAAATATTTCTCTCTTACTTCTTTGAGGATGTGAAAAAATGTAACGTTGTGTATCAATTGTAATTAGCTGCGGTAATATTTTTTTTACATGATCACGGCATGACTTTGGTTTGATGAGAAAAGTCTTCTTCCTCTATTACACCTCGGTCGAGCTTATACATACATATCAGTTAGTTTTTTTATTGTAATATTGGCTAATGCATGTTACTTCTAAATAATGTTTGGTGATTGTACTGAAAATTTAAAGCATGAAATATAGTACATACTGTGAGCTGGAATCTTAAAACGAAAATACAAAAACAGATTATTATTTTTCAACATTAAGCGGTTTTAAAAAATAAGTGTTGAATGTTTTAAATTTCAAATGTAGCTAATAGCATGCCTTGTAAAAAAACAAGATAAATCAGTTTCTGCGGGAATCTTTAAACGAAAATACAAATCAGCTTTTTTTCCACATTCAAGCGGTTTTAAAAAATAAGTGTTCAATGTTTCAAATTACAAATGTAGTCAATAGAATGCCTTGAAAAGAAACCCCAGATAAATCAGGTTCTGCATGTAACAATTTTTTTGCTGACATGGGGATTAATAAAGATAATACATAACGCTGTGTGAAATTAGTTCGGTTTGAATCTGGGACAAGCTGTCAGCATGTGTTTATGCAATGTGTGAAATATGAGATTATTTACATCTTATAGAAGGGCACTGTTATCTCGGGTAACATATTGATCTTACGAAAAGGAAAACAACTGTTTGCAATTATAAGGCAACATTTTTTAACCAATAAAATCGGTCATTTAACGAAGGTAACATGTTCGCTTTCATCATGAAACTCCATTGCCCTAATTCACATGGTTAAAAGGTGTTCACACGAAATGGCCACATGAAAGTTTTGCTTGATACTTGTATATTAATTTTTCTTTGATACCTTTTTCAATGCCTGCGGATAATCAGGTTCAGTAATGAAGATATTATATTGTAACATTATCGATTAAGCATCACTGTTTTATACTATTTTCGCATTTAAAACATACATTTGTACAAACTGTTTAAAACATATCAATATACATTGATGATGGCCATTAATCAATAAAATAAAAAATGCTGTTTTCCTGTATAAGTGATGAAATACTTCATAAGAAATTGTGTCAAAGAACGAAAGTTTCGTCGTGGTTTTTAAATATCAAAGTGACTATTAGCTGTGTAACTCCACAAATGATTACCATCAAACATTGGGTTCAACGACCCTTGATATATGGCGTCAATAGCACTTTGTAAAGTGGTCAGAATGGTTTTACGATCACCAAAATCACCAACGTGTGTCAGCTTAATCTCTAAGATTTAACGATTTCCAAATTGACAGCTCATGACACATTGCGTTAATAACAGACATGTCAAACTTATGACGCGGTTGACAGATTGAAATTGCTGAATAAATATCCCCCCAACCGCGGTGCCGTGAGTTACAAATTTACTTCCCCTTTACTTCCATCTAATTCACAACATCAACTCATAGATGATATGTTATTTAAATATTTCTTTCGAAGGGTTATAACCTGACATCAATCCTAAACGGGAATATAGGCTCAACCAATCAATAAAATGACAAACTATCAAAATCTGTCCATACTTATATTGTACGCTCTCGAAGATTTTTCAAAATAGTTTAAATGCCTTGTAAATATATATGCCTTCAACTCCTCAGTGATAATTAAGTGCTGTTACATATGCTTCTATTTGTAACTTATTTTTATAAAGTTAGGCACTGATTTTTTCTGTGAACGTCACTTTTCTTTCATGTATATATTTGAATGTCTGTAGGGAGCGGCATTCAAATAAGCAAATGTTTGCTTGTTTGCCAATCCCATCACTTATTTTGTGAATAAATATGTTTAATCTTAATCTTAATCTTAAATATGTCTGCTTAAACTCCAAAATCTAAAGATTTCAATATTTGACAACTCATGAGATATTTACGCCGATGCAATAAGAAAACTAAATTTAATTGTGCTCGAATAGGTTACAGAGGTTGATGGTATGGTATGATGTGATTTGAGCTACAATCACCTCTGTGTTGGAGAAAATGTGATTTATGGTCAAAAATTACGTGACTTGAGCTACTATCACCTCTGTGAGGGGAGTATGAAAAGTGAGCTTCACCTTTTTTAAGTTAATCACTTACAAAGAATTTAATAGATGGCCTCTACATGCTCTTGAAGAAACAGTTACATCATATCTCTGTCTACATAAGAAAAATGGATAATGTTAAAATGAAAAGCATCCCTACCAACAAGTTTTGAAAAAATGATATTCATAATTCATAATTAATAATGGGACATAATAATGGGAAGTTAATCGCTGCATTTGGGGTTTATTGTCTCCCTTTTCCCTTTGATTCTCCCTTTATATTTGAGTCGTTCTAAAACCTTCGGTCTATATCTTACTATGTCTTTCTTTCCATCCTTTCCCTTTCGATCTATTTTCCCTGATTTGTCCACTCTCTTTCGGATGCTTGTCATCCACCTTTTAAAAAACTTATATTAAATATTGTTCAAAACGCGTTAAGCCCCATTTCACTCACTCTGTAGGAAGATACTGATACGCACAAGTTCATTTGTTGCAAATCTGAAGTTTGATACAATAAATGACAATCACTTGAGACATAAATTAAGGTCACTGTCACCATGTGTGTAACACATAAGATATAATATCTATCAATGACCTCCATTATCACGAAATTATTATCCAGGGAGGAAATGATTTGTGAGTCCAGTGCCGTTTAATGCTGTAAAGAGTTGTCATGATTAAATTAAATATCTCCCTGAATGATCAAATTGGATTATGCGAAAATTTAAGCGACAGTATTACCAAACAACGTAGCAAAGTGATATACATGATCTAATTTGTCCTAATTGGGAAGTTAATCACTGCTTTTCAGTTACCTACATTTGTAAACCTTTTTGTAAATTGCTTCGATATAAGACAGAACATTACCAATAAGTCAAACCCATATGCAACAAATATTGTTTTGGTATTAGGTTTTAGGCATGTTATAAGCTTATTTAATATGGTTGTTTATTAATCTATACAACAGTGTACTGAGTTAAGTCCTACTTAATGACCCTTGAACATTTTATTTCAGAAACCAAATACTCAAAAGATGGTGATGATAAAGATATTCTGTGTTCTTTTAATGGGCTTGGGAAAAGATGTAAATTTCAATGTTATCTTGTTCTAAAGAACATTGTACACCTCACATAATCACAAGCCTCAGATAACAGCCAATCATAATCACTTTACCAATCATTTTTAACAATTGAAAAAAGTGTAAAGTGTCAGGAGTTGGCCATTACAGATTTTAGTTGATTGTAAACTTACCGTTTATCACCCGGAATTTAAAGTTACATTTGTACAATCGATACACATTTTTCTATTGAAACACTGGTCATTGACCCCGAACTTGCAAATGTTACAGATGTTTTTATTATGTCAAGGAGAAGCTTCATGTTCGAGAGCAGTGACAGTCTGCATGATAATACCATGTCTACTTGTGTTCTGCTTTGAACTTGTTTCCTCGGAATTAACCTGGACTTTTGAATCTGTGTCTATACTTACTGTTAACCCAATGACATTAGTCCAGTAACAGTTTAAACACAAAACAAAACCTATGCTACCATCCTAATTCCCATTAATAATGCTATTTTAAAAGCAAGATTATGTTATTCTACATGTCATTATCTTCTAGAAGACTTCCAAAACTGAATTCACGTTATGTATACATCGTCATGGGAATTGATATCGTTGCCATCCCAGCGGAGATGTAAATCAATTTGCAGCTAGTCTTTTAATCATCGGACTTATTATTCTGAAGGTTCCGGTTACAACATACAAAGAACATTTATTAACAGCACCAATGCACGATTTCTGTGGCCTATTTTGGCTGTTTGAAGATTATTTGCAGCTAACCTTTCGTGACATTTGATATTGTAAAACCTGTTTATATTAGTCCATATTGTAACTTTAAACGAATTATTTACATTAATTGAACTACTCGTAATGAGATTGTTATCATTATATTCAACTGTTTGTCATATTCATGCTGGACAATTTTCTAACTCTAAATTCATTAGCCAAAACCGGTTGAAAGATCATTAACAACTTCTTGACTCCAACGTATCAGAGTATGAGAAACCGAGGAAGTTGTTCCAACACGAGCACGCTAATGCACATACACCATGACAATTGCATTACAGGAAGAGTGGAGAACATTACATTACACCTCTGTGACAACTGTTAACACGTCAGTTCAATTTTGTAAAAGCAGGACATATTCATGCACATTAATACTGATAATAATGGTTTGTTTCCTGTTTGGTTAATGTTTGACTTAACATTATGTCTACATCTTCAAATGATTTTGATAAGGTTGCTATGCGGCCAGGGATGTAAATTATTTTTGAGCTAGTCTTCTCCTTAAGGTTAAGGTTATCTTATGCAAAGAACATTAATTCAGGGTGTTTTGTGTTCTTGTTTCGCGTCCAAGAGAGAAAATTGAACACATGCACAGAGGCGGCTTAGAGCACAGCGTGAAATGAGATTAAAGTATTATATTAATAACCTTACATAAAAAGGTATTAACAGATGATAAAAAGCTTTGCAAGGACTTCTTTGGGCCAAAACCTTTTAAGGTCTTCCTTATTCATGTGAAAGTTTGATGTATTACCTCCGATTCTTGACTGCAAAGCCTTGTATTTCGCCTTTCCAAAATGATTTTCTACATGAATATTACTTAATGACTATTAAACCCTTTATCTGTACCTATAAGAAGAAGAAAAAGAAGAAGAAGAAGAAGTAGAAGAAATCACTGAAGACATCATGATTACGAATAACTCAAGTTCGTTAATTTCTTTCGGAATATTTGTGTGTCGACTTTTACAATAGATGACAATGTGAACAGACAATTTTTATTACAATGATTTAAAAAAATGGCCAATCAATACTTATCGTCATCGCTTCTGCAAAATCTACGTGTGCTTAAATAGAGTGGCAGTTCTTGTTGTGAAAGAAATCTTTAAAAATCTTGTCCCATATTGTGAAATTTAATGTAGTTGATTGATTCCTTACGCACCAGCCAGAGAGAATAAATTATATTCGTATTTAATCAATTTACTATTTCTTCAATTTGAATAATATTTCAGTCTTTTTTAAACACACAATTTTAGATATTTACAGAACAACTTTCAGATTATGAATTAATAAATGGTTGTGGCGAAAGATTATTTTATAAAAAATGCCATTACAGTGATATTTTACAACAGTTATATCAACATTCTAATATTCATAGATGTTGCCTCTTGTGGCATTTGGCTTTCTTCAGTTACGATGTCCATCCAACTTACATATGTTTACTTTCTGTCATGAGCTTAAAAATAAGCTTAAGTTGCTCTGAAATGTTAAGCAGATTATAGAAGCTTAAGTAGGGAATACGAATCGCAATAACACATATGCTCTAAAGTAAGTATAATTTACTGGTTTGCAAGGATAATGACACCAAAATCAGTTATAAAATGCATGTTTGTTTGTCTGAAGGTTGTAAAGAGACGAATTATTTTTCTTGCTCGATGTTGTGTGAGGTAGTGATGTTAAGTAAAGATCATCCTTTAGGTTTTTATTTGTAGTCAAAATATATTAAAATTAATATAGAACAACCGCAAATGGAGTCACTGTTACCTTTTGTTGTGTATTAAATTTCTGGAATTAAATGTTAAGATGCCAATTAGTTTGACGTTTATTAAATATATTATCTCAATCAAAACTCAAGTAGAATGAAAGCTTCAAATAAGTCTCAAACGTAATCTTACTAAATATAAGTTGCACATTGGTTTGACGTTTAAGAGCTTGGTCTTAATAATGAAGAAGCCAGAGTAACACATTTTCCTTTATTACTTCCAATTAAATGATTATTTTTTTTGGTACGTTGGTTGGTAATAATGTCATTTTCATTTTTGAAAAAATCCTTGTGATCATACAATCGAAGATTTGTTTGTAATTATTCCACAAATCTCAGCACTTGATGTCTCTTGATTCAGCAATCATTCCCAAGAAGATAATTTCCTGATAATGGCGCTAACAAAAAGGTATCACATCTGACATGTTACACACATCTGAGTTCTGAATGTTTCATTCCAGAATTTAAATACACAACAAAAGGTGAAGATAACTGTCTAAAGGTTTTCCTTTTCAAGGATGAACTGTGTTCTTGAATGGTAAATTCCTAAGATAAGATTTAGAAAGAAAAGTATTTTCTATTCAGAATTACTTATTTCAGGTCATAGGCACATTTATTCACAAAATTAAGTGCAATATCTTAACGATAGTAAGATATCAATTCGTAGTTATACGTTTCTGTATCTAAGTACACAATTGATACTTTTTCTTGTGAGGACAACATTCGTCTTATATGGTGCAAATCTAATTCTGGAAGTTTTTTCCAGTTTCAATCAATTGTTTAATCAATAACAATTTGTAATTGTAATTACCTTTCAAATTGACATTTATATAATAACTCATGTTTTGTTTTAAATTAATATCGATTATGGTTAATGTTTGCAACAAAAGTGTCACAGAGGGTTTCAACTATTGAAATGCTAATAATTAAATTGAAACAAGACTTACGTGTTTTCTATTCAGGGTAGAGACAAAAATAAAAAATATTCGTGAGAGGAAATTTGGTAAGGTCAAAATAGTTTTTAGTAAGAACTGTTTGCAACTTATCATCTTGAAGTTTACAGCATAATTGCAAGTAGATATAAGCTTGTTTTTAAAAGGTAACGTCATCAAAGTGATTTAATGAAAAGGGAAACACATCATAGGTCAATAGATGATTCACATTTACCAATAAAGAGATTAGTTGAAATACTACTGCAGTTGATATGGCATATAGATTTCATGATACAAAGCCTGATAAAATATGGCCAGTTATAGAACTTACTAATGAATTATATTTCATTTGTAAGCTCTATTCAAAATGAATAAATATGTATGGTTCTGCCAAAAATTGACAGAGACGATCTTCAAATATAATTAACAATAGTTATTTAAAGTTTCAATCACAAAATGTCCATACATGTAGTTTCATGTATTGCTTCTAAAATGAAATGTTACAAATGCTTTCAGTATGTCAAGGATAAGCTTTCTGATAGACAGCAGAGACTGAATCTTTATGATAATACCACGCCTACTTGTTTCCTGTCTTGAAGTTGTTAACCTGAGCTTTTTTTCTGTGTCTTTTCGCAATGGAGACTCACGAACCTTAGAAAAAAAATATGCTACCATTCACATTTCCTCTAATAATTGTATTTGAAGCAAGATTAATTTTTTTTACTTATGACATTATCTGTTATCTGTTAATCAACTGAAGTCAGAGTTGAATTTATATTGTTACAGAAGTCACGTTGAGTAAAAATAACCAGGGACAATTTCTGCATAATTCGACTGTGTAGCAAGGGTAGGAATTGCCTATTAAAAGTCGACTTAGTCTAGATCAACGTTTCAAATGTATATTGTTCGAGGGAGAGTTCAGGGTTGTTTTTTTGTGTGTATCCAGAGATGTATTTTCATATCCTAGCGTTAGTAAAAACGTGGAAATGTGACTTGAAATGAACCTTACAATTTTATGCAGATGAGCAGATAGCAGAGAGAAGTAGAAAAATGCTGTAAAAGAGGTCCATTTATTACCACACACTATTGTTAGTAGATATCTGTAGCCATACCAAAAGAAAAATATTTAAATTATATAAATATTATTTAAAATCTTTGAGGGGCATTCCAGAAGTTGGCTATATTCAGATGATCAGAATTTTTTTATCATCTTAGTAGATATTTTCATAGAAGTGAAACTATTTATACAATATTTATATGACTCTAAATTGTCCCTGATTATTATTTGGTAGTCCTATCGAGTTCTTTAATAAATGGTGACTCACAATTCCATCTAATTGTATCAAATATATGAATTATGCCACTTCTTATAAAAAATATATTTAACTTAAACATCTTTTACTGAGGTGTTTCAGGTTTTCATTTGTTTTAGGTTCTGAATTGCAATAAATAACATAAACATACCATATTTTTAAGCTTGTTTACAGCTGCTGCTGAGCGTAAGTAAAATATTCATTTGAGGAATTCCGAATATATGTATTCACTGGTATCTTACTGGATCTCATCAATACCATCATAAGGATTTCCGAATGGTTTTGATCAACGATTCATTTGTCTAGAATTCATGAGATTTTGGTAATGTTGTCATGCCAATGGGAATGTAAATCAATTTGCAGCCAGTCATCTCATCAACAGACTCTTCAGCCTGAAGGTTTCGGTTATCTCATGCACAGAAAAATAGTTGTGGATGTTTTTGCTTCCTGGTTTTCTGCACTGAGGCGGCCCGTTTCAAAGATCAAAACGAGAAATGATGATAAGTGGTACCTCATTGAAAGACCTGTCAAACACATAATTGGAATCTCTACTAGGATACCATTTATAGATCATTCCATTTAAAGGGTATTTTTCTTTTCATAGACACGAGGTTTGTTCTTCATTGTCTCTAATACTTGATAACATGTTAGCTGTGGAAATGATATTTTTTAAAGATGAACGTAAAATAATGTTTTCTTTCATCTTAGGTTGAAGATTACATTTATCAAGTAAATCACGATTCAACTAATTGCTATGCATTGTGGTTTTTAGTAGTTTTTGGGGGTCAATTTATGAAACTATTGTATGTTGTTCAAAGTGTGTTTAATAGTTTCAAATAATTGGCTTATCAAAAATGGTTATCATCTTGTATGCAATTACGAGTTTCTTCTACAGAATAACCAAACCTTGTATTCCAATGATGGAAACCAAGATATATAGTGTGTTTGCTTGATTAGATTGTAAGCTAAAGATTCTAGAATAGGAAAATATACCCACTTAATCAATTAAATCATTCACTAAGGAAAGCAATGACAAAATAATCTAGACTCCTAAACCACGTAACAGATTTCAGTTGGAGAATGTGTGGCACAATGAATGATATTTAAGATTCCAATTATGACTGAGAAATCGCGAATGTGCAGAGAACGTAGTTCAAATAAACTTGCATTTCAAAATCATGATTTGATAAATAAAAATTAATAATGATTAATGAGCCCTTGATATCAGAAGAAAATCTTAATAAATTCTTTTGGAACATTGTTGTCTGACACGGCAAAGAAAACGGGCAACTTTTATTCAGCTGGTTGACAACTTTAACTTTGATCTTTAAGTAAAATATCTAATAACATCTCGATCAGGTTTGCAGAATTGGCTGCTGTGTTACAAACCACGCACTGGTTATTTTGTGACAGGGATTTTAAAAGCTCTTTATGTTCTGTGAATTCAGTTTATTTTGATTTGATTCCTAAAGCATCATTTAGAAAGAAATACGTTAAGTTAGACTTTTTTTCTAAATTAATATGGTAACATAATTTTTTTAAATAGGTTGAGGGAAGCTTTTTAGAGAATATTTAAAATTTTGAATTGATAAATGATTTAATAAAAGCCTCATTAAGAGCAATAATGACAACAATGATTTAAAACATCTTAATCAGATTCATTACAAGACAGAATAAATATCATATAACCGTTTAATAAATGTAAAATTAGTAACATTACATCCCTCAGAATCAACGTGACTATAAGTAAATTTTTAAACACGTCTTTTAAACGACTTAAAAATATAGAAATGTAAATAGCGAAGATAAGTTTATACTGAATGAAATTATCTCACATTACCAAAAATACAGATACCTTTATGCTTTTTCTGAAATGTGACTACCGTTAACAAAGAAAATGTTTCTGTTCTATGTATGATAGAATAAGAAACTATGGAGATAAAAGTGCTTACACTAGATAAATAACGTATTCAAAATCATAGAATTTTAACAAGAATATGTTATCACCGTAATCTAGCATAAGTGGAACCTTCTGCCTTCTTCCCAACTTCTAAGATCCTCTTAAAATAGTGTACGGCCTTACTTAGAATAGATATAGTTCTGTGTATTTACTATGTTGAAAAACAGAAATCTTTCAGTTATTTCTATGAAATTTATTGCGACTAGTTATAACCCAAAATATCAGTGTAACTGATAAAAATCACTGCTTGTTTTTTTGAGAAAAAATGTTAAATGTTTTCAAAATTTATTCCATTCTTTGAACGTCTTCCGCCTCACGGCTTCCTAGAAACGAAATAACACTTTATGAGCACGAATTCGAAAATAATGATTCAGGATTTCTCAACGGTGTAATGAAAGATTATAATTACTTTATCATTTTCACATTTTCATGTTTATGATCGCTAATGACAAAATTTTCTGAAACTCTACACATATTCCCCTCTTGGGCTTTACATCAAGAAACTTTGTACTCAAATTTACTGCGATTGTTTTTTTTAATGACTCAAAACACCAACACAAGGTCTTTGTGTGATAGGATGGAATTACGTATATTACTATCTTGATGTTAAAAACATTTAATATAGGTTATGCTCATGGCCATGATTATCGAAATGCATTGAACAACTTGCCACCTAATTGCCTGAAAAAAACAAATGCGTGACATTAGAGCTGGCGTTGCAAGGACGATGTAATCGTTTCAAAATGTCTTTAACGTTTGAACGACCAGACAACGTAACAGTTAATATTACCTAGGTCAAGGGCGGATAATTCACATTTCCCTTAAGTCCCAGGGATCATTTGGTGTATAGTTTAGAAAACGAAGGTTTAGGAGACGAATACTTCCAACATTGACTTAGATGATAATTCTTAGGAATTATTAGATATGTTCTTAAATTAAATAATGAGAAAAGAGATGATTTTTCGATAATTGCAAAAAGTGGACATGCAGAAGAACAGCGGTCAGCAGCGTTCGAAATAAGTTTTTGGGCTAACAAGCAAGCACCAAATTGACGAGCCCTACAGAATGTAGAAACTCACACAAAACATGCGAGTGTCTGGCCTCTCCAACAAGCCTCATCTGAAATTAACAAGAAATTTGCTGGTAGGTGGATATATTATAAATATAATTACAAATACATTTACATTAGTGTGCTGGCCAAGCATTTTCTATGTCCTTTTTACAAGGAAAGTAGTTATTCGTCTGTATTATGTATCTTACTACTGAGCTATGGAAAAGAGGATGTCCACGCTCATTAGCAGTCTGGTAGGCACGTTTACACTTTCTCTAATGAACATTTCTAAACTTCATCAATTGATTATGAACCGTGCCATTATTTGATAGACACATAAGATAAAATTAGAGTCAGAAACAGCAAAGCATAGGAGACTGGAATATTCGTTATTTGTAAATTTGCATCAAACTAAAAGATTCCATTATTCAAGAATGCTGATTTAATTTCCAAAGGTAATTATGCATCTAATTATATGATTCCATTGTCCGAATGGCGTCAACATGATGTTAAAAAAATACTTTGTTTCCATACTAACGATTATCGATGATGTGCTTAACATATTAAAGCATACCAGTTATTACAATTAAAGAGGAGAAGTAACGCATGAATTTGATTATTACAAATTTGTATCTGTATTCGCTTCACTTATATGAATCAATAGAGCCAAAAAATGAGAAGATATACGCTTTAATTCGACTACTAAGAGACCTTTTATACCCCTGTTTTGGATAGCCGCCTAATGAGACTGGCGAACACTTAGACAAAATCACCGAAGCATGACTCGAAGCCACGCCCAGTGTGTGACGTGCTAGTGGTCAGCCGAAAGCCCAGCCCTTTGATTTTCTCTGTATTTTTAAGCAAATTCAACAGCAAAATAGAGGCAATAGCATGACCGAAAGAATTCCAAAATACGATATATAACGGCTTCATGATATCAACTTTCCCTCTCAGTCGTCAAATCCATCTTCATTGGACTGTGACAATCCTTGGACGCGGTTTTCTTGGGTGGGTTTATATCAAAAAGGTAAAGAACTTGGTCGGTGAGAGATCCAATTACAATGGGATATCACGTAGTGTTACAACATGTATTTATCGATATGAAGTTATAAATTGTCTCGAAAAAATGAAGGTTTTTGTAATAAACGGGAGACAATTTAGAAACTTTTTTAATGACTATAGAAAAAATAATTTTGTTTCACTTCACCTTCATGACAACTTAGTACTTATTGGATGATTCGTTTGTATCTAACTAACACATATCATATTCTTATCTAGTATAACATCTCACACCATGTTGCAATATCTCTGTCTTTGGATTTAACAATAAATGACATGAAAACATACCAAGCGTTAGAAACATCCTATGTAATCCTAAAGAATGATGGTTCCCGTTATTCACGATGTACTTTTTTAAATGTGTGTCATCGTCCGTAGAAGTGCATGAGCCAAATCTCCTTCTCTTAATTTATTGGTTGAATATATATTCTACAAGTTCATTGGTTCAAAATGACTGGACGCCGTGACAATAAACTGCGTACCAGTCGAATGCCAAGAGTTACGCCATTATGACAGGACATATATTCCGCTTGGCGGGTCCAAGGCGTTAAAATTCAAAAGGTATAATTAGAGACCATTAAATTAAGAATTGAAATTGAATGCAATAGGATTACATAACGGCCACCTGTGTGTCATAAAAACAAACAAACTAGTTAAAACAGTCTGATTGTTGTGACAACATTTGGCAGACGTCGTAATTGATGAACAACTTAACTTTAAGGTTAACCTTAGTGACTTAAGGTTACCTCCTTAGAGTTTTGTGCAACGGGACCCAGGAAATTATCTGTGGATGTACATTTATGATGTATGACCTACAAATGTGATAGGATTTGACTTCCACTTAGCTATTCAACAATAATGTCTCATTCATCATACACTACATGCCTACATTACATTTAGAAAATTGTGTGAACGCCAAAATACATAAAAATATGGATATCATATTCAAATAATCCATGGTCAATAATACATTCAATTTTATTTTATTATTTCTGTTGACTGAAAAAATATATAAATCTAATGGAGAATTGTTTTTTAAAAATAATCAGTCCAATGCAATTTAGCATTAATAGTAAGTTCTTAGTTTTGTTGTAATAGCATAAAAATTTGAAAATGCCAAAAGAAATTCATACCAGTCGATGTTGTTCAATCTGTCTCCGTTTTGATTGCTTGTCGTCTCTTATGCCACTCGAACTGTCATTTGGCTCATATAAGTAAGGAAAAGTATCGGCCCCGTCAATTGAAATTAGCGATTCTGAACATGATGAGACACATTCCATAGATAATGATATCTCACTTTCTGAATCGCTGGAGTACATTACGCGTTAATACTTAATAAAGGTTATATATTTATGAGAATAAGGATGCCGGTGCATCCCTCAATATAATGTCCAATAAGTGAGCATAGTTCATGTAAGAAATACTTCCGGGATCTCACGCGTTATAGCGCAATCTTATAACTATGAAAAAATGGCGCAGGGTCGTGACTTAAAAACATTCCGTAGGAAAGTGCACACAGCATCGTATTTAATCAGGGTCTTGCGCTTGCAAAAATAGAAATTTCCAGACAATGAATTAAACAATAGATTCCTTTAAGGTTTGAGTTGTTTGGATAACGTTTAGTAGGTATAACCGACGGTTTAACTGCGAGATTTACTATCGGCTAGTGTTGTTTTACATAACGAGCGTATGATGATATGCCAACTAGCACGTCACGAAAGATTCACGCTTCAGTGACCACAGGGCCTTTCAGGTTCTGCTCGCCGGTCGTAATTAGGCAGTTTAATTACAAAGCCGTATTTATGTTGTTTAGCGGCCGATTTCAGAAATTTAAAGTTGAGTCCACGTCAAATTGTAATCCCTTTTAGCGAATTCCGAAATCGACCATAGGGCATTTCACCCGATCTTTAAGAAGGTTATTAGATTATATGAAGCTATACGCAAAAGTACTCAACAGCTTAAATCTAATTGTAATGCTATTGAAGGATATTTCTATGTTTATTAACAATCGTTTACGTTTTTGATAAATGTCTGCAGATGCCCAAACTTAGGATCTGACATTAACAAATCACAAATAATGTTTTAATAGCATGTTGCAACTTCTTTAACCTAACTTCTCCTCGAATTATAAATGTTCAGATATATTTACTAAATTTACTTTAGAATCGTACACATATTAGACTTTCAATCATTGTTGATTTGTAGTTTTGTATTACAAAGCACATTGCACAAGAGATTTTACAAATTTGTAAATGTCGATTAACATTGATTTTTCAAATCTTCATTTTATAACATGTCGCCTAAGGTGACAAATATCAAATCCCTGTGCTCTTAACCTTGTTCAGAGAATCTGTTGAAGTGCAAAAATGATAAATGACAATGAAATTGACATCTTAAAAACTATAGATAACATTTCATTGTCAAATCGTTCCTTGGAGGAATAAATATTTTATTTAAGTTACGTTACGCATCCTTAGGGCCCTGACACCGATCCAAACTGTTAATTTAGTGCAATTTTCTTCTCGCAAAAAGTTTCTAGTTTGGTCAACAAAACGCTCAATCACATTCAGTTAGCACCTGTATGTCTCCATTGTTTGAGCTCATTTGTAATTCCTCGTTTGTAAATTTGCAAATAATCACAAGAACTGGAAAAGTTTAAAGAAGTTTGTATGTTGATTTTATTTCATGTGATATTTTTTCAACTTATAATCTCGAGGACATTTTCAGGATGTCCTGATACTGTCAGAGCTTAAAACATTTAACAATGTTAACTTGTTATGTTATACCTTGTATTTTGGATAATGGGTAATGCTACTTGACTGCCGTTCAACGTAGCCGATTGCTGAATGTTTTTCTGAACATGTACACAAGCACTTTGAGAGTCGTGAAGATTTACATGAACATCAAGTAAAGAATTTGATATGTCAAAATTAATCACAGATATTTGTATAAAAGGTCGTCATGTATTAAACTATATTGCAATCATTCCATTTCAATTCTTACAATTAATTACCATACTCGACGTAATAAGGACCCTTGTCGCATAGAAAATTGAAAAGAAGCGGCTTATCTAAATGGATTACCATGCCATCTTTAATCGAACTTTTACAGAGAAAATAAGGGAAATGTGAAGGTTTCCTTTGTCCTTCAGTTTTGAAGTGACAGGAAATCGTTTGAATGTTCCCAAGATTAAGTTTTCAAAATGTCAGCGAATCACATGAAAAGAAATGTGCCTCTTCAAGTAACTTACGATTGTTCAAGACTATT
The DNA here is from genome assembly GCA_921293015.1 of Phorcus lineatus. Taxonomy (NCBI): domain Eukaryota; kingdom Metazoa; phylum Mollusca; class Gastropoda; order Trochida; family Trochidae; genus Phorcus; species Phorcus lineatus. The sequence goes on from OV121092.1 coordinate 30,923,624, forward strand.
GTTTGAAAATGATTTTGAAACCTTAAAGTTGATATAAATACTACTCAGAAAAACCTTGCAAATAGAAATAAAAATAATTGCAAATGAACTGAAATAGAAGTGATACACATGTGTGAACATGAATGTAGCTGAGCTTTCCGGCAACTCGAAAACATTTCAGAGAAGAAAATTGAACTGGTTTAACAGGGCCCACAGGATAACATCAATAAATATATACATCTCTCAGGGCAGTTTTGACGATGAAATGTTATTTATCATCGATTAAGAACATAAATTTCATTGTCAATTATCGATATTAACACGTACACAGAGTCCCTGAACAAGGTTAATGACACAAAGATTTGAAAGTGTTACTCTTTGGGACATGTTTCAAGAATAAAGATTTAGTAATTCAATTAGAATCGACATTCGACTTAAAGAAATCTCACGTGTAATGAGATTTGTAGTAGAAAAGAAATATTCACAATCCTTAAAGATGCCTCTTATTGTTTTAAGCAAGGGTGATTTCAAGGGATTTCCAATAATTTCAAATGAAGTTTGAAGGGATTAAACATTACTCCAAACTCAATAATAAACTCTTGATATTCAGGGTCCTATGAATATAAATCCTAAGTATGTACCTTATCAAATTTAACAAACATAAAAGTGATGAAACAGAGATTCCAGTGACTTCAGAATTTGCGAAACTGCACAAATAGTTTATCATCAAAATGTTCCATTATTTATGTCCCAACAGAACCATGATAAGAACTTCACGAAAAACAGTCAAAATACATTCATATTGTTTGTACAACATGCTGCCGCCATCTGGTAAATGAGATCTTACTTTATGTTGCCTGATTAATAATAACCTTATTTTTTTGTTAAGATATTCTATCATAATTAGTGTCAATCACTGCTTGGCATCTGTTAAATCTTGGCATAATTCCTTACAAGTATCCTAAAAACATCTAACAATATTACATCCAATTACAAAGGATTAATAAGAGGCTCTTGGCGAAAGAATATAATATTCTATTGTCAAGCTTATCATGTTCATAGAGTATAGGAAATTTTACCCAATCCTGTATTTTAATTGTAAATTTGTATCAATTAGATAAACACGTGTAGCTTTTGAAACTTGTTTTATCGACATAATTAGTACACTATTCTTAATTATGATAATGATTATAGTAGTAATAAACTGAATAGATATGGTTAGTTATCTCCTCCGTCTATTGTCAAAGTTCATACAACAACGTTCCAAAACAAATTAGTGAGCTTAATTCCTTTTGCATCCTGGTGAAAAATATTGACAATTAAAATTGTGAATGTAAAATGAAAATTAACTTTAATTGTTCAAAAACTGTGTACAGCTATCACGATTTGTCAACTTGAAGATTATGGTTTTCCATAAATCAGAAATTTAAACTGTGGGACTATATATTGTCAAGCAGAAATGTCACATATTCCCACATTAGATGGTTTAAGAGAAACAAATGTTGTAATCATTCTTTAGCTTATTTGATCCTTTTATGACGACATATTTTAAAACTTTTCATATTATTCACAAACTAAACAAACAAACTTGTTCACATGTTAATTCCAAAAGTTTCATGGTTTAGCAGGATTTCTGCAGCAGTAAGTCTTTTTCTTATAGACAACAATGTCAAGATAATTACATTTTTGTAGGAACATCGTCTATTGTAAGCAAGATACAATAACATGCAGGATATACATTGTGCATGAGGTTCCTTCTGTCGCTCTTTGTCTGGCATTAGAATATTTCATAAGATTCTGTACATTTAGAATGTAAAGTATTCAAGATGATAAGCATCTAAGAAAGCACCAAGCGACTTATGTCAAGATATTGTGCATATCTTTAGAAACAAATGCCCTAGGAGTAAATATACTTACAGAGAGTAAACATGCCATGTAAACGGTCCCCTTTGCAATTTACTTACAGGAGTATATTTGCTCTTAGGAGTAAAATACTCCACCCCAAGAGGAAAAGTATATCTATTTTGCTCCTGTAAGTAACCATGTCATTGAAACAGGTTTTGTGTTTACTCCTGTAAGCAAATTGAATGCAGCATCCCAAAACTAGACATAATATTGCATCATTTCTTTTAAAAAAACAGACGGTCGCATGATTGTCTGGAACCGCTGTCTGCAACATCTGTCTCAGTCTAGTTTCTTATGTCTTCGAGCCTGTTTGACTTGAATAGTGACAATCTCTTCTTTTCCTTTGGATAAGCAGTTTACTCATTGTCATTTCTCAACAAAATGATGTTTTAACCGTAAGCAAACCATATATACTTAAGTATCCTTAATTTTCAATCGAAGGTAAAGTAAATATAATTTTACTCCTAGGATTAAAATTTGCTCCTAAGAGTACATATACTCCTGGGAGTAAAGAGTGCATGTAAAAAGAGCATAAGGCAAAATGATTTTATCTTCTTTAGTTTACTTACATTCATTTTTTCTTACATTAACTAGCTATCACTAAATTTTATTTTATGTCCACAAGTCTTTATCAACTCAGATACAGCATATTGACACTTTATATCATTGTATTACAGGATTTCCTTCATCAAATGCTATTATTGTAGATTTGAAGTTAGTTATGATACTTGGGAATCTATTCGATGCAATGGATCTGAAGTGTGACAATTTCATGAGTGATATTTAGAAATAGCCGGCCGTCGATTCATCTGGGAACTATTTGGATTAACCAAATGCCATGGCTACAATGACAGCAGGGGCTACTCTAAAGGTATTTAGGTATGTTTATTTAACTTCTCATATCAATATTTGTATTTACATGAAATAATGTGGTGACACAAAATATGCTGTTACGTCAAGATACAAACTCAGGCCAACTTAAAAAAAGTTCGAAACATTTACTACTATCCATAACTAGTATAAAAACATTCACTGTTCCAAGAAAGCACTCTGTTATTTCAAAAGCGGAATTATTTGTACATTGTCATATCCATCCATTGCCGTTGAACCCTCAAGAAACCTTAAACCTTAAATTGAGTAATGTACTCTTAAGTTATGAGGAAAGGTATAAACTGAACATATACTGTTCCTGGGTAAAGTTAAATAATTGTTCCATTTACTACCTTTTGTAAGAGACATTGGCGCCCATTACTATATAATAAGGAGACGATTTACTCTTGCCAAAATATAGTGATAACATTATAAGAAACTCATGAAAACCATTACTATGTTTATATTTTAGTAGAATTTAAGACTTACAAATGTTAATTACTGCAACAAAAAAATCTATTTATTTCCCATTATCAATTCCCATTGGTTTATAAATCCGATTTTGAAATTGTCATTTTGTTTTGTGAGTTTGTGATAAAGTCATTTTTCAGTTTGAATAATTCATTTTCATCATTTACAAAGGGATATGTTTTTGATAATATTTGGCAATCATGGAATGAATCATATCTTACAGTTTATACACATGGTGACAATATCTCAGGAGATTCGTGTGCCTCTTTATATTAGTATAAGCATCAGTCATCAAACAGGGTCAAATAAGAAATTCTCAGTGTGCTTTGGGTACCATATGGTTCAATGCACATCTCACTTGACAACAAAATGTTTGTTATTTCAATAGATAAGTAAAATGTTTATTAGTCTTTTCCGACACCTACAATATTATCAATTACCAAAATCTAATCAGATTCCCAGGATTAGATATGGTTTTATAACCCCTAAAGAGAATACAGATAATGTTCTATAAAGAAATTCGCAAAAAATCAAAATGTGGATGAAATTAACAATGAAGTCAAACAATGCTGATATACAATTATTTACTAAAATGTAGTTGAGTTTTCTGCCTACAAAATGGAAAACATTTCAGAAAAGAAACTTGTAGTCATACAACAGCATTGAATAGCGTTAGGGCCTCAGTTTGTATAACCCTTTACATCACAAAATTATATATTTCTCAAAGGAAAATTTGTCAATGAAATGTCATTTATCATTTTAACACTTTGCACAGAGTCTCGGCAGGGTTAATGTTCCAAGGATTTCATATGTGTTAGAATAAAAAGTTATAATTCAAATTCGCTTGACATTTGCATAACTCAGAACTCTCATGTGTAATGTGATTTGTGGTACAAATAAGATATTTTCACTATGAGTGAATAAACTTCTAATTGATGTGTACAATTACGATTTCAATGGACATTCAATGAATTAGAATGAAAATTTATAAGTTATACCATTATCTTAAAAAAGTTTAAAAAATAATTACCAAACTCAATTTTAAGGACTAAGTTAGACAATCCTGGTTCCTAAGAAAATATACCACTGACACAATTTATGTTATCAAACGTTTTATTAACTTATCACAAGAGTGATTTTCCGTGTCAGTTATTGAACCTTTTCAAAGATTTCACTTGAAAACAATATTCTAGCATTGTTTTAGTAAAGATTAAAGGCGCCGCCTATCCTGTATTCTGCAATAAAGTATAGTTTCTGAATGACGTCAAGAAACAATGAACCATGACGTCAACAACAATAACGTTATGACGTCACTAATTATGGCCCTTATCGAGTATTTCCAATTCGTTTCACAATTTATTTACTTTCATTTGACTAAATCATAATTTACACGAGTTAAAGTTGACATGCTGGAAAAGAAATAGAGTAGCCTGAACTATTATTAGCGTCAGCCTTCCGACTCGTGCTTTACTATAATAGTTACGGGCAAAACTATACTTTATCGCAAAACACATGATGGTTGAGGCTTCAAGTACTCTATTTCTTAAATGATAAATGTGTTTCATATTGTTTGTTCGTCATTGCCGCCATCAAGACGATGGATCATCTAATTTGATGGTTAAAAGATAAAGGCGAATATTTCAGTCTCCTACAAATGTGTGTTCTACTGTTCCTATTTCAGGTTTTCTAACATCATTAGTGTCAATCACTGTAAACAGGTTCAGCACAATTGAACATTCTATGAAGAAAATTCCGATATAGTACTAAACACACACTCAATTCAGAAGGTTATCATCATTAAAAATGTCCATAAATATGATATTGTTGGACCACATTTTTGCACAAAAATATGTCTTATCATTTTTATTCTAATGACATAAGCAGAGACAAAATGGAAACAGTTCAAGTAAATGTACAACTTACATTAATGTTAGTGTTAGTGGTGTTCCAGTTGAATTTTGATTGAACTTACAAATCACACCATACGTACAAATTGACACCTAAACATTTTACCGCTGAATTAAGAACACAAAGAGAGACATTAACTCTCACGAGGGTTGTCCTCGAAAAAGGCTTAACTGTTTTGTTTTGAACAGCGTTTTAATCCCTGATCCTTTATTATTGTCTACCAAACATAGTGAAAGAAAGATACCTAATCTCGTCATAAACATCAGACAGATGTAAATGCTTTTTGTACCTAATTTCAGAACCCGTATCTGTTTGGTAAAACCACACTAGTCATTATCCCGACTCAGCTATGTCGGCTATTCATTGGCCAAAGGCAGTCACATGCCCTAGATGGTGTTCTCTAAGTTAAACTGGGTCCTCAGTAACAAGGAACTACGCCAAGAGTTATCTCTTTTCCAACTGTATGGTAAACAATGACTACGCTACGCTGGTTTGGTGCACCTTTTACAAGCACACCGACCTTACCAAGTGATGAAAGCCGTCTTTATCAAATCACGCTGAAAGTAAACTCTTTTTCAAATGAAGATTTGCCAACGGGCTGTCGGTTCGCCCGCACGCAGCATGGTTGTCCATCAGCTTACTGGAGATTCCAATGACAGTCAGAAAACCGAACTATACGCATATTAGTCGAGGTCATCACCCATTCCTCATTCATATTGAACATTAAAACCAACCTGTACATTCTGCTGTGATTCCTCTTCTTCTATGCGTCCGACACTTGCAACCTCATCCGCACCTTTCATGACGGTCCGGCTATGATAGTTCGAATTTTACAGAGATTTTAGTGCCGCTTCAATCTTCAATTTTTCAAGGTGGAGCGAATACACAAGCTCATGTGATCAAACAATTAAAACCAATAAAGCCCCAAAATACTCGTTATTGTTATTTTTTCACTAATCCTCAACTTCTGTATTGTGCCGCTGCACCGTAATACGTCTTACTTTTTGTGCTTTAAATGATGAGATAGAAACTATTTGTAAATTCATAACTTTTAGACAAGATCAGCCCCAATTGTGACCCATCAGACCATTCAAGCCAAATTAAATATTAAACCCGAACCTTCTTTTCGATTGATGTTTTAAATCAAACACATTATAAATCTCAAATCAAACTTGCGGAGATATGGTAACTTGTTATATCCATTACCTCTGTACATATAGATAAGAAAATTGTCAGTCTCTTCTTTGGTTGATTATAAAGAAATCTGAATTCATTACAGTATAAATCAAATGTCTAGATGAAAATTGGTAGGTTTTGGCTAACGGAAACATATATTAAATATAAATGTAATATGCACAATGTTTGAAAATAACCAGAAAGCCGTTTTTGAAGAACATCTATCGCAATTAGAATGTTGATGAAACTTACGTATATATCACTGTTATAATAAAATTTGACACTAGATCCATTTTCATTTGCTTTTTGTCCAAATGGAATTACCATGAAGTCAATCTTGCATCTTGACAATATTTAACAGCGAGGATCCGTCGCAGCATCGTAACCGGAGACAAACTGTCATATTTATTGCAATAATACGTGTCCACAACTTTCTATATCAATTTTATTGATTGCTACTAATCTCTTAGACAATGTCAAGTTTAAAATAAGTTACACAACCAGCATCTGTAAAATGTCATTTTAGATGAATGTTCAGTTTAAGAGTGTTAAACATCAGTCATACAAACAAGCAGTGTCATAGACATTTGATTTGCAACAGCATTTCTTCAATAACACAAATGTCCCTTTTAATGTAATCTGTGTGTCCACTGCAGCTCATGCAGTGTAAGTGTTGAAAGTGATGTATAAGTGTCCCATAAAGCTAAAACTGGAAACTTTAATACACCATTGAAGGAACTGGGGATAATTAAATGAACATGAACAAATTATTTTTTTTACAGATGAGGTACAGATGGGAACCGAATGACAATGATTTTCAAGGAAATTTCGTTTGTATATCTTGAATTTGACTCTGTCACTGTTGTGTTTATGTCTAAACGTTATGAGGTTTATCAGAAGACTACAAAATACATTGATAAAAGCACTGTTTGTCTTATTCTTAAATTACCAGATATCAGTAGATCTTGAAAGTCAGAGCAGTTAATTATAAATGGCTAATCTTCTCTGAAAGATTATAACGACTCCCTCTTATTAACTCTAATTATATGTTCAATCTGCTTAAAACATCAGGGAGCTCTCATCACATTTAGCAGTCTAGCCCATGAACATCACTTTGCCTTGGTCAACGTGTTTTTTTATTGCTGCCCGTCTCATGAGGCTCTTTACCTGTAGGACTGGCATTTTGGATCTCTTGATATCTTAATGAAACACCTGAAACTCACTTCTTCTCTGTCCAGAGACTCTACCTATCATAACGGATATCACACATTGTTCTTTGTGGCATAATTTTAAAAACTGGACGTGAACTTGATCAATGTCTTTGGACAGCCTCTGTTGGAAAAATCACTTCACCTATATTTTTATTTCTATGAGATGTCGAATTTCTTGACAAGCTGATGACATATTGTAAGGATTAAATGGGATTTAAGCAATTCATGAGAGAAGTTAAACATCAATGAATTATCATCGTTAATATCTATCAAACAGTACATGTACATGATGTTAATGTACATTTTCACTGAGTTAATATACTTCCAATATGGTTTTAATACCAGTTTTTGCTTTATATCCTAGCATAGAGTCTATCCTCTTTAATAGTCAAATTATATGTTCTTTCTTTCAGGAGCTTAAAGATTATTTGCGGCTTAGTACTGTATTACTGTAATAAATTCAGATAACCTGATAAACAAGTATACAAGGCCGTTACAATCCACTTTTCTATATGCACTGAAGTAATGGAAATTTGCTACTTGCAATTTGATTTCTTTAATAAAGAAGCGATATTTTTATACTTACAAATGTATGTTAATGCAAAGATAGACTTAATTCATTTCCTATAATCAAGTACCATTAATTATAAATAAAATTTTGTGACGAGGCTTTCTAGTAATATATTTTATATTTTGAATAATTCATTTTGATCATACAGATAGAGATATGTATGTCATTATTTCGGCTAATTACAGCAATTAATGACATCCATCTTGCAAACCATTTCCCCTAAAGATATCAATTTCAATATAATGGCACTCAAATAGCCCTAGTATCTATATGTTACACACGCGGTGAAAATGATTTGGATTTGTTTCTGACAAAGGTTTCATTTTCGTCTTTGTATAAGCATTAGCATCAGCATCAAAAGAACTTGATTAGTAATTAATTTTGTCTGTTCTTACAAATACCTACAATGTTACCCATTACCAAAATTGCAGAGTGTCAAGTAATAGTTTTTGAAATATTTCCATAAACCCAAAAGTTCATACAAATACAGTTCAGAATAAACTTTGAACAAAAATCAATCTACAAATAAAATTGTCAAAATTTTTAAAAAAACCCACCAATAATGTTGAATAAAATCTGAAACGAAGAATGCTAAAAACAAGAGCTATTTTAAATGTAACTGACTTTTCTGCCTACTAAAATGGAAAAGATTTTAAAAATGAAACTAACATCGATAAAAAGATTTTTTTTTATTCTACATTTTTGTGCATATATATATATGTATGCAGAGTAGGCTATTGCTTTTGTTATATCATAATAGTGTGATAACTCCCTTTGGATTCTTCCAATAGTTATATTTAACTCTTTATTATGGCATTTCAGAATAATTTGTTTGATCAACAAAATTAAAACATTTACATATCCAAGTAGCATTTCTTTCTTTGTGAACACTATGTTTAGATGGGCGTTAATATTGATCCATATATTGTTGGATATCTTTACAAAGAGAGTTAATAAATTAACAGTCCCAGAATAAATTGTCGATGTCCCATATTTCATTTTGCAGAATAAACATAATGGTGAATCAATATAGTTAGGTTTGAAGAGATAGGTAAAATTTTATGTCGATATTGAAACCATCGCAATTCAGTACATGCGTAACATCTAAAAGGCATTTCACTAATCATTTTCCACCAAGAGTCAGAATATATTTCGTTATGAATTTGTTCCCATTTATGATTATAAATAATTTTTTGGAAAAAATTATTCAATATTATATAGTAGCAGTGTTTTTATCCGTCCAGATTGTATTTGCATATGATTGTAAGGCAATATTGGAGTTTTAGGTAACTGATAAGCATTGGGTTGATATTTATCTATTATTTCCTGTATATAATTTTTAGTGCAAAGTAGGTTACCAGGTCACATTCAGCTTTGTACAAAGATATAAATTGTTCATATGATAATAAGCAGCCTGTATCAGTAATTAGATCACTCACTTATTACACACCAGCAGAGTACATGTTTTTATAGAAAACAGATTGGTTGTTTATCTTTATGTTATTTTTGTACCAAATAAATTCAGAATATATTTCCCTTTTCAAGAATTTACAGTTCGATAAATATACACTCAATGCTTGTAATGTATCCTTCCAGAACTTGTTGGTCACATTTGTAACACTAAAATACTTAAAGAATTGATTGGTGATGCATAACCCTTAACATCATTACATTTAATCCTCAAAGGAAAAATTTGACAATGAAATGTCATTTATCATTTTAACACTTTAAGTCTCTGTACAGGGTTAATATCCAAAGGATTTGATAAGTGTCACTTTTTGTCACATGTTTTAGAATAGAAAAAATATAATTCAAATCACTCGACAGCTATGAATTCTCACGTGTTATGTCATTTCTAGTAAAAACGACATTTTCACTTTGACTAAAGATACTTCTAATTGTTGTTTCCTATGATGATTTCAAAAGAAAACAACTAAATTTAAATGAAAATCAATAATGTATGAAACTATTTCCTAAAACAAGTTAAAACGTCATTACCGAATTTTATTTTATAAACCTTAACAGGACGATTTTGGATCCTAAGAACTACTCCATTACCATAATTTACGCTAAAATTGTTACATCAAAGTACCACAAAAAGGTTTTTCCAACAAAACTCCGAATTTTAGTGTCAGTTATTGATTTTCTTGTCTTTCTTTTCTTACTTGTTATCTAACAAAATAGATGAATGCAAATACCAAATAAATAACAATGAGTTTTTAAAAAACTATCCAAAACGTATTATGTATTGTTTTAAATCACTGTCGCCATTTTTACGATGGAATCTTATAATTGAATGTATGAAAGACAAGGAATGTTTCATTCTCCTGGGTTTTACTGTTTCTGTTCAGAGTTTTCTAACATCATTAGTGCCAATCATTGCCAGACATCTATCAAATCTCGGCGCTACTGCTAATAAATGATGTAGTAAAATCGAAAGGAAATCATCATGAATGTAGATTGATAAGATGTTCATTAGACATATTTGTTTTCCTTCACCCTAATGACAACAGCAACATAATCACAGGCTAACGACGATTAACGTGCAATGAAACATAAAAAATATCAAAATCAACATAAAGTACATTTGCGTCATTCAGCCGCGAAATGGACCTGTTCAAACGTCCCTTTTCATACAAATTTATAAATTCAGACCTGTGTTTATTTTCGATTTGTTTATCAATTTTACACCATAAACTCATTCTCTTACCACAGAGGTAGCTCCTTAACCTCTGTTATAATAAAAGCTCTTCTCCTATCGACACACTATTGCAAAATTGTATTATTTCAGCCAATGAAAACACCAAATGCATGAATAACATATTTGTTTTAGCTCGCCTATATATCAAACCGAGGGAGTAAAGGGGTCGATTCCTAGATTGTGAAGAGCTTACACAGATCGTCATTATATCAAACTGAGATGGTATAGGGGTTAATTCTCAGATTGTAAAGGGCTTATAACTCGCCTATAAATCACACTGAGGGAGTATATGGGTCGATTCCTAGATTGTGAAGGTCTCACCGCTCGCCTTTAACTCAAACAGACGGAGTATAAGGGTCGATTCTCAGATTGTGAAGGGCTCAAATATCATCATTATGTGAAACTGAGGGAGTATAGGGGCCGATTCCTAGATTGTGAAGGGCTCACGGCTCGCTTTTAAGTCAAACTGAGGGAGTATAGGGGCCGATTCCTAGATTGTTAAGGACTCACAGCTCGCTTTTATGTCAAACTGAGGAAGTATAGGGGCCGCTAAAGGATGCTACTAAAAAGCATGGCCATCTACATTTCCATGGCACAAATGAAATTAAATGATGAAATTATTTTGCGTATTTAGGGACGTAGCAAATAATAAGCATGTAAACATGACAAATGAAAACGCACTTCAAGTGCTTCTTCTAAAAGTATCAAGGACTTATTCAAAATCCAAATTCAATTGCGATTTATTTCCTCCAACTTATTCATTACTATTAAACATTTCTCTAAAGACAGAAAGTCCAATCTGTTGGAATTAAGGATAGTAATGCATCATATTGTTTTTATGAAAGAGGGATTCTGTGTGACAGTTTCTCGCCAATGAATGAACTTACAAATATTCAAGACATAATTTAAAAAATGAATTTTTTAATTAAATGAATATTTAATTTATCTAAATTGGGAACACATCTGTGTCTCTTCTGTAGAGAAAATAATGTTGGTCACGTTTCCATTCAATTACCCACATTTCCTTCTTTAATTTGTTTTAGTCTGTGATCTTAGTTTGCAGTGAAACTTATCTTGCACGAAACAGCTGTTTGCCATGGGTTACAACACAGTGTACCAGCGAAAGCAGTCAACAGAATGTACCCAGCCAGTAAAGATGCAGACAAATGTGATCTAAAGAATATTCCAAACGACGTACAGACTCATTTAATTGCCACGATTAACGAAATATTTATGTGACCTAAATATTAAAATGAACTAAATATCAATGATTTCATTTCCTTCATATAATTGAATTCTCTTTTCAAACAGGGCTGTTCGAGAAATTTTCAAGAACTACATATGCTCGGTATAAACTGCCATTCACCCAATTAGGATAGAACCAAGTCAAATTAATTTTTTTGACATGAACTTAATATCAAAAACAGCAAATCAAACGATATGCTGAGATGACTAGAGCAATGATTTTAAGAATCCGTATCGCTGTAAATGTATCACATTCAAAAGTTCAAATACATTCTTATCCCAATGGAATAACTATGAAACATTTCTCGGTTGATGATCTGCAAGTCTCATCACTGTCACGCTGGTGATACATGACAAGAACATTGGAAATTGTTAGAGAAGTGGCAGGATCATTAGACTACCACTTAACGTGGACCGAGGCATTTTCCTATTTTATATACAGATTGTTTTCATCTGCCATAGAGGCTCTTGGTTTAAAACCTTTAACATCCCTTAGAATCTCAGTAATGTTCGAAACAAGAAGCTAGATTTTTGTCAACTGTTGACCATCACGCTATGTGGTCAACTTATACACTGGTTAGACTCTCACGACATATGCTCATTTGCACGAATGCTTGGGGAAATCATGAAATGCAATGTTGAAGATATTATCTTAAATCAATGTATGTTATGGGCACACCATTTTTGCCGATTGCTATTTCTGTTCGTTTCAGTCTAATAGTATGGCTTACAGTAATATTCTAAGGATGAATATTTTTTCCCCACAATACATGAAACAATTTTAGTCCCAAAATATATATAATATTTTCCAAATTTTAGTTTGATTATAAAAAAAGAAATCTATTGCTGGCAAATATTTTCGGTAATATAATTCCGTACTAACAAGGACACGATTTTTAGTTCAGTTTAGAATATCTATTTTAAGACCTTCCGTTACACTGATTCACATGGCTGAAGAACTCCACTGAAACAAAATGAAATGTTTAATCTTATCCATATTTCTATTGTTCGATTTGTCATTTCCACTAAATGGAGAAAAGACCATTTAAAGTTGTGTCAGATCGTTTAGAGATTTTCAATCGCTGAGACCCAAATTTTATTACAAGCTTTATGACATTTCTATGACGTCATTAATATTGATGAAAATTCCTTGTTCTCTGAATCACAATTTTAATTCTTTACGTTTTTTGATAGAAAAAGGAAGCACTGATGAATTAATGTCATTGGTATGACATGATCGGATCTACGTTCTGAAGAGTGTCTGCTCCACAAACTAATCTAGATAACATATGTATAGGACAAACTGTTAGCCTTTACAGATATATGAATCTAAAGAAAGGTTCCTTTCTTACGACGCATACAATACTGTTCAATCAAAATAAATGCACACAAAGAAATTTATATTCAGTTATACAGCTGCATACAGAAAGTTTGTTCACTTACCACTGAATCGTAGTGCAAATATCATCTAATTTGGGTTTAATTTCAACGGCAATAGAATAAATTCAGCAACACTGACAATGGATCACCCACCGTCCATGTGTGAAATAGTCTTAAACCCATTTTAGGATAGACTGGTCTCTCGCGCAAACAATCTAATTTTGCCATATTGATATAAACAGAAGGGGTCACATTCTCGAAATTTCGATTTCGTTAAATGTCAAATGAAATGTTCAATATCGACTCTCTGAGATTAAAACCAACCTAATCACATTGAGATTGTGCAAAGGAACAAACGGGACTTATTTTCAAAGAAGCTGATAACTGATAAAGGATTCTATGGAGAAAAATAAAAATTAATATTTTGGATATTTTGACCCCTTGTAAATGGCCTGCCAAAGCTGTTACGGGTAATTCTGGGGGTACGATGAACATTTGCCTTAAAGAAGAATGGATCTGTATATATATATATATATATATATATATATATGTGTGTGTGTGTGTGTGTGAAGAAATATATCATTAACAAATACACACGATAAACTCCGAAACGCAGATCTACATTATTATGAAAACAAACAGCTGCTATTCTATCAGATTGTCATGTCCCTATATGTATGTAAAGGTGTGGCTTCTATAAAAGTATAAATTTCATTTTCATTTCAGTGTTAAAATAACTTGATGTTTGTGTCGGACGTAACATCACATAAACTTATTTCAAACAACATTACATGTACTAGAGGGTACGTGGGTGGTAGCATGTTTTTATCTTGTTTTAAAATTAAGGCCACGTATTCTAATGACCGTGAGTTTCAATAAAGTCAAGACACAGATTCAACGAGTAAACATCCCATTACCATTGACATGTCTCTGATGTCTTACATGTACATGAAGCAGCTTCTTGACTTACTGAACACATTTATAACATTTATGTGAGCCAATGGAAAGCGTTTGGGAAGTTAAATCATAAGAGGGATGAGTTATATGATCATGAGTTTGTGAAGTTGAAAAATAGTTAAAAAAGCAAGAAAATGTTTGGTAAATGCCATTTAGATATTTGACAATAAGGGCATGTTTTATGAACCTTTTGATTAACCTGTAGTTGTTTCAAAGGCAAGTTAAACTTTTTACAACTTTGATAGTCACGACGGAAATTTCCATAAATCTAAATATTGTGAGACACTGAACATTGCTTTTTTCCTGGGTATCCTGCTTTTTCTGACTGAATCCAATATGTTATTGTCTGTGTCTTAAATATCTGTGTCTTATCTTTAAGGAAATAAGTTGCATATGCTTCCATTCAATTAACCACATTTTCTTCGGTAATATATCTAAGTCTGTAGTGTAAGTTTTCTGTGAACTTATGTTGCAAAGAACGGCTGTTTGCCATGAGTAATAAATATTTTAGCAGCAGCTAGAGCACTCACCAGAATGTAGCCACACAGTCAACGTGCATACAAATTTGACCATGTAGAATTTCATTAGCAACTGAGCCTTTCCTTACGTTATTTTTTCAACCTTTCAATGAAACAAAACGTTCATTAAACCATCTAAACAGGAAACATTATTTGTGGTACAGTTCGTCCACATACCTCGTATTTGGGAATAAATTTACAGCAATTTAGCCTGTGAATTCTCGTTAGCTTATAACAAATAAGCAAAATGATTTTGCTAAAAATTTGCAAAATTATGCATTAATATGCATATATACTTCCTTCCAAAAGTTTAGACTCACTTAATTGTTTAACATTGTTATAAGTCATCCACACAAAGTCATAGCAGTGAACAGAAATTAGACAGTTTCAGTGTACATTTGATTGCACAAATCCACCCTTTCACTACAAAAGTTTTCATGAGCCTCGAGTTTGATGATCTTGATTTCTGACACACCTGATAAATCATAATTTTAATGATTTTGTCCAAAACTTGTCGCTTCAACGCAGCTCAAAGGAAAGGCTTCACTATGAATGCATTTATTCCATGAAGCAACATGATGCACGTGCACGTCATGCCAAAGGTAAAGGGTATAAATTCAGAGGTTGGGAATGATGAAACATTCAGTCAAAGACACCATGGGTAGAGGTCGAAGTCTTCAACAAGAGCAGCGCCATCAAGCCATAGGTCGTCTACTCCAAGGTGGCAGATCTCAACGATTTGTTGCCAGACAGCTTGGGGTATCTCAAAAAGCCATATCAAACCTATGGACACGTTTCCAACAAACGAATTCTGTTCAAGATCGGCCTAGGTCTGGGCGACCAAAAGTCACTACAAGAAGGGCGGACAGGTACATCCGTTTGACAACTCTCCGGGAGAGACACACAACATGTAGACAGATCAGAGACAACTTACAGCGAGCAGTAGGGATTCATGTGTCCTTGTCCACTGTAAGACGTCGCCTTGCGTTATTCGGGATCAGAGCCAGACGTCTTGCAGTCCGACCCCCCTTGAAACCACAGCACAGACAGAACCGTTTGCGGTGGGCAAATGATCATTCAGCCTGGAGAAATCTTCGATGGTCGAAAGTTCTCTTTACTGATGAGTCTCGTTTTAATCTTCACTTTAATGATGGACGTAATCCCGTGTACCGACGTCGAGGTGAAAGGTTCGATGACGTTAACGTCCTAGAGCATGATCGGTTCGGAGGAGGTTCGATATGGTATAGGCTGGGGTCACCATGCATGCAAAGACTGATCTGGTTGTTGTGCAAGGCAATATGACTGGTCTGAAGTATCGAGATAACATCCTTCTTCCAGTTGTGATTCCTTTTTTGCGGGGTATGGGAGGACGTCCTGTTTTTCAAGATGACAACGCACGCCCACACCGAGCAAGAATTGTAACTGAATGTCTAAATCAACATGGGATTGACCGCATGCAGTGGCCGGCACTTTCGCCAGACTTAAATCCAATCGAGCATGTGTGGGACATGCTTGGACGTCGAGTCAATAGAAGTGTACCGCGACCCTCGACCTTACGTAACCTTGAGGCCGCCTTGGTTCAAAAGTGGCAGAATATTCCCCAAGGTGACATCCGGCGACTGATTCGAGGCATGCCAAGATGTTGCACGGCGTGTATCCAGGCTAGAGGCGGCCATACACGCTATTAGTGACTTTTGATTGTGTCCATTTTGGGGTACTCTTGTTCGTCTGATTAGAATTATTGTTTACTCAATAAATATGCGAGTTTTGGTTATTAAAATAGTGACTTGAAATGTTCATTTCTTCATGGTTTCTTCATTTGTGTTCATGACTTATATTGATTTGAGGTGTGAATCAAAAGATGAGTCTAAACTTTTGGAAGGAAGTATACTTTTGTAACAAGATTGTGTACAAATCATGCTACAGACTGTCAAAAATTAACTT
The DNA here is from genome assembly GCA_921293015.1 of Phorcus lineatus. Classification (NCBI taxonomy): domain Eukaryota; kingdom Metazoa; phylum Mollusca; class Gastropoda; order Trochida; family Trochidae; genus Phorcus; species Phorcus lineatus. The sequence continues at coordinate 30,940,460 of OV121092.1, forward strand.
CCCATTCATTACCGTTCATCGTAAAAAGCTATTCACCAAATAACAAAATGAAGAACTATTAAACAAATTTAATTAAACGACATGATGAGAACAGCGAGGCATAGAACATTTCTGTACTGCAAACAATTTTAATGAATCTCTTACATGATATAAAACCACTTGATTTGAAGCCGAACACACTAACTTCTGCAATATACCAACCCCAAGGTCATGTAATTACTAGTTTTTTAATTTTACATTGTTGATTACACAAATTAAACAATATGCTGAAGAGAGCAATGCTTATAATACATCTAGTTTCATCTTCCAGGTTCAAATGCAAGTCTACCAAACAGAGATTACGGTGAAACATTTCCCACATGCTTGTCTGGGGGTCTCATTACTGTCATGTTTGTGATACACGACTATACCAATTACTCTGTGAATGGTCAGATGAGTGACGGGACCCTTTAATCATTAACGTGTACAGCTAAGGGTGGACATAGGCATGTTTTGTTTTCAAGTCTGATACATTTATAAAAGAGTTTGGTTTTCTTGTCTGGCATTAAGGGAAGGTTACTGCATTTTATGCAAATTGTTTTTGAAAAGTTTTAAACATTGCTACATCACTGATAGCCTCAGTTCTGTAACATTCTACAACTCCTTTTAAACCTTTTATACATATACAATAAACTCAACTGCAACGTGTCAAAACATAATGCGGCGTATACAGTAACATCATTTATGAATATTAATAGAATCGGAAATAGAGTTCTGATTTCAGATTCTATCGTTTAACAAATGTCACGGTCAACTACCTTGATACAAACCTATATGGTGCATATTATCCCAAAAAGGCACTATATAAATGTGACTTTTCTTATATACTCCGGTTTCTCCTATTATGGACAGTGTAAGCAAATAACTTTTATGTAAGTGAAATCCGGAAGCAACATATATACAATTCTTAAGTAACCTATCTATTTTATGCATGTAGATGTAGCTTACGGCTTTCCTATCGGAATTTGGAGTGAAAATGACATGAAAAAAGGCACTGTACATTTACTAATTTTATATAATCATAAAAATAATATACGGATAGAATATCCTCACATTTACAAATGATTTATAGCCAGACTAACTAGTGTTTTACTTTTCTTAATGATTGCTATAAAAAGGTTCTGACAATTTTTCTTTCATACCACCTGTCAATGCATTTTTGCATGCGCCAGTAGAATCTCTTTTATTTTCGTTGTGTTTTTATTAGAAGAAAAATCACATAATCTCGCTTCAAATACAACTATCAATGGAAACGTGGAATGTAGGACATCTTTATCTTCTATTTAAACAACCCAGTCAGTGCTTTAATGTTCGTAAGCTTCCATAAAAAAAGACACAGATTCAAATGGCAAAGTTTAATCCCTGGACACAAATTCAATGTAGGAGACAAGACGTTACAGTATCATTTTTGACACTTTTGTCACTGCTATCGTACACAAGGCGTCTCATCTGTCTTCTGAAATTATCTGTTTCATTATTATTCAAAACATATGCATAGCATTTCCTTATGTAATTATCAAAGGGAATAGCAATGTTGCTTTGTGAAGATAATATAGAGTAAAAATGATAAAACGAACATGTTTCAAAGCGTGAAATATTTGTGGACAATTACAACAATGCTTCATGAAGTAATAACTGTGGGAGTATCTGTGAATAGAACTTTTCAAATTCTGTTACTATTTTTTCTGTACGATTTTGTGTGCTAAATTTTAATTTGAATTAAATCAAGCTCTTAATGAAATAAGAGTGATTAGAATGTATTGATAATATCAAACAGGTTGGGTTCCTGTAACACATATTCTTCCGGTTATGTATTCATTACATCACTTTTAATTGAAAATACAAACACATCATTTGAAAAAAGTATCTGAAAATATGGACTGCTGAATAGCAAATGATATTTTCTTTTTTAGATTTGTTTTGGACCCAAGAGAATTTTTGCTGACGGGGTACGAATTTTCTATTTTATTTTATTTTGGATCTGTGGATCTGTAAAAAGAGGTATAGATAGTAATTACCAGTCCATGATAGTCTTATGTTTGAGCAAAAACACGTAATAATTTATAGATTACAGTTACGAACAGAATTGATCTTATTGCTTATAATGACGGACAAATAACGTTATGAAATCAATGGCATGACGTCATGTAACATGTTGTGACGTAATCATTGTTGTGTTTGTACTTCAAGTCAATGCAGCTTGGTGAAGTCGATATGTTTTCTGTCAATTGTCATGTGACCAGCTCTCAACCAATTGGATAATCGGACATGAATGGTTTCGTAATAAAAATGTGTGATAACATCGTATTTAATCGTAATGTTTTGATCAGCCTAACATGTTTTTATTAATATTGTAATCATTTGACTGTGTCCTAAATGATACGTAATTTGGATAAAGGAATTAGTGTTAGTACTTTCGCTTATTTGTGACTTATATTACATCGTTCTACTGAATAATCGGATTTATCCTAGGTAGTTTTGTGTATCAGATGTGATATGGGTAGCGTACGCCACATTTTTAGTCGTTTTGTGTATCCGATGTGGTATGGTGAGCGTACGCCACATTTTTATTCGCAGCTTGGAGTCGTTTACTAGGGGCGCTGTGATTGGAAGGGTGTCAGGATTGCTGGCAATTCGCTGATCGCCTTGTTTAGATAATCCGGGTATTTTCTAGCACTTGGGTATATGAGCGCTGTAACAAATCTCCGCATGGCCAGAGTTTGGTCAACAGGTGAGATGATCTTGCTAAACACGTTCAGATAAGGAGCGGTCCGTTCTGACTAAGAGCGACACCCCATCCCCCGTAATGTTAAATCAAGATAAAGAAGTATAAATATTTGGTATTAGGTAGGTTAATTATTCGGGTTGGGTAGATTCACTTTGTGCCGGCATGGTCGGTACACGCATCTCATAGATAGTTAGGGAAATACTAGAGTTGGGAGAAAGTAGGTTAGAATAATTTAGGTCACGTAACTTGATAGGTTTAGGTAATAAGTGAAGTTTGTCTGGAATTAATTGCAAATTCTTCAGTTTTTCACTATAAACATTTTAAATGTTTCAGAACTGAGATTTGTAGTTTCGGGTGAATAAAGCTTGCTTCCGTGAATATCATTCCTTTAACGATTTAGTGGCTTTAATTAAATATTGCTTGCCGCTAAGTTCTATTTACTGAGAAGTTCAATATGTATTTTGACCAATTCATGTAGTTGAATATTGGTGATCAGCTTTTGTATTTGAGTTGATTGTGGCTATGTTTCCCGGTATTTAGCCGCTGTATTTGAGTTGATTCTGGCTATATTTTCCTGTATTTAGCCGCTGTACATGTATTCGAGTTTATTGTGGCTATATTTTTCCTGTATTTAGCCGCTGTATTTAAGTTGATTGTGGCTATATTTTCCTGTATTTAGCCGCTTTATTTGAAATGAATGTGGCTATATTTCCTGTCTTTAGCTTTTTGAAAATTATTGTGGAAATATTTAGCTACAGGTTTTGAGAACACCTGTCACTGTTTCCCCGTATGTAGCGGTAGAAATTGTGGCTATATTTTCTGTATTCAGCTTGTATAACTGTTGTGATGTCATAAGTCGCAGCACGTACCTGAGGGGTATAAGTGAAATAGTGGATTATTCTAAATAAAGTGCTAGTAATTAAGAAGTTCATTCTTGAAGAAGGATTGTAAGAGGAGTTATTAAGAGAATTAAATTGTTGTTAAATTATAATTTGTTTACCATATGTTTTGAGACAATATTTTCTTTTTTTGTGTGCAATAAATCTAAAGATGTTTCCATTCTTGTTCTAGTTGTCTTTCACCACGCTTCATGTTAAGGAAAAGAACCCGGGGGTAATAGTTTGGCGGGTTTCCCAATTAACATCTTACCAAACAAATCACACAACGCAAAGTCCATTAAAGAAAATGGAAGCCGCGAAACTAGACCTATTACAAATGTATGAGAAATGTCAAAAAGAGGGGAAACTAAAACTAACGGTAAAACAGAACTTTTTGATGCTTTTATAAGTGAACTCAAACATTCTGTCGAAAAAGCATCCTTTCCTTGTTTGAAAAGATGTAGGAAACTAATACTCAATAGCCTGATAAAGCAATATGTATACTATTATTCAGAAATCAAGTTTATTGATAGATTTGAAAACCAACTTCTATCTGGCGAGTGTTTTGTTTCTGGTTTAAAGAAAATTAGGTATCGTTTCGTTTGTCATTGAGTGTATCTCTAAAAATCATTACATTACCTAAACATTTCCATGATGATTTAGTGGATAGAATGTGAAAAACGACTCCTAAACAACTAGAGCTTTTTCGGTAATTTTTTTTAGTATAATTCAAATCTGTAATATCTCTGAAAGTGTGATGTGAATTGAGAAGCTAATTTGAGTACACTGAGAGAAACACTTTTTCACTTGCGAACAGTGGTGTGAGTCTCAATAAAAAAACGATACGTTACAAATATTCATTTGAAAAAAAAGCTGAAACGTTGCCTGATTTCCCTAATAACCTACTTTCTCTATCTGAAACAAAGTGTTACTTACAGCTCCTCTTTCCATCCTAATACCCACATTTCCTCCACTAATGTGTTTATGTCTTTAATTCCAGTTTTTTCGGAACTCAAAAATACATATATGTGGACCAAAGTATCATTCTGATTTTAACATTCTACTTTCCGATTTATCCACCCATAAGGCATTTTTATGTAAAACAATAACATCTTTTGAAACTTTTGTTTTGAAAAGCAAAGTACTATACTATTATATGAGTATTCTTAAACAAAAAAATCCTAATGTATGATTAAGCAAATTTCCTTTAAGTTCTAATTCAAATTCTCCACAGAATCCGAAATTCCATCTATAAATGTAGAATGTTTTATTGTAACATTTGACAATGGTCTATCTGCAGTAGTACAATTTAAAGGCCTAGTGGTCGAGTGGGTAAGTTGTTGGTTAGGTCAATGCTGTTGCTGCTGTGAGAAATGGGTTAAAAGCTGATTAATAATTGAATTTGCAATTGCTATTCATATTGGCGAAAAATCAATCAAACCGTGTTGTTTTACGTGAAAAATTACTGATATCTGTAGCCTTAGTAAAAGGAATTATGTTCTAGTATTACAAATAGGTGCACGAAATAACAATGAATCTGATAAAATAACTAAAAAACCCATGTGTAAAAACTAATTGTGATGATGGGTTGAAATATGGTAGGTGAATAGTTCTTTTAATTTCTTTAGACGAAGCTACAGAAATGTTTGTTTAAAAATAAGTAGCACGTGTTATTGATCGTATTGTTGTATGTTCAATTGTTATTCCCATTTCACCCTTGTTACTTCCGCATTGGTATGAGATGTATTATACACTTTCTAAAACATTCAATTCAATGACATTCTTTGAAACGAAAATAGTCGGATTTATGTAGACATTTCCATGTTGTCGACAATGTGGCCTTTGTAATAATATAGACTTTCAGTAAAGTCAATCCATCCTGCTTCAACATCATTTTAACAATAAAGTTAGTGTTCTAGTGTCCTTTAGTCTCTATCATAGGGGCCATTATCTCTCCACAGAGGTAGCTCCGTCATACATTCCTATACAACCTCTGTCATAATACGAAGGTTTCTCGGGCTTCAGGTAGTTCACCAAACCGGTGCAATATTGCAACTTAAACTACCTGGCATTATTTCAGCCAATCAAAACACCGAATGCATGAATAACATATTTGTTGTCACATAGGCCTATGCAATGATACATTCGCAAAATGAGGCGTATGTGTTCTGTAAAGACGGCTAAAAGTGCAAGGTGCATATTCGAGTAAAGTTTAATTTTTTGGAAAGCTTACGGGAATAACTTACGCGATTTGAATGATATATTTTGAAACGGCGTCGCTGATTGCACAACTGACTATGATTGCATCCAATCAGCGTTCAACATTTCGTGCCCGGGAAACCTTCGTATTAAGTCAGAGGTTGTATAGGAATTTATGACGGAGCAACCTCTGTTGGGAGAGAATGGTTCCTACGATGGAAACTGAAGGACACTAGAACATTTAGACTAATTGCCAGGAAACAACCTCCAATACAGGAAACGAGTGGACATTGTATAAGTATTGACAAATCTGTCACTTTCGTTCTATATGCCCTTGAGTGGAAATATGTGTCCATCAGCAAGCCCATGCTGAGAAATTTGAATGTGAAATTTCTAAGAAAACCCTCTCTCCTGATTGGCTGTGAACGTGAAACGCTCGTATTGCAAGCTGATTTCCTCATCGAAAGACTAAAGAGTACTGTAAACGGTCGTTGGCTGGTATGTCCTGTCAGTGAGACAGTTTCATTGGCTTTCAGAAGAGATTTTCCTGATAAAGTTGCCCAGGGGCGATTGTGAAAAGTTTCGGAAGAGAAAGCCCTGGTTGAGCTAGGTTGTTTAACCGTAGGATGATAATACTTTGAAGTCAAAAGGGAATATCCATAAAATACTCATACAATCCCTTCATAATACAATTTGAAACTTTGAAATGGTTTATAACAACAATCGGTATCACCTAATGTTGCCTTATTTAAGAAGGTTTGGAACATGTACCATTACCGAATGGGAGGTAGATCTGTTGGTATAGTGAATACTCTACAGAAGATGGTCCCGTTGTGTCATATCAAACAGGAAAAGTACCTTAAAGGTATTTTTGAAAATATTATTCAGACTCAGAACCTTGTTACTGGTTCATGTATTAGGTATATAAGATACATTATACTAGGTATCAGATTACCAACTCGATCGACGCTCATTGGTTGACCATAGCTTCGAACTACAGGGGATTGCGTTTCGACGTCACAATGACGTTACCTCATAGACAATAAATGATTATTTTCTCTGAAGAGAAAATCGAAGAAAGTAGCAGAAATCGTTCTCTGCTGTTGTTCTTTCTCGACGCATTTTTATTTTGTACGATGTTCTCAGTATCGTATCAAAGTTTTATACGTGAGTGGTTTAAATTTTGCCTAAATTTCAGACATTATAATCCTATTTGAAGAAGTGTCTTTGACATAAAAACAAGATCTACCTACATGTACATCAACCATCTGTTGTAATTTTAATGATTAAAGGGTTCCGTCACTCATCTGCCAATCCACCATAAGGGCAAAGTCACTTATGACGGTAATGTGACTTCCAGACTTTCACCTGGGGAATGTTTCACACTATTCACACGGGGGCGACTTTGTATTTAAATCTTGACTAACATTGCTCGTTTAGTCTTGGCATATCGTTTAATTTGTTGCGTTGGTAATCCTTCTAATCAACAATATAATGAACAAAATAATACGTTCGTAATTTCAAAACATGTACCTAATCATCATATTTTAAGATAATAAACGAATTTTTATTGTTTTTTTTACTTGATGAATAGCAGTTTATAATGAGTATAGTGATTTCTTTAAAGACCACTGAATGAGTTGTTTAAAGTCGTGTTTCAAAAGTGAATGCACATTAAATTGAAAATAATGACAGTCGATACCGTTATGCAATATCTAACTAAAACAAAAGTGATTTCACATTGACAATTTTCTCTTAAGGGACCTGTAATTTTAACAATATTTGATTTGCTGTCTAAATTCTATGTACTTGTGGCTTGTAAACATTAGTGTATAGCGTGTTCGTTTGGATGACCACATGGGCAGGCAGGGCTGTCAACGATTTCATAGTGCTTTGTCGTCATATCAAACATAATCCCAAAAGAAGTTTTGAACAATATCCCATTGAATTTACTATCAAATTTATGAATGTTTCTTAGCAGTACTAGTGTAAAAGTCAAACACTTTTTGGGATGACTGTTGTGCAATGAAAAGACTTAAGATGTCAAGTTACTAACGATGCCTATCTTCTAAATGGTATTCACAAATGCTCAGAACCATTTCTTTTCATGGAAGTACATTATTAACGGGTAAACATCGTCAAGTCTAAAGCATAATTTATATTTACAGTATTTAAATATAGCAAGCTTAAAAGGATCTTTATTGTTTACACGAAGATAACAAAAGATGCATTAGAAATACAAACCATTTAGATAGTGAACAAATGTAACAATGTTATATTTTGATAACACTATTTGCGTGTTGCAGGATTCGAACTCGCACCGCCATTTCTAACCATACTAAAGTCAAAATCAAAGAAGTTTATTGTACTTAAGGTGTCCTGCACATGGTACAAGTTTACAATAGGTACATAGATAATTACAAATATTTCATAGCAGATTTAACAATTCAAATATTAAGTTGTCTCTTAAGATATCAGCATAGTAGGGACAAACGAAAGCCAAGTGGACGTTATTCTCAAGATCAGATTTACATAATGGACATTTCTTTCTTTTGAAAATCTCCTGCCTGTATTAACAGCTAAGCTTAAGTCCAATCAATATAATAATTATGAATAAGCGTCTAATATTTCTTGATGGCAATATGCTAAAATATACTTCTGGTTGGATTAAACGCTTGTGGTATGTGTACAATGGATGCTATTGTCTATCTTGGAATGCCACTCTTGATAAAACATACATATTAATTTACTAAGATTAATTACTAAAAACGTGTACTACTGCCGATACTATACATCTAAATCAAACTATAACAACGTTATATATACGTCATATATATCATACATTAATGTATTTAACTTTGGATTCTATGAAGACTATGCAGAAATTATTTATTCATAATTCCCTTTTTATCATTAATGCAAAACAGCCGTTCCTTACACAAGCGTCCCTTACAGAAAGTGTCTCAGAAAACAAACTATACAGACTAAAACACATTGTGGAAGGAAATTTAAGTAATTGACTGGAAATATGGCCAACTTATTTCCTTCAAAGAGGAGACGCAGACAGGCACGCAACAACACTACGGGTCTTCATCAAGTGTAAGCAGCATATTCGGGAAATCAAGCAATGTTTATTTACCAAGCAATTGTCTGCATGCCTTGTAAGGGTTAGCATTAGCAACTTTTAGAAAAATTATTTCGTCAAATTATCCTGAATATACACTATGCCAATTTTATAATCTTCAGATGGTCAAACATCTTTTACCTCGGTCATCTGTAGTCTGATAAGAATTTTTTCAGTATCAAGCAATAAACACCGTATGCCATTTTTGTGTGAACACCTTTTAATCATTTGAGGTCGGGGATAAGGATTTTTATAGATTCAATGAACATGGTACGTTCGTTTTTTAGGAATAACATTTTCTTGCGATATGTCAGATTTATTTTTGATTTTATGAGATTACTTTATGTATCTTTAAAAACGTGCCCGTGCCCCTGCCCCTTCAACTAATCTGTTCCAGTACTTCTTAATGATCAGTTGAGGTGAGATGAGGAGATTTTGGGTCGGACTTTTTTTTTACGCCGCTTTCAATAGTATTTCACTAATATTACGGGTGCCAGTACGTTTAAATGGAGAAAGACCGCAATTACATTTTGGCTTTGCATTGCGGTGAAATCTGCGAGCATCGTTTGGAACTAGCAAACCATGAATGGTACTGCGGTGAAATTTGGTGTAGTATTGCACAAAAACCTTACTGCATGCAGAACAGTATATAACTGGAGACAAAGTTGGTGGACCCGCGGCATGATCTGAACTCTTGAGCTCCAAACGAGCTAACCATTAACTATCGAAACCCCTGATGACGAATTGACTTTTGACTTATGGCATATTTATCCCTAGTCACCTAGCCATTCAGACGGTGTTATGTTTCCTGTACGCATGTTAGATATATTTGAAATTATATTTAGTTAAACGTTTTTTTGCAGAGGGTATGTGATATAACATCGTGCATGTCTGTATGTATGGCGTCTCTATTCCTTACACTTCAAATCCATTGAAGACAAACAGATCTTTAGCCAAATGGCGTGACTGCCCATCCCTTTGTGACCATTCGATTTCTCAGAAGACCGAATCCTTAATGCAATGAAAATGTTACTTACTGTTACTGTAGATATTTTATTCTTAAAATGTTTTGATTTTCACGGAGTTATTTCTTTACAATGACAATAAATCGTTACAGAATAATAAACATATGAGTCCCAACGATAATAATTCTTCACACACATCTTAAAAAAATTTAAAACATTATTTAGCGTTGATTAACAGGTTGCACTAATATATTACATCTATAACACTTGACCTCTGTTAAATTGGACCAAAGCGTCTTCACAACAATAGAATCTAACATAAAATCTTCCAATGCAGGTTATTTTCAATGTTTTCATGACATTGTTTTCATTGCGAATAAATTCAGAAAGAAATGGGAAAAAAACTCTTTGAAACTACAATTGATAAAAATGTATTCAGTTTAAGGTTTCTATCGCTGACAATTAAAAAATAGAATAGATTTATTTCAAAACGTTATATTTACTGCATATTCAATCGATTATACTGTAAGGCTATCAATAACACAACAATCTTCCAATCATGAAGTTGTTAATGTACAACGCTAATGGCTAAAATATTGCCCTGGTAGCAGTAATCGATAACTCACCCACTCGTGTACTGTAATCAAGAGTCTTTTCACTTAAAACTTAGTATCTTCACAACAGTAGAGAGTTCCTGCCACTGGTTATGTAGCAATCCCCAATGTATCAGCCATGCCAATTTTGTCAGCAGTAGTTTAATTGATTTGTAAATCCTACCAATCTGTATCATCTTGTTTTTAGGGTCTTCATTAAAGGGGCACAGAGTATGTTGTTGGAAACGAATATTCCAAACTTCATAAATAATGTTATATCATCGACAGGTAGTAGTTGTTCTGATAAGTAATATCTCAATGGTTATAAGTTTGAATAATTGCAATAAACAGGACAAAATTCGAGTTTTATTATCGAAAACCAGACAATGGCGCACATCAATGACTCAAACGTAATTTTGGAAACGTATTTATAACAGCCACAATGTTGAATATAGGTTGGTATTGCTAAGTAGGGTATATAGCTAATTTACACGTGAATGGAACGCAGAATTTCGACATCTTAGCATTTATATGACTGTTTTAAATTAACAATCGAAAACAAGAATTGTGACATTTAGGGATACAGATGCAAGTTTAGATAGGCGATTTTAACGTAACGTAGGTCATTTAATTTTAATAAATATGAAACATACTCTGTGTCATTGTAGTTCTTCAATGGCAAAATTCTAGGGCAAGACACTGTTACGTTTCGACTGCCTGATACTTAAGTACGACCACATCACTAATACGCTGCCTACGATTGGAATGTCACGAAGGAAATGCAAAAAATAACAGTCACACATTTACCAAAGGACAGCCGAAAATGCAGGAGAAACAAGAATTGATGCAACCATAACAAAGATCATTGTTAAGCCTGACATCATCAATTCAATCTGCTATACATGTTCATGGCTTTAAAAGCAGACCTTTGATAATGAACAGTATTCTACGAGTTACAAAGCCTTACAAATGCCCATGACAAGTAAACAAATGGTCACATAGCGTGAGAGTCTGAGTAGTGCATGTAGTGATCAAGTCAACTGACACATACTGGGTGACACGAGCAAAATCAGCACCTTGGGAATCTACATCTAGGAATCTCTTCACAGTCGTCAATCACTGACGTGGCATTTATTATCATTTGACACCCTAGACTTCTAATTCGGATAATAGGTACTACTAGAGTGTTCTGGTATCATCAATGTTACACAAATAGAACTAAATAGAAATTTGTATGTACAAATAGAACTAAATAGAAATTGGTATATACATTTCTCTTACTTCCTTTCATCATTAAGGTTGAATCTTTGAATAACGGATAAGGATATACAACATCAATGCCACCATATTTGCAATAAATAAATGGTCTTTTCATTCATCCAAGAAGGTACAGCATAAGTATAGGCGTATCGCTTTCAAAGTAATAAGGCATTCTTGCCATCTCCCGGCATATAGTATACAGTTGTCACGGAGATACTAATTAAACCTGTTTCCTAAATGAAAATCATAGGACACAGGGGTTTGTAATGATCAAAGGGTCTCTAAGATAACATATTAGATTTGATTCTTACTTGTATCAATTTGACTTTCTTGATAACTGAATTGGCATCGAAACATTACTCTAGCTACAGATTAATGACGACTAATTAAAGTGAATTTGACGACTGATACGTATATCAAGGGCAGCATGCATCAAGTTTGGTTATTAATTGCTTAGAACTCAGGTGACACGAGGGTTCAACCACTTAGAGAATAACATTAGTTTTATTTGATTTCAAAAGCCGCTAATTGACAATCGTATTGTCACAGTTTTAACTGTTGACATTTATTATGTTAGATATTGATTTGATACCTAATTAATGCTTACTAAGTGTCTGCAGTTAACGAAAACCAAGCATACCCTACCTACACCAATCAAAGCAGTAAATCGGGCAGTAATTGAACAGCTCCTCTTCTCCTAATTGGACATTATGCAACAGTTGAATTGACATCCTTTGAGTTTTTTTAAAAGAATTAGCCGTTCCAATACTCGTCCAAAATCATAAACCAAGCAAGTTCGCGGAGTTACATGCACTACTTGACACACTCCGAAACTTCTCAGGCCTTTGGACGCCATCAGTATAAAGTTCTTGTGAAAACTTCCAACAGAAAATATATAAGAAAAAGAAAACATTCATGTTTGTCATCATTTGTTACAGGCTTGTCACCCTACAGGAAAAAAACACAAATATAGTGTAATTCAAGCTGTTTTAATATTCCTAATCAGACCAATCCAGTTAAAAATAGCAGTAATTATTCGACATTACATCAACGAAATTACTGATTTAGGTCAATTTCAGCTGACCTCTGATGAACTTTGGTCCAACCAATAAAATGAGGACTGGAAGTAAGCTTTGAACCAATCATGAGCTTCTATTCATCTTGGTTACTGTCACATGGTATCGTTAACCCTACGTTTATCCTTAAAACGTGTTAGTTATTGTCTTACCTAATTTGTTAATTTACCTGTGCAGAGATAAATAAATAAACAAAACACAAATAATATGCCAACAATATATGCACAGACACAGTTATTTCAACCTAATACACTGCGATACATTTGATCTTGTAATCGAGGTGTTCAAGAGCGTCGAAACAATCGCAATGACCCGCGATTCGAAGTTCTCTCTCATGATTGGCTGATATTCCCGCATGCGCGACACGGAATAGGTTGTAATTCTCCAGATGTAAATAAGAGACTTCCAGACGTATTACAGCTAGTTTAACAAGATTGGGAAAGCTAATCCTTTTTGGAATATGTACTTTGCACGTCTTCTTTACATAGCACATTGGCCTTATTAAGCAACTGTATCATTTTATAGTCCCGTGTGAAATGAATATGGTATCTGCGTGCATGCGGTGTTTTCATTGGCTGACATTTTGCAAGGTAGTTTCTATTGCGGAACCTGAGGAACCTGCCGGAAGCTCGAGAAGAACTCGTAGTTGAACAGATTTTGTACAGAAGATTAATAACGGAAGTACCTATTTTGCACATTATTTACATTATTTTCGTAGGATATATAACTTGTGAATAGTATAAGAACATAAAGCCTAGCTGAACTATTATCCTAGCTCTGCTAATGGTAGACAATGGCACGACAACAATCGTTTAATGTCACTCTGCGTCTTCGTACACCGGAAATAGGTGTAAAATGTTTACGTAGTGATCTACATTTGGGAACAACATTACTATTTGACAATTATCACAGGTTTGTTTGGTGTTAATTTTTAAATGGTTCCTATAAATACAGTTAAATTTGTTAATTGTGTGATTTTGGAAAGAATATCATTGCATATCGTGATGCTTACTCATATGATCATGTGTTCATGATTTTTTTTAGGATGGTGATATCGGTGTGTAAGACATACATGTACATTGTATGGTAGAGTTTTCTATTATGTACACTTCGAGGATTGTTACCGTTTCTAGTAATTTTGCCAGAATTTAATGTACAGGTTTTAGAATATATAGACTTAAATGAATCATCTGTATTGTCTGTTCATTCATTTTTCAGGTGTCAAATGTATGACAAATCATATAAATGCAGAAGCTGCTGAAAAGAGGAGAATTACTTCGATACAATTATCAACCAAGCAATTCATTATAAACACCCTCTCGGGAATCAGAAAAGATTGGACAAATAAACCTATACTCTACAGTACAGATTTATACCAGAAATGTATGCTAAACATTTGAAAATATATCAACATAATATTTGCTCCTGAAGTGCCTGGTGATTCTGGCACAGGGAATACGTTTGATGATGAAGAAGGATGATTAAAGAAACGTTCCCTTTTGTCATAGAAAAGTTAAAAGAACATACACAATTTGATGTACATCAGTCATTTCATGAACAACAGTCACATCTGACCGACCACTGACAAAAAACATGGAATAAATTTGTCTAACCAGACAAAGTGCTTCATCATGTGATATTTCAACTCCACTGAATAAACCTGTTGAATTATGCAATGATTCTTTTTGTACCAATATACAATATAAAAAGAACTTGTTCCAATGTTCCAATGGCTATTACCGTAAAAATTCAAGATGAAGAAAAAGTGCTATACTCAAGTGTAAAATTGTTTAAAACTTAACAACGGCATTGTCTATAAAGGTTAAGATAAAGCTAGAGAAATGTCCTTACCAGATTCTTTTGATCTACAGGTTAAATTCATGTTTAGCTCTAGGACAAGTTATTCTAGTTTGTAAAGATAAGATCGTTACACGGGATTGGTAAATCAATAACTTTGTTTTCCTTTTATGTTTCTGCTCGAAATGTGTTTGTCTTCTGAAAGGCAACACTTAAAAGGTAATTAGCCATGTCCCTTTGATCCTTAACAAACGTTCTTTCTTAAAGACCCTATACTCAAACGTTACATGTTTCTATTACCTGTCAATGGAAATCCTCAAAAATTTACGTGAACTTGAGAAAAAATTCAGATTTGTCTCTCTTAAGTATATTTTCGTTTCACTTTAACGGTAGATAATGTAGAAATTATTATTCATAATGCATTTGCCTATGGCATATTTATTAAAACAACAATGATTCCATATATTTAAAGCAATCATTGTTAAAGTTTCTGACTACAATGATGAGATTTTGCGATAATATCGAAGCATTCATAGAGGTAAGAGACACGAAGCATCCACTGGAGAGATCTGACAGAAGTAACAAGGTCCGACAATGAAATTTATAAATTTATGTTACCATGTTCAACAAAAAGGTAGTATACGGATTCAGTAAGTGTAGTTAATGAAGATTTAACTTTAATTTAACCATTAGTAAAAAGAAAACAGCAAGAGACCTAGTGTTCTGAACAAAAAACGTCGAGATTGAGATAATGTTATATAAATGTCAGTCACAAACAAAAGATTCTAACGACCTGTCGTCGAAATACAGAGGGTGGTTGTTTAAAATTTGAGACACACATGATGGTTATCTCTTAGATGTATGAATACTGATATCCGCTGACATGAGTGACGTCAATGATGGGGCACACCCTAGTCAGTCGTGCCGTTACATCTAAATGAACCAAGGGACCTTGAGCAGGGTGTTCAGGGCTATTGGATTGTGAAACTGATATATACCTAATTTAGACATAAACACTAAGGTGGTGTCTGAGGAAGCCCACACCGTAGACTCACTATATTTTGACAGATTGGGTGCAACCGTTCATAAAATTTTGAGAAAAGTAGTCAAACTTCCACGGTATTCTGAAAGTTATGTCAAAGTTACCATATCGGACTGACGTTTAGTAAGACACCCGCCAGAAATTTGAATAACTCCAGTATTGTCTGGACTCCCTTTGCGCCTGCTGGAAAAACTACTACTTGAATGATCCCGCTGACGTAACTCTAAGGGTCACGGAACCACGAACCTCCACACCACAAAGTCCTGTGCCCCACAGGACGGTGCTGATGCATAAATTCAGGTGATGACCTTCTAAACTGATATACACTGGTTACAATAAGTAAAATCAGTACTTTGAGAGTCTTGTAAAGTGGTAATGTGACGCTCAGCAGTTATTTGCTTGGTATTGATAAGCAGCCAAAACGGGGATGCTAACAGTTTTAGTCCGGTTTCCACTTGATCGCCGCCGCCGCAAGTTGTGTTTTGCTATACCATTTTCCCCACGAAGATTTTCAGAACTAATAAACATATATTCTTATAATTACTTATTCTCGAGAGGCATGACATTTTAATGTTTGTATAAACGCATTTTTGCCTGAGTGAGTAAGTTATTTTGGATTTTCATCAAATACGTGGTTGAAAAAAATCCAAAAGAGAGTTGAATTTACAATCATTCGCCAATTAAATTGATGAGGCCTTTTACTCATTCATGAATATCTGATCCCAACGAAGAAAAAAAAAACAGTTTAGAAATAACACTAAATGCATGTTGGTGATTACTTTTTAAAAAATGAAATTCGTTGATGTATTGAAAGCAGTTTTTTTATACAAGGGAACCGTCCGAGTGTTTTTGGCGTTTAAGCTCACCTTGCTTATTCGTGCTTTATTTGTTAACATAATTCATTTTCAAAATCTATTGTTTAAGCACATAGATTAATTGAATTTTCGGAAGCGAACGAAACCTTTCATAATGAAAATATTGATAATAATTTAATGTATTCAGAGTCAATGCGTTGTTGCTTTGAACTTTTCTACTGAATTTGCAAAAGCTTGCAAAAACTTTTAAACTTTTAAACTGTTTTTAAGTGACAATTTAGGACACCTTGACAATGAACACAGTTGGTGAGTAAGTACTACTACATGTTAGGTTCATCTGATGCAAACACTTAATGTAGTGGGGAGACTGAACATAAGTATGTTGTTTTGACTGTGTTAACGTTTCTATGTTAAATCATCACTTCGAATTGCTAACCTTTTCTTAACAAAAATCTTTATACTAGAAAACAATTGATCAATTTGTGAAGATAATATTTTGACACTACATAAAAAAAGGACAGGTACATGGTATATCAGTAACCAGGTTGGCATTACCAGAAAGAGTATTGGGCCAAAATTAGAAAAAAGTAGTGAAAAGTTTCTATTTCATCGATGAAATTTTATAGAAACACATTACAGGAAATATGTAGTCAAAATAGACACCATTGGTAAACATTATTATACATATTTTGCGTCTTAACAAAAATAAATTTGCGTTTTTTCATTGCCGACCCCAGTCCTACATAAATACCTGCCAGTTGTGTTCATGTGTAGTACTCCCGTCTGGTAGTATGCTACATATGATGATTGAGGTTCTACCTATTGATTATGCATATGCATAAAGTATACCAAATAGTGAGATTATGTGTCTAAAATAGGGTGATTGCATCTTGTATGTTGTGATGCTATCAAGTTAAAGAGCCACTCCGTGAGTTTCATAACATATTATTTACCTTAGATACGAACCTAAATGTCATATGTGGTGATGTAAAATCAAAACATCTTAACTTTTCATGTCCAAAAGACATGTATCTGACAAATACTGGTTTTCCATGAAAATCTAAAAACAGCCTTATAAATGCACAGAGGTGAAGATATTACGTCCAATATACATGGATACTAGTTATATAACCTAACAAACACTATCAACTCATAATTGCCCTCCTGCCTGTTTTAGATAAGTCTCCAAAATTACGTTTGACTATTTGACGCGCGCCACTGACCGGTTTTCGATCATTATTGCGACATTCTACCTTCATATAGTCACTGTAAAAAATCAATAAGCTTTAAAATGTGTCTTTTTGGTAAAAGTCGATACTTCGCGATCAAATGACACCTTTGATTAAGTTTGGCATATATGACTCCAACAACTCACGGAGTGCCTCTTTAAGAATTCAGATCAATTGTATCATCAGTTTGAAATATTGACTTACATCACTACTCTTTGATCTTAATATTCACACAATTGGGAAAGGATCGTGGTGTACATTCCTTACACTTCAATGCTAGGATATACATTCTTAAAGTGAAAAAACTCAAAAGCATAAGATGAAAATGTATAGTGATTTCTATCTTTTTGTTAGAATTTTTAGAAAGAGTAATAACATATCAAACACTCTTTCTTATATTGATAGAATACTGTTTGCTCAATAGACTCCCTCAAAGATAAACAATCTATGAATGATTCATGTGACGACTATACTGTAATAACGATGCACAGTGATACTAGTTTGTGGATAGATATTTATTTACTTGAATGTGCCGTTCGTCTTGTTAACCCAGCATAAAACTAGTAGTCATATGCACATGAAGAAGAAGAAGAAGAAGAAGAAGAAGAAATTTATTCAGTATTTGAGGCCTCATGGCCAAGAGTACACTCATTTGAAATACTACATATAGTTTGCGGATGGACAGGTTTCTGTATTAAGACATTCGGACATTGAACAGACTCACAATAATAATGCTTAGCGATGTTCAAGATCCATTGCCTGAATTCAATTACCTTAACTACAAATCTAACTCAGTAATATGTATCATTATTTTGTTTAGATTGAAATATGAATACAGTATGTCGTTATGTGTTAGTGGTCTCATGACTCTTAAGTGAAGAATATGTAACAGTTGTATTTGACATTTGAATATTGTATACATAATGAATAGAATTTCATCACAATTATGTGCCTGAAACGACTACAGTACATTTTTATTTATCAAATGATAACTAAGAGAAAGCCAATGTTGTCTAATTTTATTTCAGAAATAACAGATCATTTGAATTGCTGTGTGAATTTTTAAGCCTAGTTTCCTGTGAATAATTTTGTTTGATTACTGTGACTCTTTGATATTAAGCTGTTGTTCACTTTAACACAGACATGATTCTGAGTTTGTTTCTTGTCTAAGAAAAAACAACAGTTTATCAAATATATTATGATAAATTATGTTTTGCCAGAATACACATTTCATTAAGAATATAATAACTGACATTTATGATAAATTTTGTCATGCAATGATTGAGATGGGCTATCTAATGAAGCGATCGGTCTAAGCGTTTACAAAACGATTGATTAATCCTTCAGATGATGGTGACAGTGCCAAACAACTATAAACCTTCTTATAAAAATTCAATTATAAAATCGAATAAAACAATCAAATGCTATCAAATTAAGTATTAAAGACACGAAAAAGCATCATATTCAATTTGCAAGGAACAGCTGGATTTTATCCAATCAGTAGGGCGAAAGCACATGGCAGAACTTAAGATACATGTAGGTTGTTATTTGATGGTATATTTGTAAATTAATCAAATTTTATTTTATCACGATTA
Organism: Phorcus lineatus; assembly: GCA_921293015.1. NCBI lineage: Eukaryota > Metazoa > Mollusca > Gastropoda > Trochida > Trochidae > Phorcus > Phorcus lineatus. The sequence continues at coordinate 30,959,800 of OV121092.1, forward strand.
TTTTTCGGAACCTTTTTGATTTGTGTTGTAAGTCGATTATATACTTCTTGTATTAATAAGTCTTTCCCTTGGCACATTGAAGTTCGAAAAGATTCAACCAAAAAGACATTTAAATCTACGAAAGCATCTCGTAATTACGGGGACAATCTCTAGAATCAAGTCGTTATGAAGTATAACTTCCTTAAGGGGCATTTTAGAAGCTGGATTGATGAAGACGAACGAGTTCTTATGGATAGTCAACTTCTTTATTGTATGGATTGCGACGTATCGGTGTAGTTACTAACACCATATTATAAATATGTATCACTTGCTTGATAACGGTGTTAGTATCTACACCGAAACGTCGCAATCCATGCAATAAAGAAGTTGACTATCCATAAGAACTCGTTCGTCTTCATCAATCCAGCTTCTAAAATGCCCCTTAAGGAAGTTATACTTCCTCTATAGATGACCGATTTGAGTAAGAGTAAGTTTGACCCCATAAAGACAATACATTTATCTCAAAAATTTTTCTTTGAAGAAATAATCATTTCGAGAAATGTGCAATTACCTCTTAAGGAATGCCAAGTTCAAAATAATAGTAACACAGGAACAAATGAGTTTTAGATCTGTAGTTCACGTAACATTTCAAAGTGTTACTCAGTGACTGCAAAATTGGAATCTCGTGATGCAGTCAATTAGACCACTGTCAACAAGTACATGTATGAGACATAATCTATTCGTTATCTCTTTATGCATGTCCAGTTGGAGCTGTTAGTATCACGGGAACAAATGACCTATAAATCGGTAGTTTTTAGCGATGTGGAGTACTCAGTGTTGTAAAATTATGTAGCGGCTATGACTGTAAAATACGTATCAATGCACATAAAATGCATATTTTGTTTTTAAGTATATTTTGGATAAGACAATCCCTAGGGTCACTATCGAACCATTCATAAGACATAAACAAACACTGACATTTTAAATTATTTTAGATTCAGCTTTGATGCATGAATGAATGTCATATATAGGATTTGAATTGAATATATCTCACATTTCCATCTCTAAACGGTCACTTTATGAAAATCGAATGAAATTACCAATCCGCATAAGCTTAAAACACAGGCCCAATGGGTACCACTAACCAATGAAACACTATCAACTACTTATTTCCTATCTGTAAGTTTTCAAGCATATCATTGACGTGATCAATGTGCACCAAAAGCTGTAGATTGCAACTTTAAGCCATAACCTTATTACTGTTCTAAACCAATTATCCCTGAATTAAACATTTTTCAGAACAACTCAGATTTTCAAAGACACCTTTGATAACATGTGGCATATGTCACTCTACCAATTCAACGAGTTTTTCTATTGTTCTATTTGTTGCCTGAATGCTATTGTTCTAATGTTATTATGTGTCCTCCCTACATGCAATCATTATTGAGACTATTATTTTTCTTAGATGTTTTTAAATCCCCATGTTAAATGTCAAATCGTAACCGTGTGATGATTTGTTAACCAAATTTTACTTGAATACGGCTGTTGATTTGATTTAGTTGCAATGTCTTTTTATGCAATATTCATCACAATTACCTAGAGCAGGCAACGTGAATACAGATTCACGAGAAATATATTTTTGCTTCGGGAACGTTCATTAGGTTAAAAATCTTAATGAATCGTTCAGGTCTATTAATAACCATTATTTACATATTAGCAATCGTTATGGCTGTCATGATATGAAGATATACTGTGTTCCCGTTCGCAAATGTGTGGACACTTTTTCTTCAGAAAATTCTTATGAGATCAGCTGTGGAGTTGTGTTATCTTCAAAAATCATCAGCCCAATCGCATCAATCCTCAATATCAAACACCAGGCTAGTATCGTTGTCTATATTACTGGAAAAAATTCTTTCAATGAAGACAGGGATTACCCTTGGGCCTGAATGTGACTTTATCTAAATTGAGCAAACATAAATTGGAGGTCATGTAGGTAATCTGACCCCTACTAAGAAATCCGGACAAATACTGTTTTACTGAAGTGAATAATGATTATTATTAGGTTAAAAATTATATCCCAACTGTACTTGTCATGTCAAACCGTAATCTGCTTTTATGCTGACTGGATTACATTTATTTGGAAATTTTGAAATAATTACATGAAGAAACAAATTAAAACTTGTTTTGAAATGTACGATGAATTAGAAGGACAGACGTCTCTATTCATCGCAAGTTGACCTTCAAATCCCATTATCGTGAGTAATTCATTCACTCCAGACACACAATACTGATTTCACGCCTGCCATTAAAAGCAAGGTGAGGGGAGGTGATTTGGGGTTTAACGCCGCTTTCAAGAGTATTTCACTTATATCATGACTGCTAGTATTATTCCAGGGGGAAAGCCCGTAACACCATCGTGGCTATGCATTGCGGTGAAACCTGCGAGCATCGGCTGGAACTAGTCAACCGTGAAATTCAGTGTAGCATTGCACCCGAACCGTACTATGCCTAGAACATATCTCTACTGTAGACAAAGTCGCAGAGCCCCTGGCTCAAAATCGCCAGATGAATGTACTATTAATGGTCCCTTACAATACTGTACAAATATTTATGGCACAATGACTTCCCCACCTTAAATATTGAAGACGAGTCAATACAAATATATGGATTGTAAATTAATGATGATCATGAAATAAAAACACCCAAGAAAGTATGAGAGTGATTAGAAAAATTCTAAAATTAAAAAAAAAACTGTAAAGAATTTTCAAAAAAACAAATATGCTGAAATGGTGTATCGGGGAGACATCTGTTTTTACGAGTAAAAACACTTTCTAGTTCATCTTAGCAATATAAATTTATTTTGCTAATACAATGAAGGTAAAATGCGATAAAGGATAGTACTTAGCTTCACCCAAAGAAGACAGATAGCCATATGGCGTGCACGGCTAAGTGGTGCATGTGGTGACGAACTTCATTGACACATACTGGCTGACCGAAGTAATTCAGCGTCTTGGGATTCCACCTCCGGGAATATCTTCACAGTCATCAGTCATTGACTTGGCTTTGGTATCTTATTTGGCTCATCGGACAATGCTCTCATAAATATTGATCCTTTTAACACATTTCATGTCAAGTAAATTTATCATTGCATATAAATCAACATGATATGTAGCTTTAATTTTTTTTTAAAATTATAAATGTTTTTACATTACCATTTATTGTCAATTTTCGACATAACATGTAAACTTAGGATATTCAAGACGGAAAAACTAAATTGACGATTTAAAAAATATTACAACACATGGTTCATTTCAGTTGTTAAATTTTGATTTGATATCTTATGATTGACACACAATGATTTAAGATGAAAATCCTCTCGTTGATAGGGTGAGCAAAATGTATTATGTTCCGTTTTGATTGAATGTTTTCAGCTGATAGAAACATCCGATGCTATTTGTTTAAAAGAATAACATAATCTATCAAATGCAGAAATACATTTAACAGAAACTATTAAGATGGTTGACGCCAGAGAATAATACACGATAACATATCAATTACAGAACTAGTATTTTGTTTCAAGTATTTCTTTCCATTTGGTTTCATTTATCTTTGAATGTCTCTGAATGATATTGGATTGAAACATTAATGCTGATATGTTAATTTAATATAAAACATGTTTTATTATTGAACAATTTACGTCACAGGGTATCAGATTGAAGAAATCATTAATTTACCAAACTGTCAGTTTCTATTAGATAATGGTGAATGAATATTCCACATTTCTTCTGAAAACAACTTCTCCTTAGCTGCAAGTAAAATATTCTAGTAAACCAAGCTTCTTTCAATTATGTTTTTTTCAGGTACAGAAAAAATTGATTGAAATCACCAATAAACTTTTTCTATGTCACTCTCATTTTAATATTGTTGATGACAGTTGACAGGAGTGTTGCCAATTAACGGAATGAAGGAAAGGGGTCAAAATCAGTTCAAGAAATGTCATTCATGAAGGAGCTTTTCTTGAAATAAACCAGTAGAATATGAACTTTAATATTCTTTAACATACCTAATCAAAGTAACTGATGTCAGAATTGAAATTCATTCTAAAATAGTTAATTCTTGATAAGTGCGGTGTAATTTATTTCAGCCGAATAAGAAGATTCTTTGGACACTTCAATGTAGCTTATAAATCAGGAAACATCCTTGAAGAATTTATTTAGTATGTTTCGAACTGCCAGAACATCATTATCAAAGTTTGGTGACTTTCTATCTTATAGTATTGATTTCCACTCTGCATTGAAAAGGACCTGGTTTCAAAATGAAAGCAATAACCATCGATGTGGCCTTTACAGGTTTATTCTATCTGTGTCAATGTTAAGATGTCATATGTCATATAATATGTCATTTTAATGTCTCTTGCAAATGAATTCTCAACAAAACAAACTAAGACAAACGATGCTTACAATTTGCCCTTTGGTATGATTTTTTTTTAATTATAGACGCCAAATTGAAATATCTATAAAATGAAAAATATACTTTACTACAAATCTTAACGTCACGCACGACTTTCAAATGCAATTTCAGTGGCATTAAATGACTTTTAGTCATACTTTCACTTTTCTTCTTTACTGAGATGTATAATAACAACTACTTTTGTATTATACAATTGATTATTTGATTTCTGTCACGTTGATATAGATTAAGAATGTTTGAGTTTGCGACAAACGTTACTTGAAACTTTACATCATTATATTTGTTACAACCATAGATATACTAGAAGAATGCTTGAACTCAGTTTCAGATTTTAACATTTTAATGTGTATGAAATGAGTTTTGATTCATAAGGATACGGAACAGATATTTCGTTAGATCCATCACATTACCTTACAGATTACAATTGCTCGTCGTTCGGTTATTCAATATTCATTATCATGGGAAGGAATGATTTATCACCTTGTCACTGAAAGCAAAATTAATAAGAAAACATTAATACTCATATCTCATTTACATATATCACAAATTAATTTGTGGTATGTCAAAAGTTCTATAAACATAGATTTTTCATTGTTGTTGATGAGACCGCCAAATCACATCTCATCCTTAGAAGTTGGCCATTTTTCAAATAACCTCTTATTAACATTAATCAATTTAATATCCAATATATATCACGAACATAAATGATGACGTTCATAAGGTATATTTCAAGTAATGAGCATGTTGTTACATACTATGTGAAATGCTTAACAAATGTTTACTTAAAAGCAGAAAAGTAACTGACAATTGCTTAAGTCATTACCAAATGAGTACAATAGAAATGAGAAATGATTTAGATGGCAAATACTGAAATAACAATCTAAAGTCAGAGAAAACAGACATGCTCATATCGGTAAGGCATCGAAGTATCATTTTTATGAATTTGTCAGTCAACTAAGCAATTCATTTTAAGTATAAAGTCTCATTTTAATTATGATAACTGTTATCAATTAATTTATATAATGTTAACGAATGGTCGAAAATGGTGTACATCAACATTTCATGAAGATACAAACGTGTGGTGTATTTATTTTTCGTTTGTCAGTGTAACAATTCATAAGTAAAACTAAAACTTCTCTAATTTTTGTTAATTTTACATGATGCAATGTTTTGTTAAACTATATATTTTCAGAATACCTGCTGTTTTCCTTTGAGGATACAATTTCCTCACACAAACCTGTACTTGCATTTTACGCCTCCATAAATCATGTAAATAACTCAGAACTGTTGAATGTCAGGAAAGCTATGTGAGTCAAGAGGAAGCTTCATAAAAAGCCAATATGTAGATATGTTAAAAAAATAGGACTTACGAATTAAAAAATAATGGGCAATGTATAATAATCTGACAATTGAAAATGTTCGATCCATAGAGATACGGACGTTTGTAAATGTATGACCGTGTGATTTTTAAATTGTTTCTTAATTTATATGTTTTATTGTACCTTTGCTTGTTCACCTGAAAGCTACTATATTATGCATTTTTGTAATTCTGTTAGTACCATCTACTCTCCAGTCTACCAAGAATACAGGAACAAAGAAAAATCCATTATTCCTGGCTATATACTATCAGGAATATTACGTCTTAAAGGTTGAACTGTTTTATAAATTTGTAAGTCTGGGGAAATAATGATGACTAATTACTTAGTGATTGCTCGTGTACAAGTACAATTTTATCCTCATTTAAGTGAAAAGAAGATGATGATGGTTTGTTTCCATGACACCATCTTAAATGTTTTTAAATCTCTTAGCATTGATGTATTTCAGTGCAATAAATATTTCCTAACATTAACAAAAACATTTGATTTAATCTTCTAGCTGAAAATGTCAGAGTCATGGAAGACCTTTGTCGTGTCAAAGTGACTATTATCAAACAAACAATTACAAATAACGTCAAATGAAATACTTAGGAGACAAGTGAAGATCATCCAGATCCATATAGATGGACATCTCAAGTGGAAAAAGAAAGTCACATGCCAGAAATGAGATATTATATTACATTGTATTTCATAAAACTCTTTTCTAACCAGTGTCTTATTTCATAAAACTCTTTTCTAACCAATCTGAGTTAGTAAAAAGTTGTTTAACGTTTTATGGTTTCATTTGATTAATAATGATTTCTAGAAAGCAACTGATCATGTTGTTTTCAGAAATGGACTTTCAACAACTTTCATGGAATTTCAACATAAATTTGTTTTGCAATTTTGACACAACCGGTAATTCTATGTGTATAAACATTCATAATTCTTTGCTTTTATAGTTTTCATGTTTTCATTCATCAAAGTTTCTTTTATTCATTATGTTATCATACAACGTCATTCTGCATTCATTTTGCGAAAAAATCCTGACAACATTACTCAAGAAGATGATTTTGTTTCTAATGTGCACATTGATACATGCAAATTAACAGCGTAATGATTTTCGCGGTAGAGTGACATAACATAAATCCTCCTTGTGCTTCAAGTTAACCTATATAGTGAAAATAACTAATATCGGTGGCAGATTCAAATTTACATACTTTTGTCTTAGCTTTCTCGCGTGCTCATGAGCCTATCTCACTTGGATACGGGAATTGCTTCCATTTATAATGCAAATAGCAGCATGCGTAAATAAAGCAGGATTGATAAAAATTACTGAACTTTAATCTGTATATATTCGTATCCGAAATAATCAAGCAACATGTAAGAAACAGCGAAGATGAATATCAAGTAATTGAACATCCGATTCAATCTGTCTTGGGTTCCCTTGAGTAAAATATGAAATCACTCAGTTCTTTTCAGTAAAGTATGTTTTTCGGTAGATTTCACCACGGAAGTGAGTTGTTTGGCACTGTTTGATCATGAATGTCACGAAATAGCTGCACAAGTGCGACTGTCATCGCTTCAACTTATTGTTTATGTTTGTATCAGCATACGTTTGTATTTTGCTGAATCTATGCGTTTGTGCAGGCTTTCGAAATAATAAAGCATGTGACGTCACTGTAACATTTTAAAGAAGAAGAAGTTCCAACACTTGACCTTTGTGATTTGCATTGGTATCCTCCACATTGACCTTGTTTATGATATATAGCTACATGTACATATACTTAAATTATATTGTGAATTCAGAGTCTTGCGCCTGTGGTATCCTCATATGACCCCATTGGATGTCGAAAATATCCATTGACTTTATAATGCCAAGAACACGACCCATTGTATGATAAAGTTAAATATTAACAAGTCCTGAAAAAACGATTATGCTATTGCACTATTTAAGACGTACGTTTTCCACAAACAAAATAACTGATGTAGGATATATCAAGGATTGCTTTACATGTTTTGTGCCACTGTGGATGTAAAACAGCAACAAACTGTATAAAACCGTTTTAATCAGCCCTGACGCTCATGCAATCGAACTTTGTCTCAACTTCAGCCCGCTTTTTGTATATTAACCTTCATTAGCATATCAAGAAACATTCAAAATGGTTCCCGCATTCATACCCATCGTCCTATCAAACTTCAGGACTTAAAATTAAGAGTTATGGGGGAAGGTATTAACTAATCATTTCTATTTGGAATGTTATCAAGTTATCAACGCTCTTTTTTAAATGATAAAATATGTATATTTCTTATTTTGAAACAGAACCAAAGTTATGCGCCGTTGTCTTAATCGAACTGGCCGTATATAGGTGTAACAAAATCATTTTAGATTATGTTTTTGAATCAACTTCAGTTGAAAGGAATGAGTCATTGGCTCCTATTATATACAAAGGCAAAACAGCCCATTATTTCAGAAGTTTCCTAAAAAGGAGTAATGAAGCAAAAAACTCTGTTAAATCCATTTTCTCCAACTTTAACAACTATCATCTCTTGTTCCATTTAGACAATTTACATCTATCAAAACCTTTGTGTTATTGACCTACGAGCACGGCTAATTAAGACCTTTTTGGTGGTGAAAAAAGGTGTTCTGTGAGGAAGAAAATTATCATTCTCAAGGGAGTTGTATCAAAACTAATATCAAAAATACTTTTATATAAACAAAAACATCATTGGTCTTGACAAGCTGATTGCATTAACGTCACGAGTATAGATATGAAGAATGACGAGTTACATACTAATCGCACTAAATACTCCCAACAAAGTTCCATCAACCAACCACTGCAAAATAGTCTCAGACTAAAATATCAACCATTTATATGCTAAAATTTATATAAATCGATTGCTTGTCGTCAGTACAGCTTTGCAAAGAGAGGTCGGGGATCCTTTGAAGACAGGGCGGGATAGCGCAGTGGTTAGCGCGTTCGGCTTCGGATCAGGAGGTCCGTGGTTCGAATCCCGCCAGGGGCTCGGCAACTTTGTCTGCAGTAGAGAACTGTTCTACACGCAGTCAGGTTTGGGTGCAATGCTACACTGAAATTCAGCGCAGTACCACCCATGGTTCGCTAGTTCCAGCCGATGCTCGCAGGTTTCGCCGCAATGCATAGCCACAATGGTGTTGCGGGCTTTCTCCCTGCACTAATACTAGCAGCCGCGATATAAGTGAAATAATCTTGAAAGCGGCGTTAAACACCAACTCACCTCCTTTGAAGACATGAAGTTTTTAAAAACATGACAGCTCTCGATGAGGTCAATATCAAATGTTATACACGTCTAGGGAAGTCACGATATTTTAGGGTGTTATTTACTGTCTAAACCCCTACAAGAAGTACCCTGGCCATTTTGGTTTCACCGATGTTCCAGCCGATGCTCGCAGGTTTCACCGCAATGCACGCGGCGTTAAACCTAAAATCAGTTTAGTTCTATAATGCACTTGTCGCAAACACAGACTTTCACAATTGTATGATTTTAACTGAATGGTGCTCGACCAATTTATTTATGTAAATTTTCCGGTATTGAGTACAGATGACATAAGGTAAAGATATTCATCTTATTTACTCAAATATTGTGATGATTCGTGCGACTCTGACTTCAGACATGTTGTTGCAGGCAACGTATTGTAGATTAAAAACCCAAAGAGAGAATTTAAGGTTTTCTTCAAATAATCGTATTGGAGGAAACGTGTGTAATGACATGGTGCAGCCCACTTTTATCTTAGACCTTTCTAAAGTAGACTAAGTGTTTTGTAAAAGGTTTTCAGTTTCAAAAGTTTCATTTATATAGGGACAAAGATTCAATGTACATGTTAAAAGCCACCACCCATCATCATTGCAGGAAGCGTGTCGGCGTGGTGTCATTGTTTGCGTAGTCGTTATTGAAGTCTAACTAATCTGTACCTATTAAATGTGTCAATGTTTAGGGTCAATGACTAGCGTTTGGTGTAGTACTTTTGTTCTAATAAACCATCTGTAACGTTCCACTTAAATACTTAATAAGAACTAAATATCAGATGTGTTTTGTATGAAATGGCTTCTGGTACTCCGTGACAAAGTCGTCAAAATATTAGAATTTAATGTGCGAGCTTTTAGAGCTAATTGTCAACCATTTATAATGTGCGGGAACACATGTCGTGTGATGTACATGATGTTTAGCAATTCCCTGTTGACCACAATCAGTAAATTCAGCATCATGCGGCGTGTTTCACTGGATGGATGGGTAGCCCGGTCCATTTGTGGGAAATTGAATTTGAAGGTTTGATTCCCTGCCGAACACTGAACTGTTGTGGTGTCATAGTGATTAAGTGACTACGTTCGAAGCATGTTTCTGTGCCAACAGCGGCAACTGAGTACCTCGTATGAAACGATGGTAGTTTTAATGTGAATCCATTTGGATGGCAGAGCTCTTTTTAATCTCCTCAAGGCAATAGGCTAGTAAAACTAGCTATATCAAATGACTAACATCCAGCAATAGCCTTGATGATGAATTCGTTGAGATCGATGTATTAGCTTCAATCTCTTTGCAGAAGGACATTTCATAGGCTTAAAATAACATGCTAACTATAGACATGAAGAACTAGCTGTCAGAGGGACGTGACTATATTTTCTTGCAATTTCATCTCACACTCTTATGTTGACAATTAATCGGGTTGGCAAGATTTTCTTTGGAATTCAATTCCAATTTTTAAAAACTAAGCGTTTCCAACTCCCTTTTCCATTTCCTCATTTCCTCATTCTCTGATAGTATTTTATAGCATGACTCTAGGGCGGCTAATTATGGTACAAAAATACAATTAGAACGTATGTAAACATATTCTTCTGGTAACCCGGCCCTTCATGAAGAAAAGATTCACGGCCTTACACAGTTACATAAAAATATGTTGTAAGTAAAATTTCTCGGATCAAATATATAAACATCTTATCCTTATAGATTTCTTGCATTGTATCTCAAAACATTTCCACTTACTTATCGAATGTTTTACTTTTTGAAGACTAACATTGTCAATCAGTCCTTCTGTAAAATTATATGTAAGTGCTGACTTCAATCAGATGAAATAACATCATTTGATTTATGATTTGAAATATTGCAAGCCTGACTTGCATATATGAAGTATAGTACAAGTGTAGTGCAATTATTAATACAACTAATGTGCAAATGTGACGAGATTATTGTCCCTTAACATTAATGTAAATAATAAGTTATTAAATGTGTGTGTGATCATGTTGATAATGATTAAGCTGTAGTTATATGATCGAGAAATCCGAAACGAAAGATAAGTTTCAAACTATCTTTACTGTTTAAATTTAAAGTACATGTTATGTATTTGGCATATTTTCATACGTGAAAAACATTTAAGTAGATATATTTTTAAAAGAAATTATCTAAAACATTTCAAAATGTTTAAGGTGATTTGTATCCTTATCGTTTTTTTTACGAAATGAGTGTTCAGAGACTAATTTATAACGACAATGAAACAAAAACGTATTGCTTTCTTTAATGAAAGAATAAGATGTTGGGATAAATTACCACAAGCATATTTTGGTACAGCTGTAATGAGAATATATGCTTTCCGTTCTCTTAGCATTTATACATTAGAAATAAACACTTTATACTCATTCTAATTAGATGTCAATTAAACACTCTGTTTATTGCGGGTCTAAGTTTGACATTAAAATTCACTGTGATATTAAAGTTTGAGTACAACTGCGACTTGACAATCTGAACAGATGTTAGTATGTTCTGAAAATCACCCATTTGTGACGGTTATCCAAAAACCTTTTAAAAAAATGCGTTTCTTTATAGTTGAACCTTAATAAATGAACCTTAACGGATAAATGAGATTGTTTTGATGTTGGTTGCTATGACAGGGATAATATGGTGATATGTGTGCTGAATTTAGGTTTAGTAGTTATAGTGGCGCTTTCTATGGGGAAGAAGATACCAGGTATCATGAGAATTTAATATCAGCAGGTGGTAATCGTGGGTGTGTGTCTCATACTCTCTCGATGTCACTTACTGCATCATTTGGGCACAGTTGCTAAACATATATGAAGATAGTATTACTTGAAGGACGGCTTGGGTTATTTCTAGGAAGCTTTTTCGAGGTTTGGATTAACGATGATGTTGAAAAGGCCTTTGAAATAGTCTAGTGCTTGTTAAAGAAGCAATAACACTTTTCTCTAGATCCATAAAGTGATCTCACTAAAACTTCCAATAGCAAGAACATTTCTTTTAGTCAAGAGAAGCAGTTAAAAAACTAACGTTCCATGATAAGCTCAGCTATGCGAATCCCTACCTTAAATGATTACAAGGAGTTTAAACAATATCGCCGTCAGTCTTTTTTGCTGTGTATTTGATTATTTTGTCTACATCAAGGAATGATTGGGTTGAGTAATGAGACAGGTAACTCTCTGAAGTTAATACATTTAGTATATACTGATGTTTTTGTGAATATTTGAAGAAATAAATCCTTTTAAAAAAGCCACTGCGCCACTTATTACTTTCCTTTCTCTGTGTTTCAAAACATTCTTTAAATCTATCAGTGATCTACAATCTGTAAGATGTTCAATAAGAAAACCCTTCAATGCAAAAACAGTAATAACTTTAATGTCAACATGTTATTTTTTTTCTGTTTCTTACTTTGAAGTGATTGACACTGATTATGTAAGACATTTCTAGAGAGACAATGAAAGGTGACAGAGATGTCCCTTTGAAGTGGAAAATGCATCACGAATCCTTAGATAAAATCCTGTTATTCTGATAGATCAATAAGCAATTAATGTTCTATGGATGTATTTTTAAAAGAATCGGAGAAGTACCGCGAAAACAGTTTGTAAAAAAAAAATCAAAACGTTGTTTCTTTTTCTTATGACTCAAATAAAACTACAAGTTGATTGGATTGAATTGCTTCCAAACGTAGGAATTGACTATGCAGTCATTAGAAGCAAATTGTGAAGGAAACACAATAACTTGATCAAGTTTGCTACTTAACTATCATACACAAGAAGAAACTGAACACATAGCTTGAGAGGGCAATTAAGGTAAGATGGCTAGTGTCCATATTTGAAAAGAATATAATAAAATGTTTTAGGTTAACTAAGCTATATGTTAATGGTAATATTTATTGTTTGGCATCCATGCATGTTTAGAATGAGTGTGTGTCATCAAAACCCGAATCAATGGTTCATGTAAACTTTGAATGTTCATTGATTTTTTCTGGTTATATTCAATTATAGCAAAAATTAATTCTATTTGGTATTAAGGATACTCTTATTTTCTGCTGTTGAATATATCATTTTAACTGGAAAACGACAAATTACATTATATGTACAGTCATATAAGAAAAGAACCCCTGTCAATCATTTATTCTTTATTTCAAATACATTTTTCAAGTTAAGATATACATAGCCAGAATTAATATTCAATCAAGTATATCTATTAGAATGAAAATTCAATGAAGTATATCTATTAGAATGAAAATTCTATCAAGCGATTTAAAAAAAAAATGCTGCACTTACCTTACGCATTTGCTTGACATAATTTCAATAACTGCAGCTACATGTATATTGCACCAGACTTTACTATACATGAAAATTTTCATTCTAATGGATTATTTGAAATATGTCACATGAATGCACTAGCTCATGTGAAAAAAATATTTGAATAAAAGTCGATTGACACACACAATCAGACCCGGGTTTAATCAACACCTTGGAATCTACTACAGGGATTACTTCCCTAATTATCAGCCATTATCTACTAACACGCTGGGTATCTGTTTTGTTTTGTACACAAGGACATGCAAGTTCGGGGAATTTAATGTTTTTACCAAATTGGCAATATTATCGACAATTTCATATAAGTGATGTTCCTCTCTAGTTTACTCCTCACGCTTTGTAAAATGAATACGTTAGCTATTGACAACATTTAGAACAGAGATGATATATACAGTAAGTGTATTTTTTCTGATAGTGTAAAGGGGTATTAGAGGCGTGATAGCACCCACAACAAATACCATTTTGAAAACATTTCTGTCGTCTTTCAACTTTACTACTCATCGTAAAAGTCTGACCATAGATTGATAAATAGAGATTAAAAAGGATGTTAAAAGGTTTATTCAAAGAAGTACAGACGTTTTTTAAATTTAAAGTATATCTATTTAGACTTTAGAAACTTTAGAAAGCATTGAATATGTCATCTATCGATGATGACGTCACTCTATAGTGTAGATTATTTTTAGAGCCCTCTGCTCGCTGACTGTCCCCATCATTTATGCAATTTTTGTTTATTTGTTTATCTACTGAAACGCATCCACGATGATAAATCTAAAACGCCTGAAAAAAGAAATTTTGATAAAACATAATTTAAAACGCCAGCACGCAAACGTCCGATTGTCAGATAAGTTTTTAACCACTTGAGTACGAAGGGCTGATGAATGTATAGTTAGTAAGTTAGTTTTTCAAGAATCAATAATCTGGTGTTCTACATTTGAGGGGCAGAACTTGGAACTATCTGAGCATGTGAAATGGTGAACAATGGTTGTCAATCAAGTCATAGTGCGTGAAACCATGGAAATGCATACGCATTTCAAGCTTTCGTGCATCACATACGATGAGTGAGCACCGAAAAATAAACCTGAACATAGATTCAGAATTATTGGAGAATTGATCGAAGTCGTGGATTCTTAAAAATTAACTACATGTACCAAAGGGGCTCGTTGATTATTATTTTTCAAATTCACTCCTAAGAACTGGATAATTTGCAATATCGATGTTCATACTTTCTGAATAGATCGCAAGACGTGCATTATTCCAGTTTGGGTTAAAATTTGATGCAGTGTAATTGATGAATGTATTGAGATTGATTTAATTGCAGAGCATCGTAAGTTTGAGACAAATTGGAGAATTTGCAACTATGCAATCTGCAAAATTGTTTTGAACAGGAGCGATTTAGATAGTTCGCGCCCAGGGAGAAAACGTAATTATGATTCTTTATAGAACTAGAATTGTTTTGCTATAAATCTTTATGTTTTTACTTGATTAGACGTAAATAATTTTATTAATAATATCCAGATGAAAATATAATAGTCCCTCGGAAATCATAGATCTTTCATGTATATGGTAACAACAATGATACGCAAAAAGAAAAAAAATTCAATAAAATTGTGTTTGCTAACAAAGGCAAAAAGGTTTAGATTAAAGTTGTCGCTGAGGATTTTATTCTCAAGGAACCGGAGCTTTTCTTGGGTCACATCGACTCTCAGACATAAAAACTATGATCGAGTGAAGAGTGTGAATAAAATTTTGCTCTCTGAGCGTAACTTGCATGGTTATGGTGTCAGTCGATATTCACTTTTATATGGCTAGCACAACGAGCCTCTCCAGCAATACATAAAGATTGTTGTATCAAGATAACAATCATGTTGTTATAAGCTTTATGCTTTTGGGAGAAACTCCTGATTATTATGTGTATTCATATAACGAATGACACACACAAATTTGAGTGAATTATGATTTTTAAAAATGATTCTAAACACATTTATTGAAGCTTATTGAATTTCAATAATGTGACAAAACAAATCTTATGCACTTAACAAAACATTGTTTTTTACCAAATGTAAAGCATATAACATTACCATCTGGAATGATTGAAGAAACAGTTTAATAATGACTTGTACACTGATTTTAAATGGTGTGTTGGTTTCGATAGGAATTGTTTTACTCTTAAAATGTTTAAAGAGCAGGAGGAATCTAGTCATGTAGAAGATGAAGATAAAAGTCACTTCACGAAGAAGTCTGTCATTGTATACCATAAACTGACTTCACAATGACGAAGCCGTTAGTAAATAAGTAACAAACAGCTGTGGTATCTACAGCGAATGCCACAAATATAATATCCTTATTGTGCGAATTGATTCACAAACTGTCAAAATAAAATGTCACATTTTAGACAACAATTTTCAATTAATATTCAGGTACCTCATATCATATTTACCATCTGACAAGTAGGTCATACGAAAGGCAGACATTTATTAGATAACATTTTATTTGTTCTATCACATCCTCTGTATAGAAAATACCGGTCATTTAATCTATACAGCAATGCCTGTTTCCGTGAATTGATGTATTCAGCATAAACAGGTTGGCCCAAAGAATGTTGATTAGGAAAGGATATTTTTTCGGACTGGTCTATTTGTATTCAGCAAACCAATGACTGAACATTTAAAAATCTTTTGATTCTGGAGATTACAGAAACATTTAACTCTTATTGAAATGTTTAAAAAAGTAAAACTGACAAGGAATTGGTAAATGACTTAAATTTTACATATTATTCTCATACATTTGATATTAAGATTTTGCCTATGTAAATTTAGATTAAGTAGGATATAAGTTTTTTTATTTGAAAATATCTGAACAATGTGCAAGAACTCTCATTAAAACATATAGTTTGTCTTCATAGAGGGCAAAATGATGCAGATTGTAAAATATTGGGTTTCGGGCAATTTGACAATCACTTTTTAACCAATGTATATTACGACATACATGTGTATATATATATAGAATATAGATTGCTATGTTTCAATCATAATCAGTTGTGGCCATGTAATATTGCTTTTCTCAAAGGTGTCGTTTTTCTTAGGTGTGCGAATTTGAATTTTCAGTTACTAATCTCTGCATTTAGAAAGTAGAATTCGTAGATATTACTGTCAAATAATTAAGGGCAAATGTATTGTAAAACTTGTTCTAATTTCAAAAGCGATGCATCATAAGAAAGACAAAAAGGGGAAAAAAATTCTCAAGTTTGTATTCCAATTACTCACACGCTAGAATTCAAGATGTGGTGTTATTTGATGATATATATTTTAATACGTTGAAGTTCGATTTTGCTCCTATAGTTTTAGTGTCTTTGAAATGACATACGGAGAAAAAAACGTGAAAAAAACCGTCACAAAATATTGTAAAAGATGTTTATATATCACAAAAAGAATTTCGATCTGTCGAATAAGATCTGGGTTTTATTTATTGTTGCATTTAGTATTATAAGACAAACAATGTTTCACGAACTTTGAATACATTTTTATATTTTAAATAAAAGCTAACAAATGCAACAAGGAAATAAATCTAAAATGAATTAGCTCAGTCGTAACCTTTTGTATACTTGGTACTATAACTACTTCAGCTCGCATTTCAGTGTAATTCTACAAAGAGCTTTTAGGAAAGTCACATTTAAGAAGGTGTCCAAGTCAAAGGGACAAGAATATCTTGCTTCAAATAATATCATCAAAGGAAATATGTTTGAAAAAAGTAGAAGCATTTTGTTTCTAACATATTGACACCGTAAATATATAATTTGTTAAAAGTTTCTATTTTCAAATGTTTCCTTTGATCGATAAACAGATTTAAGGTTAGGTTAATGGTCAGAAGGCGATATCACGAAAAGTGTTGGTTTGATAGCTTCATAGACATAGCGTTTTTACACAAAACATCCCATAACACGAGCCATATGTAATATCCCATTTTTTTATCAATGAAGCACATTTACTATCGTACTTTCCTACTTAGGTTTTGATTCTAATCAACCTTCCCCTCCGTCTGTAACTAAGTGCTTCAAACAAAAATTACCACTTTAATCATAAAGAACCATTTTTCTATACTTCAAAAATTCTCGTTTTTTAAAATTTCAATATTTCATTCAAATATTGGTTGTCCGTGCAACTATCATGTTCTTCGCACCAATCTTAACAATAAGATATTTTTCATATCATTGCAGTCTTGATAACATTTGTTATTCTGGTTACAGTCACATTACTTGAAATCACTAAAAACTGGCAGAATTTAAGACATGCATATAGAATGGTGTACAACATGTATGTACAGTTAGCGCCTGAGGAACAGCAGTGATTGAGAGTATTTTTAAGATAGAGACAAAGATGCATTCTCTATGCTGTACATAGAATGGTGTACAACATGTATGTACAGTTAGTGCCTGGGGAACAGCAGTGATTGAGAGTATTTTTAAGACAGAGACAAAGATGCATTCTCTATGCTTTACATAGAATGGTGTACAACATGTATGTACAGTTAGCGCCTGAGGAACAGCAGTGATTGAGAGTATTTTTAAGATAGAGACAAAGATGCATTCTCTATGCTGTACATAGAATGGTGTACAGCATGTATGTACAGTTAGCGCCTGGGGAACAGCAGTGATTGAGAGTATTTTTAAGACAGAGACAAAGATGCATTCTCTATGCTTTACATAGAATGGTGTACAACATGTATGTACAGTTAGCGCCTGAGGAACAGCAGTGATTGAGAGTATTTTTAAGATAGAGACAAAGATGCATTCTCTATGCTGTACATAGAATGGTGTACAGCATGTATGTACAGTTAGCGCCTGGGGAACAGCAGTGATTGAGAGTATTTTTAAGACAGAGACAAAGATGCATTCTCTATGCTGTACATAGAATGGTGTACAGCATGTATGTACAGTTAGCGCCTGGGGAACAGCAGTGATTGAGAGTATTTTTAAGATAGAGACAAAGATGCATTCTCTATGCTGTACATAGAATGGTGTACAGCATGTATGTACAGTTAGCGCCTGGGGAACAGCAGTGATTGAGAGTATTTTTAAGACAGAGACAAAGATGCATTCTCTATGCTGTACATAGAATGGTGTACAGCATGTATGTACAGTTAGCGCCTGGGGAACAGCAGTGATTGAGAGTATTTTTAAGACAGAGACAAAGATGCATTCTCTATGCTTTACATAGAATGGTGTACAACATGTATGTACAGTTAGCGCCTGAGGAACAGCAGTGATTGAGAGTATTTTTAAGATAGAGACAAAGATGCATTCTCTATGCTGTACATAGAATGGTGTACAGCATGTATGTACAGTTAGCGCCTGGGGAACAGCAGTGATTGAGAGTATTTTTAAGACAGAGACAAAGATGCATTCTCTATGCTGCACATAGAATGGTGTACAGCATGTATGTACAGTTAGCGCCTGGGGAACAGCAGTGATTGAGAGTATTTTTAAGATAGAGACAAAGATGCATTCTCTATGCTGTACATAGAATGGTGTACAGCATGTATGTACAGTTAGCGCCTGGGGAACAGCAGTGATTGAGAGTATTTTTAAGACAGAGACAAAGATGCATTCTCTATGCTGTACATAGAATGGTGTACAGCATGTATGTACAGTTAGCGCCTGGGGAACAGCAGTGATTGAGAGTATTTTTAAGACAGAGACAAAGATGCATTCTCTATGCTGTACATAGAATGGTGTACAGCATGTATGTACAGTTAGCGCCTGGGGAACAGCAGTGATTGAGAGTATTTTTAAGACAGAGACAAAGATGCATTCTCTATGCTGTACATAGAATGGTGTACAGCATGTATGTACAGTTAGCGCCTGGGGAACAGCAGTGATTGAGAGTATTTTTAAGACAGAGACAAAGATGCATTCTCTATGCTGTGCATAGAATGGTGTACAGCATGTATGTACAGTTAGCGCCTGGGGAACAGCAGTGATTGAGAGTATTTTTAAGACAGAGACAAAGATGCATTCTCTGTCACATTCTCAGGTTACAGCCTGGAATTGTAATCATCGCAGGGAACTATAACCGTGGTATCAGCAGACATGGTGTCCAGTGTTGAAAGGAAATCTTCTCAACCTCCTTCTTGAACAATGTAACGTGGTATAGCGTGTCTGCTACAACAATATACTGCGAGCTATGTCAACTGCATAGAATGACGGAAATTAAAATACATTGCGTATGTAGAGGTTAAAGGTAAATATTGTTACAACAGTTTTAATTTCGAATAACAGCGATCTCAAATCAAGTAATGTGTTGTACAGAAACTGTACAATATCATTATAATAAAGGCGTGAAACGAATTAACCATTTGAAGTTATGACGTCTCTCAGTGTAGTGATAAAGCAATTTTTGTGATATTCTATATCCATTGAAGTCGTCAGTTGTTCTAAGTTTTTAATTTAAATTTTGAAATTTGAGAAGCAAATCATAGCGTGTATATATTGACTTATTCCCATTTTCTAATTATCGACATCGTGCTAAAACTTTTCAGGTATTTGAGAGAGCCAATAAACGGTTTCTTTCATCACTCCCTTGGTGGTTGAGACAGCCCCATGACCCTCATACAGAAAACCTGAAAAATATTTTCTGATTTCTTTACTCTGATTTACTCTGACATGCAAGCTTGTTATAATACCCAAGCTACTACGACGTAAAGGAATTCTAAATACGGATAAAAACTAAACACCAAAAGACAAAACACTTTCTTAACTTTGTATAATTTACTTACCATTTTTTCTTTGGTCGAAAATAGGAGGATTAAAAATATGTCTTTTCAGAATCTATGTAACGTTTTTGAAGATGATAAGATTTAAATACAAGACCACAGTGTTGTCAAAACTTAATATAACGCTTGGAGTAACGGTTTTGTCATATTACTGACTTACAATGGCCTGTAGTCACATCTTACAAACAACTTCTTGTTCCATAGAAATGACTGTGACTCTCTAAATAACATGTACATCTAAATATACTAATGTAAAAATTGAAATTTGCTATATTGTAAAAATATATTATTTTGAACTTTTAACATGAGTCATCATGTCCGAATTACATATTCTAAACAACATTCCTTTATTGTTGATTAGGTGAGGTGAGTTGGGTTGGTGAGGTGAGGTGAGTTGGTTTGAAGATTATTTCACTTATCGCGGCTGCTAGTATTATTGCAGGGAGAAAGCCCGCAACACCATTGTGGCTATGCATTGTGGGGAATACTGCGAGCATTGGCTGAAGCTAGCTAACCATGGGTGGTACTGCGCTGAGATTCAGTGTAGCATAGCACCTAAACATGACTGCCTGTACAACAGTTCTCAACTGCAGACAAAGTTTCGAAACATAGACCTCTTGATCCGAAGCCCAACGCGCTAACCACTGCGCTATCCCGCCCTCCTTTATTGTGATCTAGATGATCTAGAGCAAATGGTCTGGAGTAATTTCTCAAGTTCACTTCTGGACGTTAGTGTGGCCATACCCAAAATGCTATCAAAACATAATGAACTTTAGGCATTGTTCCGAGTAATCATTAGATCAAATTTGATTGGATCAGTCACGCACTTGAAACGTGATAGCTACTCCTTGTTGACGTTATTACTGAGTCATTGTTACAAGAATTCCCAAAACCTTTCGATATGTCAAGTTTGATTTCACTGTAAGGATTTTTAAATGTAAGCAATATTCACAGAACAAGATATAATACCTCACTTTCAGCCTGATAAAACATGCCAATAACCTAATTTCTTGTATATTAATCTAAGATAGAGAATGCAAAGAAATATGTGCGACTTACTAATATGTTATATTTCTCAAAATTTGAAAACAGTATCAAACATTCGTACACATTTATAAAAGTTTGTAACATGGATAATCATTAACCTCGACTATAATGCCTCTGTGTGGATTTTTATCATAAAGTTTCAAGTTTATTATTTTACATCCCGCTCCATCAGCGTATTTGAATTTACAGAGCCCCTCCTAATGCCCCGATCTCCTTCAGACCAAAGCCTCATAAAGCTGCCAGCTGCTTTTAATAGCTATCGTTAGGGCATAATTTTGTCAGCCGATGAAATGTCATTTTGCAAATAGATTGAAGCTAATATCTTATGTCAACGAGTCTGTCATTAGGGGTTTGCCGCTTTGGTTAGATGCGAATTGTTTTATACGTTTTCCTGTTGATGTGCGTAATATTTGCTCTTGATTTACACTATTGATGTTCGATAATCCAAGAGGATTTCAAAAACTTAATTGGGATATTCTTCTCTTGTTGTAATATAATGTTGAATCCTCAGAACAGATCCGTTTGTTTCCTTAGGGTCGCCAAAATAATTAAAATGGAAACTTTATGGGAAATGGCTTATTTAGATGATGGTGGATTTTAAAGTAGGATATCGTTGCAAAGTTATCATTATAAGATTATATCTTTCTAGAGGAAACGTTTTATAGTAAAGGTTGTATATTGAAGATAGAGACACTCCCATTCCTTTTTTTGCTGGGAAAAAAGTTGTAGTATCAGTACTTGTTTTCCATTCGTCATCAGAACACTCACTGAAATCAAAAATTATTTTTACAATAATAAGTAAAATTTTAATGACCAAAATGTGATTTTAAAAGTCCGCATCAAAACACGGGAATAAATGAATGACAAATTTATGATTAGAATAACACTTGGATGTAATATCAGATGACTTAATAACTTTTTTGGAAGATGCTATTTAATATGACACTACTACACCAATACTCTTTAACGGAAATTCATGACTTCATGACTACTATGTTAATTGACAATTGATTAATGATAATGACATAATTCTCAGTTTTCCTGGTATTTCTTTGCAAAGATACCTTGTATGGTGTAAAGAAATACAAAGATCAGAGTTGGAATTACAAATTGTATGTGAAATATGAAATTCATATATCTTTACAAGGAAACATAAAGAGTTTCATGCACAATGTTTTTGACCATTGACAAGATATCTATACATCAATTCTATTTTTTTTTTAAATTTGGTTTATAACATGCTTGTGCCCTCCTAGCACTCTTGCTAATTAAGGTATTGTAGACCTGCAAAAAAACTAACAATAATTATTTCATTTCACTTTTGGAATTATCATGTTTTGCTGACTTCACTAAACCAGTCGATCTGATATATTGTTTCACCAAATCGTTAACATAATTTATAATCATACTAATTTTTTAAGTCTTTCAGGTTCTATTAAAAAAACTAGTATCATTATTGTGGATGCGGGCATGATCTTTAGCGTAAAAGTCTTAATTCCACTAAGAACGCAAGTGACAGAGTCCTGAAAAAATATAGAAAGACAATGACTGTTGATGAGATAACGAATACGTCACCCTTATGGTCATTTGTTGTGGATAGAATGGAAGTTGGGGATACCGGATTTGATATATAATATATAAAATGAAAATGAGAACAAAATATCCTTCTAGTTGAAAAACACATGAAAACGTTAAGTACTCGTCAACATTTCTTTGAGAGGCATTTAGAAGTTGTTGAGATAAATAGAGAACAAGTTCTATGGATTCACAACTTCTTTAAGGCAGGATTGCGACGTTTCGGTGTTGATATTAACATCATTATCAAACAAGTGATCAACAGCGCAAAATGGAATCATTTTTAATTAATTAACCTTTTCGTCTACTCTAAAAAAAAAGGTTATGAATGCAAATATTTCCTTCAGCGTGGTCAGTGCAAAAATTAGCATACTTCTATTTTTCAAAGGTAATTTTAAATCAGTGGTAAAATAACTTTAGCATACAATTTAGATATCCTGGTGAGCAGCTTCCACTGAAAAACATACGACGCATACAACACGCTATAATGAGGTGAGGTCATATGGGGTTTAACGCTGCTTTCAAGATTATTTCACTTGTATCGCGGCTGCTAGTATTATGGCAGGGAGAAAGCCCGCAACACCATTGAGGCTATGCATTGCGGCGAAACCTGCGAGCATCGGTTGGAACTAGCGAACCATTGGTTGTACTTCGCTGAATTTCAGTGTAGCATTGCACCCAAACCTCACTGCTTATAGAACAGTTCTCTACTGCAGAAAAAGTTGCCGAGCCCTTGGCAGAATTCAAATCACGGACCTCATGATCCGAAGCCGAACGCGCTAACCACTGCGCTATCCCGCCCCACCCTATAATGAATTTCAATATTTTTCAGAAGTGGTCTGAATATCAGATTTACCCCCCAGGTAGATAACCATGACAATAAATAATTGTAAATAATAAAAGGAATTCAATTTGAATATTAATTTCGGACATTAATTTTAAAAAAATGGTCTAATCTTCCTCCCACAAGTGTCCCTAAGTGAATTCCAAGCTTTTCTTAACCAAAACAAACGATTTTTATAAAGGATTGTAAATGTTATCCAGATAGATATGTTAGAGATAATAACAAGTAAAATGTCATCCTTCTTAATGGAACAGCTGAAGATTGTTTCCGGCAAGACGTTTTAAAAAATGTAGTTCTATCATGTTACAATGTGAATTTATGTACTCTTTTTCGAGAACAAATAATTTTTTTCAGTGATACCGACACAGGTTCTATTGCTTCAGTTAAAGCTAAACGTTCCTTGAATTATACCTTCGATAAAAAGTATAAAAAGAGATTTACTAAATTGTAAATCCCGCCCCCCATCAGACACTAAATCCATTTCAGAGACTGAACAGCTTTCAGAATGAAGTTATAGCTAAGAGTTCAAAGAAATCAAAGTTTGATTATGTGCATCTCTAACATCATGTAATAAAGTTCAACTTTAGTTCAATCATATATATCTAAATACAAACGAGGGATCTACTTTCCACTAAGACATATCATTAGCTCGATTAAGTTTGGTTGTTGGGGAGGGAAGAGACGTTTGAGTAACATTTATTTGATTGGCAATATCTCAGGAAAACCTTACTGACGTGTTGAACTTACGTATTACAACTGTAAACACTATTTTAATTAGTTATTCAATATTGATGTATTTCCTAAAATATATGCGTTTTATAATTCACAAGGTTGATCGATTCACGTTAATAGTTGCAGAAGGGATGAGCGAGAGATATAAAATTTCTGTGTGGGTTTAAAATAGATTGATTCTGTTGCAAATACATGGTGCAATTACCAATTTATTGCTTTAGAGTAATGTTAGGGAAGAAAAACCAAATCTGTCACTTGCAAAAATGTTTTTGACAGAAACTGTTTAACAAACTTATGCCTGAGGTAACACAAAAGTTCTGTCGTTCTCTGCTGATTAGTGATCATTTTTATCCAGGAATGTTCACTGATATTTGCTTTGGTTCGGAATATAAATGTTAACAAAGGTAATGCTTTCATATCAGTCATATAATCTCTTACGGAAGTTGTATGTGTAAAATGTTAAGACAAGTCAAATAATGATTAATTATTGATTACTACGGACAAATCTTGTTCAGAGAGGTGATTACTGATTATTTACAAATTCAATATAAATATTATCTCTGACAAAACGTTAATTATTTTCAGTTGATAAATATGTGTGATTATGATTTTTTAAATGCAAAATTATGACACTCAATGCATTTACTCAAAATGATTTTGGATTTCACCTAGGACTCGGAAGGAGCATAAGATTTTGAATAAATAAAGCATTTTATAGGGTTTGACTTCTCAATGGAAAGTATATCTGAGTACTTCTCGTGTCAACCTGATTCTATAAACGATAACAAACGACAAGTGTCAAACAAAATATTTAAGACAAAAATGATTATATTTAATAAATCTAAAATGGAGCAGTTAATATTTGATAACAAAAGGACCATGCTTCCAAACTTCAGTTTAAACTTTATTTTTGTAAAGATGAATACAGATTGCCTACTCTAGTTTTGAAATTTGTTTAAACATTTTGATACTGATTGGGTGAGCATTTGAAAGATATTTCAAGCAGAAGTGGTCACTCTTATAATGCAATTATTACAAAAAAAACATGTTCACGATCAATACTGATTTTTTCTTATTTCAAGTATTCAATAAATTATTAATGTGAACAAAGTTATTAACCCTTGTATTTTAATAGAAAAGTAATTAAAATAGGTTACACCAATATCACTAGCCAGGATTTATGCATCCTGCTAACTAAGCCTATATGAATCCGCCCTCGCTTCTTCCTATACCCTGATCTATTTCAAGCCAAAAGCCTCGTACGGCTGGATCAGCGTGACTTAGTAAACCTGTAATTATTTCAGCCAATGGAATCACATTATGCAAGGAGCGTGAAGCTGCTGTCTTGAAACTTAACGGATTTTCCATCCGGGTGGTGTCGCTGTTGCTGAACGCGAGTCGTCTCATTGGCTGGTTCGAAAGCTAGCGATTCGAGGCTTTTGGCTTGATGGAGATCAGGGTATATGGAAGGAGTTAGAGTTACATTTTCCATAATTAGTTACCAAACAGGTCAATGCGCTAAAGGTCAAGTTTATATGATCATCAATATAAGTGGACTAGTGCAAAAAGAAAATAATTAATCATTGAACATTGGTCCGTGTAGTTCCTCCTGGATTGGCAATATAAGTCTATAGTTAGAGGCACAAATGTCAGTATCATTCAAATATATTGTTCATGGGAGCAGAGAATATTGACTTGTAAGTCAGAATATTGTTTGTCCTCACTTTGAATGACGACTGATTGCTGAAGCCTCGTAAGTCCTTGTATCAATTTAATTCCAAGTACAGGTTGGTCTACCTGAAAGTGTCCCGTAGGTGTTACAGGGTTGAGATCCGGACTCATAGTTTGCCATGGAATCGTATTTTGCGCCAGCAATTTGTAAACATATACAGACTGTCATTGTCATCACTACATATGCGTCTCGTAGCAAGAGGATGGTTATCAAAATGTAGAACAGCTCTGAGGTTCATCATACAAGCTATGGAATGTACACCAATACAAATATTGACCCTCCCCCCATAAGGAACCATTTCCTGAATAGTGTAGGGAGTCTTTGCCGACAGCACTATGTAAAAGTGCCAACCGTATGAAACAAAAGCCGACGCTCATCAGAATAGTGAACCTTCCTCCGGTGAGTGAGTGAGTGAGTTGGGGTTTAACGTGCTTTGAACAATATTTCAGTTATTAAACACGTGGATGACAAGCATCCAAAAGAGAGTGGACAGAAAGGGATCGAAAGGACGAGGGAAAAGACGGAAAGAAAGGCATAGTGAGAGATAGACAACAGGTTTTAGAAGGACTCAAATTTAGTCAGGCTTCTACCCGTCGACCTGTCCAGCTTGGGTGTCCCTACCAGGAGCATAAAAGCTCCAGCTGGCATAGCTCTTGGGGTCACGGAAGCACGCAAACCACCACACCACGTTAAGGTATCGAGTCCAGTGGTGGCCTTCCTCCGGGATGCATTGGTTAAATTAACATGTTTAACAAACAAGTCTAGTCGTGCTACTAAAAACAATCACTTCTAGCAGTTATAGCTTTGGTAGAATCCAAACATCTCCGACTTTTGAGGAACATTGACAAAATATTTTGTTAGAAGAAATATTCTCTAAGCGACATCTTTCGCTTTGTCAAATAAATATTTATGGTTATAAGCATGATTTAAATATCAGAGTTAAAACAGAAGGATGTTTGTATGCTCAGGCATTCCACCTCATGTTCTTATTTAGATGGATTAAAACATCCTATTCGTACAGAGAGATAAAGAATGTCTGAGTGTTTCGAGAAAGCAAAGGAATAAACAACCTGATCTTTCTTGATTATCCACAAATTATATGTGTTATTGACAATGCACATTGCATAAAACTTGTAAAAGTAGTATGTAGACGTTGCTGTGTAAAAGAGTTATCAGTTTACTATGCTTTTAGATCAATTGACAGACAAAAGCTAAACATTACATAGTCATTTGCATCTGTGACAAAATCTTCGTGTATGCTTTTTCTCCCATTAGATGTAGCTCCGTCATTAATTCCTATGCAACCTTTGTCATAAGAGCTCTTCTCGAGCTTCTGTCATTTTTCCTTTTGCCCTTAGCGGCACATTATAGCGACATAAACTACCTTGCTAAATTTTAACCAATGAAAACGTCGAATGCATGAATAACCTATTTGTTGTCACACAGGCCTGTTCTATGATAAAGTCGCCAATGGCTTATGTGTTCTGTAAAGAAGACTCAAAGTGAAAAGTACATTCGAATAAAGTTGGGCTTTCCGACAGGTATCTTGGGCGATTTTGAATAATAACTTTTGAAACGGTGGCACTGATTGCACAAATGACATTGATCCAACCAGACTTCTTCATTTCTAGACCGAGAAACCTTCGTATTACTACAGAGGTTGTATTGGAATTTATGACGGAGCTACCTCTGTTGGTAGAGAATGGCGTGTATAGGATTCATGCCAACTCTAGTGAGAATTGTTACTGTAGTTGTGCACATAAGTGTAATTTTACAGAAACAATAATTGTTTTGTTTGATATTTGCATATTATTTCAATAGATATTGACAATTATTAGCGTACATATACATGTATGAATATAAGAGATATTAATTGTGATGCCTGATCTGACTAGTTTCCTATATTGTCTGAAACATTTCTGGTTACGGAGGACAAGATGTCATGACCATAATCTTTCTACAATTTTCTGTAATGCACATACATGAAATATTCTGTCCTTGAGTATAACGAATGTAATTGTTAATTACGAGTCTGTTTCTTGAGTATCAGTCATTTGTATTACCTTAAGTGAACTGATGAAATATTAAGATTGAGAAATCGTCTACACAGTTTGATTTACTTCGATCATGGGGGATTTTCGCCAACTTTAACTGGTGTATTCCGAACACAATTTTGTACTAATGTAGGTGGTGTGATCCCAAATATAAGAAATTTGGATTTGGATTACAATTGTGTTTTGCTCGAACGATGTCGGTTAAAGAGCCATGTTATATTGATCAACACATTAAGTACCTTTGTACCTACATTTTGTCTTGGACATTAATTCTAGGAACACCAATGAAAGTGGAAAGTAGAAGTTCGATTATCTGTATCTCTATGATGAATTAGATGGTATTGTTTTTAGCAAATTCACAAGAATCACAAAATATGGATAATTTTTGAAGACTTCAGTAGCCACCCCAAGAGAATGATATGTATCACTAGTTTAACGTCTTAAAAGAAAAATGTAAATGAAATGTGACTCATTTGCATTAGAGCTCATCCAAAACAAAGAACCATAAGGTTTTACTTTTGGAAAAGAGGGCTTTACAAGACAATACGATAAAGAATTTGCATATGTTATCTATAACATATATATATATATATATATATATAGATTAAATATATATAGATTAAATATAACATACTTCACATAGTCGTTTGAAGAATCATTTTAATCCGATACTAGTATTTCGTCAATAGTATTGACTCATCAGGGATGAAACGATATGATCGTTAACATCGCATTACAAGCGTTTTTATAACAAAATATACGCACAATGTACAAGGATATATTGTAAATTATGCTAATTAGGTGACATCATGGTTCTTCCTTGTAGGTCTTCTGATTGACACAATCACTCTCTTATGAGTTTACCCCTTGAGCAATATGTTAATGTGACATAATCCCTTTTGTTTTTAAATAGCTCAATTGTAGTTAGAGATATATGTCAGTGATTTAAGGGTAATCATCTCATTGTTTATTTAGTGAGGGTCTATAGGTGTCAATGAAGGACTCTTCAAGTCGTAAAAGTGCATTTGAGACACTGTCCATGTTAGATTTATGAAATAATTTATAGAAAGGAAATATTTTGAAATCACCATTTGCACAGGTAGAAAGATGTTTATTTACAAATAAACAGCGGTATCTGCTATCGTTATTGTGTTGTCTGTGTAAGGTTACCCTATTTCTTAGGCATTCAGTTTTACCAATATAGGATTTTTTACACTTAGGGCACATTATTGCATAAATGACATTTTTTGAATTGCAATCAAAGTTAGATTTTATTTCAAATGTTTTGCCATTGTCAAATTTGAAAGACGAGACTTCTAATAAATGGGGACATGTGCCACATCTTTTATTTGAACATTTGGAAACTGAAGGTCTTTCTGTTGGGTTTTGAATACCATCATATTTAGACCGTCTAGCCATAATTAGTAATGAAAACCTCAGGTCTCTAAGATTAGAGGAACTAAAATCTTCACTATTGCAGCGAGGCTATCCAGAACCTCTTATCAAAGATGGAATAAATAAAGCACAGGCACTCACTCTTGAAGAGTTACGTACTCCTAAAGATAAAATAAATGAGGACCAAAACACAATCGCTTTTGTGACAACACATAATAAAAACAATGCGGAATTATTCCCTGTTATACATCGGAACTTACCGATGCTTAGTCAAGACAAGAGGTTAGGCCAAATGTTGAAAAGAAATAAAATCATTAAAAGCAAAAGACAGCCAAAAAATCTTAAACACATCATAACAAGGGCTAAATATGATGGTATTCAAAACCCAACAGAAAGACCTTCAGTTTCCAAATGTTCAAATAAAAGATGTGGCACATGTCCCCATTTATTAGAAGGCTCGTCTTTCACATTTGACAATGGCAAAACATTTGAAATAAAATCTAACTTTGATTGCAATTCAAAAAATGTCATTTATGCAATAATGTGCCCTAAGTGTAAAAAATCCTATATTGGTAAAACTGAATGCCTAAGAAATAGGGTAACCTTACACAGACAACACAATAACGATAGCAGATACCGCTGTTTATTTGTAAATAAACATCTTTCTACTTGTGCAAATGGTGATTTCAAAATATTTCCTTTCTATAAATTATTTCATAAATCTAACATGGGCAGTGTCTCAAATGCACTTTTACGACTTGAAGAGTCCTTCATTGACACCTATAGACCCTCACTAAATAAACAATGAGATGATTACCCTTAAATCACTGACATATATCTCTAACTACAATTGAGCTATTTAAAAACAAAAGGGATTATGTCACATTAACATATTGCTCAAGGGGTAAACTCATAAGAGAGTGATTGTGTCAATCAGAAGACCTACAAGGAAGAACCATGATGTCACCTAATTAGCATAATTTACAATATATCCTTGTACATTGTGCGTATATTTTGTTATAAAAACGCTTGTAATGCGATGTTAACGATCATATCGTTTCATCCCTGATGAGTCAATACTATTGACGAAATACTAGTATCGGATTAAAATGATTCTTCAAACGACTATGTGAAGTATGTTATATTTAATCTATATGTGACCTTGCGTTTGAACCAATTCAACTTTCCATATATATATATATATATATATATATATATATATATATATATATATATGCTGCCTCCCCTCATTCATCTGGCATAGTACAGAAAGGCGTGTTTTAATCAACATCACATACAATTTTAACAAATCTTTATCTCATTGCCATTCCACAATTGTCTTTGTTTGATAAAGAAGTCATATATTAGGGGAAATAAAACTCTGGATTTAAGAAATTATAGACATTATTTTATTTAATTCTTCAACATTGATATTTCCTAGAAATAGATGCGATTTATAATTTACAAGATAGATCGATTCCCGTTAACTAATGCACTGGATTTGGAGATGGGAAAAGCGAGAAATATTAAATTTCTGTGTGGGTTTAAAATAAATTGATTCTGTTGAAAAAAAAGATGAGATTGCAGTTTATGGCCTTGGAGCATTGTTACTGAGGGGAGAAAAACAGAATCTGTCACTTGCAGAGAGATATGTAAAAGAAACTGTTTTACAAACTTATGCCTAAGGTGAAAAATGTACTGTTCTGTCTGCCTTCAGATGTTTGTAATGGTTCGGAATATGAATGTGATTGACGTTTAAAATTGAGTTAAAAATATTCCCTTTTTACGCGTTAGTAAAATTATATATTTTGCAGTTATATATATTATGTTATGTATTGCCATGTAACCTGTATGGCAAGGACGTGTCTACAGAAGTTTGCAATTAGGACGAGTCTAATGACAACGACCTCTTTATTGGTGATGACGATTTTCTCATTCTCCCTGCATCAGTGAGTGAGTGATATTGGGTTGAACGTGTTCTGAACAAAATTTCAGTAATTAAATACGGGGATGACGAGCAGCCAAAAGAGAGGACAGAAAAGGGAGAAGGGGAGACACAGGATGAGGGATAAAACGGAAGGAAAGCATAGTGAAAGATAGACAGCAGGTTAAAGAACGACATAATTTGGTCTGGCTTATACCACTAGCAACGTGGAATTTAATGAAAATGAAATGATTGCAAAAGCAAAAAAAGTGATCCAGCGCTAAGGATGTAAAACATCCAGCAAAATATCTGAACGAGCTTTTAAGGGGTGAATCTAATCAAGATGGAGGGTCTGAGTCTACCGATCCTGTCACTGAAACCAGAGGGTTAAGTTAGTGAGTTATTGTTTTACGCCGCTTGGGCAATATTTCAGCCACTAGTGGCTTGGAAACATAGGGTCAAGAGGACCCCATTATATTGGTGTGTGGTCAAATTGGAGGGTTAAATGATCCGATCGTTTACATGTTACGGAGGCCACGTACAAGTGCATCTTTAACGAGAAATTCCTTGAGGACACGCTTTCTTCAGACAATCCTAAGGGCTTTCCTGGACTCCTTGCCGAAGTGGGAACTTTAGAGTAGTATACCTCAACACTTTCCCTTTTTTTCAGTTACTGAAACTCTTTTTGCCAAATCGAAACCAAGTTTCACGTATGACCTATTGTTATTATCCGATTTCTTCAAGTTCTTCGTTATTATTATTATTTGTACTTTTTTATGAACGAGATACAGCCAAAACGGCTGCTTCAAATTCAACCAAATTTGGTAATTTGGATTCTTAAATTGCCAACTTCAAGTGCACATAACTCAAACACCTAGGCTTGGATTTTTATGAATTTAGCATGAGAGTTAGGATAAAAGAATAAAATCGCTTGCGAACAGTCACTTCCGGTCACAAGAAAGGGTCAAACTTTGCCTTTAGGAAAAGTATAGTCTGTCATCCAGACCCTATGGCAAAATATTAAAGGAGCCTTCTTAAGTCTAGAAAATGTTGGCAAGTCTAGTTGCCTCAGCCATAGATCCACAAGACACAAAATGTCCTCTGAGAAATTTGCATTGGTATGCTTTCCGGCATTGTGACGGACATTGGCTAATTTATCAAAGTGCTTACATATTTTGTCTGTTGTGAGTGCACTTCGACTCACTCTTAGAATTGTTTTCTCAGTGTACTTTCCTCTATAGGTGTGCACTTCGTCCTTGAAAACTTTGTTGCAGTGTTCAATATCCAGATCATTTGGATGGTTAGTGTCTGGTTTTCCTTGATGATTAACTGTTCTGTTCCATATAAGACGTTCTGCCTGTCTCTCAGAGAGAAGAACCTGGGCCTGGGCTGTTGTTTCGAGCATACCAAAGGCATATTTTGGACATTTGCAGGCCTTGTAATAAATACAAAAATACTTGGCAATCCTCATCATTCGCTCTCCGTCACCCATTTTGATGGCATCATTGTGGTTCAGTCTCAAAAGTCCCAATGTCAGACACAGCTTTGTGTAGTTGTACACTGTTCCCTTCTCTTGAGATTTGGAGGCCGAAGTTATCCCTTTGGAATTGTAAAGAGGGTCTGGGTGCTGATGTACACGAGCCTCATGTTTTCTGAGAGCTGATGGCCTTACATACTCTTTATGACAGTATCGACAGGCTATCGTGTTTGATTGAGGTCCAAAATCAGGAAGTTTAGGCACTAGTATCTCAACATGTTGTTCAACAAATGCCAAAGCATTTCCCATGATGTAATCATACATTGACTTTTCATCTCCAATAGGTCCATCATACTCTGGTGTGGGCTTAGATTCCAGGTTTTCCATTTTGAAATGTTGTAAGCCTCCTGATACTATGTAAGCAGCCGTGACTTTGTCCATGAATTCAGCAGATGCATAGTAATCATTGTGAGAATCAGCAGGTACATTTTTTGCATTTATACGGTTCTTTGCAGCAGCCAGGGTTCCTATGCACTTGAAAGATTCTGATTTGTACAATTGGCTCCAAATCAATTTGAGAAACTCCGCCTGATTGTGAAACTCTTCCATCTTTGGAATCAGGCCTTGCAAACTTTTTGATGGTGTTCTGCCATTTTCTCTGCATTGTTGGGCTCGCTTATGACGCTCAAAAGTGAGGTAGTCACCACCACTGAGTGTCTTTAGTGGCACTTTGCTTGAATCTTCCAAGTCATGGTTTGGAACAAACTGGTGGATGAACTGACAAATGTCGATCATTTCTGCATTGTATTGTTCATTTTTCTCAAGGACACCAAGATTTCTTCTGCTTGTTTTTGATTTCATCTCCTTCATGTATTTGTGACACATATAGTCTGGAAGAACAGCAGAAAAACTGGACAGACTTGGAATGAGTTCAGTCCACTTCCATGCAACCAAGAGGGCCAGCTCCTTCTTAATGACAGATTGTTCACTTTGAGATGGAATGAATTCAGAAAATTTAACTTTGTCAGGATCATTCTTAGGGTTGAAATCGTCTAAATGATTGCCGCTAACACGATTCAAGTAAGCACATATTTGGAACATATGTTGACTTTTGTTCTGGATTGTTAAAGTCATGTGACGGACTTTAGTATAAAAGTCCACATTGTCTCCAACAAAGTAAAATCCCGGATGCATATCAGTCTGGTGCTTCTGCAGTGTTCTTGCTGCATCATCTAACAAGAGAACGGTGTCTGGCGATGCTTCAATTTCAACTGTTTCTTTTAAAATTTGAACGTTGTTCCTTAGTGCCTTCTCTTGGAGATGGTCTTCTTCACACTGTGCCTTCCAATTAAGAATATCATGGTTCCAAGCCTTGGAAAAATTTTCAATGTCATTTGAAAATCCATTATAAGCACAACAGTCTCCTGTCGCACTCAATCTTTGAAACAAGGATTTCTTTGCCCCTCCTCTTACAAGAAGAATGCTATTAAGATGTTGTATAGCATTTAAGTCCCTGTTGTACGCTGATATCAACTTTGAAGCAGCTGTTACTATTGAAGGCAATAGTGATTCAATATTTTTGCGCTTGTTTCTATGAAGCGATGGATTTGATGTGAACACCTGAAGAATTGTCCAAAAGGTTGGCGCCTTTTGTTTTAATACAAGAGAGATTTCTTCAAATGAGAGATCTAGAAGACTTTGTGAATCAGTTTGTCTTAGAATGGTAGGGTTCTGTTTTGAGCATAAGTCAGATACTTCTCTTTGGATTTGATGGCAAAAATTTGCAATCAGATATTTCTGAAGGTCTTCACATTGGAAAATAACTCCTGATAGATACTTGTAATCTGATGTGGTCAGGGCATAGGCGATAGGTCCAAGGTTATCAAGTACATTCTGCTTGACTCCATCTTGTAAACTAATTGTTACCTGGAATGAATACATATGTTTTAGTTTCATGTTTGGTCCACAAAGTAATGTCAATAAAAAAATATCAGAAGTATTCAATTGTTACTGATGTTTAAATTGAATGTGTAAATCTGCACAATAAATCTGACACTTAGGAATTGTTACTACAGTTGCAATTCATTAGTTTTAAATTATTATCATTATTTTTTTATTCTGCATTATACTTATCAAACATAGATTATGTAATAGAAAAAGGAGCATATCACCTATATGTTATAAATTGAAACATATCTTGACAGTGTTTACTGCATCATTTAAGAAATTTTATTAGTTATGTAATTATTTCGCCCATTTATAAAACATCATTCTAAAATTGCATAATATCTCTAAGCTGTAAGTGGCATAGACTAAGTTGTTGAAGTCAAATATGTCAAACTTTATAAATGGTGTTATCTTATCGAGAATAAGAAGTTAAATCTTAGAAAATCAGAATTCTTATGCTTATCAGTTCAGAAGAGTGACAATAAACGGGAAAAAGTCATGATTTCTGATCTAAAACCAGACAGTTACACACACCAATGAACGGAAATTTTTAAACCTATTAACAGCAGACAAAAAGACATATGCGTTGATATTGGGAAATAGGTCATAAGAATTACATGTTTATCTGCCACAAAATTTCGTCTTTTTAACATTTATAGGGCTATTTTCCAATTATCATTGCAAACAAGAACATATCATCATTTTGACATTTTAGAGATAAAAATGCAAGTTTCGTTACCTAAGGCAGTTTTAACTTATCACAGGTCAAACAGTATTTTGGCTCTTACTAAAGCCACATGAAAAATCATGAAACATACTCTGTGTCGCTTTTGATTAGTTTAGCTTTAAATAATGTTGTGATCTAGTAAATATTGACATTTAATTCACTTACCCTAAATCCCTCAGGGTTTCTTTGACATGTCAATGTACTTGTTTGATGCAAAGGTGCACACACTTCAGGGTCAGAATCTTTGAATAATGACTTTCGTCGTGATTCTTTAGATGAAGTCTCTGCATCTGGTCGCAGCCTCTTAGTCACATCCCTACCATGGGATCCATACAATTGAGTTGCTGTTGCCTTGTAGGATGACAGCAATCTTGTTAAAAGGTTATCGGTTCTTGTTATATCTGTCACACATTTCCTGCACGCTGTATGTGTAGTACACTCTCTTAGTATACAGATACTAAGAACTTTCTCAATGAGAAGACATACGTCTGTCTTCTTGCTTCCTAAAAACAACTTTCTCCTGTAAGTTGTATCAATATATAGTCCACAGATGATACAAACGCCAGTTTTAGAACTTGGAGATAAATCAAATGATTTAGATAATTTTGTAGCAGTTCGTGTTGGTTCTGCCATTAGTTTCCTTCTAATTTCATGACTAAATCTATGAAACTTCAAGCCTAAAAGACCCCCAATAAAAGTGGCAGACTGAGCGGTGAGATGGAATGTAAGGCTCCAGAATGTTTTGGTTGAGACCTGCAGAGGTCATAAATTGACCAGCTGAGGAGAGCTGACATGTAAACAGAGACTGGCTTTGACAACTAACAAGATAAGAAAATTCCAACATTCTTGAGTCCTACAGATTGGGTTAGTCCCTGAAATTAAGAATTGTACAGGACTCCTTTTTTATATTATTTCATACCAAAAATTGAAAAATAAATTTTTATTGAAACCTTTTTTTCAGGGACTATATGTTAGTCTAGGAAAAGTAGTGATATGTACTTTAACATTGAAATATGAACTTTTATCTGAAGATCTGAAATGTCTTAATCTGCTTTGGCACAATGAACATTGTGACGTAATAAATCGCATATCTGGTTTCTACAGCTACTCCATCTTCTGTAGACAGAGTAACCAAGGTATTTAATAATGCTGCTCAACATCTTTGTAAGACAGAGATAAGCATTACATCAGATATGGAGGATCACATGCAAACTGTGTGATCGAGGCAGCTGCGCCGGAAGCAAGGTTCTGCTTTCATTGTGACAAGTGCGGTGTATGGTTTCCAACACAGACTTGGTACAAACGGCATACTTCTAATCGGGTATGCAGGGTTAGAATATGGTGTGATAACTTTAAAATTCAAACATATGAATCTCATCAGTGTGAGAAGATCCCCGAGAGTGTGCAGAAGGTTAATGAATCGCTAGATGTCTCTCAGAGATGTTTCATACCCCAGAGCATTGAGAAGGATGAAGATAAACTTCATTTTGGTAATGTCTATTATGTTAGCTTGTGGGAACTGTACTGAGAATATATCCTAACATCTCTGTCCAGATTGCCCCTGGGGTTTTGAATTATCGTCCATTAGCATCTTGCTTCGTCAGTGTAATTGAATCCGCTGATCGAGCTCTTTCCATATACCCTGATCTCTTTCGAGCAAAATCCCTCGTACAGCTGGCGCTCCTTGATGTTCGAAGCTGTGCTCACCTGTTATTGTTTAAGCCAATGAAATTTCGTTATCCAAGGAGCTGAAAGTTACTCTTTAGAATATTCCATCCGGGTTGTGCCGCTGTTGCTGGATGCAAGTCGTCTGACAGGCTGGTGAGATAGCTGGCGATACGAGGTTTTTGGCCTTAAGAATATCAGGGTATATGGAAGGAGCTCGACCAGCGGATTCAATTACTCTGATGGATGAAGCAGGATGTTCCATTAGTGACTCCTCGGATTTCAAGTGTGAAATTGTGATCAGTGGATTCAATTACGCTGATGAAGCAGGATGTCCCATTAGTGACTCCTCGGATTTCAAGTGTGAAATCATGATTAAAAGTGCTGAAAAGCCAAAGTAGACGGGTCTCTTCTTTGCAAGCCTTCTAAGTGTCAACTCAAAATGAGAAGTCCATGAGAAGTTAGATACTCAGGATAAGGAAAGAGTGTCCCATAGGGATAAGAGGCATAATATATATAAAATGGATAATAATGGCCCAAGATACCATAATATCCAACCGCGTGGATAAATTTTATACTCTACACAGGATAAACCATCATGTACCAGGTATAATTTCTACCCAATCATAATACACATGCCCATAGTCACACACTGCAGTTCAGTAGTTTAATGGCAAGCAGTATCCCTAAGTCATTTTAACATTTTCGCGGCGTTTTTTTTATCGCATTATCTAAAACAGCGGCTTCAGAGTTAAGACTAAGACGGCGGTTGATGTTGATTGAGGATATTGATCATAAGCAGAATTAGATAATGAAAAATAGAACTACATTATAAATCACACTTATTTTAGGGAAACCGTACAAAATGCTCATGGTACAGCAAAACAATACGATTACACTAATACAACAACCAATATCAGAAGAAAGGTTGTTGTGATCAATGCATTTTCAATCGTAGACTGGTGAAAGTGGTGTTGCAAGACCGATGTATCTACCTACGGTCAATCGCGATAGTATACAGAGACGAGTGACTGGTTCGAACATTGGTAATTACACCCCTTTGTACACTAACTTATTTTTATAAATGTAACACTTATACAGACTACCTTCTGTCTTGGTTCAAGAGCGGTCGTCTGTAAGCCCGTGTCCTGTATTAAAAATTACACCCTCCAGTACACTTGCTAATTTGTATAAGGGATAGCTGGCAACTGCTGAAATTAACATGTCGCACATACAACCTTGACAATTAATTTAAGATTACCATAGCGTAAAGAAAATCAGGGACGTCAAACTTGCACGTGTCAATGGATAACCTGGTAGCTGAGGAGCTAAATGCAAGCAGGCAGAAGCTCCTGTTCAGGGTTCGGCTTCGGATCAGGAGGTCCGTGGTTCGAATCCCGCCAGGGGCTCGGCAACTTTGTCTGCAGTAGAGAACTGTTCTACACGCAGTCAGGTTTGGGTGCAATGCTACACTGAAATTCAGCGCAGTACCACCCATGGTTCGCTAGTTCCAGCCGATGCTCACAGGTTTCACCGCAATGCATAGCCACAATGGTGTTGCGGGCTTTCTTCCTGCAATAATACTAGCAGCCGCGATATAAGTGAAATAATCTTGAAAGCGGCTTTAAACACCAACTCACCTCACCTGTTCAGGGCACCAAAGCTGGACAGGTCGACTGTTAGAACTCCAACCTACTCAAACTGTTTAGTGAGCGGGTTGGGGTTAAACGTGTTTTGAACAATATATATCAGTTATTAAACACTTGGATGACGAGTATAAAACAGAAAGTGGTCAGATCAGGGAGAAAGGTATAGTTAGAAGACAGAAACAGGTTGTAGAAGGACTCAAATTTGCTCTGGCTTCTACTCGTCCACCTGTCCAGTTTTGGTGACCCTAACGAAAGCAATCAAGCTCCTGCTGACATGCTCCTGATGGCATAGCTCTCGGAGTCCCAGAAGCACGCAAACCACCACACCAGGAATAGGTATTGAGTCAAGTGGTGGTCAGAGTACTGGTAATAGACGTTGCATGTAATGTCATGGTTGACATATGTCTAAGATACTGAAGTACATAGATATCTATAACGCCTAGAAAACACTTTTTTTCAGCGAAATGTATGTAAACTACTTGTATAGATTATTCCCCCCATTCTTACATCTAAAAAAACATTGAATCTGTAATCATTATGACGGTTAGCTCAGCCGAAAATCATTATTCCTGTAGTTTTTGCGAGACCAGTGAAGCCCGATATATTAAAAGAGTCGTGAAATAAGCTAATCAGAGTTGTCCCGAGCTATCATCGTACAAACAACATGCCGAATATCACTCCACACTTGTACGCGATGTCCAATAACACTCTCGATTAACCAATTGTTCAACTCGTGAACGACAAGAGACTGGATGACCGTCCACGAGTCTTCGCACTTAACACGACAAAAGAATCAGATCACTGCCCAGTGTTTCTTTTGTCATTCCAAGTGACAATGTTACACTTATACGGGAGGATGATGTCACTGAATTTACTGAGTATTTGAGTCACTGGTTTGGATTTACCGTGTTTTCAACTGTAACGCCAGTTAATAATCGGGGTAGCATAGCGCATGGGTTAGCACTTTCGGCTTCGGATCAAGAGGTCCGTGGTTCGAATCTCGCCAGGCGCTCAGCAACTTTGTCTGTAGTAGAGAACTGTTCCACACGCACTCAGGTTTAGGTGCGTTGTTACAATGAATTTCAGTACACTACCATCTATTATTTGCTAGTTCCAGCCGAGGCTAGCAGGTTTCGCCGCAATGCATAGCCACAATTTTTTTCGGGCGTTTCTGTCCAATAATACTAGCAGCCGCGATATAAGTGAAATACTCTTGTAAGAAATCCAATATCACCTCACCTCAGTTATGAAACACATGTATGGAAATGATTCAAAAGTGTGTGGAAGAAGATTAGGATGAAAGGGATCGAAAGGATGAGGGAACAGACTGAAAACTCTCTAACAAACCGTTTGAATGGAGCGACGATGCTTACATTTGGTCTATCAAAGTCAAAAGTCAAAATATATACATAAGAGTTACAGCATAGTAAACAGTAAACAATATTATATAGCAGCATTTGCCCTTGACAACGGTATATAAGGGCTTTTTGCTAATAAATGTCTATATAGAAAGACTATTGTACAATAATGTCTTCATTATTTGTTTGTAACAAAAATATATAAAGGCATCTCTTGGTTGTATTTCTAGAAAATGGTGGAGTATATATTTCTGTCGTAAATCCACATAACTAGAGCTTACTACTGTAAAATGAATTTCTTTTTTGATACCTCGGTTACTTAAAGGACAATATTGACTTTCGATTTTGATAGAAGTTGTTCTTCCCTCGTTTATCATTAAGCCTTACAAACCCAAAGGATATTTTAAAATCATTCCTCTTAAATGATATGTAGTAATAATTGCTAGATATTTTTCCGGTTAGAGTAATGTTTTAAAGGACCTGTAATATTCATAGTATGAGCTTAACGCGAACAAAAGATCTATCAACGTGATCCTGTGATCAGGCTAAGGAGAAAGTTTTGAGCACAAACTGTAAAATGGAATTTTAAGATAAACAAATGATAATTATGTATATTATAGCTATATATCTATAACCTTTAAATAAGCAACTAACGAGAAAGCATTAACCAAAACACATTTGATTTGCCTTGTATCTTTCAATACTGTACAGATTAATGAACACATTATTCTGAAAGAAAATAAATGTCAAGTTTAAACTGATGCATTTTGATAATTCAACAAAACACCTTTTATGCACAAACATATTTACAGAAAAATTTATAATAACAAAGTAATAAAATGAAGATATATGCTGAAATCCCTCTAAGGGGCACTTAGTACTTTTAAAAGATGGGTCTTATATGGTATCAAAAATCCAACTGTCTTATCTAAACGATACCTTAATAGAGTTCCAAATGTGTATCTACTTAAAGAGCCACTCCGTGATTTTCATAACATATTATTTACCTTTGATACGAACCTAAATGTCATATATGGAGATATAAAATCAAAACATCTTTACTTTTCATGTCCAAAAGATATATGAATGACAAATACTGGTTTTCCATGAAAATCTAAAAACAACCTTATAAATGCACAGAGGTGTAGATATCACGTCCATTATACATGGATACTAGTTATATAACCTAACAAACGCTATCAACTTCTAACTGCCCTCCTGGCAGTTTTAGAAAAGTCTCCAAAATTAGGTTTGACTATTTGACGCGCGCCATTGTCCGGTTTTCGATCATAATTGCGACGTTCTACCTTCATATTGTCAGTGTACAAAAACAATCAGCTTTTAAATGTGTATTTTTGGTAACAGTCGATACTTCGCGATCAAATGACACCATTGATTAAGTTTCGCATATATGACTCCAAAAACTCACGGAGTGGCTCTTTAATGTACGTATCGGCCTACCGTCATTTTTCATCGAAGCAAAAGAGAATCAGAAAATTAAATATAAACTTTGTCAAACACTTGAAGATGGATATCCTTGTTTTTAAAATCATTTCTATACCTTTTGAATGATTATTTGTCGATGTCAATTTCACAATGATTATTGTGCAAATGAAAATATTTTCGTATTGTACATTTACATATATAGTGATATCTTACAGAAGTAAATATAACAAATATAATATCAGTGATATATTCTCTTACGAATGTTGAAAATCTAAAATGTTAAGCCAAGTCATATAATGACCAGTTATTGTCTACTACAGACACATAATTTAGCGAAATGATTACTGGTGACTGACAAATTGAATATCAATACTCTTTTTGACAACATATTGATTTTTTGTATCTTGCGATAGAAGTTTATGATTAATATGTACAATTATTACACTCAATTTAATTATTCTTAATGATGTTATATTTCATCAAGTACTTGAAGGAGCATTGGAATTCGAATAGATCAAGCATTTGAAACATTTGCAAAAGCGTTTGACTTAATCTTCAAAAGTATATGAAAGCCTTTATTTTGTCAAATCGATTTTAAAAACGATTTAAAACGCCAACTGACATTATGTAAAATATCTAAGAAGCAAATGATCATACCAAATAAAATAAAAAAGGAATAGATAAAAGTTGATAAGCCAGGACGGCAAAAACAATGTCACATGCCAGTATTTACGATATGTTGTCGTTTTATTACGTTTTTTAATTCATCAACGTCCTACTAACCGTTTCCGCGAATATATTCCACACTTGTATTCTTTTGAGGAAGAATTCGTAGACTTCATAGAACCTACTCTTTATTTTTTATAATATGAGTTTTAATGTATCTTGATACTGATTCGGATTAGCTGTACATAGACAAAGTCTGGAAGACCTATTGTTATTATCCGATTTCTTCAAGTTCTTCTTCTTATTATTATTCTTTATTATTATTTGTACTTTTTTGTGAATAGGATACAGCCAAAACGGCTGCTTCAAATTTGACCAAATTTGGTATACTGATAGCCCTTACTGGGCTTAATCGGATCATGCATTAAAGGCACAGACCCAAAAAGTTAGACTCACAATTGCACAAATTTTTCAGGCATGTAAAACCTGTATGTGGACTTTTTTTTAAACTGTTAAAACATTGATCGCGAACAGTCATTTTCCTTGACAATTAAGGATCAAAATCGGGGAAAATCTTTTGACAAAATTTAACATGGGGTAATTTTTCAAAATGCATCTGGAGACTTGAAACTTGTTTTGAATGAAGCGTCATCACAGTCCAAACAAAAAAGTCAATCATGACGAATTCGTAAGTAGCATACTTTTTTCGCATTATCAACTTCTTTGAAATAATATTAGTTTTCTTATGAGGTTTGGTCACATAAATAAGTTACTGTTTACCAATAAGACAAAAAAGCATGTGAAGGTCAAACACTGTGTGAAGGTCAAACACTATGTGAAGGTCAAAGAGGAAGTCTTGAAGACCTAAGTACTGCCTCGGCAGACCTAGTTATTATTATTATTATTATTATTATTATTTGCAAATTATTTCATGCAGAATGGCTCACTCACCGAGTTTCAATATAAATATTAACACACATGTTCATTAATTCATCAAAATTGTTTTTCTTTATATCTCAAGTTTAATTTAAATCATTTAGGTTAACAAAGTCGTTAACCCTTGTATTTAATTTACAAAAGTGCTTTAAACAATTCAGATAGGTTACACCATGATGACGCACACATTTTCTTTACGTTTATAAAAACATTGCATTGTCCTATATTTTTACTAAATGGGACATAGCGACTTAAGGGCCATTTTAAATGACGATTAACACATGTGCAATGAGAAAAAAAATCATTGCAGTCTACTCAGAGTAACGTCTCCTCGGTTGACAACTGTAATCTGTAGTTAAATTAAGGGAGTTAACACTTATCAATGCCTACTGTAAAGATTAGTACAATGTTAATAATGTATATGCCAGATACTTTATGCCTTTACCTCTGGTGAACAATTAAGTTTGCCAAATACCTCATAAACCGCACATGATCACTGGTTATAATCATGATGTGATTTTATTTGTTTGATGATGTTTATCTTAAGGTTTTGTGAACATTCATACTATGACCAACACACGCGGACGGAGTGAACCTGTTAATTCTGGCCTAGTAAAACATAGTTTAATAAAACGTTTTCAAAAAATAGTGTAAACCACTTATGAATCATCCGATTTAGCTGGTAAGCGCTATCGGATTGTAAGTTTTGTTGAATTTAAACCAGAGGTGTTGACCGAATCATGTTTCGTATTAAAACATCCTCTTTCCATATACCCTGATATCCTTTAAGCAAAAAGCCTCGTATTGCTAGCTATCTAACCAGCCAATGAGACGACTCGCATCCAGCAACAGCGGCAACACCCGGTTTGAAAATTCAAAAGAGAAGCTAAAAGCTCCTTGGATAACGACATTTTATTAGCTTAAACATTAACAGATGAGCACAGCCACGAACATCAAGCCGCGCCAGCCTTACGAGGGATATGGCTCGAAAGAGATCAGGGTATATGGAAGGAGCTCGGTCAGCGGATTTAAGTACGCCGATGTAGCAGGATGGTATTAAAATAGAAATAATGATAATAGTAACAAAAGTTATAATAAAACACGCTACTAACAGTAAGGATTCAGCAATATGTCTTAATCCTTGATGAAGCATATTTTTTCCAAACATGACAGAAATTCTAAGTGCAGCTATTATATGTTTTATTAAACGGC
This sequence comes from Phorcus lineatus, assembly GCA_921293015.1. Taxonomy (NCBI): domain Eukaryota; kingdom Metazoa; phylum Mollusca; class Gastropoda; order Trochida; family Trochidae; genus Phorcus; species Phorcus lineatus. The sequence continues at coordinate 31,004,368 of OV121092.1, forward strand.
AAAGGAAATCCAGGAAGTAATAACACGATTAGAATTGTTCAGCGGTATGCCTTATGGGTTGTCAACATGAATTGGAAATTCAATTCAAAGTGGTAACTTCAAAGAAACCTTTCGCTTTGTCTGAATTTAAGTTAGTCTTGTGAGGAAAACTGGCAAATACAAGCAAAGGAAAATACAAATTGATTCCTATTTACATTCTGAAAAGCTCATCCAAGAGATATTCGAAAAACAGCTAAAGCTATCTGAGGTTATAATGATAAAATGATATATACCAGAGCCTTCGTGACTTTTATTCATTAAACCGATCAAGGGAAGCGTTTTCAAAAGTGTTTAACCTATGAAGGGAAGTATTTTATCAGAAGGAACTCAATACCAACACCACTATGACACATGTGACCAGCTTCTTCAATACACCTTTTCTCGATAACAACATCTTTAATGTGAAGTTTACCGTGTGGAAGGAGTATGCATATATTCCGAATTTTACAATAAAGACGTTATCCAACAAATGTTGTCTTCCTTATGTATACTACCTCTAAATGCATGTGTAAGGCCTCGCTCTTCATTCAAACAATACAGACACTAAACATTTTCAAATATAATTAAACATCCTATGTAACCAACTATCTCTCAGATACAGATTTTATCTCCAAATATTATAAGATCACTCTTTTGCTGATTAACACGCTTTATACAGATTCTAAGCATGTGTTCAAAAACATGAGATGATAATTCCTAAAGACATTAATCTAAACTACCAGATGCTTGCAAATGAGCTTGAGCACGATAACATTGATAAAGTTCTTATTGCAGTCCTCATATAAGCCATGCAGGATCAGGGTGTATATTTTGCTATAATATTTCAATTTTGTTATAAAAAATAAAATAAAATAATGAATGTTATTTTCGAATCTTTAATATAAAAGTGTGCACACGTGGTTCAATGATACAATAATGGAAACGATATAATATGCTACAGGCATTTAGAGTCTTTGAAATATCAACAAGTTAAACTAAACTAATTACTAACTAAACTAACTGATTAATCAGAACAGATCTTCGTGATAAAGTCGTATAGTGATTAAACAGTAAACAGTGATTAAAGTAAACAGATACATTTTAACCGATGAGAAATATATAAATATACGCTGAGATTACAGTTTTAAAAACATATTTTTGTCCACCTATTGACATAATTTTACAGAAGTGTTTTGATACTTGAAATTAGAGATATATCAATGTAAACAACCAATGCAGTTAAGTTCACAACATTCTTGATATGAATATGATTTCCTTGTGGTTGGTGGTGGGTATGTAAGAACCACAAAGAAGATCAACCATTCTGACAAATGGAAGTCGTCGTCGATCCTTTTTTCAATTATGCTTTTACTTCGCTTTTTGTATAACTTACTGTGGTGATTTGACACTGATTATGATAAATAAACCAAGAGGAATCTACAATGACAGAATACGCATGTATGAAATATGCGCCTTGAGTAAATTATCATTAGAGCAGATCCGTTTTTTTCTATGTGACCATGAAGATCAATATTTGTCGTATAAAATTGTCTTAGAATAACGGATGTCAGGTTATCCAGAAGCTTGTAAAAGTTAAGAACGCTAACTTTCATCGCAGGGTTTAAGATGATATATATAACGAGCTGTTATATTTAAAGTAAGAACCATATATTGAAAATAGATTCTCTGTTTTTTCCACGAAAAATGATTGTTACAAAACAATTTCAAATGTCTAATGCCATAAAGTTAGATGCATATTGGCATGACACCAACTAAATCTTAATCAAACAACTCAAGATTACATCTAGCAGGCAAAACAAGGGCAAAGGCACGTGAACAGATATAATGACATTTCAGATTCTTAGATAAAGAATTTGTTTCGGAATGTACATTTTTATGAAGAAATCTAAATGGTTATTTACTTTTAACGTTTTGTCGTTTAATCATAGTTGAAATGTATGAACTAAAAGGCAACGGAAATTGAAATGTTATCTACATATTCCTTAACAAATTGGGAGTTTGAATTGAAGATATGGTAACTCTACGGCTCCTAAAGAGGAACATCAACATCATGCCCCTTAAAATCAATGTTTGTCTCTATAGAAAGTACAACTATATGTGGCACTTTCTATGAATGATATTGGATCACGTTTAAAGTAATCTATTATTAAAGTTCCAAATGTTCTTTTTTTACCGATAACATCTCCTAAAAATGATTGTGATTCAAAAACACTTTCGCAAAAACAACTTAAAATGTTTCGATGTTATCACAACTAATGAATGAACACTTTATCAAAAGTTTTTAATCTATATTGATGTTTTATAAAATCATTTCAATGTGGTCATATATTTAGTACGATCCTAAGTTTAACAATCCTTATAATACGTGCAGGGACAGAAAATCACAGTAACACAGTCTTTGTTTAACGTGTCTAAACTTTAAATAGAGATTATTACCCGAGGCAGTGTGTCATATGACTTTTACGAAACGAGTGTGAATTTTTGTATTACCCGAGCGAGAGCGAGAGTTATACACAAATTCGCACGAGTTTCATAAAAGTCATATGACACACTTCCAAGGGTAATCATTTCTTATTTATTATTACCGATTCTATTCAATTAACAATGCACTGAAATATTAAGAAGACGGCCTGCTTCCTTTGCGGCGGCCCGCTAGTGTGACGTCGCGAACAATGGTTTTATGACGTCACCGAAGATGTAATACGGTAACTCGCGCTGAAACAATCGTTGCTAGGCAAAAGTGATATGTGCACATGTGCTCATATTGAAAATATGTCACCGCTTATGAATAAACATATGGGTAATAAATACTTATAACACATATATAGACATTCGATCCTTTTTCTCACGGTTGGTAACAATTATGCATAAGATTTTAAAGCGTCTGTTTCCCTTGGTAAATACTGTTCAAGTATAAAGTTGAATTAGTCTAAACTGGAAATATTTACATAGAATTTGAAGTTTCTTGTCAACTTGAATTATTCAATTAGTCAAATGTCTGTAGTGATTGCTTGTAAATCAAATCTATCTTCCTTTTTGCATGTCTGGATTTTATCGGATCTGCGGACGGATAAGAAATAACATTTTCTTTGTGAAATATTCATAGTATTTACTTGCAGAAGGCGATGTGAACAAAGATATACATGAAAAATAGAGAATGGTGTGTATATATCATAAAGAATATAGAATATATGTATATAAATATATATATCACTCTTTTGTATCTACACACGTCAATGCTTTCACTTACAATGGTATATGTGATTTTACTGGTGAAAATTCTTATTGGAATTGAACAAATACGGGATTCGAATAGAAATATGTAATAAAGAAAATTGAGACCAGACCTTTCTCCAAAGAAAAATATATGACGCAACTCTTGAAGAAAACATCGTCGTTAAACTGTAAATTTCTTTGCAGATATACACCGACTGAAACGTCAATCAACTAGCGAGGAAATGAAACAGGCTTAACTTCTTCGTGTAATTTACGTTCAAAACAGGAAATCCTATATGCTTGAAGATTTGAAAAGCTTTAATTTCTCAAAAAAAACGATTTGGCAAAGAAAACAATTCGTTTCTCCTAATATTTTCTGGCAGTTTCTTTTTGCCATTATTATCCTTCTGCAGTGAATGGGAAAAATAAGTTTCGCAATAAAAATAGTCATAAAATATCACAAAGTTATTATTATGTAATCTAGTAATATATCATCTATGCTTGGGTTCACATTTCGATAAAAAAGATTAATTTACGTTAACGATAAACGATTTGATAAAGAGTTAATTAGAAACTTGATTTTTCATATATACGATAGCATTCCTGACACATCGTCTTTGTGTAATACGATAAACACCTCTATCAAAAATTTCATTTTGGATAGGAGCATTTTCTCCCAACAGAGGTAGCTCCGTCATCAATTCCTATGCAACCTCTGTCTTGATACGAAGGTTTCTTGGGCGTCAGGCAGTTTCCTTAACGGGACAATATTACAACGTTAACTACCTGGCAATAATTCAGACAATGAAAACACCGAAAGCATGAAAAGCTTATTTGTTGTCATATAAGCCTATGCAATGATGCAGTCCCAAGATGAGGCGCATGTGTTCTGTAAAGACGACTGTAAGTGCAAAGTGCATATTCGAATAAAGTTTACCTGTTTTAAAGCTTCCGGAAATAACTTAGGCGATTGGAATTTGAACTTTTGAAACGGCGTCGCTGATTGCACAACTAACTTTGATTGCATCCAAACAGCGGGCTACATTTCGTCCACGAGAAACCTTCGGATTAAGACAGAGATTGTATAGGAATTTATGACGGAGCTATATCTGTGGGGTGAGAATGGATAGGAGTGGCTCCGTAGTAATATGTCACTATGCATTATATAACCGGAATTCGGTAGCTAGCTCCAATCTGTCCATATCTGTTCTGCTATTTTCATACATGTCTAAATTTGAGTTTTCAACGGATTTTGTGCTTACATCAAATCATGAAGCAAAAAACATAACAAATGCACGGACAGGACTGTCATTGAAAATGTTTCACAATGGAGACAAATTGTCGGGTAACCTTTTACAAATATATCATGATATTGTTACTGTAAGGTGTAAGTATTGAAATTGGACGGTTTAATGTCGAACTTTTGCCGTCAAACGTATTGTTTATCCTTTGTACAGATATTCCTACAACAAACGTTTCTGAACTTTTATCAGTCGAGTAAAGCAGTAAAAAAAGAGTTCTTGAGAAAACTAGAAATCAATGATGGCGCGAAATAAGTGAGTGAGTGTGCAATTCATGTTAAATAATTCATTATCTTATTTGACAAATTCGATAACAAATTACAACAGTACATAATTGTTCATAATTTGTGGAGTGATGTCTTTATGTGAAATCACATCAATTCATTGTTCCTACAGTTTTCAATATCAAAGACAGAAACATCTAAATCTTTGTTTTATGTGAAAATAGTACTTGAAAGTCCTTTTTAATGATCTTTTGATGAATACAAATGAACCTGCAGTGCTTTAAAATCAGTTCATTAAAATCGAATGTGTTCAAATATCTTTCCTCATCTTTTAATATTAGTTATTTTATTTTCTGGTGGAAGCTCCCTTTATAAAGTGAAGTATTTTGTATCCAATTAGGACAACAGGGGCAACACTTTTTAGATTATTGAGGTCGTTTCCTCTCAACTTAACCTTACAAGTAGAAATTTTACATATATGTCCAAGACTCATTTGCAAGAGCTTTTTTATAACTATGAATTCATGACTCTAATGATATTGTTTTAAAAAACGCGGGTTTCAGCCATAAAACCTCATTTTTATTCATCTTCTCCAAAAAACACAACGACAAATAAAACTATCTTCTTTCAACATACGGAAATATTTTAAAATGTTTATTGTGCCTTTTTTGTATATTAAATGCCAGAATGGTATTTTCTTTTTTAAAAAAACGCTTCTCATGTGTGTACATCAAATATTTTCTATGTGTAAACTGCTGTGAATTTATACGAAAAATGGGAATTGGTCACATGCATCTTAAAAAAGTAAACAAAATGACAAATTTGTTTAAGAAACAAAAAAACTGCCATTAATGACAATGCCATGTTCTCGTGACTTTTTTCATTTGAAGTATATCAACAAGTATATTTCTGCTATCCCTAAGAAAGTCTGTATCAGTGCATGGATTAGTAGTGTGAATATTTATAGCCAAAGCATAAATTGTATTCACTTCTTTACGATCTCCAGATATTTTGAATTCATAAGTGGAAAGTGTGTGAGTGAGTAGGGCATAACGCGTTTTAACAATGTTTCAGTTATAAAATGCGTGGATGAAAATTATCATACAGCGGACAGATTAGGAAGAAAAGAATCTGAAGGATAAGGGAAGAGACGGAAACAAAGCAAAAATATGAAAATGATTTTAGAGAGACTGGAATTTGGTCTTCCCGTCGACCTGTCGAGCAACAGGAGCATTCACGCTCTGGCTGGAGTAGTCCTCAGGATCTCTGAAGAACGCAAACCAACGCACCATTATGAAGTATTCACTCAAATCGTTGCAAAAGTGGATATAGCCTTAGTAAAGATATTAAGTGTGAAAACGTTAATGAAATTAATATATTATTTCTTATGATATGAGTGAGTGAGAGAGTTCGGGTTATTAAACACGTGGATGACAAGCATAAAAAAGAGAGTGGATAGATCAGGGGAAATTGAAAGAAAGGCAAAGCGATAGAAGGCAGGTTTAAAAACGAATTTTGTTTTGCAAAACAATAAAGCTCCGCCTGGCATAGCTCTCGTGAAAAACGCAAACCATAGAGGCTAATGGGGACATAGGTTGATAGCCTTATCAAAGATGTTAAGTTTGACAATAACTTTATCGCATTAGTATATTCTATGCTATGCTTAGCATCCATTAATCCTACCCTACGCTCAGAATCAGGATGTAAAGAAAATGTTATTATCCCATTTAGTTGACTAAAACTAATATCTTAAGAAAGTACAGATTAACTAAGGAGATTTTCTTTGATTAATGTATCCGTTATCGTCAAAAATCTCCATTTCAGAAAATAAAATATGTGTGTAAATGGGAAGATTGTTTCTTGCATGCATATTGTAGTATAAAACCCACTCAACTAATTCGTTTGGGATGAGGATGAACACATAATATTTGTGAGTTAATACTTGGACCAGATAATCTGACAATATATTTTCTGATCGCCAACACCTTTACTATGTTCATACTTTTTTTGCTAATGTTTTGCATCAATACAAATGGGGTTTTGGTGGGGTTTTTTATGTAAACATCTAATTTCGACTTCATATATTAAGTACCTTGACGAAGAAGGTAAGTAAAGCGCCCGATACCTTGTGTCATTTCGCATTTACACCCTGACGTCTACATATATCACCTTCTAAGACAAAACAGATCTTATTATACGTATTATACGTAATTCTCATTAGCGAAGTATTTTACAAATAAAAGAATACATATAAATCACCCACAAAGAGAAATTCGTTAAAGTGAGTGAGTTAAATTTTGTTACGACAATATTTGAGGCAGTACACGTGGATATAAGTCCTCCTGAAGAGAGTTGGTTATGGGGTTTACCCCGCTTTCAAGAGTATTTCATATATTTATCACGCATGCTTGCATTATTGCAGAGAGAAAGCCCGCTACACTATGAGTGGCAATGCGATGTAGGTCCTCTTAGCCGGAAACTAAAGGCATCTCCTGCCCTCCTAATAATAATAACAATAATAATAATAATGAGGATACTTATATTGCGCTGGACTCCACACCTCAAAGGGCATGCTTAAAGCGCCACACATTTTATTACCCTGGTGTAAGAGCAAACACCCCTTTTTTACAATCTCAGTATGCAACCCAGCAGCCGATTAAGCGCTTTTATTTGTATCAGTCACATTGCCATCTCTTCCAAACCAGGTACCCAATTGTACTGTTGAGTGAATAGAGGCACTTTACGAATAAAGTCTCTTGCCAAAGGGGACACCACAAATTTCACAACCCGTGTCTAAGTATTGGGCAGGGGATCACCCTTCAAACTCTCAGTTTATCCAGCAAGGCATCAGGTAACCCACCCATTCAGCGTGCCACGCCTGATGTTGCTGAATTTCACTCATAGCAGTCAACTGAGCAATGCACAGGACCACGTGTCACCACGCTCTTTTAAACAGAGACCTTGGATATAGATTTCAAAAATTCATAGCGACCTCGAGGTAAAAGTAGCATGCTGAAGAACGATTTACAGTTTGGTCTCGTTCGATGGGCCTACCAAGAGTATGTAAGATTCCGGGGTCTCTGAAACAGCCAAACCAGCACACCGCGATATATCGGTAATTTCCCTGAAAGACACAGTCTGATTTTGTCTGACGAAGATCTGGATGCCTCATATCTTAAAAGTAATGCTCTTTTGATAGTCCCTTATGACAGGAAATCAATAAATACTACTAATGGACTGGTTCATTTAGATTTACATCCCTTAGAAGTTATTTCCTTTATTTCATTTGAAGGTTATATACCAATACCACCACGTGCGCAGGTTGGTGATCTCATAACTACCATGGTGGTTTAACGTGTATTTTGAACAACAATTCAGTTATTAAACACCTGGGTCGGTTATGAGATGTTCAATGTGTAGAAACAAGTAGAAATTTTGAAATTACAACAAGCTAGAAATAAAAGATTTATTATTGATTGTTTGTTTTTATAAATAATTTGGTTTAAAACTATTCTAGGAATGCTCCGCGGGAGTGTAAGCCAAATAATGACCCGATTGCCTCGCATTATGGCAATAAACTCGGATCGGGCTACGCCCTCGATTTTATTTGCCATAATCGCTCGTGAAAGAATTTTAAAATAGTTCAATAGAAAAGACATGATTATGAGTGAAAGAAAGAAAATTAAATGATATCCGGTTGTTACAGTTATAATCACACAGAGCGATTATGATTGGAACATTTACAATTTTTGAAAAAATCAACATTATACTTAAATCAATGAGTTGATTACAGAGCTCCTGTTATTAAATTGTATTCTCAAATACAAGCAAACTCTTTGGATTGAACTCCCGATTAAAAATGTCAACTCATTTCAAACAATTTTACCATCATTTATTTTTAAAACGCATTTTTATCAGAATTTTTTTCTTGAAGATTGCTAGCTCTTTTTGTAATTATGAATCCTTTATAATTATGAAATTAGGAATTTTCATGTCATAAGGTTCAATATATATATATATATATATACATCTTTCCTCTTTTATAATGTCCACTTCCAATTATCAGCACGCTTCAGATCAAGAGGATCGGGGTTTGAATCCAGTAACAACACCACATCAAAACAGTTTAATCGAACCGACTATACTTAGTATCAACATGATCAAACTCATCAAAGAAGGTCTCTGGTGGTCACAACCTTGTTTGAAATTCTTGCCAGCTGTTTCTTGGAGCCTAATAATGTCGATTTCTTACATAAATATTTAATCCAGGGACATCTTGATAAACAGAGTGAGTATCTTGGATGAAACCAAACAACTTTGGATGAAGTGAGCAAGTTAGAAATACAACATCTGTTAAAACTATAAAATTAAGAAGTTACAAAGTCTCCTTTGAACATTATCACGATTACAATGTAATATTTGGAAATTAAAATATTCATCATAATTTGATAGTATATGAAACATGAATAATTTGTATATGTATATATTATTTTAGTATGATAAATTGACAAATCTATAATTTAAATGAAGTAGTTTCTAGTTATAACATGTTATGTTGCATACACATTATTTGATTGTCTCAAGCACGCCATATGTTATAAAACAAACAAATAAGGATAATCCTTGAAAATCCTTGAAATAGGGAGCGGATAGCTCAGTGGTTAGTCCGTTTGGCTTCTCTTCTATATCAAGAGGTATAGGGTTAAAACCCCGCCAAGGGCACAAAATGTTCTTCCGTAGGGTTTGGTCGCAATGCTACAGATTTTCAGTTCCAGCATATAGTTGAATGTTTAACAGTGTTGCAGGCTTTCTCCATGCAATAAAACTGGCAAACACTCTTGAAAGCGGCGGATTTTAACACAAAAGCACCTCACCTCACCTTGAAATAAATAATTTGTTACTAGAGTATGGAGTTACTTTAAATGATTTAACAAACTAAGCAGTTGCAATTTTTCATCATTTGTTTTCTAAAGTATTTGTGTATTTTTGCATTGTAAAATTCATTGAAATTATTTTTTAGCAACCTTTTGCTGCTATGCTTGACCTTTTCAGTACAAAGAAATCATTTTGAAATACAATACCGATGAAATTACGCACTGCATGAGGTGGGCGAATTCTTTTGGACATAATAAGATAATTAAGCAATTTCTCATCGGCTTGTGCAGGAGGCTGTGTCAAATCAGTAAAACGGCTATGACAAATGTTTTTATTATCCTTGCATAACCTTGGCCGTGTTTGATCTTTATACATTATTCAATTATGTTTTTAAGGAAACAACTTATGACGGTCTGACGCAAATGTTAACTCATGACTTTGATCTTATCATCTTATATATGAATGACACTACACAAGTTATTTTGACATGTGAAAGGTTATAATATTGAAAGGGCGTTATTCTTGAATAAAGGTTAAGCAAGACCAGTGAAGAAACGAAGTTCCTAAAGGTTAACTGTTAAAACATTATGATCTTGTTTTCATGTTTTATAATTTTTATACTCATGCATTTATATATTTACTCATAAATAAACAAAATTTCGTACTATCATTTTAGGAATTAACATTGACGTTCTATAATGTATCAGTGTGTTAATGCATCGTCCAATTAAGTTATCGAGTGACGCCACCATATATCAATGTCAGTCTTAAGTATAATTTAATCATCTTTTTTTGTGTATCCTAATGTTAGTCTCAATAATGAATTAACAATTTTTATATTAATGAATTGCATCCGTTGGAATAATTTGCAACGAAATGGTACGGATGTTCTTAATAGACATACATGTATGACACACTGCCGTTTCTTAGGGTCATACCGTTGACTTATCACTGTCACACGAGGAGACTTTGTGGCAACAGAACACATGTATTGATGACCTCCTATACACTATCATTACAGGCAATGTCACTTAATGTCAATGTGATAATACTTCACGTCGCTTACTTTCGTTTTAATCAAGGGAAACATTATGCTTCTCTCTGTACAATAACAACATCTCTCATTCATCATTGGGTTTCTGACAACTTGTACTCCTTATGAAACAAATATTCTGTGTAATGATATGCTCATGTTTGATATTGGTTTCACAATACCGTGTTTTCTATTGGCTTTCATGTCAGGGGAGAGGAAATGAAATGCAATACATGATAAATAGGTTTCTTATTAATAATTTTTGTATTGTACTAAACGAATATAGAGGTGAATAATAATGTCATGAAATCAATTAATCAAGAAGACAAGAGTCAATTTCTGAAATATTTTCTGAATATGATTCATAAGGTATTGATGATAAAGTGTATATTTGAATTGTTTCCAATAAACATATAAAAGGTCACTCTGTATCCTTGCATCGTGGTCATGTACCGCGTCAACACAGTCTATTAAAGGGAAGTCTCTCGGTACTATTAAGCTTTCAGGATGTGAGAAGTGACTTTGGTGTAATAAAAAGGCTGTCATGTAAGTGCAATTAGGTCAAAACAATAAACATCTCAATTATTAATATGTTTTCTTTAATGAACAGACGCCTTACTGATAGCTGGGGCTGGAATCGGCTTTTTAGCTGTCTCAGTCCATTGAACTCTCTACAGCGAAATACATTAATGTAGATCCCTTCAGTGACAAATACAAGCATCCTGTGCCAACTGGCAACCTACTGTGTAAGCTCGCTCTCTATTGACTTGCTGCTGTTCACTGGCTGTGGGTATAAGAGCAGCTCGCAGAACGACATCGCCAGTTCTTAAATGGAAATGCCGTGGTTGTACTACGCATGTAGTTCCTTGTGGGATCAATTTGGATAATTGAAACTTTTCTTTGAAATATTAACGGAGCTCAGTAAGTAATGAATATTTGTTATCATATTTGTAATGTTATATTATATGATAATAGATGCTTTATTTGTATGCATTGGTATTTTTCGAAAAATATATCGATTTTAGTTTATTAAGGTTGTTTCATTAACCGTTAATGTTTCAATGTTAAGTTGATATGATATTTACAAATTCTAATTTGAACTTTATAATGTGAAATGTGGTACTTCCAAAACAAATAGCAGACTGTAACTCTAACTCATTCCCTCAGGAACATGAACTCTTAATTATTATTATCATCACAGCAGTTGATTAGCTGTTTATATATCATAAGTGCTTAGAAGATGCTATTAACCACTGACATTTAACCACTAACATTTCATATTTTTTTTCCAAAAATGATATTGAAAAGATCATCCTTAATTTGTAATTTGAATTTTATAATGTGAAATATGTTGCAGATAAACTGTATTTGAAACTCAATCACTCAATAACATGAACTGTTATTTAGTATCATAATCAAAGCAATAGATAATCTGTATATCATAAGTGTTTAGAAGATTATATTAAGCACTGACATTGTAGAATAAGTAAAATGTAATAAAACATATGAGCGTTTTAGAAGCGACTAGCTTAATAACCAAGGTATGGTATGGATTTTATCTTGTATTGTACAAACGCCGTTTATTGGAAAATTACTGTCAAAAGTTGCCCATATCTCTTAACTGGCTTGCATCTAATTTTTTATCACACAAACTAAACTCTGGCATTTGGACATCCCATATTGACAAATGTACATGGTGGAAGTTTTTAATTATCATTTAACCCAAAAGGGGCGAGAAGTTAGGAAAGTTCTTGTTTACAAAGTGTGATATCTTAACATGAGATTTTTAAAAATATTTATGAATAAGTGTCAGTTAGTATATCTATTTTTCCTACTGTGATTATTTGTATGAGCGATTTACGGTACGATCGTTGTAAGTGATGACGTCAGAGATTGGTGACCTTAAACCCGAACATTTAAGCTAGATAAGATGAAATATTTTCCTTTCTAAATCGGTTCTATACGATGAAGTACTAGACATTTGTTAAACGTAAAGGATAGTAATATTAACATAGCCATACGTTGAAAAGGGTCAACGTTTTACTAAGTACATTTCAGGAGTCCTCGGAGTTCAATTTGTCATGGTTTAACTACTGTTTGCTGTTCGAGCAGCGACACACATGCCGACAATTAACGAAAAGAAATAGACGAGTAAGATATTTCAATATGATAATTCAGATTACGATAACCAAACATCGCAATCTCACACCCTAGACTTCTCAATTCATCCTCCTACTTAATTAACCTCTATTACAAGTGTATCTTATTTCACGATTCTTTTAAAATGCTCTATCGATGAAACTTTGTAACACTTCATGTTAAACATTATTCTCTCTTCGTGTTTATCGAATCAAATATCGTCTTTCATCGGCGTTGACATTGTTTACAACGGATTGGTAGAAACTCAAGTCTATCCCAACGATATGAAACTTTAATAATATGAAATGACATACTGATGATTGTTTTATCATCGAATTTACATTTAAATTGTAATATTCTATGTTCATCAACCTATAATGTTTTATCTAACAAAAGGAGTCTATATTACATGGTTACAAGTAATGAACATGAAAATCAATATTTGTGTTTGACTCGAAATGAATATGTACAAATCAGAAGCACTCATATTTAAGGCTTTTGTCAATCGTATGGCTGTGAGCTTGGTAATATAAGCTTATTCTTTCAATGGCTCTATGAAACTGTCTCCTATATGAATTCAATTAACTCTACTCGTAGCGCAGCGAGCCATCCTCTGTTTCGCAAATAACATTTATTTGTGATACATCACCTGGAGATTAAAATGCAGCAGCTGTTATTATCATATTGTCGTATGATAATATGTTTCATCCTTTGTATCATTCTGGATTTAAATTGTTATTTTCTTTGTGGAACATTTTGATTGAAATAACAGACTGATATGCCTATACAGATTAATAATGTTTCAATAAAAGTATAATTTTTATATATATTTTATATATAACTCAAGATAAATATATCAGACAAATAAAACGAAACACTTTTTTCCAAAATTGAGTACGGACAATCGATACGTGCAAATCTAGAAATGTAATAAATGGGTTTATTTTTGACATCATCGAAGTACTAATTTTATAAAAATAATAATCAAATTTCACCAGAAATAGGTCATATATAGGCTTATGTTACAGTCGTTCTTTTGACATATGCTGATCGACCTAAATCCTATTCTTGTTCACAGGACGTGCTAAAATGTTGCAGATATCATTCTCATTTCACAATTGAAATTCCTTTAAACGCCTGGTACTACCCCTTTTGCATGAGGATATTGATGTTGGTATTGATATAATACAAATTTCCGGAAACCTTATAAACAATAAACGAATTCAATTATTTGAGGACAGTCCCAATCGGTTTTTGATTGGTTATCTCTGCTATAAAAGATATGCTTAAATAGTGACTTAAATGCCTAAAACAGTGTTTGTTATTGAGAATTTGGGGATAAGTATAGCTATGTCTAATACAAGGTTGTTGATGGTGTGAATGATAACTGTCTGTGCGACTTTTACAGTTTCACAATTGATCATGACTTTGGTGAAATTCTTTTCTCTTAAGATTATAATGGTATGTGCTTATTTAACAAGTAGCATTATACAGATATCAGTATATCAGGGAGAGCTTCAGCTAAACAATGATTACCTCAACCCAGAGGCTTTGACTATGACTAAGTTCAAAAACATTTTCAGACAAATCAACTTGGGTATCTAAAGGGTTTGTTGCGGTCATGTATCTAGCTGATCTCGTTTATGCTTATAATAAGACCGACCAGTCTTAGAACAGTATTCACTGGATGTTTCGAATCAGCGAAGTCTAGACACGGTTTTGATAATATTCACGGCTGCCTTTCTCAAAGCACTCAGGTGATAGTAAGTCAATAAGATAACCCTTGTGCATTATTAAAGAATGGGAGTTAAGGTTAGATTTATTAAATGTTGCTTTGTGAAAGGAGGCCCAATTCATTTCCGCTGTGAATCTAGACCTGTCAGACATTTGTTGAAGACTTATCATATATACCTGGAAACAAGTATTGCAACATGTACGTTTCAGTGACAGTCGTGATGTAAACAAATAATGATGTGAATCAATTTCATATGAATGTGTTTGTTTTAGGTTAAAGCAGTGTCTGAATATGTTAAAAGCAACAAACTTTCCAAGAGTAACCAGGTTCATCATTTCAAAACTCTCATCGATATAATCCTTGTAAAAGAGTCGAAGCTAATAGTCAAATTATTTTATCGTAACAGCAATGTTCGACTGGAAGATGCGAAAGTAGCATATTAATTGACGTAGACTGATTATTCTAACATGAAAGTGTTGGATACTCGATTCTGATTAGTTGTTTTGTCCGATTCTTAGGGTATCAATATACGATTTAAGTTGCTCTGTTTATAGGAAATCAGTGTACAATGCATTAATACATAAATTGACTTCTGACTATCCGACTGGTAGCTTCAGAGTCGGTATTCTGCTTTTAAGTGCGATTATACTCTTTCCAAAAGGAATTAGCCGTATTTCTTTTCGTGTGTTTCCCCGGAGAGAGCAAATTGTTTTGATTATATGTCATAATTTGTACAAAATAAGAAGTTTGAGTGATCAGTTAGCTTAAACTATTGGACATGCAGCAGCATTCCTTCGAATACGGCAACAAAACAATGACGTCATTTCGTGAGCGCTTCTGACGTCATAATCATTATCACGATGTCATATGATTTACTATAAGAGTCGTCTATTTCCTTCATAGGGATGTTGCGGTCTTTGCTTGCTATCAACACAAGAAACATAATTTTTAAACAATTTTATTTTTACATTTGTAACAATTACTATTACAAAATCATTTTGTGAACATGAAGTATTAGGTTGAATTAACGGTTAACGGTTGAATTTATTTTCAGTACTAAGACGCAAAATACCCGATACAGACGAGTTCATTTGTGCCTCCTGAAGTCGGAACCTTTTACACTGTGCTTTTCTCTAGGAACAAAGAGTTCATCATTACAATCATCATGGTAGAGTGGAGATAAATCTAGTGTTTGAAAATCAGAGACATATTAAACTGGATTGATAGCAAGTAAACTAAGAATTGAAACCGAACGCGCTTTCAAATTTACTCGCTTTCAATCCAGTATAACATGTCTCTGATTTTCAAACCTACTAGGTTTCCTCCTAAATGAAGACACAAAAAGAAAAAAGAAATTTAGTAGTTGGTTTAATCCCAAAGTGCAAGAATGTTTCCCGCAAAACACCTCTTAATTTACTTAACCATATACTGAGCTGTCTTTGAAGCCTTTGTGTCTTTTTCCGTTCTGGCAATGCTTTTGTCAAAGGAGCTCTGAATTAATATTACTGATAAATCCTTATGTTTTTTATGTTGGCTGTAAAACATAAGACATCTTTACATCTTTGTCTAACAGCAGTAGTAGGATGTTCATATAGCGCTAGCTCCACTACACATGGTCACGCTCAAAGCGCTTCCTGAACCTAAATAAAACAATTTAAGTCCAGGGAAAAGGCGTGCCTTGAAGGAAGTGAGAGATTGAGATAACATCAATTCCATGGGCAGGGAGTTCTGTAGAGAGGCAGCGGCAAAGGCGAATGAAAAACGCCAACTTGCCCATTTTAATAATTCATATCAATGTAACTGTTGATAAGACTGAAATGAGTTGCAGAACTTAGAATAATTATAGCACAAGAACCATTCTGAAACACTTATGGATGTCTCAGGTATATTTGGAAGACGTGTAAAGAATGGTGAACAAGTCACTTTACCGGCAAAGATAAAGTGGTAACAGACTATTTACTCAAGTCTCCTGAATAAGAACACAGCTTTCTGTAAAGTTCTCTGTAATGCTTGTATTGTCTGCACTATGCCTAATGGCTGACTCCTAAATAAACGTCTTACAAGAAAATTAATCTTATACTTTGAAGAGCAGATTGGTCGAACGATATTAAAGTTAGTGTTATTGCGCCGATAATGGTTTTCACAGTGTCTCTGTTTACGCAGCAGTGTATACAGACAAGACAGCCTTACAGTTTTATTAAAGTCTCGCCTAAATACCTGGTTTAGACATGAAGGATTTTGACAGACATGTAATAGAGAGAATATGAAAATGTATGCATAGATATTATATTCAAATGAGATTGTCTTAATATGCTGAAAATCCAAAAATGCTAAGGACTTTATCTTGTTAAATTATTCGAAGTAAAAGGTATAAATAAAAGTAGTTTGGCATTTGATTATAAAGATAGGAAGACCAACATTTGTCACTTGAAACAAGCAAAATAGGGTTATGATTTTAAAGAATATATTGTACTAATAGTTTAGGGATTGATATAGTAGTATTTAACTTTTTATCTCATTCTCTCGTTTTTTGAGTTTGTTCAGCACAAATAATTAATTTGAGCTACCAAGTACTAAAATCATGCAGAAGCGGTTAATGTCGCCCATTAGCAGTTTCACGCTGTAGATAGCACTGATGTCCCAAGAGAAGGCGCGTGTTCAATCTCCTTTACTTGATGGCTGTGAGTCCAAAGCCGTTAGACCGAGGACAAGCCCGCGAGCCCAACTAAACTAACATATCTAACTTAAAACTATTCGAGGTTGCCTACCCACTGCCTTGTTTATCTTAACTAAGTGCCAAAACGGATAAAAATCATTAACACATCTTCTTATTGTGCTTTCAAAGGAAAAAATATTGAGTTTGTTGCCTATTGATTGCTTTTACAATAAAATATGGCAACCCTTGACTAAATTATTGGAGATTGAACATAAGTTGAAAATTATTGGAGGGCATCTCCTCTTAATAATACGGAATCTGTCATAATGTTTTGTAAATAGTTGGGAACATTAAATGAAAGGAATATGTTGGTTAACATTGTAACACAACGCTATTTTTCATATTCATCAGTTCAATTTTCATGAATAATGTCATAGCGTTATCGGAGCATATGTTCTTAATTTTCATGAATAATGTCATAGCGTTATTGGATCATATGTTGTCAATTTTCATGAATAATGTCATAGCGTTATTGGATCATATGTTGTCAATTTTCATGAATAATGTCATAGCGTTATTGGATCATATGTTGTCAATTTTCATGAACAATGTCATAGCGTTATCGGATCATAAGTTGTTAATTTTCATGAATAATGTCATAGCGTTATCGGATCATATGTTGTTAATTTTCATGAACAATGCCATAGCGTTATCGGAGCATATGTTCTTAATTTTCATGAACAATGTCATAGCGTTATCGGATCATAAGTTGTTAACTTCCATAAGTAATTTACTTTTAAAAGCTCAGTTAATCATTGGTACTTTGTTCGGTTCTTCAGTATGTTTGATAGTTTGTGTTCACAAAACCCTCTGTTCATCATGTTATGTGTTCACAATATCTTCTGTTCATCATGTTTCAGTATCTTAAGAAGCCCACACAGACATGAACTAATAAGAAGAGTGTTAAAGCGATACCCTAACGAGCAGTTATTCACCATAGAAGCTTAACAAGGGTAAATATGGATGGTAATTTGAGTAACCTGAGCATTACTGACACTAACTGGAAAGTAGTTGAGAAAGTTGCATGGGATCTTCAGACCTATTACCTGTGGGTGATCCTTGCCTTGGGATTTCCAGGAAACTGTGCGACCATTGTCACGGTACTAAAGATGTCTCCAGCAAGATCTTTAACAGTGTATATTGCCCTCTTGGCAGTCGTGGACAACCTCGCTATCTTGAATAAACTTTTGATGTTTGTTCTTCTGGATCATCGCGTCAACATAGGACACTTTGGATGCAAGTTCATGGGATACTTAGGCAACGTGCTGATAACATTTGCCAACTGGTTGCTCGTGGCAATGTCTGTGGAAAGATTTGCCGCAGTATGGTTCCCCTTTAAGGTAGGACAGATCTGGACGTTTAAAAAGTCCTTAGTCGCTGTAATTCTTTTAGCAGTTCCATTCTGTGCGATGTTTCTTCATCTCTTCTGGGTGATGGAGGTTGTCGAGGAGGATGGACAGATATTTTGTGATGCTCGTCCACAGTTTCAAGAATTCATGAAGATCTGGTTCTGGGTAAACATAGTTATATACGCTGCCTTGCCATGTGTGTTACTTCTTGTGTTTAACCTGTTAATAGTTGGCGGAATTATAAGAGCAGGGAAAGTGCAGAAGTACCTCAACAGTTCATTGAACTCAAACCCGGGACACGCCTGTGGGGACAGGCACAGGCAAATAACCATCATGCTTGTGACGGCGGCCGTGACCTTGGTTGTCTTTACAACGCCACGCTGCGTAATGATGGTGTTGTCCTTCTACTGGCGGCCACCGTTACAAAGTATGGAAGGAGCAGTGAAATATCTCATTGACACCTTAGCCTTCTTCCTGTGTGACCTCACACACGCAGTCAACTTTTACGTCTACTCTCTAAGTGCAAAGAAATTTCGGAATCAGTTTATTGACCTGATAGTGTGTGGGCGTCGACGACGAAAAATGAATCCGAGCCACACTCAATACGTGTCGATGTCATCAAGGCCCTCTGTCCGTATTAAACTTACAACACTTGACTGAGGTAAAATATCGGCTTAAAACTGTCAGATATCGTGTGCTAAAGGAGAAGGAATCGAGTTTTCATCATCTGATTAATATTTTAAACAGTCAGTGTCATCATTGTGTTCTGGCAGTATTGACTCATCACATGACTGTCATTGTAAGTTATCATCTAACTAATCGTTATCAATGTTTCAGGTTACATCGTCCATTTCATGGCCTTATAATGTTAATAGCTTCATTGAATCGTCCGCAATACAATTTAATTGTGTACCGTTCTGTCTTCAATAATGTTGAGTGTCCAGCAAGGAGCTGTGAGAGTATAAAGGAATAGCACCTCTGTTAACAGCTCTCTCATCTAGCAAATATTACCAATACTAATTGATGTTACAATCAGGAAGACCTTATGTAGAATTCTACAATGGGGCTTCACAAATTTCTTACAATTCCAACCAAGCAGTCTATGTTTTATATTGTTTAGTTGTCCATTTGCTCAACCTATTGTTATAAAGCAATATTGTAAAGGGTGTTTTAAGTGATTAAATGTTGTTATTGAAAGTCAATCTTGACCATTTTGTGAATTACCATGCCTTCTTGAAGTTAATGCCAGCAATGGCATGACAATCAAATCTGATAGAATTATTTTCTCAGAATTGAAACGGTTTCAGAGATCACATTTATAGGGCGTCATGTAAACATTTACGTTTAAGAATTATCAGCAATAGGGCTTGAATCAGACACAAGACACCAAGTGCTATAATTGCGCCAATACATAATTCACATATCTAAATGAACCATATGAGAAACATCCCCGGTTCCCAAGGGCAGAATGTTCCGATGCTCGTCACTTTATCATCTCTGGAAATTATCATCAAAGAAGATTTTCAACATATAACTTCTGAATAAAATAAGTATCGAACATTTAGCCCTAGGTGGCCCAGAATATATGACGATTTAGCCGCCCTGAAACGCCTCTGAGGCTTGTACGGTGTCGAATTGCTTTGATGGTTTTCTAAAATATATTTGAAGGAGCGGTGTCATTTCAACATTGCAAAACGACTAAGACATGGACACTTTTTTAAAGCAACTCATTCACAAAGAAATACCAATATTTCCAGATGTCCCACCAGACCAATCGCTCATCAACTTGATCAGACAGAAAAATAATGAATATGTAATTCAATTCATTTGGGAACTTTGCTATTCATTGATATGTACTATCTTTAAACTCGTATTACTCAGACACATCTTCTTCTTAAAACTGTGTGTATTTACCACAAAGCTGAAACATGGTTGCCTAGTAATCCATTTGCCTAAGCTTACGAAAAAGCGGAATTAACATAAAGGCTGTCGTCCGTAGTTCGAAGTACGTAGAGAAATTATGTACACCTTTATTTACAGGAACAATTATGTATCAACATAGAAACAAACTTGCAGATAACAGTTGAATGTTCTTTGAAACTCCTGTGGGAATCGTCCAAATGAAGTGTCAATCTCGGACTGGACAGCGGTGTAACTCGTTTGGTCTTTAGATATTATGTCCTTCTTAAAAGTCCTATCGTAAATGATTATTAGTCGATGAAATTGCCTCATAAATAGTTAAATGAGAACTAAAGACGGTTAATTGTTCTATTGGACTGACGTGACTTAAAAACTTAAGTGAGGTTAATTAAAGTTCGTAAGTGAAGTGTTTGAAGTTATTAGAAAAGCTGTTAGAAAGCAAGTGTATACATACATTTATTTTCATCAGTATCCAGATTTTCCCTGAAAGGATAAAGAGCCGTTTTCAGACGGTCATACCATTACTAAATCTTGGACCTTGAATGAAAACATTCATGACGCAACGTATCCCTCATTCAATCAAATTTGAAAACTTAAAATGTAACATGAGGCAAACGCCAAAAACAACACATTCACCAAGATGAGCCTTAACTCAAAAGTATTTATTATGGATCGAAATTAATAATTGAGGATGATATTGAGGGCTGACCTGTGATAATATCATTCACAGCCCGAAGTTAGTTTTTTTCTGTTACGATTTTTCAAATAAAATGAATCGTTTCTATGACGAAATCAAATATTCCTGAACACAATTGCAAACCTGATTCTCTAGCATTGATAATAATAAACCTGAAATAGTTCCTCACATCCTGACACTACAGCGCATTTATATCGTGTGAGTTGGGGTTTACCTTGTTTTGAACAATATCTCAGTTATTAAACATGTGGGTGACAAGCATCCAAAAGAGAGTGGACAGATCAGGGAGAATGGGATCGACTGGATGAGGGAAACGACGAAAAGAAAGGCACAGCGAGAGATAAAAAGCAGGTTTTAGAAGGACTCAAAATTCGACCTGTCTAGCGTGGGGGCCTCTACCAGGAGTATGTAAGCTCCAGCCGGCATAGCTCTCAGGGTCTCCGAAGCACGCAAACCACCACACCACTATAAGGTATCCAGTCCAGTGGTGGGCATTTATATCCGCGTAGCCCTTAAAATACCCTGATCTTTTAGTAACAACAGTCTCGTATTGCTATATTTAAGCAAATTGAATAACACGCATCCATCAATTTCGGGCACCCGGATGAGAGGTTTTAAGAGTGTTAATCACATTTACAACATTAACAATTCTGCAGGCGTTTAACTGGTATGAAAATCATTTGGCGACGCCATTAACGAATTATTTAATGAATCCTGCTATATCGGCGTATATGAAACCGCTCTCTCTCCTTCCAAATACCCTGATCTCTTTCGGCCTAAATCCCTCGTATGGTTGGGTTGCGACTTGATATTTGTGACTATGCTCACCTGTTATTTTTTAAGCCAATAAAATGCCGTGTATTTACCACAAAGCTGAAACATGGTTGCCTAGTAATCCATTTGCCTAAGCTTACGAAAAAGCGGAATTAACATAAAGGCTGTCGTCCGTAGTTCGAAGTACGTAGAGAAATTATGTACACCTTTATTTACAGGAACAATTATGTATCAACATAGAAGCAAACTTGCAGATAACAGTTGAATGTTCTTTGAAACTCCTGTGGGAATCATCCAAATGAAGTGTCAATCTCGGACTGGACAGCGGTGTAACTCGTTTGGTCTTTAGATATTATGTCCTTCTTAAAAGTCCTATCGTAAATGATTATTAGTCGATGAAATTGCCTCATAAATAGTTAAATGAGAACTAAAGACGGTTAATTGTTCTATTGGACTGACGTGACTTAAAAACTTAAGTGAGGTTAATTAAAGTTCGTAAGTGAAGTGTTTGAAGTTATTAGAAAAGCTGTTAGAAAGCAAGTGTATACATACATTTATTTTCATCAGTATCCAGATTTTCCCTGAAAGGATAAAGAGCCGTTTTCAGACGGTCATACCATTACTAAATCTTGGACCTTGAATGAAAACATTCATGACGCAACGTATCCCTCATTCAATCAAATTTGAAAACTTAAAATGTAACATGAGGCAAACGCCAAAAACAACACATTCACCAAGATGAGCCTTAACTCAAAAGTATTTATTATGGATCGAAATTAATAATTGAGGATGATATTGAGGGCTGACCTGTGATAATATCATTCACAGCCCGAAGTTAGTTTTTTTCTGTTACGATTTTTCAAATAAAATGAATCGTTTCTATGACGAAATCAAATATTCCTGAACACAATTGCAAACCTGATTCTCTAGCATTGATAATAATAAACCTGAAATAGTTCCTCACATCCTGACACTACAGCGCATTTATATCGTGTGAGTTGGGGTTTAACTTGTTTTGAACAATATCTCAGTTATTAAACATGTGGGTGACAAGCATCCAAAAGAGAGTGGACAGATCAGGGAGAATGGGATCGACTGGATGAGGGAAACGACGAAAAGAAAGGCACAGCGAGAGATAAAAAGCAGGTTTTAGAAGGACTCAAAATTCGACCTGTCTAGCGTGGGGGCCTCTACCAGGAGTATGTAAGCTCCAGCCGGCATAGCTCTCAGGGTCTCCGAAGCACGCAAACCACCACACCACTATAAAGTATCCAGTCCAGTGGTGGGCATTTATATCCGCGTAGCCCTTAAAATACCCTGATCTTTTAGTAACAATAGTCTCGTATTGCTATATTTAAGCAAATTAAATAACACGCATCCATCAATTTCGGGCACCCGGATGAGAAGTTTTAAGAGTGTTAATCACATTTACAACATTAACAATTCTGCAGGCGTTTAACTGGTATGAAAATCATTTGGCGACGCCATTAACGAATTATTTAATGAATCCTGCTATATCGGCGTATATGAAACCGCTCTCTCTCCTTCCCAGTACCCTGATCTCTTTCGGCCTAAATCCCTCGTATGGTTGGGTTGCGACTTGATATTTGTGACTATGCTCACCTGTTATTTTTTAAGCCAATAAAATGCCGTTAATTTGGGAGCTTGAAGCTACAATCTTGAACTCAACGGATTTCTTCCATCCGGGTTGTGTTGAATGCGAGCAGTCTCATTGGCTGGTTAGATAGCTAGCGATACGAGGGTTTTGGCTGGAAAGAGAAGAGAGTATACGGAAGGAGCGAGGGCGGATTCATATACGCTGATTTAGCAGGATGTATATAATATTGGGGTTTGTCACATTTGAGATTATTTCACACATCAACAGGTTCTATTTTCGAAGTCAAAACTAAGCCGTGCTTTCAGCTGGACAAAGATGTAAGAAGTAAGAAATATTTCGCCTATATTGGATGACAAATTTCAGCCTATAAAATACCGTCAGCGATGCGAGGTTTTAGACCCGATTGATGTCAGGGTACTGTAATAGGGACGCGGATGTAAAAGGATGGTATCCTCCTCGCAACGTCAATATGACCTCTGAAACCAAATTGCATGTTGACCTAGTTATTTACTTTAGTCAGGCGTCATCTAGGAATGGTTTCACCTCGGTGACTGGATGGAATTGTGTTCTGAATTCCCTCTTTCTACTTAAGTAGTGATCAATTATGTGTAATAAATTATAGAAAAGGAGGTTTTCCGCTTTCGCTCTAAAGATTTCAAGAATGATCTGTGATACATATGTAATCAACGTAATTTTATGAATTTTCATTAGCGTGAGTTTGGGTTTAACGTGCTTTCCACAATGGTTCAGTTATTAAACACATTGATGACAAGCATCCAATAGAGAGTGAGATCAGGGAGTAAGGGGTCGAAAGAAAGAGGTAAAGACGGAAAGAAAAGCATAGTGTGAGAAAGAGAACGGGTTTTAGAACGACACAAATTTCATCTGGCTGATTTGATCTGGCTTCTACCCGTCGATCTGTCCAGCTTAGGTGCCCCTATCAGGAACTTGTACAAAGCACGCAAACCACAACTCCTCGTTTTTATATTGAGTCAGGACTTTTAATCTTGTAGCTAGAAAGCAAAACATCAATGATATTGTTATCATTATGTGGATTAGCAAAGTTAAAACACAAAATGATGAAATACTTTCATGGTCGAGAATTGGTTTCTAAGTGACCTTGAAGGAGAACACTTAACAAAGGGTTAAAGATAATGTAGTTATCAGTAAATAGCAGAGTTAAAACGTCATGGTTTATATGCTTGGGATAAAACCCATGTAAGCATGTATTGAAACCACACGACATTTGGAAAAATATTATCAAAGTTTCAGATTGATCGATGAAAAAACTGTAACATTCTAAAATTCACGGGCCCTTACTACAGAAAATTGCAACTGCATCATGCCAAAAATGGAAGCTGCGCATCAGGCAGTGTCATCATGATATTATAAAGTCCACCGCACAACTCAACTCAAGTACCATAACTCTAAAAACAGTATTTGCAACATGCCGAAAACTGGAGATGACATATTTCCAAAGCATTTGTTAAGTTTTAGAAACATTTATCAAACATAACTTCGTAGGAGGGGATTTCGTTCCTTTAAGGGACAAGTTCAGCAACCGTGATGTGAGTTTGGGTTTAACGTCGCTTTCAATAGATTCACTTTTGTTTTTGTCTGCAAGTATTATGGCAGGGAGAAGGCTCGCAACACTTGGTGCTATGCATTTCGGTGAAACCTACGAGCGTAGGCTTGAAATAACGAACCAGGGTTGGTAATGAGCTGAAAATTGGTGTAGCATTACACCTATACCGTTTGTAGAAAAGTTCTCTACTACAGAGTGCCGAGCACCTGTCGGGATTCGAACCCCAATCCTCTTGTTCAGAAGCCGCACGCACTAGCCACTGCGCTATCTCGCCCCCAAATCCATCTTATCCGTAGTATTTCAGTGAGTTTACTGACTTTTGCAACTTGTCATTTATATCTTAACATCTTTCACTGTAGCATTTCTAAATAAGGTTATCACAACCTTAGAGTTAGAGAAATGCAAGAGGTCTATTTAGAAGTTCTTGAAGTGATACGAGTATAGAAGTCAATCTAAACATTCTTTTTGATAGCACCACAGCGTAAATGACATTAATTTCTTCAAGATTTCTTAGATCAAAACTGTAGAACACAGTGATTAAAATAATCGCCTTATACAACCGCTTGTAAAGACGGATAAAAGGTCGTTCCTTTCACAAGAGATAGTCATGGTAAATGAACATTGATGAAAGCCAGAAGGAAACATGTCTTTCAAGAGGAAAATCTCAAAAGCGAAAAAATGAATGAATTCGTATTGATTTATCACACTTGACCTGGACACACCGGGCTTGAATGTGCCGTGCGTTGTGATTGGTACAAGTATATATAAGAATAATCAACATGATGCGGGGAATTACGGTTGATCTGTCCTGGGTGGAATATTGTAATAAATTTCGAGCTTTAGCGAGGAATTTATCACAATAATTCACAAGGGACAGATAAACCCTAATTCCGAGCTTCGAGTTGGTTATTCTTTTTCTTACCAAAGTCAAATCGAAGAATATTTACCGTACTTTTGGAAAATACCTTCCTGATGGCGAGTAGTCTGCAATTCAGTTATAGTTTGTGGATCATATATATATTAAGCAAGACGATCCTAAATGAACGACATAAAATAGACTTAAGTATTTATTTACTACTGATGATTTAATAATTTTAAAATATTAAGTATATACAAAACAGCTATTAACATCGTGATCCGTCTACTCTGTTGGATGACAACATCCGCGAGAGAAAAAAGTTGTAACAAGTATATAAGTAATAAGTAATAACATTTACACTGCACGGTATGCTCGTTTACTGTATATAATTACAAGTGCACTTATTAAATTTCTGTGTTGTATTCATAAACAGTACAACTGTGCTCTGTTTTTTTAATGGTGAGATGATGAATTAAATCTGTCGTTCGCATCAGCTTCTGTGATCTATGCGTTGCCTGGTAATTACTGTTAAAATGAAATGGTATACGGTGAGATGAGGCGAATTCGGGTCTAACATGCAGGGATAACGCCCACAACACCATTGTGACTGAGCATTGCGGTGAAACCTGCGAGAATCGGTGAGTGTGAGTGAGTTGGGGTTTAACGTGCTTAGAACAATATTGCAGTTATTAAACACGTGGATGACGTGCATCCAAAAGAGATTGGACAGGTCAGGGAGAAAGGGATCGACAGGATGAGGGAAAAGACATAGTGAGAGATAAACATGGGTTTTAGAAGGACTCAAATTTAGTCTGGCTTCTACCCGTCGACCTGTCCAGATTGCGTGTCCCTACCAGGTGTATGTAAGCTCCAGTTGACATAGCTCTTGGGGGGTCTCTGAAGCACGCAAACCACCACACCACGATAAGGTATTGAGTCCAGTGGTGGCGAGAATCGGCTGGAACTAACAAACCATGGGTCGTACTGCGCTGATATTCAGTGTAAAATTGCACCAAAACCTTACTGTGTGTAGAACAGTTCTCCATTGCATTCAAAGTAGCCGAGCCCCTGGCGGGATTCGAACCACGGACGTCATGGTCTGCGGCACCACAGATGGAAGGTCTACGGGTCGAAGATGGACCAATTCGAAGTCGTTTGAGACTTGCTGTCTATCCCTTACTATGTCTTTCTTTCCCTAATTCTTTCGACCCCCTTTCTCCCTGATCTGTTCACTCTCTTGCAACGAGTTAAATGAAATATTGTTGAAACATTTTAGATCCCTTCTCACTATTGGTCTTCCAGAACACTTCTTTAAACTTCCCTCAAATGTGATGCTATTTAGATTCCTTAGGTAGTTACATTGATATGTTCCTCTGTCCCAGACAATTATCATGATAATGCTCACTGCCCCGAGACAATGATAGTCTGTAACAGGACAAAGACGTCTCACCTCCGCTGTGATAAAAAGGATAAAAATCAATTATGAAATCCATGGGAAAGTATTGGAACGACCATATATTACTGAAAGTTAAATAACTATGGAAAGTTATCTTCATAGTGATTTCAGTACAAATCCTCATTTAGTCATACTGCCCCATTAGCGTATTTGAATCCAAACATCTGGAAGGAGCTCTTCGTATTCAAATACGCTAAATGAGCTGGATGGTGTTTCGTAGAATAGTATAGCATCCACGGTCACCCAGCGCTTAATGTAATCTTAATGTAGCCTGCTACTTTTCATATGTCATCCATCGGGAATATTGTACTCAATTTACCCGCCCTTGACGGAGCGGGATAGTGCAGTGATAAGCTCGCTTTCGGCTTCGGAACAAGAGGTCCTGGGTTAGAATCCCGCAAGGGGCCCCATCAGCTTTGACTGCAGGAGAGTGGGTGAGTTTGGGTTTAACGTGTTTTCTACAATATTTTAGTTATTAAACACATCGATGAGTAACATTCAAAAGAGAGTTGACATATCAAGATGACGGGTAGAAAGGAAGGGGTTAAGACGGAAAGAAATGAATAGAGCGAAAAGTCGGCAAGTTTGAGAACTATTCAAATCCGGTCTGCTTTCTACTCGTCGATCTGTAAGGCTTAGTTGTCCCTACCAGGAGCATGTAAGCTCCTCATATCTCTCGGGGTTTCTGAAGCACCCAAAACCAACACTACCATAAATATAGAATCATGTGGTGGTATGCAGTAGAGAACTGTTTGCTTGCAATGCTACACTGAATTTCAGTGCAGTACCCATGGTTCGCTCTTTCCAGCCGATGCTCGCAGGTTTTACCGCAAAGCATAGCCAAATTGTGTTGCAGGCTTTCTTCCTGCAATAATGCTAGAAGCCGTGATAGAAGTCACCTTACCTCTCTTTTAAGTTAAAATCAATGTACAGTTTGTTTTGAGATTTGTGTTTTAAGTTTTGATTTAGATGTAATTTATTACAGTAAAAGACCGTGTTAAGAAGCATACTATGGAACCCTCTGTCACTTAATTTTCCGATATTCTTCACACGTCCCCCTTGGGTATCAGGAATATTTGTACAGAAATAACCCTCCCTTGAGTCTTGCTATGTAGCAATAATTAATTACACACTTCGATACCTATCCTCCTGCCAGGGGCTCGGTAACTTTGTCTGTAGTTGAGAACTATTCTACACGCAGTAAGGTTTGGTCGCAATGCTACTCAGAACGTGCAGTAACACCCATAATTCAGCCAATGATCGCAGGTTTCACTGCAATGCATAGCAACATTGATGTTGCAGGCTTTCTCCCTGTAATAATATTAGCAGTCGCGATATCAGTGTACGCTTAAATGCAGCTTTAAACCCACATCACCTTGATACCCATACTGGTAAATCAGCATATTCGATGCCTATTACCCGGATATCCTTCTGGCCAAAAGCATTCACGTGATCACTTGGGCGAAAGGACGTGTTCACATCAGTCATCGTTTTCACTCTAGATTAAGGTCTTACTTTGACTAATTTTACTCTAAAACAAGACGTGAAGCTGTTTAGCAAGTCCTCGTGATTTACACCATGCCCAGATATCGTCCTAAGAAGAAGAAAAAACATTTAGGACGAAGAAAAGACAGCAATCATCAACCACTTCCTCTGAATTCGATAGCTCGGCTCTCTTGTGAGTAAGTTGGGGTTTAACGCGCTTAGAACAATATTTCAGTTATTAAACACGTGGATGACAAGCATCCAATAGAGAGTTGACAGATAAGGGATCGAAAGGTTGAGGGAAAGAAAGGCATAGTGAGAGATAGACAATAGGTTTTTAGAAGGACTAAAATTTAGTCTGGCTTCTACCCGTCCAGCTTGGGTGTCCCTACAGGGAGCATGAAAGCTCCAGCTGGCATAACTCTT
Source organism: Phorcus lineatus (assembly GCA_921293015.1). Lineage (NCBI taxonomy): Eukaryota > Metazoa > Mollusca > Gastropoda > Trochida > Trochidae > Phorcus > Phorcus lineatus. The sequence continues at coordinate 31,033,815 of OV121092.1, forward strand.
GGGGTGTCCTAAGCACGCAAACAACCACACCACGTTAAGGTATTGAGTCCAGTGGTGGTCGGCTCTCTTGTCATCAACAAACATGGTTTCGTCCACCCCAGCTCCAACGCCAACCAACACTGGAAGGGTGATAAGAGAATCTAAGGACATTGTAAGGTCTGTTTTTTCAACACCGGTTTATAAAAAATGTTAAAATGCCCTCCGCCACACCACAAAATATTTTGCAACAAAATCTCACCGCCAAGCCAACACAAGCATGTGTCTCGACTCGACTTTACTGAAAATGACATTAATGGTATCAAGACCAATGTAGCCAAACTCGAACTTAAAGTTCAAAGCATTGGATGAATTGCAAAACGATGGGAGAGGTCTAGAAACTAGTACAAAATACTTCAGTGATACATTCGACGATTGGAGGATTGACATTGTCAATATATGAAAACTGACATTGCTTTGCTGAAAGAAAAAACAGATAACCTAGATGATCTTAAATTACAAAATTTCTCTCTAAAAGAATCTCAGATTGATCAACGGTGCAGATCAATGCGTGATAATTTGATATTCACAAATATCAAAGAAAGCTTGTCCGTCGTGCGCGGTGATAATGACCAACAAGAAGAGATTGAAGACACAAAAAAAGTTTTGAGGGACTTTATTGAAAAACAGTTGAAATTTGACAAAGAGAACTTACAGAGTCCATAGGATAGGTCGGAGATGACCCCTCGGTTCACGGGTGAAAGAATCAAGCCACGACCGATAATAGCTAAATTTCTGGTCACAAAAGAGAGAGACGCCATAAAGAGATGCGGTAAGATGCTAGCAGGCAAGCAGTACGAAATTGCAGAACAGCTTCTTCAGGAAGTGTCTGAATAATGAAAGGAATGTTCTCATGCCCTTAATGAAAGTGGCAAGGGCCAAGAAGAAAAGAGCGCATATCGTTGTGGATAGACTCTACGTCGATAACCGTCTTCAGTCCGTACATGTGCCTCCCCCGTTCGGAATCCCACAAAGTAGGAAATTGAAGACCGTCAACCGCGGTGCAGAGGAAAGCACGTAATAGGGGCGCGGCGGTTGTCAGGAGACCGCACGCATCTAACCTAGCACGCACGTGAGAGTGGAACAACAATTACTGGTCAAAATGACCATGCTGACTTATGTCAGGAAGGTGTGTGCGTTAAGTCATCCTGCTAAATCAAACTATATGAATCCGCCCTCGCTTCTTCCTATACCCTGATCTCTTTCAAGCCAAAAGCCTCGTGCGGCTGGATCGGCTTGATATTCGTGGCTTTGTTAACTCGTTATTATTTCAGCCAATGAAATGTCGTTATGCAAGGAACGTCAAACTGCTGTCTTGAAACTTAACGGATTTTCCATCCGGGTAGTACCGCTGTTGCTGAATGAGGGTCGTCTCATTGGCTGGTTCGAAATCTAGTGAAACGATTCTTTTGGGTTGAAAGAGATCAGGGTACATGGAAGGAGTGATAGCGGATTCATATACGCCGATTTAGCAGGATGGTGTTCAAGATGAATACCAATTTATTTGCATTTGTCATTAATATGATGATTGGCGTTGTTAATAGTTACTAGGTGAATTCAGTCAAATGTGATTAATATGTTTAACTTAACCGATAATACCCACAGTCTGAAAATGTTCACTTACAGGGATGAAAGAAATATTAGGAGTCACGATATATTTTGGTTTTTCTCTTTAAGTTATCAATGTATTACGATTTTGAATTAATATGGAAATATTTAAATACATTTATGATGATTTGCGTGTTTATAGTTACGTAATATGAATGAATGTATAAACAGGTGTGCCTGAATAAAGTATATATATAAATGGTTTAATAAATAACGAATAAATGTCCCTTGTTAAGCCACGTTAAAGAAGTACACTATTACAGCCAGTCTCTATGGAACTATGCATATATAATAAGATTCAAATTATAATACCAAAGTCAATCTTCGTGTTTTGCCAGAAACCAAATGCTAATATCAGAGAAAGATTTTTCTCGAGCAAAGTCACCTGGCATCGGAAGGGTGTTCCATATTTTCGGGTGCTGTCTTCCATAGCTGTCCAGATGTCCACAGTATAAAGCTGATAGTGATGGAGGATTTAGATCAATGTGTGGGCCCGTAAGCTGTGGGGTTGGCAATATCCTAAAAAACGTAACCCTACTACAACAAAACTATAGATGTATCATATACTTTTATATACATCCTGCTCCATCAGTGTATATGAGTGTGCAGAGATTCTTCAAAATACCCTGATCTCCTTCCTTCTTTTGGTTTTAAGTAGCTTAATACGTTACCCTTTATTGCAAAGTAGGGGAGGTGAGGTCAGATGATTTGGGGCTTAACGCCGCTTTCAAGAGTATTTCACTTATATCACGGCTGCTGACATACAACTGCGTACCTTGAAAAGCATCTCTCAATAGGATGTGATATTAAAGTACGTAATCATAACCCCGGCATAACAATAGATAGCGCGACATCGGGCGGAGATAACATAATATCCTTCCTCTCATATGTTCTAAACTTAAAACAATAAGGTTTTTTTCATTTAATCAAATTAGCAACTAAGAAGATTTTGATGACACAAACAAATATTAATTTAGTCACAGGGAAGGTGATATCTCGGACAGACAATTTTATTTTGATTTCGGTTCTATTATGACAGGGAGTTGGGTTTTAAAAGGTTATACATGACGATTAACTTGACCGCTGATTAACTTGACTGCAAGGTAGCGGAATGTCCTACAGAACTTTGACTAGACAATTGGGGTATTACCACAATGGAGACACAATTTAGGTACTGAGACACGCCCAAACAAATGGGGTTAAAGAAATTGTCAGATCTGGATGCCGGAGATTGACATCTTTTCGTGAGTGCCATACAACTCTTCCTTTTAGTGGGATAACCGGTAAACTCACAGAAGGGCTCTATTTATGTCCAATATCTGCCGCTAAGTACATTAATAACAAGTAAAGAAGTGAGCACAGCTCACATACCCCCGCTTCAAACTATAGTCTGGCTTTCTTTGTTGGTCTTACCCTAAAAAAGCTCACTTAGGAAATTTGGTTGATAAGTGTATTAAGTTTGGTGAAGCTAGCATGTATAGTTTAGGAGATATGCTCCGGACAAAGGACTTGGTCATAGAGTCACTGTTTTAGTCTTGTTTCCATGGAAACCGCAAAAAATAAAAACCATTTGTTGGTCTAACCCTCAAAAAGCACATCTAGGGATCATGGTTGATAAGTGTATGAAGTTTGGGGAAGCTAGCATGTATAGTTTAGGAGATATGCTCCGGACAAAGGACTTGGTCATAGAGTCACTGTTTTAGTCTTGTTTCCATGGAAACCGCAAAAAACAAAATCATTTGTTGGTCTTACCCTCAAAAGGCACATCTTGGGATCATGGTTGATAAGTGTATGAAGTTTGGTGAAGCTAGCATGTATAGTTTAGGAGATATGCTCCGGACAAAGATTTGTGACGGACGGACAGAATGAACGCTATATACCCCCGCTTACGCTGTAAGGCGGGGGTACAATTATTGTATTGAAACAATCATTGTGTGACGATGTAAGTGACTGTGAAATTTTTGTGGAGTGATTTTTAGATAAGTTAACAGTATTTGACGGGATAATCCGACTGGCTTGTCCTGATAGTGAGAAAGATGGGATTCAACGTATTTGCAACAATATTTCAGTTATTAAACACACTGACCAAATCACCACACAACAAGAACGTATTGATTTGATGCGCTTGTAGGTCATAAATGTGCATGTTTGATTGATCCACACTCTTTTAAAAGGCAGGTAATATAAAATCGATTTTATATAAAAGAATATAATCCAAAAATATGCTATGGCCGAAGATGACTATGAGGCTTTCGTTATTTTCGAGCAGTAGGAAGAGCCGACATGGGAATTATTATATACCCATGTAAACTTAGGATAGTATACAAGGGTGCAATACGGAATCCGTCTTCAAATTCCGTATTGCACTCGAGATTCCGTATTGCACCCCTGCCGGTTCTGCTTTTTCTGAACCTTGAGACTTCCCGGATTTCCCAAAGCAGCTATTTATAGATATACATTTAGGTCATTGGGATTCCCAGTTTGCGAGAGTTGCACAAAAGCTCTTATAAAACAAGATTGTCATTTCCAAATGATTTGATAACAATTATAAACAAATACCATGAACCATGAAAATCAGCAGCGAAAGCGTAGACGTGTTATCTTCAACAGTGACTCCGACTAACTGACGGCGCGAGCCAATATGACGACAACGCATTTGAAAATGACCTTGAACTTTAAAAGTTATTGATTTCTACACGATTGTTTATAAACAAATTATTATAACTTGATCATTGTTTGATTTATGCTTTATCATATTAAATCAATTCTGAATTTGATCAAAATATCTTTTTATCTATTTGTTGTTATGTAAGATGTGAAAGTCGGACTTGCTATACTTGACGTCATGCGGAGGAATGTGGCATTCAGGTCAATTGCGTTATTCGGTCATCGGCGTACTAATACCAATGTCAAGGTAACCTCAACGCGGAAGTATGTATGGCGTGAAAATGCGTATAGCTACGCAACCTTTTATTTTTTATAAAACATATTTTTATTAATTAAGATCGGGTATATAATAAATATAGAACGTCATACTAGTGCATTTCGATGTTTTGTATTGAACTCGAAAATGTCATGGGAGCAGAGAAACATACATACATACATTCGCACGGGTTTCGTAAAAGTCATAGGACACACTTCCGAGGATAATAATTTCTTTATTACCGATTCAACTCCATTTCAAACGCAAGGAAATATTCAGAATACGGCCTCCTTCCCTTCCGACGGTCCGCTACAGTGACGGAACGAACAAAGATTTTATGACGTCACAGACGACGAAATACGGTAACTCGCGCTTAGACAATCGTTGCCAGGCAAAAGTGATATGTGCACATGTGCTCATATCGAAGATATGTCACCGCTTATGAATAACCATATGGGTAATAATATTGTATACAAATTTCTTGGGGAAAATTAAATCGCAGATTTGGTGATTCCATAGCCCCTGAGGACACCAGGGACTACATCCTATTATACATATTTTTTTAAATCTTTTTCTGTATCTAAAAAGCTTATTATTTAAGAGGCTTACGTTGTTTATATCCTCCATGAATACTTTTCGAGTAGGAAGGGTAAACGTTTCTTAAATCACCACTACTACATTGAATCCAGTCATGTCCTCAATAGCTTACTTCTGCCGTAAGTGTGTGAAAACTGAAATACTGTAATTCTTATTTCGGTTTGCCAAGTATGGGCGCAGAATCTGTTTTAACACCATGCAAAATCTAGGGCTGGATATGGGCATTAATGGAGAATTATCGGAACTAATCGGTTCGTTAACGAAGATGCAAAATGGGTTAATAAGAAGTAAGTCTGATGACTCTAATTAGGTCAGCAATACTCATTCATTAGAACTATTTTCGTCGTCTTCTTGAGAAAGTAACGCCTCTTAACTGTAAAATAGGACGAAGTAATGACCAAGGAAGAGAGAGAATTACGACTCGATGTCTGTTTATCAGAAAAAGAAACAGCGACCAACGATCCATGAGGATTTGTCTGAACACGATGAATAACACTTATTGAAATGTGTACACAGATTAACTCTCAAATTAAGCTGTTGCATAACAAGAGTTACATGATATACCGAGGGTTAATTACACATATGCAAAATAGTAATGTTATGATTTTCTATCTGTAAACGTTTATTACACGTTTGCAACAAATTAATATCACAAGTTTCGGTGTATCAACGTGCCTAATAAATACTTTGTCATTATTTATTTTTGAGTCAAATTTAACATTTCATTTTCATGTAAATGTTTATCCAGTCAAAACGGTAACAGCTGTTTATCTTCCACAATTTCCTGTCATTGACGCCAGGAACCCTAGACTCATTTCACTAGCTATAGTCAATTTAAATCATGTCATTACAGCGCAGATGTTGACCAGAGATATCTGTGGAATAACAAAAGACAATAACTTTTCTTAACAAGTAAACTTACATTTTCATTACAGCCGGAAATCCAACCAATGATACTGAATTTGTCATTTGTATATATGGATATACCTAATGTACTCCGTAGAACATTTTCCTAAAGGTTTTGGTTTACAAAGTAGGAATTCGGTAGACAGTTGTAAGTTATCCGATCAATGCCTCCAACGAATAATTATATAAGAGAGGGATTTCCTCTTTAAAACGTGTCACTTACATGTATATACTTTATACTTACCTAAAAGTTACTTACCCAATATAATTTAGTTGAAATATTGATACAATCAAAATCGATTTTGAACCTCTTTTGAAGCGCCTATGATATGATACGCAATATTTTTAATGTGACAAAGAGTTATGAAAAAGTGAAGTGTATTGTAATAGAACTTGTGTCAAGCGTATTTCCTTCTATTGGAATTCAAGATAAAGTTAAATTCATTTAAGAAACAGATGTTATAATGTATTTGTTCCCTTGCTTAATTATAAACGGTATGAAGAGCGCACATTTAACCGGTACAGTGAGTCGGCGAGTGAGTAATTGTTTAACGTCGTTTGGGCAATATTTCAGTCATTAGAGGCGTGTAAACTGGTACAAATCACGGGGCGTGTTGACGGCTATTATACTACAGTTTTTAATGAACTTTCAAACTTTCATATCTAAGGGAGGTTTTTATTTCTAATTTCAATTGAAAAATTTAATTTTATGAAAACAATGTATCCCAGTTTTTTTGTAATGTATACCGGTCACATGACCATGTTATGTCCTATCAGAAAACAACATATTGGTAAAATTTGTCATGATTATAGTCTCAATTTATTCCACTATACACTAATCTTTTTATCATAAAGGGGTAATGTAAATAATGTATTTATTTAATATATCATTATGGAGATATTGAAATGTTATGCATTAAATATGAATATTTTTTAATAGCCGTGTTAAAGGCAAAACATCCACCAAATAATGCATTTAGAAACTTTCTAATCAAGGATTTAACCAGTAGAACGTAACATAATGACTCTTCAAAAAGAACCTAATTATAACATGATTAATCTGATGTAATGAAATAAAGACTGAAAAGAACAATCTGCTTCAAACTCTTATGTTCAATCACAACCCATGGTGAATAAAGATATTCAGTTACTGAGAACAATCCAGGCTTATTCAGATGGTTTGTTGAACAACTTTTAACAATGCCATTGGAAAATCCCCTTATGATTCAGCTAGATATTTCGGAAATAGGTAAATAAAACATAAGTGTAGATATTCTGTGAAAACGACATGCTTTGTAAATTACTTTTATCCAGCTTCGAAACCTTTTTTAGTCCCTTTGTAATTATCAGTATCATGAAACGCCATGAGCGTAGCCGGAATTCCATTATCATCGGAAATAACACAGGAAATCGAACACCAAATGATATGTTATTCTTCACTGTTGAAAGTCTGACTTATTAAGGGCTTTCTGTTCCTTACTATGCCTTTCCTTCCAGCTTTTCCCTAATTCTTTCGATCCCTTTATCCCTGATCTGTCCACTTTGATTTTGGTCCTTGTCATCCACGTGTTTATAACTGAAATATTGTTCAAAATGCCGGATAGGCGTTTACATTCTTTGGAAATAAATATGTTTCAATCACGTTAATCCCTAACTCACTCACTTTCAAGTGCCACCACTTGTACACACCATATATATCATTCATCTGACGACCGTCCATTAATATGAGCTTTTGATGAGGGAAAACAAGTATATCATTAATATAGATGTTATAAAACAATCGATGAAATGTCACGTCATGTTTATAATACAACGAAATAAGAATTTAGCACAACTCCTTCATTTCAATTTAAACATTGTGTCCTGCGCAAGTAAATGTGATTGATAGGACAGGGACATCTAAGGGTCATAGTTCAGTATAATAACTGGCATGTATAGTTTGGGATACGTGTTTTTTTTTGCAAAACAAAACTTAACAAAAAAAGTATGCAAATCAAGGTCTGAACAAAATGCATATATATATATATATATATATATATATATATATATATATATACATACGCGTTCGGCTTCGAATCAAGAGGTCCGGGGTTCGAATCCCGCCAGGGGCTCGGCAATTAAGTCTGCAGTAGAGAACTGTTCTACACGCAGTAAGGCTTTTATTGGTAAGCTACAGTGCAGTACCACCAATGGTTCGCTTATATCAGCCGATGCTAGGAGATTTCACAACGATGCATAGCCATAAGGGTGTTACGGGCTTTCTCCCGAAATGTATAAGAAAAACGGGTCACCAAATCCATGAATTAAAAAAAGGAGTCTCTACACCAGATATCCTGAGTCAGGGGGGTGGAGAAGATGAAATAGTGAAAAGTTTACCTGAAGGATGGACGGAAGGACGAAACGACATGCCGAAATCCCATCGGGCCTTTCAGAACAGATGAGGTAAAAATGCTCACGTCAGTGAGAAGGACTACTGGTATTTGAAAAACATAGGTATTCAGCATGACATTATATTGAATGGGTCAGTTTTTATATCTATAATAAAAGTATATTATCATTGTAGACAACATGTTAAGGTGTGATTATAATAACAAAAAATGCTTTGAATTTACACAATTAATAAACTGATTATGTGTCTTGCTGATTTTTCTATGAAATGAAATATTATACTGTTAAGTTAATACCAAATTGTTTTCATTATCCACGCGAAACAATGTCTAAAGGCAAAACAAGTGCAAATATGTTTTGTCTTCAATTTCCGAGTTTGGCTTACACTTTCAGAGCCGTCTAATCCAACAATCCAAAGATTTGTTTGATGAGTGAGTAAAACAACAGATGTCAAACTGATAAAATATCTCAACATAATACAAAACGCTTTGATTCAATTGTGTTACTCTTGACATTACAAGGTTTGGCCATCTCGCAACCAGGATCAACAATTAGTGCTGTAACTGAAAAAGTGAGATAGAAAGGTTACGGATGTTTATTTTCCCAAATGAATAATCTTGATAGTTGACTATAAAAATCATTGTAAATTCAGTCCAAAACGTCCTATAGGTTTTTATATATTACTTCTAATATACATTACAAGCTAAGGGGTGTCCGCACAATTTACCTCACCTCTTTAGCCACTTCAATAGATGGCAGTCGTCATTCTCGTTCCTGACCACGAACCTTCCTCAACCACCTCCAAATACCCTTCTCAATCACCTCCCAATGCCAGCCTCAAACGCCTCCCAAAACCCTTCCTCAATCACCTCCCAATACCTTCCTCAACCACCTCCCAATACCTTCCTCAACAACCTCCCAATACTTTCCTCAACCACCTCCCAATAACTTCCTCAATCACCTCCCAATACCAGCCTCAACCACTTCCCAATACTCTCCTCAATCACCTCCCAATACCCTCTTCAAGAGAGAGGCATCATCTCTGTATAGGATGCCAATTTGATAACAAGCAGATCTGTCCTGTGATTAACGGAGACGCCTCACTAAGCCGTTAAAATGGTATAGCACAACTCTCGTTACAAAACTCGACACAGCCAGTCACATTATTTACTCGCCTTTACAAAGCAAACATCTAAAAACATCTGAGGAGAAAAATTCATATTTTTTTCACTGAAGTCATTTGTCATTTTCAAGCAATTCCATCAATTTTACAAATTGGTCATCCACTCATTGTCTATAAGAAACTATTCTTCACGATAATTTTCTCGAAACTATTCTAGCACTAGAAACATATGACAGGATTACCAATCATGTTGTATCAGAAAATAGATCATGTATAGAATATTATATGATATTTTCCCTTCCCAAATTTTAATTATGTAACTGCAATGTGTAAATCTGCAAAACAGGATGGGAATATTCATGATTTGTGCATATTACTGTCTGTGCACATTGGAAATGTTCTATTTCAGTTTGATGCGTGGATCCCTCGGTGTTTTTGTTTCACATAAAAGTCGTCAATTTCGTAAATGCATATTACACATTAAAAGACCTTTATGCTCTCTTGGCATCAATGTACAAAGCGATAAAAGGTTTCCCAGTCTAATTTAATTAACTTAACAAGTATTTCATTTCTATAGTCAGCTTTGATCCCAGATGGCACATGTTACTAAGTTTAAGCATGCTTTCGGGAATAAAGGTCACCTTGACAGCAACATAAATGTTTTACAGAGACGCTTAATAAAAAACGTGATTTTTTTTATTACAACTATCTACATGTACAAACAAATGTAAGTGATCAACATGTCTGCTGCACGTTGCTGTAACAGCATCTAGAAGTTTCAGTGGCTAGATCTACTCATCCTGATAAATCAGCGTATATGAATCCGCTCTCACTCCTTCCATATACCCTGATCTCCTTCAAGCCAAAAGCCTATACTGTCGAATACTGTCCTCAATTTACAGATCAAAAGGCGATCAAATGCGGCGCCCTGTGTTGTTTGTTACCCAGCCGTTTTCTGTTTTTAACAAGAATTATGTCTATGTGTATATGTTCCGTGCAATCTGGGAATGATCACAATCTGCAGATTGTTCGCTCACAATCTGCAGATTGTTCGAACAATCTGGGAATTTTTTTCATTCCTAGATTGTTTAAACAATCTGCAGATTGTGAGACCTGAACAATCTGGGAATGATCACAATTTGGGAATTTGCTTGTTTGATGTATATCTTGCATTATAACATGATAATTGTCTAGTTTATTAAGGTTTTTCCTTGTGTATGCATCAAAATGATGGAGAAACCTCATTACTCTACCAGTTTCATGTTACCTTTCTGTTACCCTATTTCTACTAAGGCGTAGGTTTTCTCTGGGATGTCAGCGACAGGTAAATCGACCAATACAGAACACTCTGTCATGGAACTGAAAACGTGATAAATTATATGTTTTCAAAGTATTTATTAAAATTGCGCTTACTTGTTAAAGATTATGAACAGGTCATCACCTTAATAGTATGTTTATCTGTGTAATATTTACTTAACTTTACGATGGTTGTCCCAAAAGTTTCCGAAAAGTTTGCCTGAAACGCAACCATACTGTTCGTGCATGAAGAACCTTCATTGACGTGTAAATGGTATGAAAATCACGAGATGCACACTCTTCAATTGCATATAGGATTCTCCTCAACCCTGCCTATTCTCCAGACCTAGCCCCCTCAGACTTCTTCCCTCTTCCCTCGACTGAAAACAGAGCTCCGTGGCCAAAGGTTTTGGACGGACGATGACGTCATTGCTGCAGTAGAGGAGTTTTTGGGGTCTCGTGATAAGAACTGATTTTCAGATGGGTTGCAGATGTAACAAAAACGCTGGAGCAAATGCATTGAGGTCAAGGGTGATTATGTCGAAAACTCAGTCATAAAAATGTTAATGTATTTTTTATTTTGATGGTCAGGCCGGAAATTTTTCGTCACCCCTCGTACTAGCTTCTTTGTATAGAGTTGGACACTGTATTTGGTGGAAACCCTTGCATTTCATACCCTTTGTAACAATGATACTGACTTACATGGGAGCAAGAAGAGTTCAAGTACTAGGACATCGGGAAATGACAATGAGTAACATTAATAAGCTTTAGTTCACCTGTCATTGCAATTGTTCTGATACACGCAGCGATTAATAATTTGCTTTTATAGCACTAAACTACTTGGAAGGGGTTTTCGTTGAACCTATCCTTGACTACTTACTAATCATTTAGATGTTAATATTTATAAAAAAAAAACATTTTCAAACAATTCGTTCATGATATATTATGATACAATATACATAATCCACATTCTTCAATTCTTTGTCTTTTTGGTGTAGAAACAGTTTGTTTAGGTCTTTAGATTTTTATTTTTAAAAAAAGAACCGGATTATTTCAAACCGCTTTCAGATGAAACAGGAGTAAACATCAACTAAGTCAAAGCTGTTTCATGGCGGTTTTTCACGATTCCGTTTTAACTTGCACCCTGTTGTCAGAGCGGGGTCGTCACACGAGCTACTGACTTTAGCTACCTTTTATGGACACACGCTGAAGGGGCTTTTATTCACTTAAACGGAGAAGCAATAACACATTCTATGTCCTTGCGATTTTTCATGTCTGTTTTTGAAATGAGCACTGATTTAAATGATCTTGAAATCAGTCGTGTTGCGTTTCTTTTTTTGTAGAGTTAAGTATTTGTTTAATATCTGTCATGAAAAGCATTATACAATTATGTAAATTATCACTAGGCAGAGTTTGGACAACTTTTTTCATGTCGCAAAGTATAACGGGAAATTCTATATATTATATTACCTATATAAAACTGTTTTCCGGGGGAAATTAGGCTAGGGGGAAACTACTATATAACATCAGCACCTGAGCTATCTAACCTGACGCCTAAATTAGCTCGGCCATTGGGCCCCCAGTGGTGATATGTGAGAAAAGTTGTCTTAATATGTAAACGGGAAACTGAAACAAATTGTAGTTCATTGTTACATCTAAGATGCATTAATCATCATTTGACGTTGCTTTAATTACATTTATTGTCATATTAAAAGATAAAATTATTCATTTGGATGGTTTCTCATACTGTGCTTTATTTTGTGAAATAAAAAAGATGTGCGCAAGTTGGTTTTGTTTCCAGATCTTTGCCTTCATTGTCAGATCTCACATAACATGTTCACTATAATACATAATTATGCCACGCATAGAGCAATAATAATAGAATGCTAACAACGAATAGTACTTCAACGTTGATAATTAAGAAATATCTTGGTGTATGCATGATCATATACATTCTCTCTAGTAATTATTGCTAACGTTATCATGTAGATAATTCACAATGCTCCGAAATCAATCGACATAATCTCACTTAACCTCAACATTTTTTGTCATATAAAACACTATGCTATAATTTTCAAATCCAAACGCGACCGTAATGCCTTTTCTATAGTGATATTACGTCACAGTGTTATTATCTTGATTAGTGTTATTGCTCTGACATCACTATTTTCCGAAGTTATAATTCAGTGATAATCCCTTAAAATCCTAATATGACTCGTAAATAATCTTACCGTTTCAAATATCAGATTATTAAACATCTTTAATGTGTAGCTGAAAATAATTTAATATCAGATTTCGTCTTATGCTAGAAACATGTCCAGACAGACGTAGCAAAAGAGACAAATACAATCTACGAAACTTCTTACAGGAAAAACTATTTTTACCCTCAAAGACATATTTTTTCCAAATCTTCGTAAAAATTCAAAACCAAACCATGACTGATGGTCACATTAAGGAATTTACTTTTGCCATAAATAGCAGCTTAGAAATTATATGTATAAAAATTTCTCTTTTACCTCAATTTATTCCCAAATGCCTCTCAAGGAAGTAGAATAGCATCCCCAATGATAACAATGATTGGAATCTGATTGTTAGTATAAACTAACTTAATTTCATCACGAAAAGATCGTTGTACTTCATAAACTTTTACAATAAAATAAGATTCCAACACTTGTGGGTTGATACAGCAACATTTCGATGTTTTCTCAAGGTTACAAACATTTGCTCCAAAAGGCTAACGTTTTCGTAAGGATAAATACAACGTAAGGATAAATACAACGTGGCATTGCAACGTCAAAAACTTGGCTGTTTCGGGCTAAATAAGTAACATATATCCTCAAAGTTGTTTTCAAAGTAAATATCAGCTTGTGATATGACAACTTAGTTCAGTAAGTAAGAGACTGACATATATCGACCGGTTCTCTCCGAGGTTTCTCAACCTAATCAGCAGACAACCTTCATTTAAAAGCAACTACGTACTGTCAAACAGTCACACTATTACTGGCCTTACAGATGTCATATGGTACCTCTGGTCTCGTGTACAAGCTCCTGTATAGTAATCAATGCAATCTTCCCACACTATGGTCGGTTATACAATATGTTGTGCTTGAGTAGCATATGTAGATATACACTCCATGCATATTGGCTACATTGTATACTGGAGCTAACGTAATTTGATGGGGACGCACAATCATATTACAGACCCTACTACATATAGCTTATTTAGTATAAAAACGCAAGAAAAACGTGCGATGAGGTGAATTGGATTTTAACGCTGTTTTCAAGAGTATTTAACTTCTATCACGACTTCTAGTATTATTGCGGGGAGAAAACCTGCAACACCTTTGTGGCTATGCATTGCGAGCAGAGGTGGTACTGGACTGAAATTCATTGTAGCTTTGCACCCATACCTTCCTGCGTTTAGATCAGTTCTCTACTGCAGTCAAAGTTGCCGAGACCCTGGCGGAATGCGATCGACGGAAGAATGGTGAAATGAAAAGATTAAAGGACGACTTTTCAAAGAAATTTTGGATTGTACGTACGTCATGGCAGATGTACAGTAGATGTTTGCTTGAAAATAATTCATATAATTATCATTTTTAAATTGTTTATGTCAGTACTCAAAATTTGAATTGTTTAATTAGAATATATACGTAATTGGGAACAGAAGGGTTCTAGTCAAAAGGGCCGAAGGACAAAAAGGCCGAGAACCTAGGAGTCAAAAGGGCCGATTGAAAAAGTCAAAAGGGCCGTGGTAAAGTCAAAAAGGCCGTGACAAAAGTCAGAAAGGCCGAATAACCAAACATTTTGTAAAATTTATTAAAAATTATGTTTTTAATAAGCAGTTGATTCATTAATGTCAATATACAGTACATTATCATTTACAGATAATTACAAATGTAGTTGCATATGTGGTGTCTCTTATATCAATCTCTGTTTCCTCAATATGCTTCCCCAAACACTCGACAAAAACAATATATGATATGGAGGGACTTATAACAATTTTAAATGTCCCATCAACAAACCACTGCTGTGCCATGGATAACTGAGACAACTGCCGATCAGTTGCAAACAAGAGATGCCTCTCCCCTTTTACACTGACTTCTCCGCGAAGAAACCCGTCCATAAGAAACGTCTCCGCTAGCTGCAAAACATAATTTTTGGTTATGTACAATCGTTACATAAATCATAAACAAAAAAAGGACATAAAACACCTTCCAGTCCAGACTAATATATACATCAGCTTAGACATGTGTATATTACTGTCACTTTTACTGCTACTGTGACGTTTACTGTTAGTGCTACTGTTACTCTAATTGTTACCTCAAAGTCTAAACCTTTCGGGTTTTTCGGGCGGAGTTTCTCTCTACATCTGTTGGAGATTCAGGCCAGGTATTCTGGTTCCTGTTGGTAGAAGTGGGTCCACCATGTCGCTGGTGATGTTCTCTGCAATGGATCTGGCAGACTTAAACAAGTCTTGTGTTGCACATTTCTTCACCTATAATATAACACACAAATATATAATAATAAAGGTAAAATGATATGTAAAATGTGATCCACCCAAAAAATGGGTTATGAGCCTCTAAAAACTATACTAAAACTATAACAGTAAACACATTTACAGAGTGTCAGAATTCCAATTGCCAGAGGGTTCAATTAACGATTAATTGATAATGCTCACCAACTCGTTAGGGTCTAATTAACAAACAAAGGATTAACACTTACGCTCTTTACAGTCCAATTAATAACCAATTAAAGATTAACTGGTCTTACTCACCTGAGCTCTAACCTGTACGGACACCAGTTTGCCTGCTTCTGCTGTGTGGGAGTGGATATATTTGACAGGTTGTCTGTCGCCTGTAAAAGAATATTGTCGAACGTTGGTTTCAACGAGATATGGTTGAAGCAGGAATTACCAACAGATTATCTATCAGTTATAAAACAAAGAATTAATGATCATGCGGTCCAGTATATCTTTTGTCAGTTGTCTAGTTCTTCTAAATGTGTGATATATTATAATATAATTGATCAATGTTCACTTCAGTATTATTTACGTAAATCTATTCCTCGTCTGTATAGAAATTATTTGTCTAAATGTAGGCTTAGTTCCCACCAGTTAGCTGTAGAAACTGGTAGATATAATAAAATAAATATTTCTTATCGTAAATGTCTAATTAGTATATAATGTGTAAAGATGATATAGAAGACGAATTCCATTTCGTATTAAAATGCCCATCGTATATCAACTAAAGAATATTATATATCAAACCTTATTATTACAAATGTCCATCAGTAATATAATAAAGTTTATTCAACTTTTTAGTTGTAATAATGTAAAGATATTGTGCAACTTGGGTGAATATTTATATAAGGCTAGTTTATTGAGAAATAATTTGATAAGTAATTTATGATAAAATTGTAG
This sequence comes from Phorcus lineatus, assembly GCA_921293015.1. Taxonomy (NCBI): domain Eukaryota; kingdom Metazoa; phylum Mollusca; class Gastropoda; order Trochida; family Trochidae; genus Phorcus; species Phorcus lineatus. The sequence continues at coordinate 31,050,114 of OV121092.1, forward strand.
TTGTACATCCTCCTTAATACTCTTATTTTATTGTCACCATGCTCAACATCCACAACCTGTACCAATAACGTTTTCATTATGTACCAGTTATCTGTACAGATAAAGGTAATAAAGAATCAGAATCAGTATGCTTGGTGTCCACTACTGTAGCCTTGCATGGCTGCATCTGACTGCATCTGTAGTAGATCTTCTTCTCGGTGACCTCCTTGACCACATAGGTGAAACCGCTTCTGTCAACCAACTTGGGCTTGGCCTTCTGTGAACCATCTGGGGGTATATGGTGGATCCTCCCCAGAATCATGTTCCTTAGCAAAGATATCTTCTTCCATGGACCTAAACAAATAAATTTACATAATGCAGCACTGACTTTATTTTAAGATAGTTGGAAAGGTATACTATAAGGCAGATATTTATTTAAATTTATTTGAATCGTTAAATTTTCCACAATTATTGATTCACTAAATTGAGTATTGTATTTATGAAATATTATATTGACAATGTATGTATAGATAATTCAGTATGTACTTACAATTCCTGACTTTCATCACTGTCACTGAATGGTAATGATGGCGCCTCAATCGATGACTGGAGATTGAAGTCTGAGAGATGGACTCTAGCAAAGCTAATGGATTCCTCTTCACATTTCAAACAAGTGAAACCCTCACGAGTAAAGCTGATGTCACATGTCCTGTGAGTTAGGGACTGACACTAGTCACATTCAAAAGCATTCTGATTTCTTCTGACAGTTTGAGAACATTTCACACAATGAACAACCATGGTGCTTTCAGAGGTAATGTCGCAATTGTGCAGGTGACGCATTTATACCATGTTATCACTCAAGATGCGTTGATAAGTCATAACACTGGGTCTTGACACTTAGTCAAGACACTGAGTCTAGCAAAATATCTCATGACACTGAAGCGCAACCATATCACAATAAAAACATCATTAACAAATCTTGATTCAGTCAATACCATTACTAAGAAAACACCCAAAGATCAACATGAAACACTAACAAAAGCATATCATAATTATTTTATAATTGTATTACTTTATATAAAGTTAAAAAAATTTCGTCCTTTTTCCTAGGCCTTTTTGACTTTTGAATTTGGCCTTTTTGACTTTTTGGCTCGGCCTTTTTTACTTTTTTCTCGGCCTTTTTGTCCTTTGGCCCATTTGACTATCTCCCGGAACAGAAAACCATACGTTCGTTACGTAGGTTATTTATTAATGAGTTTTGTTCTTTAAAACCAGGTAACTTATTTGAACTTCGTAATGATCTTTTAAATTCCAGAGAGTTTTTAATTAGCGACGTCTTTCAAATTATTTAGAGGTACATGTATAGTCATTGGTGAGACACTTCATAGACTCATATCATTAATACAACAAATATTGTCACTTCTTCCTGCATAGGGTTGCATCTATTGTAGCGGCCGTATATTGCATTTATACAATGAAATAGTAATCACTAACACGTAACAGTAACACATAAGCATTGTTGAATCATCTATACCTTAAATGAAAAGCAATCGTCATTACGCTGAGGTTTACTCGTTTCACGTTTCTCCTGGAATTCATTCAATTAAGGTAATCGTGAAAGGTTCGGAATGTCAGGTGCCACCTTGAATAGGAAAAATAATTGCAAAAAATATTATTTCATTAGAGATGGGGATTATGCCAAGTCAGAAGCTTTTCAGTAATAATCCTTGATACCATCTTCCTCGAATAACAAGATCCATGAGATCATACAGTTTGAAAAAAAGTTCATTGTTCTGAAATCCTGACAACCCTTGAAGAATCTTGATCTTAGAATACCAATCTTTCAATGGTTTGGCGGGTTTTGTTAACTCAAAAATGTTTCATTTTCTTTAAAAGCCATTTTAGAAAAAAAAAAAATTCTGATAAAAGACTTGATTATGAATTACTCTTATAGTATTAGAATTTGACCTTAAATTCAAATTAAGTTAATATTAAATTTTTGGATCTGGATGGAAATTGTTAATATTCTATGTATGACCAACAAAATTACAATTTTTATTCTGCTTTTGCCGTAGATCAATTATTAAGAATGTCAAATTCAGTCCTTTACATAAAAGTTACTGAACAAACAGAGGAGGAAATGTAATTATACTTTTTAATCTATTTTGATTAGATAGTAATTATATTATATCATCGCATATATAAAAGCCAATTTGATATTACAATTGAATTCAAATTAATCCGAATTTGTGTGAGAAATATGTCCGTTGATATATCAGATGAAGATAAGCGATGTAGCTCCATAGTGATTATCCATGAGAATTCTCTAGAAGCAAATATCCTGATGTCTGATAGACAACATCTGCTTTTCAGATTCCAGTCACTTGTTTGATTCAGGCCACATTTGACGTCATAACCTAAGATGACAGTGAAGCAGCGATTGCAGGTAAAGTATCAGAGCTTACCTGTTGAGGATCACTGGTCAAGTATTTTAAAAGTATACATCCTGCTAAATCAGCGTACTTGAATCCGCTCAGATCCTTCCTACTACCCTGGTCTCCTTCAAGCCAAGAGCCTCGTATCGCTAGGTATCTAACCAGCCAATGAGACGACTCGCTTCCAGCAACAGCGGCACAACTCGGATGGAAAAATCCGTTGCGTTCAAAATAGTAGCGTCAAGCTCCTTGCTTTACGACATTTTATTGGCTGAAAACATTACAGCCACGAATATGAAGCCGCGCCATGCGTACGAGGCATTTGGCCCAAAACACATCAGGGTATTAGGAAGGAGCTATCGGATTCTAATACGCTGTTTTAGCAGGATGGAAATTATAGATATGTCATGATACATATTTTGGCAATGACTTATATCTCACGGACACCGGAGTTAATTGATTATTTAGAGTGGAATATTATTTGTTATATAATCTTTAAAAGTCTTGAATTAATATCTTATGGATTATCATTCCATGATGTTCCAAGAGCCATTATGTAGCGTGTTAAAAGACTCTGACATGATGTCATGTGTGGATATTGATTTAACTTTAAACAATAGCTCAACGGTTTGCTTGCTTGTTCGTATTGTGAATCAATGTATTTGTGATAGCCAGGGGCCAAATGGCTTGTGCTAATAAAGGTATCTGTCTGTCTATGTGTCTCTCTGTCTGTCTATAAACACGGGATGCATGGACATGGCTAGAAGTCATGACCCGAAGGTCCCCCTGATAGACTTCATATTGGTCTCCGAGACCTTTTCATACTTAATGTGACACTTTACTGAACTTTATAACGTTATTACTGTGAAAGGTAATGAATATGTTTCTATGCGTAATGCAAGCTTAAGCTGTTGTATGACACACTTTTTTAAGTTTTACAGTACACAATTTGTATTAACCCCACTCCTGTGATGCACGACAAAATAATGATATATAAGAACAATTTTAAATTAATTTCCATCAATGTTCATCTAAATGTTTAATAGCTATCTTTAAATAGCATTAACCCTGTTATATTACGAATTTTATATAGATATTTGATGAAAAATAAACTAAACGGTGTAAATTCAATATTATCAATGTAATGTTTCGTGTAACTATGTAAAATGCATGAAATCAACTACTTTTATTTCTTTTTAAATGTCTAGGGTACTGGCAAGTCGATGTATTATATTTGATTCACTCCGGAACTGTCTGAATCAATTTCCTTATCCATAAATTGATTGAGGTTTCCTATCGTCAATATGACAGTAGCATATTCAATATTCCTTGATTATCTATCCCCGGTGTTTTGGACATTGTCCTTCTGCTATCGTCTTATGTTGTATTAGTCTTGAATTCCTTCCTCATGCCATGTATTTACACCACACATCAGGTCTATAAACATCAAACACTTTCAAAATCCATCAGATACTATTAGCAAATATTTAAAAACTTAAAGTTAGTCCCAACTTTTCCTTTAGGTACAAATGAATTGGATGCGTTTTCCTAACTTACAATGAAACTGATCGTTGCTGACAGGGATATAGAAAATCGTTCAGGATTGTAATAGCACGTCTAGACTGGTCCTAGAGAGGATATTCATAATAGCAACTTTAGCAACTGTCGTGATGCACATTGCTGTTATTAGGTGCAGGTTGTTTCAGCGAATCTAACATGCGAATGACATATTGTTGTTTTGCTTTAGAAAAAAACATCAAAAACTGATTATTGATGAGATTTTACGAGTATGCACCGAGCTGCAGAATAAAGTTGATCTTATATAATATCTAATTTATAAATGACTTTATCTCGACTGTACGACCAAACAAAAGATAACTGGTATCTAACCCGGGTGTAGAAAGTGTTACGTAATATCATAAAGACATTATTGATCAGTGATTTACATAGGCAGTTTAATTTATTTTCTGACTTTTCTTTCTATGGCTATCTAAAACAAAATTATTTTTATTGATTGATTTTATCGAGATTGGAAGATGCAAGCTTATGTTGATTAAAAATCTTTATCTTCCTCTTCTTAACATTTATTTAGAATTTTTATTCATTAATTCGTTATGCATGAGTTATACTTTATGGAAGGGTACTAGTTTGAATTAGAATCTTCTTATCCATATGGTGTTTATCTTTAATTGATCAAAGTATCAGTGTCTTAAGTTTCATGACTTTAAACGATTTGACAAATCCTTTACAATCCTTTACAAAATTCCTCTCAGCCAAATGTTTTTAAAAATTAAGGAATGAGGGGGTTGTTTTGGAACTATTTGTCGATCGATTGTTCGTTCATTTAATTGAAGATGGAAAACATGTTTGCATTTTTTTGTATTTTTACAAAATTTATAACTGATGTGATAGAACAGAAAGTCCTAAAGGGGGTACATGTTGTTTTAGTTTGAAAGTGATCTTTTGACTTACTTTTCAAAGTTGCCACCAAAAAAAATTATTTTCGACCAGTTAAGGAGATGAAATAAATGTGAGCTTTGCCTCACCAACACAGTATGTTGGGCAAAATTGAATAAACAATAAAAAGAACTTTTTTTCTGACAAAACACTCCACTAAGGTTATGTTTATTATGTTTATATAAGTGACTTATTTACTTACTTTCAATTTCGCCACTTACGTTTATAAACCTGTAGGAGCATTTCGAGGCCAATGGGGTCATCTACTGTAGAGCAATGTCACTAGAGCTCTCAGGTTGGCAACAAATCAGGGTAACGAGCAGATACTTTAACAGCATTGTGTATCTAGTTAATCTAAAATAGTTTACATGTAAAGGAGATGAAATACATGCATGCTGGTCCACCTACACAACGCAGTCTATGTGGCAAACTAATAGAGTGGGCCATTTACTTGACGTACAACAAATATTGTTTACTGTTTATTATTTACAATAAGGGTTAAGTATTTGAGATATTTCTCTTTATAGGACAGCTATTATTAAGAATATGTACCACCCCTGATATTCAGGTTATTGTGAATAATTGACAGTCTTGTCTATTGTATTTACATACTCTTCTTGAATAAATGCATAATATCAATAATCAAATTTATCATAAAAGGATACACATTCTTTAAATGACTAACAGGTTAATGAACCTTTTCTACATACAGAAATTTGTCTCTTTCATCACTCGAGTTTTTATCAAGTATGCTGCAATCCTTCTGTATGTTTTCGTTTTATTGACATTCAATTACCAATTGTTATCAGGAATCAAGACCATGATCTAAAGTCATTCTTCGAAACTTAAAACCACAAATAAAAACATAAAACAATAATTATCAATAACCTTTTCCATTTGAGGAAACCTTTGAGATGTGAAATTTATACTGAAATGATGAATGGTAACCATTTGAAAACCCTTGATATGTGAAACTAATACATGAGATGAACCACTTGATTATATAATCATGAATATATGTCAAGGTTGTTTTATTTACATGAATTAAGATTGAAGATGGCATTTAGAAGTCCTCTTATGTTTTAAATATATCAATAGCACAACACTGGAATTTAACTTCAACTTCAGGAATTCTAAATAGCACCTGTAATTCCAAGAATCTTCGCTTAGATCTCTTCCAATCGTTAAATTAAATATAGATCAAACGGTAACCTTTTCCCTAACCAGGAAAACGGAAAGTGTTGTTACATTATGACTTCGGACACATGGGTAAAAAGTAGGGTTTAATTACAGATCTGTAGGACATTTGCTTATTAACATGACGTATCTGATAAGATGGCAAATATAAATCCCGCGAATATGACTGCAACATTATGTATCCCTTCCTTACCCTAAACTTGATTAAAGCTTCTTAACAGTGACTTTCAACTAAAATGCAACACCCTAAAAGGGTATGATATGAACAACCTTTGTGATTAACATGGTTTAAATATATAATGAATTCCATATGAAATGCATTGAGAGAATAAAAAGATCAGGTTTTACTGATAAGTTTAAAGTATATAAGAAATTCACCATATAGGTCAAATCGACTCTTTAATGCCGAGGTATGAAAGATTATTACCTAAATAACGTCTGGCGTATGTTTTTTCTCTCCAACCAGAAGCTGGTGATTGCTCAAATAAAAATGTCTGTCTTAGCCATACTGTGCTAGTTCTATTTGTACATTAAATAACAACATAAGTAAGCGAATTATAGCATGTAATAAAGGATTTATTAATAGAACTATTACATTTCTACAAAGAAATGCCAATTTGAATGACGTCGGGATAAAACTGTTTCAACATATTCACACTCCGCACAAAGAAATGATGTTTAGAAGAGAACTTTAGAGCATATCCACCCAAAAGACGATTCTCAATCACCATTTCATAACTTAGAGCTGCTAGAGTCAGGTACTTAGAAAAGGCCAATTCAAATGTTATTCTAGTCATTATGCAACATGTCTGCATAACAAAATATAACAAGTCTTTTGTTTATGTTTCAATAATTTCAGTTACGACATAAAAAGTGACCAAAGAGACAGAATTTATTTATTCATTTGATTGGCAGAAGCCGCTTTCGTAATAGAAGCTTTCGGTTTCCAAATTAGAACCTCAGTAGACACTTATTATGTATCTTATGCTTGTCTTTATTGATATTAACTTAACCATAGTTGATTGATAATTTCAGTATTGCCCACCATACGGGCGTCATAATGATGAGATCATCGTCAAGACTTGTCAATTTTATGTTGCTGTCACTGAACTCTGGGTATAAATTACGTCTCATAACACTCGTTATATTATTATCTTAAGGTTACAAGTATAGACATTGTGAAAAATTTCCAACATATTTCTATTTTGGAAACTTTTTCTAAATTAGGTCTAAATTGGCTTAGACTTCTTTTATTTTAGACGTGTATTCAACGTCCCCATTCAGTCCCCGTTGAATAGACGTCTTAAAGACGTCTTATGGTAGACCTGCACTTTCGTTCAATTTTATTATAATGCTTTATTATTTCAGTTTGAAAGATGTTTCCTTTGCTTATTGAATATGAACAAACCTTTCCAAAATTAGGAATTAAACATTGAAAGATTTCTGTCACTTCACATGAATATTACAATATATTTTGTAGGTAAAAAAATGTAATGTAATTCATATTACATCCTATAGATTCGTCAAAAGTACAAATGTATAAGAAAAAAAACGATGAACGTCTAAAAGACATCTACTAGACGTCTAAAAATGTCTAAAAAACGTCTAGACGTCTAATAAACGTCTACCTGAAGACGTCTAATAGACGCCTAGGCTTAGACGTCTTTCTAGTCCCACTGATTAGACTATATTTAGACGTTTTTAGACGTCTAGGATAGACGTTTATTAGGACGTCTGATAGACGTCTATGTGCCTGCTGGCATCTTTTCATCTAAAGAGAATGATTTTTATTTATTAGAGTCTTGACATCCTATAATACCAAATTGGTAAGAAAATAGAAAAATAGACAAAGCAAAGAGTGAAAGAAAATCATATGTAATAGTGTAAAATGAAATAATAAAACACTGTAAACATCTGGACAAAGTGAGACTTATGCATCAAAACGAAATTCTATTAAAAGATAATAAATTACAAAAAGTTAGTGCCTGACACCTTATGTCTTGACAAATAAAAGATGTGTCAAAATATGGGTTAACGTTGTCGGTACATGTTCTTTAATTGAAGA